>CM065595.1:3169542-3798138 GCA_033119425.1 Bufotes viridis | reverse complement strand
TGCTCCAGACAGGTTTCTACAACAAGAGATTATAACAAAGATGTCCATGTGCCAGTTTGCTGTTCCTCTGCTGCTGCCCCCTGGTGATGGGCCTAATGGCACCCTCATGCTTTGGGCATTAAAAGACATTGTGAAGAAATGGAGACCTAAGTCATTAGCAGACAGTAAAGGGTTCAGAGAAGACAACATTGTGAATATTGACATGCCGATCTTTTCATTTGTCAGACTTGGGAAAAACAAGTTATCCAAATCTAAAACCCTTAACCACGTTCTGAATCCAAAACAACAACGTCACGATTTCTTCATACATGACGACATGGAAGGAGGTAATATGGAGAGGAAGATATCTGAAGGGCTGGTGGAGATGTCCTGGTACTTTCCTTCTGGTAAATCTGATATCTATCCTGAGCCCATTGCAGTAACCAATCTACGTGGAGACCTGGAGTCCAACTGGGAATCGTTCTTGTTCTTGACACACGTCTCCTCAGTTGTGTTCATCTTTATTGAAAATATCTGTGAACGAGAAATCCAAAGGCTATCATCTTCTATGGACTTGAAAACTAAGTTTGTCTTCATTCTTACACCAGGCCCCAACAAACATGTTATCAGAGAGACTGTCGTATTTCTAAAGGATCGTTTACCTTTTCTAAACTGTGAAGCCACATGTGTTCTTGTTAAGAATGATGATGTGAATGAAGCTTCCATGAACAAAAAAATTCAAAGAAAGATTGAACAGATTTTAAAAAGTCATCATGAGAGGGTTAAATTGAGGGACATTTCCAAAGGGATCTCAAAACTTTCTTTGGTTACAGATGAAGATTTATCAGCATGTCAGAAAGCAAGTGAGTTTGCTAACAAGATCATCAAAGAAATCCAAGATATAGCTGATTACAAGATGAAGACCATGAAATTACAGAGAGAACTTTGGAAGGAATTGTCTAAGTTAGAGAAAGAATGCTGCAGAATGAAAAAACAAGGAGACAAAGATCCACAAAAATATCAGTCTGAACTGTTACAAAGACACAATGCACTTCATAAAGAGCAGTATCAGCAGCAAACACCAAGAGGTATAAAACTGTTTACTGAAGCCATGACTCATAGGTCACAGGTAGAAAAACACTATTTCCTTAAGTGGATGAAACTGAGGCTCGATACAATTGCTCGAGGCAATCTGTCTACTCTACAGGCCAAATACAAGGAGAAAATAGCCACTAAATCATATAGTCCAGAAGAGCTCAAGGAACTGGATCAAAAGATGTCTGATAGCTCGCTTGGAATTGAGCACTTCTTGCGGGAGCTGGGGCAGTTCTATGAAGCTGAATGTTCAGTGGTAAAACAAAATATAATTAACCAGGACCAGAAAAAATATTATAATCTACCACAAATCGCTGCAGACCTGCTTCTGGATGGCTTCCCATTGGAGCTTATTGATGGAGATGCCTCCAACATTCCCTTACAGTGGATAACTGATGTCCTGACTGAGCTGGATAAGAAGACTGGAGGACAATGTAGGATGAGAGTGATAACTGTGCTGGGGGTGCAGAGTACGGGGAAGTCCACCCTTCTGAACACCATGTTTGGTCTACAGTTCCCGGTGGCCAGTGGACGATGCACACGAGGAGCCTTCATGACCCTTATTAAGCTAGAAGAAGGTTTCCAGAAAGAGTTGGACTGTAATTTCATTCTAGTGGTTGACACTGAAGGATTAAAAGCTCCAGAATTGGCTTCTCTTGATGACACTTTTGAACATGATAATGAGTTGGCCACATTAGTGGTTGGGTTGAGTGACATCACCATAGTCAACATGGCCATGGAAAATACATCAGAAATGAAAGATATTTTACAGATAGTGGTCCATGCATTTCTAAGGATGAAAGAAGTTGGCAAGAAACCGAGCTGTCAGTTTGTCCATCAGAACGTGAGTGATGTGTCTGCCTTTGAGAAGAATATGAGAGACAGGAAGAAACTTCTGGACCAATTGAATGAAATGACAAATATTGCAGCAAAAATGGAGATGAAAGATGGCATCAAAAATTTCAATGATGTGATGGACTACGATATTGAAAAACACAACTGGTACATTCCTGGGCTATGGCAGGGGGACCCGCCAATGGCTCCAGTAAATCTTGGCTACAGTACAAGTGTCTTTGAACTTAAAAAATATTTGTTTGAATCTATGAAAACCCTTAAATCGCATCAAAAAGCATCTAACATCCCTGATTTTATTACCTGGATAGAAAGCTTGTGGAAAGCTGTGAAACATGAGAAATTCATCTACAGTTTCAGAAACAGTCTGGTGGCCAAAGCTTACAATAAATTGACCATGGAGTACATGAACTGGGAATGGGAATTTTTAAAAAGAATCCATGACTGGTCGATTAGCATGGACAATCTTATTAAAAATCAATCTACAGAAGTATCTGATAAGAACAAGAGTGAGCTCCAGGATATTCTACTGGAGGAAGAAAATAAAATGATGGTAGCATTAGAAAAGTATTTTGATAATTCTGGCGATGCTAATCTCATGGAAAGGTACAGAGAAGAGTTCCAAAGAGATATAAAAAACCTGCGAAAGGAACATGGAAGCATTGCTCTTAACAAATATAATGAAGCAGTTTCTATTCAGAAAGGAAAGTTGGAAATTCAGAATATTCAGAATCAAAGTCAGAAGCTTATTGAAGAGAAAATAACACAACTCCTACAAATCTGCAGAGAGAAAAACCATACACTGAGTGACCAAGAAATCACAGAAGCGTTTGAAGTTATGTGGACAAATACCTTGTCAGTTTTACAGCTTAAGCCATTGAACAGGCGTGAAGTTGAACAAGTCCTCCTACAACAACTCAAGAATGACATGTGCAATAAAGGTCCTCACATCAATGAAATATTAATCAAAATGAAACATCTACCGAAAATTCAGAATATAAATTTTACAATAGATAAAAGCTACATTGATCTCTCATTTTTTAAAAAGGTTTTGTCAGTTTTTGTCCGTGACGAGCTTTATGATAAGATTGGTAGTTTTGCAGCTTTAATGACTAATAGGTGTGAAGAATATATCAAAGAGAAGGTCAAGACATCTGAAAATTATGCTGATGTATATTGTAAGGAGTTATTGCACATGATCAATGAAAAATTGCAGAGTGAGCATGTGAAGAACCTTCACTACACAACCCAGTTTGAGTTGGACATTAAGCTCTTCATTTTTGGAAAAGCTGCCAAAGAGTTTCAGGATTTGCATGATAAGTTCATTGAAGAGAACGACCCAAAGCTCTGCCTGGATAAGCTAAAACCTCAATATGTTTCCACATTTTTAAGCATATTAAAAAAAAAAGATGAATGCCAGAGCAGGGCGATAAGGTTCTGTGATCTCTGCCTCCGACCAGCGTTAACCGAATATATTTTCAAACATCTTGGTAAAAAAATAGTAGATGATGTTATGACTGATTTAACCTTTAGTAGCAGAAGTTTCTTCCAGTGCACAGTCTTGGAGAAGCTACTACAAGAAAATTCATTTAAACAATATGTTAAATATAGTAACTCATACGAAACATTTTCCAAATCATGGATCTTAAGTTACATCACTGACAAATACCGGAGTCCATTAAGTTTGCAGACTCTGGAAGAAAATCTTCTCTCATGTATTGATAAAAACATCAAAGATGTCCTAAATGATGGCTGTCTGAGGACAAACACTGTTCCAGCTTTTTTGAAACAATTTGTCGAACAGCTGAAAACAGAATTGGTAATTCCACAGAAAGAGCTGAATGTGATCACTTTCCATAACACATTGAAAGTTGAGCAGTTTTCTTCTTCTGTTGAACACTTCCTCGTGGACACCAAAACGCAAATCTTATCCGAGCTGAGGTCCATGACTATTGGGTCTGTGCTTTCCAAGTTGACATTGAGTCCTCAGGATGAGTTGTTCAGGAAGGTGATTGGATGTGGACATCAGTGTCCATTCTGTAAAGTCCCCTGTGAGGCTGGAGGCGCTGACCATAAGGAGCACTTTGCATCCATTCACAGACCTAGAGGTTTTGGATCGTTCAGATGCGTAGAGAACTATACTCTGGTGGCAGAGATTTGTAGCACGGCTGTTGTGTCTACAACGTGTTTCCAAAATTCGGACACAGATTGGAAACCTCATCCATACAAAGATTATCGCACTTACTATCCAAACTGGGCCATCCAACCCGACCCCAGCATGGAGTCCTCAGAATACTGGAAGTACATTTTTGCTCAGTTTAATGAAGAATTTGCTGAAGAATATAAAGCCAAACCAGCCGACCTGCCCGATGACTGGAGACATATTACACGAGAACAAGCTCTTTCCAGCCTAAAGAAAACCTTTAATATAAACTAAGAGATGAGATCAGCCCTAGAATTGTTTTTTGTAGAAGTGACTTTAAGGTCATCGCCAGATAGCAACTTCTACTATTCAACTTCTAGCTTACTTGATGGAAGTCATGGGATGAGAAAATTAACTCAACTTGAACCTCATGGCCTCGCCAAGCATCTGATGATCATCAAGAACTGACTTATGGAGCTCTGGTGAAGATGTGAGGATCAGCAAAATGTCTACATGCAGAATAGAAACATCATCTACTCTTAATATTTGCTTCATTTTCTACGAGCTTACATCATCTGGGATCTCTTTATGGCTGGGAATTGTATTAGTTACTCACAATTATTTAAATCAGTATAGACCATGTGATGTAGCTTGATTCAATATTTTTACAAGTGATTACGTGTGATGATGTTGTATGGGCACTGTATAATACATAGAATGGAATAAAAATTGCAAAAATATCAAAGCGTCTTCCAGTCCTTTTTTCCCCGGTTTGAGTTGTGCTCTTTGGTCGCCTAGACCTGTGTCCAACGGACGTTAGATTGGGGGATTATGTTACAATGGGGATTTAGCAATTAAAGGGGTATTCCGATTGTTTTTAGGAAGGCGGCAGGGAGTCGGGGCTTCTTTTTTGGTGATCAGTAGGGGTCTCAGTGGTAGGACCCCCATAGATCTAATAGTTTTAATAACTTCAAACAACCGGAATACCCCTTTAATCCTTAAGAGCGGTGATCTCATACCATGGACTGTATTACTGCCCTGCTGAAAGCCGTTTCCCCCGCTTTGTGTATGTCCAGTCTATAATGTTTCAGCAAATGCATTGGATGAACTCTAGGATGCTGTTCTGCAGATGTAGTCTATCGGAAAAGGGTTCCTCTCTGCCCATGACATAGCCCTGGCTGAGTGGGCTCTTATTGGTTTAGGAACTTCATGACCCCTCTGCCCACAACAGACAGTAATAGTCCATACAAACCATTGGAAAACGTGGTGTTAAACAGGCAGGCTACGCTCAAACCCACATGCGGTTGTGCATGTATAAAGGGGAGCACATCCTGCACTTGTAGTCCGTTGCTTATGGCAATCAACAGCAAAAAATTGCATACAATGGAAGATGCCAGCAACGGACTACAAGCACCACAATACCCATCCTACATAAGGTAACAATTATGTGGATGTGAAGAACAATCAAAGACTAAACAGAAGCAAAGACAGGTGCACTCTGCGATAATACTAAACCCTCACACTGATGTAAAATTGAGAGGTTAGTTCGACACATCCTACTAGGAGGACATGTCTTAAGCTTGGGCACCGCGCCAAGGTCTCTCAAGTAGCCCGAGGCCCTATCACTCACCTACCTGTGCCGTTTGGGCAATACCAGGGGCCAGTGCGTGGATTACGGGAGCATAAGGCCTGACTCACAGACAGCTCACCAGTGACCTCCAGCATGTAGCCATGCCTGCAATGGGAGGTGGGAAGTGCCTGTGAGCCCCACCCGAGACCGGCTGATATGGCCCAGAGCCTCCCAGGTGCACCTGAATGTAGCCTGTAGATGAAAAACAGGCACATTTAAATAGGAGTTTATACATAAGACTATACAAACCATTAGGACCCTTTTGCTCATCAGTGTACATACATACCTTAGACTGGACCACTGAATAAGTGCAAATCACAGACCCCAGAATAAATATATACCTTAGACCAGAACCCTTGCTGCAGATCTCTAAATAAATACAGACCCCAGACTCCAAAAATAACTACAGTCCCCAGTTATTGACCCTTAAATACAAAACCCAACATACAGGTGAAACTCGAAAAATTTGAATATTGTGCAAAGTTCATTTATTTTAGTAATGCAACTTAAAAGGTGAAACTAATATATGAGACTCATTACAGGCAAAGCGAGATATTTCAAGCCTTTATTTGTTATAATTTGGATGATTATGGCTTACAGCGTATGAAACCCCAAAGTCACAATTTTGAGGTCCCCTTTGCTCAGGGGGTATGGATTACTTAGCTGACTAAAGTCTGACTGTCACTGCCGGTTCTGGGAGACGGTCGGTCAGAGGTTCCTCCCTGTCTTGTGTATGACGTTCTTTGTTTTGGTTTCACTTTGCTCAGTTCTTTTCTCTCCCTCAGCTGCCTCTTATCTTGATTAATTGGTTTGCTTTATATTCCCTCCCTTCCTGCTTCTCCGTGCGGTTTATTTTACTTCCTGGATGAAGTGTGTGCTGCTGGAGGCTGCAGTTGTTTTGCTCTAAGATAAGTGCATTCCGTTCACTTTGTGTTTTGTTTGCTGGCTTGATTCTAGGCTCCCTCCGTATTCTGTGCAGGGAGCCGGTGGCCGTTCCCCTCACTACTATAGGGAATTCAGGTGTCACTCAGTTATAGGTACGAGGGCATGTATCTGTCTACCACCGGGACTTGTACATGTGCACAGTAGTTTGGAGGGTTCTTAGGGATTTATAGGGCCCTCCTATGTTTTCCTTAGTTTGGGATCAAGCCAGTCTGTCGTTATTTATCAATTCCTGCTTACTGTCCTCCATCCTTGACATTATAAACCGCCATAACCGTCTCAAGCATGGATCCAGTTTCAGCCTTGATTGACCGCATGCAAGGTCTTTCTCTGGAGGTAGCAGATCTCAGTGAAACTGTTTCTGCTGGCGTTCATGGAGTTTGTTCCGAGCCTAAAATCTCTCTTCCAGGTACGTTTTTCGGGGGTAGTGAGAATTTTGTTCGTTTTAGAGAGGCTTGCAAACTCCATTTTCGCTTACGTCCCTATTCCTCTGGTGATGAGGAGCAGAGGGTGGGGATCATCATCTCGCTGCTCAGGGATAACGCTCAGTCTTGGGCCTTTTCGCTGCCGGCGGGGGCACGCTCCCTCCGATCGGTAGATTAATTTTTTATAGCCCTGGGTCAGATATATGATGATCCGGATCGTATTGCTCTGGCTGAATCTAAACTGCGTCTTTTATGCCAGGGTAAACAGTCCGCAGAGATATATTGTTCTGAATTTCGGAGATGGGCAGCTGATACTGGTTGGAATGATGCTCCACTCCAAAGTCAATTTTGTCATGGTCTTTCTGAGAGATTAAAAGATGCATTTGCTTTTCATGAGAGACCAGTGTCGTTAGAGACTGCAATGTCTCTAGCTGTTCGTATTGACAGGCGCCTTAGAGAGAGAAAAGAAGCGAACTCTTTCATGTCATATTCTGTCCAAGGACAGTGGGGCTGTCTCTTTCAGTGCGCAGGGGTCTCACTCTGTCTCTATACCCTCCGTGGAGGACCCCATGCAGCTGGGTTTAGTTGCCTCTGATACTAGAGGATTCAGCCCTCAGAGGAGGGTATGTTTCTGTTGTGGAGGTATTAACCATTTAGCTAATGTTTGCCCTTCTAGGAGGTTCATGGGGTTTCCTGTGGGTAATAAAAAGAAAAGGGAAAAGAAACCCTCTAAAAACTTTCCATTTGCTACAATTGGCAAGGTTAATGCGGAAATTGAAGATTTGCCGTTTGCTTGTAGTTCCCGATTTCTCCTACCTGCCAGGGTGGCACTAGACAGTCAATTTGCTACAACACATGGTTTCCAGGTGTGCACTTTGGAAAAAGCTATACCTGTTTTTGCTATCGATTCCGCTCCACTTTCTCAAAAATCGTTAAAAGGCATAGTTCACAATATCCGTTTGACTGTGGGTGACACTCATGTTGAGGATGTGTCATGTTTTGTCTTAAGCGGATTACCTACTCCTCTAGTGTTGGGGCTACCCTGGCTCACTAAACATAACCCCACCATTGATTGGCAAGCAAGGCAAATAAATGGTGGGAGTGAGTTTCGCAGAGAGAATTGCCTTAAGGCAACTCTCGCAGAGGTTTCTACCAAGACTGTACCTTCTTTTCTCTTGGAATTTTCTGATGTGTTTTCCGAGAGTGCTGTCCAGGAGTTGCCCCCTCACCGGGAGTATAATTGTCCAATTAATCTCATTCCAGGCGCCAAGCTGCCTAAATCACGATTATACAATCTCTCCCAACCTGAGAGAGCCGCCATGCGTACTTATATCTCTGAGAGCCTGAGAAAGGGACATATCAGACCCTCAAAGTCACCTGTTGCCGCTGGTTTTTTCTTTGTTAAAAAAAAGATGGTTCTTTAAGACCTTGTCTGGATTTCAGGGAGCTTAACCGCATCACGATTCGTGACCCCTATCCGCTTCCTCTGATCGCCGATTTGTTTAACCAGATTGTGGGGCTAAAGTTTTTTCGTTGGATTTAAGAGGGGCATACAACCTTGTCAGGGTCAGGAAGGGGGACGAATGGAAGACGGCCTTCAATACCCCAGAGGGTCATTTTGAGAACTTGGTTATGCCCTTTGGTTTGATGAATGCTCCCGCCGTCTTCCAACATTTTGTGAACAGCATTTTCTATCATTTATTGGGGAAATTTGTACTGGTGTATCTAGATGACATTTTGATTTTTTTCTCCTGATTTCAAGACTCATCGGGACCACCTATCTCAGGTCTTGCTGATTCTGCAGGAGAATAAATTGTACGCTAAACTGGAAAAATGTGTGTTTGCGGTTCCAGAGATTCAATTTCTTGGTTTTCTTCTCTCTGCTTCTGGTTTTCGGATGGACCCGGAGAAGGTCCGCACCGTGCTTGATTGGGAGCTTCCTGAAAATCAGAAGGCGCTGATGCGGTTTTTGGGTTTTGCTAATTGTAACGGATCGCCTGGCACCCCGACTGGGTACCTCCGTTAAAGGATGCTCCTAGCGTTTCCTGAGGACTCCAAGCACTCTAGCAGACACCTCAATCACCGAACCTGAGAAGCATATGAATCCTCTCAGCTCTCTGGAACGCACTCAGCCGCTGGGGAGGGCGGACGATACCATCTGCCATGAACTGCAGGTACTCTGCTGTTAACCTCCTCACGAACTGCACAGATTTCTCCGAGGGGTTGGGTCCGAAGAAAATCAGCCGTGATCTCAGCTCTCTGTCAAATTCCTCCTGCGTGTAGCTGGGTGCCATGCTTGTTCTCCTGAAGTTGGGTACGAGTGCTACCGTTGCCCTCAATTTGTAATTCCACAAACAGTGTCTCCGAGCTGCTTTACCTCGCACTGGGACGCCATCCCACCGCTTGCCACCAATGTAACGGATCGCCTGGCACCCCGACTGGGTACCTCCGTTAAAGGATGCTCCTAGCGTTTCCTGAGGACTCCAAGCACTCTAGCAGACACCTCAATCACCGAACCTGAGAAGCATATGAATCCTCTCAAGCCTCTGAATGCTGTAGACAGTTGAATAGGAACCATACGAATAGGTTTGCACTCCTAGCAGTCAGACTGGAACAGCATGCAATAAATCCTCCCCCAATAATGAGACGACACTTCACTTTGAGGGTTAAACAGGAACTCTCCTTTACTGGCCCATACAGCCTCTTTTATTCCCAATTCCCAAACACATTACAGCCCACAGGGTTTTGCAGAACAACCAATAAACACATTACAACACATACAATGCAAGTACAGCAGCCAATCAGATACAATGGGACAATACAGACACTCAGCATATCCCTCACCTCTGCTTAGGAGATAATTGAGTCAATTACTGTGTCTACTCAATTATCTCCAAGCTGAAAAGTTACACTTTTTTATACATTTTAATAACTCCCTGATCTTACATCACATACGGATAAAACTTATATTTCTGTGATCAGCATAACTTGGGGAGCAACATATGTAAAAATCACATGAATCCGTCCGGGGGTTACAAGGTTAGGTGAGGTCCCTTTATTATCCCTTGGCAGCATGGCTTTACCTGTCCAAAAAGTTTCCATGTGTCCGTATACTGTTTTTAAAAGGGCCAGCACTGTACAATAAAAGTCCATAAGTCCAAATCAGTTCTTAACGGGCAATACATCCCAGGGCCATAGTCAGAAGGCAAGAGGCAGGCAACTAGACTTCTCCAGTTCACTGTGGCGAGGTTGGTTTCGCCACACTTCTCCCTTTTACCAACTAGACTAACTGGGTATCTGACCTCCTGCCGGTCAGTGCCCTGGTTAGTCCAGCAACCCACCCACGAAGCACAAACAGCAGTACAGCCCACCCACAATAAATGGTTACTACACATGGATAAAGTAGCAACTTGTCCATGTCCAGGTGCCTCACCACGGCTGTGCGGGGGACTGGTAGACTGCCTTGGTGGGTTGCTGAGTGGGCAGAGACCCGCGGTACTCTGCCCTGGGGCCAGCGCTACCACGGAAGTAGCCTGGTTGGAGCCTGGTTGTGGGAGGGGGAGACCGACTGTCTCCCCTCTGGATAAACCGCTCTGTGGCTGGGGGACAGGACCGACCGTCCTTGCCCCTTGTGCTGCAAGTGCAGAGACCACGGTCCCATCTGCACCGTTGGGGGGCGTAACATCTCCCCTTGGTGGGTTAGGCTGCCGCTGGAGAGAGGGTGTAACAAGCCCCTCTCTCTGAACTGTAGACTGCCGCTGGGGAGAGGGGTAGCAGGCTCCTCCCCCTGACCCTCTCTCTGCTGGTGGAGGGGGGGACCAACTGTCTCCCCGTCCTGCTGCTGGGGTGCAAAACTGGCGGTCTCCGCTCCCCGCAGGACACTCTGCCGCTGGGGAGGAAGGACGGCACTTTCAGCTCCCTGGGGTACACACTGCAGCTGGGGAGGAAGGACGACACCTTTAGCTCCCTGGGGTACACACTGCCGCTGGGGAGGACGGATGACACCTTCAGCTCCCGGGGGTACACACTGCCGCTGGGGAGGAAGGACAGCACCTTCAGCTCCCTGGGGTACACACTGCCGCTGGGGAGGAAGGACGACACCTTCAGCTCCCGGGGGTACACACTGCCGCTGGGGAGGAAGGACGACACCTTCAGCTCCCTGGGATACACACTGCTGCTGGGGAGGAAGGACGACACCTTCAGCTCCCTGGGGTACACACTGCGGCTGGGGAGAAGGGACGGCACCTTCAGCTCCCGGGGGTACACACTGCCGCTGGGGAGGAAGGACAGCACCTTCAGCTCCCTGGGGTACACACTGCCGCTGGGGAGAAGGGACGGCACTTTCAGCTCCCTGGGGTACACACTGCCGCTGGGGAGGAAGGACAGCACCTTCAGCTCCCTGGTGTACACACTGCCGCTGGGGAGGAAGGACGACACCTTCAGCTCCCTGGGATACACACTGCCGCTGGGGAGGAAGGACGACACCTTCAGCTCCCTGGGGTACACACTGCCGCTGGGGAGAAGGGACGGCACCTTCAGCTCCTTGGGGTACACACTGCTGCTGGGGAGGAAGGACAGCACCTTCAGCTCCCTGGGGTACACACTGCCGCTGGGGAGGAAGGACGACACCTTCAGCTCCCTGGGATACACACTTCCGCTGGGGAGGAAGGACGACACCTTCAGCTCCCTGGGGTACACACTGCCGCTGGGGAGGAAGGACGGCACCTTCAGCTCTCTGGAACGCACTCAGCTGCTGGGGAGGGCGGACGATACCATCTGCCATGAACTGCAGGTACTCTGCTGTTAACCTCCTCACGAACTGCACAGATTTCTCCGAGGGGTTGGGTCCGAAGAAAATCAGCCGTGATCTCAGCTCTCTGTCAAATTCCTCCTGCGTGTAGCTGGGTGCCATGCTTGTTCTCCTGAAGTTGGGTACGAGTGCTACCGTTGCCCTCAATTTGTAATTCCACGAACGGTGTCTCCGAGCTGCTTTACCTCGCACTAGGACGCCATCCCACCGCCTGCCACCAATGTAACGGATCGCCTGGCACCCCGACTGGGTACCTCCGTTAAAGGATGCTCCTAGCGTTTCCTGAGGACTCCAAGCACTCTAGCAGACACCTCAATCACCGAACCTGAGAAGCATATGAATCGTTTCGCCACACTAATTATTACAGAAAGTTCATTTTGAATTATTCCTCTGTTGTTAAGCCACTCACTGATATGACTAAAAAGGGGGTGGATATTTCCTCATGGTCGGAAGAGGCGCTTCAAGCCTTTTCTAGTATTAAAGAGCGTTTTGCTTCCGCTCCCATTTTGGTACAACCTGATGTCTCTTTACCTTTTATTGTTGAGGTGGATGCCTCTGAGGTAGGAGTGGGCGCGGTCTTATCTCAGGGTCCCTCTCCTGCTAAATGGCGACCGTGTGCCTTTTTCTCAAAAAAGCTCTCAGCCACAGAGAGAAATTATGATGTGGGAAATAGGGAGTTGTTGGCCATCAAATTGGCTTTTGAGGAATGGCGTCATTGGTTGGAGGGAGCCAGACACCCAATTACCGTATTTACCGACCATAAGAATCTGGCCTATCTGAAATCAGCCAAGCGTCTGAACCCGAGACAGGCCAGATGGTCCTTGTTCTTTTCTAGGTTTAATTTTGTTGTTACGTTCCGCCCTGGGGTTAAAAATGTGAAGGTGGATGCCCTGTCACGTTGTTTTCTGGGAGGGGGGAACTTCGAGGGCCCAGGTCCCATTTTGGCTAATGGGGTGGTCGTCTCTGCTCTTTATCCTGATTTGGAGGCAGAGTTTCAGGCAGCCCAGGCAGAGGCTCCTGATCTTTGTCCTCCTGGGAGGTTATTTGTGCCGCTCGCTTTGCGACACAAAGTTTTTAAGGAGCACCATGACAGTGTTCTTGCTGGGCACCCGGGGAGTAGAGCCACAGTGGATCTCATTGCTCGCAGATTCTGGTGGCCAGCTCTTCGTAAGACGGTTGAGGGGTTTGTGGCAGCCTGCGAGACCTGCGCTCGTGCCAAGGTCCCTCATTCACGGCATGGGCGTAGGAAGCCCCAAAAATCTGTGGGGGACAGCACTTATGGGGCCCCTGTGCCCCCGCCCACCCTCAAGCCACACCCACATCTCTCCGCCCCCCCAAGTGCCAAAATTCTCTCTCCCCCCACTTATGGGCCAGTGGGTCTGGTTTAAAAAAAAAAACAAAAAAAAAAAACACACACAAAACAAGACACCTGTACTTACCTCCATCAGTCACAGCGATGCGATGCAGGCCTCTTCCGGCCTGTGTCCCGCGCTGTACGGCTCAAAGACGGCGCGATGACGTCATCGCGCCGCCTCTCCCTCTCCTGCTCTGCAGCACAGCCATCTGTATCGCTGTCCTGAGGACGGTGATACAGATGACTATGGATATGAACGCTTCCACAATGGTTCATCAATGGTTCATCTCCCTGTGCCCCGCCACCGCTGCACACATTGCGATGCCGCTGGGGGGGATTTTTGCATACCCGTCCCCTCCGCATTATTTCCTGGGGGGGGGGATCCGACCCCCCCCTCCCTCCCGCTTCCTACACCCGTGATTCACGGCCATCGGGATCTCTCCTCCCCTTACCCATACCTTCCCGTCCTTGGACGCATCTGTCCATGGACTTCATTACGGACTTGCCTCGCTCCTCGGGGAAGACTGTGATTCTGGTGGTAGTGGACCGCTTTAGCAAAATGGCGCATTTTATTCTTTTCCCTGGGTTACCCAATGCCAAGACGCTGGCGCAAGCATTTGTTGATCATATTGTTAAATTACATGGCATTTTCTTCTGACATCGTTTCTGATAGGGGCACGCAATTTGTTTCCAGATTCTGGAAGGCCTTCTGTTCTCGCTGGGGGGTTCGGTTGTCGTTTTCTTCTGCTTTTCATCCGCAGTTGAATGGTCAGACCGAACGCGTCAATCAGAATCTGGAGACATATCTGCGCTGTTTTGTTGCGGACAATCAGGAGAATTGGTGTTCTTTTTTGTCCCTTGCTGAGTTTGCTTTAAATAACCGTCGTCAGGACTCCTCTGATAAGTCACAATTTTTTGGTGCATATGGGTTTCATCCGCAGTTTGGGACATTCTCTGGAGAGGGGTCTTCTGGTTTGCCTGATGAGGAGAGATTTTCCTCGTCCTTGTCCCTTATTTGGCAAAAGATTCAGGGTAATCTAAAGAAGAGGAGTGAGAGATATAAGCGTGGGGCAGATAAGAGACGAGTGCCTGGTCCGGACCTGAATGTGGGTGATCTGGTGTGGTTGTCTACAAAGAATATCAAACTGAAGGTTCCCTCCTGGAAGTTGGGTCCTAGGTTTATTGAGCCTTATCCGTCATCAATCCTGTTGCTTTCCGTCTTGATCTTCCTCAGACTTGCAAGATCCATAATGTTTTTCACAAGTCCCTACTGAAACCTTATGTCCAACCTACTGTTCCTTCCTCTTTGCCTCCTCCCCCGATTTTAGTTGATGGTAATCTTGAATTTCAGGTCTCCAGGATTGTGGATTCCCGCATTATCCGCAGTTCTCTTCAGTACCTCGTTCATTGGGAAGGTTATGGTCCTGAGTAGAGCATGTGGGTCCCACTGGCGGACATTAAGGCCACTCGTCTTATCAGGGCTTTTCATCGGTCTCATCCTGAGAAGGTCGGTCCTGAGTGTCCAGAGTCCACCCGTAGAAGGGGGGGGTACTGTCACCGCCGGTTCTGGGAGACGGTCGGTCAGAGGTTCCTCCCTGTCTTGTGTATGACGTTCTTTGTTTTCGTTTCACTTTGCTCAGTTCTTTTCTCTCCCTCAGCTGCCTCTTATCTTGATTAATTGGTTTGCTTTATATTCCCCCCCTTCCTGCTTCTCTGTGCGGTTTATATTACTTCCTGGAAGAAGTGTGTGCTGCTGGAGGCTGCAGTTGTTTTGCTCTAAGATAAGTGCATTCCGTTTACTTTGTGTTTTGTTTGCTGGCTTGATTCTAGGTGACCCTGACTCCCTCCGTATTCAGTGCAGGGAGCCGGTGGCCATTCCCCTCACTACTATAGGGAATTCAGGTGTCACTCAGTTATAGGTACAAGGGCATGTATCTGTCTACCACCGGGACTTGTACATGTGCACAGTAGTTTGGAGGGTTCTTAGGGACAGGTAGGTGAGTGGTAGGGCCTCGGGCTACTTGAGAGACCTTGGCGTGGTAACCGAACTTAAAACATGTCCTCCTAGTAGGATGTGTCGAACTAACCTCTCAATTTTAACACCAGTGTGAGGGTTTACTATTACCGCTGAGTGCACCTGTCTTTGCTATTGTTAGTTTTTGATTGTTCTCCACATCCACATAATTGTTACCTTATGTAGGATGGTTATTGTGGTACTTGTAGTCCGTTGCTGGCATCTTCCATTGTATGCATTTTTTTTTGCTGTTGATTGCCATCAGCAACGGATTACAAGTGCAGAATATGCTCCCCTATATACATGCACAACCGCATATGGGTTTGAGCATATCCTGCCTGTTTAACACCACATTTTCTAATGGTTTATCACTGGGCAAAGGACTGAAAAGTCTGGTGAAGTAATTCTGCAGTATACGCCGGATCATCTCAGTTTAGACAAAAAAATGTAATTGGATTTTCAAAAGGTGATGATGGGACAAGAAAATACTAGATTCTGTACTGACTGCATGAGTGTTGTAACACTACATAGTAATGATAGTAACTGCTCTGACCCATAACTGGAAACGGGAACCATGAAATGGCATCACGACACATGTCTACATATGCATACAACACACATAAATACACCATATATGCACGACACACATATCACCCAACTTTTAAAAAGCCTAAGGAGCTAAACTATGGAATGGAAGCGCTCATCTGCAGCCGCTGCTGTAATTTTAACAAACGGATTCTGGAGAGCTTGAGGGAACTGGCTGAATCCCATGCCTGATGACAAGGAAATATTGTATGTTCTTGGGTGAAATCCTCACAGTCATTCAGTAACTGAAAGGAACACGTCCTCGCTGATGACAGTTTTCAGCATTTCACTGTTAAATTTATAAAATCTAAGGCTCGCTGCAAACTTGCAGATAGATCGCGGCATTCTGATAGGAACAGGATACTAGAATTTCTGGATCTGGCATATGCTGGACACAGCCACCACCAACTGGAATCCATTCACTGAAAAGGTAGGGCACACACCGGATAATGGGTCACAGGTAGTTGAATTTATTCATATAAAATTTATAAAATATGTAAGGATTGATTAAAGTGCCATGTGCTAATACCAAGAACATCAAGTATAATAATGTAACAATGTGACAATTACAACAATGTGACAAAAGTGATTCGAAAAAACAGTAGTATAGTGCAAATATATAAAAATAAAATAATAATGATAAAGTGTCCTCGTGCCTTTTGAACCAGCGGGATCTCTTCCAAATTGGAAGATCGACTCCAATCGGACAAGGAGGAATTGATATCTCTGTATAACTGTACAAATTGATCGTCCACTTATATTCGAATCTGAGCGATGTTGCGCTCCAAAAATACAGCGGCGTCCCGCTGAGTAGGCGATCGCAACTAGAGAAGGTTCGGTCTTACCGGGTCTCTAATGTAAATCTCTCCCACCTCTCCGTCTGTAGGTGCGTAGGTATCGGGAGGCCACGGCCTGCAAAAGTGTGTGTCGGCGTCTTCCTACACGTGGTGCGGTGGAATCGTCAGTGGTTCCGCTGTGTCAGGTGCCGTACAACACGCATAATAAGCTGGCAGTGCAGAAGACCAACAAACTTCTCCTAAAGTCTCCAGGATTTGTCAGTGGACTAACTTGATATCGGGGTCAGCAGCCAGACGCGTTTGGGGTGTACAGGTAAACCCCTTCCTCAGTGGTACCACTGAGGAAGGGGTTTACCTGTACACCCAAACGCGTCTGGTTGCTGACCCCGATATCAAGTTAGTCCACTGACAAATCCTGGAGACTTTAGGAGAAGTTTGTTGGTCTTCTGCACTGCCAGCTTATTATGCGTGTTGTACGGCACCTGACACAGCGGAACCACTGACGATTCCACCGCACCACGGTAGGAAGACGCCGACACACACTTTGCAGGCCGTGGCTCCCGATACCTACGCACTACAGACGGAGAGGTGGAGAGATTTACATTAGAGACCCGGTAAGACCGAACCTTCTAGTTGCGATCGCCTACTCAGCGGGACGCCGCTATTTTTGGAGCGCAACATCGCTCAGACTCGAATATAAGTGGACGATCATTTGTACAGTTATACAGAGATATCAATCCCTCCTTGTCCGATTGAGTCGATCTTCCAATTGGAAGAGATCCCGCTGGTTCAAAAGGCACGAGGACACTTTATCATTATTATTTTATTTTTATATATTTGCACTATACTACTGTTTTTTCGAATCACTTTTGTCACATTGTTGTAATTGTCACATTGTTACATTATTATACTTGATGTTCTTGGTATTAGCACATGGCACTTTAATCAATCCTTACATATTTTATAAATTTTATATGAATAAATTCAACTACCTGTGACCCATTATCCGGTGTGTGCCCTACCTTTTCTATAATTTTTGCAACTTTTCTACGATTGGGTGAGATCGTTAGGTACGGAGCACCACTTATAATACTTGTGTCCCCTGGTGCGACATTTTATCCATTTTTGGAATCCATTCACACTTATGTGGTCTTTCAGGTAATAGCTGGTATCCCCCGCTCATATGTAGTCAAGGAATAAAGAACAGCTTATATCCAGGTCCAGCCCTGAACCTGGAGAACCCCTTTAAACTCGCTGTTTGTGAACACTGTCAACCATGTCTTTGGTATATAAACAACCCAGGGCTGGACTACCTATTGGGGGAACTCCACGTGAACATTTTTTTCCCTTCTAGGGACACATGACAGACTGCCCTCTCCCTCCTGCTGTTCGTCCTGGAGGAACCTCTACCTGAAGGGTTTTGGCATGAAGGGAGGGAGGACAGAATAGCATTCCTGTTGCACATTTCGGATACATTTGGAGATTTTCTCCTTGTGCTAAATAGACTTTTTTCTCATCTCTCGATAAATGAAGGGAAAACTATTATAGGTCAGACACTGATACCATCCTACCCAAGCTATCCTCAGTGTTTCCTCCCCCCTCCCCCCATGTCCTATTTTAACTCATTACTAATTGGTCTTCCCCTCAACAGATTCCCCCATCTGCAATCTACCGTGAGCCAGTAACTACTCCAATGCCTCCACCCTATGCCAATCATTGCACTGGTTGCCCATAAAGTGTAGGATTCAAGTTAAACTGTTCATCCTCAACATCAGACCTCTCCTCCCGCTTCTCTGTCCACCCCCTTGTGTTCTCCACAGTGCTGCACCCTCTACATCTCCTCCTTATCTCTGTCTACCATCCTACCCGTGTTCTCCACAGTGCTGCACCTCCTACATCTCCTCCTCATCTCTGTCTACCATCCTACCTGTGCTCTCCACAGTGCTGCACCTCCTACATCTCCTCCTCATCTCTGTCTACCATCCTACCTGTACTCTCCACAGTGCTGCACCTCCTACATCTCCTCCTCTTCTCTGTCTACCATCCTACCCTTGCTCTGCACAGTGCTGCACCCCCTGTATGTCCTCCTCATCTCTGTCTACCATCCTACCTGTACTCTCCACAGTGCTGCACCCTCTACATCTCCTCCCCATCTCTGTCTACCATCCTACCTGTGCTCTCCACAGTGCTACATCTCCTCCTCATCTCTGTCTAACATCCTACCTGTGCTCTCCACAGTGCTGCACCCCCTACATCTCCTCCTCATCTCTGTCTACCATCCTATCTGTGCTCTCCACAGAGCTTCACCCCCTACATCTCTTCCCTCATCTCTGTCCACCATCCTACCCGTGCTCTCCACAGTGCTGCACCTCCTACATCTCCTCCTCATCTCTGTCTACCATCCTATTTGTGCTCTCCACAGTGCTGCATCCCTTGTATGTCCTCCTGATGTTCTTGAATCACCAGACTGGGGAGACACATTGTGTGCTAATGGGTAATGTTACTTGGTTCTTATGTGTAATCATTGTTATTCTGATCATGTTACCACAATGTAGCTCCTGATTCTGTGTAGGTGTTGGTTTCTCCCTCTCTTTTAATTATCTTTTGTCATTTTTAATTCATATGTTTCAATAAAGAGCTTAGATTTTGTATTTTGGTACAATTTGTGTGATGCTGTATTTTTTGGAGGTATTTGTTGTGCATATGCGACACCACTTTACTCTGATTGCTATGTGGAGCCTGCGCCGTATAGGTGTACTATCCACCCCATGCTCTCAGAAGCTCTACAGACATTGGCTGGTGATGGCTCATGCAGCTTTATATCTACTCCACCATTGTGTTAAGATGGACAGACCATTGTACTAAGGATTTGTTACCTTATGTCTCACCCCTATCTCAAAATAGATTGTAAGCTCTTTTGAGCAGGACCCTCATTCCTCTAGTTTTTATTGTTGACTTGTCTGTTATTATGTTATTTATGACTCTTTACCTGAACCCCCTGAGTGTAAAGTGCTGCAGAATATATTGGCGCTATGTAAATAAAGATTATTATATTTTATTATATTATTATTATTATGGGTGCAATAGGGTGATAAACTCATAGAACTTGAACCTCATGGCCCCAAGAAGCATCCAGTGATCATCAAGATCTGACTTACTGGGGTGCCAATTGTGGGACCCCACTAGGCCGTTTACTGATGTCATCCAAAGTATAGATTACCAATATCTAAAAACCGGAATACTACTTTAACTGGGCGAGTGTCCAGTCTGGATCTTGTATCGCACTGTGACCCATTAAAAATCAGGGAATACAAGAAGACTACATTGTTGGCTATACAGGTGGAACTCAAAAAATTAGAATATCGTGCAAAGGTAAATTTCATTAATGCAAAATAAAAGGAATTGCATTAATGTAGCTTAAAATTAGAATTTTGTGAAAAGGTTGAATGTTCTAGGCTCAAAGTTTCATACTCTAGTCAGCTAATTAATCCATACCCCCTGAGCAAAGGGGACCCTTAAAATTGTGACTTTGGGGTTTCATAAGCTGTAAGCCATAATCATCCAAATTATGACAAATAAAGGCTTGAAATATCTCGCTTTGCCTGTAATGAGTCTCATATATTAGTTTCACCTTTTAAGTTGCATTACTGAAATAAATGAACTTTGCACGATATTCTCATTTTTTGAGTTTCATCTGTAGAAGAAGATGCTGAGAAATATCCGTTCATTGTGTAGTTGATGGAGCTCATGACTACAATGCTGCTCCCACTACTGTCAATGGGAGCAGAACTGCAGTGACCAGCTCCATCCACTTCATCTGCTACTGTATGTGCTTCCAGGCCTGACTTCTGGCTCTGCAGCTATTGCCGAGTAGCTAATCAGTGGGGGTGCTGGGGCCAGATGACAGCTGACCAGCTCGTGATGGACTATCCTGAGAACAGGCCATCACTTAGTAAAGCAATAAACCCTAAAACAATAAAATACAAATATTATACATGGAGGTTCCAGAGACCTAGTGAGGCCTAGAGAGCCGTTTTTCATTTTTTCTCTTTGACCTGTTCTGCCTAGTGAAATACACAAACAGGTCAGACCAATTGGATAATGCCTGGGCTACACGTGTAAGAAAAACACAAAAAAGCTGGTGCATCATAGGGTGAGTAGGGTAAGTACGTAAGAATAATTCAGCATGTATGAAGCCAACTGGAGGCTCACCCCGAAAAGTTATCATAGACACAACTCTACAAAGCCCATATAGTAATGATGGTGGGCTCCTCTGCCGCGCTTTCCAGGAGGAGTAACAATTCAGAGGAGCAAGAAGTGTCACAGCTCTGGAGTATGTGAAATATGTCACGTTATTATTGCAATTATTACACTTATGCTTTCTTTTCTCCTAACGTTTGTCCCCCAGTTTCATTGTGGGGGGGTTGTCGGATTGGGAGGTTAGGGCTAGCTAGTTTAACCTTCCCCACATCCCTATTACCCATTGCTTGAAACCATATTAATTTTGGCCCTCCTTCAAATAAAATCATAAAGGGGTGGTCGGACCAATAAAATATAAATATCCAATAATACATACATATATATATATCTTAAAAAGGGTCATAATGGCATAATAAAATGAAAAACTGATACTCCTGGGCTGATGTTCACTGGGCCCTCACTTGTGCCTCCCTCCTGGTCCCTCTCGAGATGCAGGAAATGCCCTCAATCATGAGGTGATCACTGCTGCCGACTCTGATCGCCTGAGCCATAATGTCCTGTGGTGAGAGGGACCAAGAAGAAGAGCCTCTGTGGTGGGAGATCGGTGAGGAGACTGTCCCCTTGTGTATTATGTGATGTCATTTAGACCCCTTTAAACAGAAATGAAAGTTCTCTAAACTTAAAATGAAGTTCTTTTCCACTCAACATTAAGAGGATGAATTTGGGACATTTTTCTCTTTGGTATCATTTAAATTCAGAAATATTAGCGAGAACTATGGGCATGATTTACCGGCACTGGCTGAGATGGAAGCATTGAAATCCCCATCAAATAACTGCACATTGTGATCAAAACTGCGGATAAAGGCAAGGAAATTGAAATTCAAGACAACTCCGCATGTATGAGCGAGGTAAATGGAATCCTCTCCAACACCCAATGCTATCAACATCTATCCGGGATCGATCAGCAATATTCCAAAGGAATTCTCGTAACTGTAGGATCAAGGCCAACACTCAAAATATTTTATCCAAAAAGTAAAGAGATTACAGGTTAATTACACGCTTGAAATGACTAATTTTCTACAACATACCCAAGGCACATGACGACCAAGGAGGACCTACCATGCCTTTCTTGGTAACTTCTTTATTCTGATACGTAGACATACTGCTTTAACATTGATGGATCCAGTGCCAAAGGTTCATCCAAGCAATATTGCTCCTGTGTGCCCCACAAAGTAGTAATACCCCCCACAGAGTCAGACAATGTTCATGTCACGCTTGTAGATAGGGTTAAATTAGCCAGACTGAGTTAAAAAATAATTGTTCAGTATAATTAAAAATATCACATAAAAGTGTATGGAATAGTGCAGTAGACTGCATACTTCCATACTACAGTACCCATTGCCTCTTAATAAGTACAGACTTACTCCAGATCCCAAAATACATTGACTCCCAAACCAGACCCTTGAATACAGACCCCTGATCAAACTTTAAACAAATTTTAGACCCCAGAGTATATAGAAACCCCAAAACAAATACAGACTGCAGAACAGACCCCTGAATAAATGAAGACCCCAGACCAGACCCCTGAATAAATGTAAACCTCAGACTAGACCTAATAACTACAGACAACACACCCCTGAATAAATACAGAGTACAGACCTTAAACCAGACCCCTAAATAAATAGAGACCCCAGACCCCTGAAAAAATACAGAACCCAGACCAGACCCCAGATTAAACACAGACCTCAGACCAGAGCCCTGAATAAATGCAAACCACAGACCAGACCTATGAATAAATACAGACACCAGACTAGATGCCTAAATAATTACAGACCCCAGACCCCTAAAATTCAGACCCCAGGCCAGATCCCTAAATAAATACAGACCCTAGAATTAATACAGACCTCAGACTATACCCCTAAATAGATGCAGACCCCACACCAGACTTAGGAATAAATGCCGACTCTAGAACAGGCCGCTGAATAAATATAGAACCCAGACTCTCTGAACAAATACAGACCAAGATGGGACCTCTGGAGAGTGGAAATGGGCCCTAAATACCTAAGCAACTCTCCCACAAACCAATGTACAAGTTCTGCTCAACAGACAACAGACACTGCCGTTTTATCTGGGAAATCAAGCATTACACAAGTCTGGAATGGCGGTCCGAAAAAAGGTGAAGAAGCCTCAACTTCAATATCATCATAAGAAGTGTCGGCTCGTTTGCAAAAACGTATGAACAGTGGACAGTAGAAGATTGGAAATGGGTGATTTGAAGCGATGAGATGAAAGTCAATAGAACTGTCAAGTTCAGTAAAGGAAGCCTGATGATATGGGGTTGTTTCACAGCCAAAGGGGTTGGATACTTGACTAGGATTGATGGTGGCCTCAATGCTGAGCTACATGTGAGCATCCTACATGACGAGATACTTCATACACTCGAGTACTATGGGTATGAAAAGGACAAAATAGTGCTCCAGCAGGACAACGACCCAAAGCATATGGCGAGATTGGTTCAATGACAATTAAGCAGAGGAGCTGGGTCGGTCCCCAGACCTCAACCCAATCCAACACTTGTGGGTAGAGTTGAAGAAAAAGCTGTATTCATACCCAAGAGAGTCGACCAGTATGACCAACATTGGGAGCGTGTAGAAGAGACCTGAGAACAGATTTCTGTGGAGACATGCTGAAATCGAGAGCGGTGCTGAAAGTTAAAGGTGGATTTAAAAAATACTAACAAAATCATTTAAATTTAGAATTTTAGGAGCAAAACGGTAACAATACATGAGAAGAATCTGCATAACTAATCATATGCTAAATAGCTGCAAGTCCAATGTATGTATGAGATAGCCCAGATGATTGTCTAAAGGATGATGGGAGTCGCATGTCCGAAGCTGTAGTGGATGGTAAGATATGGAGCCTGAAAGTCAAAGGTTCAAAACATTGCTACCCTTTTGCTCATCAGTGTACATACATACCTTAGACTAGACCCCTGAATAAGTACAAATCACAGACCCCAGAATAAATATATACCTTAGACCAGAACCCTTGCTGCAGATCTCTAAATAAATACAGACCCCAGACTCCAAAAATAACTACAGTTCCCAGTCATTGCCCCTTAAATACAGAACCCAACATACAGGTGAAACTCGAAAAATTTGAATATTGTGCAAAGTTCATTTATTTTAGTAATGCAACTTAAAAGGTGAAACTAATGAGACTCATTACAGGCAAAGCGAGAGATTTCCAGCCTTTATTTGTTATAATTTGGATGATTATGGCCTATAGCTTATGAAACCCCAAAGTCACAATTTTGAGGTCCCCTTTGCTCAGGGAGAATGGATTAATTAGCTGACTAGAGTGTAACACCTTGAGCCTAGAATAGTCAACCTTCTCACAAAATTCTAATTTTAAGCTACATTAATGCAATTCCTTTTATTTTGCATTACTGAAATAAATTTACTTTTGCACGATATTCAAATTTTTCAAGTTTCACCTGTACATGCATACCTCAGACCCAGAAGAAGAAACGGAATAATTATATAGTCCAGGATAAAATCAGACCCTCGGATCAGACCTTCAAAACAAATACAGACCCCCCAAATACACAGCCCCAGACTAGACGGCCCCTTAAATAAACAGAGACCCCATTGACCTCCGGTCCCTCGTAGTAAATATAGCTCTGACTATTCACCTTTCTGGATAATGAAAGGCCTAATAAAGGTCTCACAACTTTGTTTCCAAATGGGACAATTTTGTGCTTTTATTCTCTTTTAGCTTTGTTGTGTCTGGGTCAAGGAGAATTCTTTGTATAGTTCACAGCTTGGACATTCTCTGTCTTCAGCATCTGACTCTGAATCCAATGTGGAGTCTTCACCGATCATTGATTAGATAAACTTCACAAAAACCCAGCTCCTAAAATCTCCAGTGTTTTATTCCAAAGACATTAACGTGGATACAAAGTGTTATTTCTTGCTTGTAGCTTGTAGCCAGATTTACCAGTTTGTATCCGTGTTGATGTCTTTGGAATAAAGGATTGAAGATTTTATGCCGCCTTGTGAGGCGCTGGAACTTTGTGAAGTTTGTTTACCGGTGAGTTCTCCAGCTTTTGTATGCACCTCAGGAACTGTATATGTGAGGAGTGGGCCAGCTGACTGCTTCGTGTATCTTTATTAGATAATGAAACCTGGAAAGTGAGCGGTTATGAAAAGTTTTATAAAAGAACAAAGATTAGGAAATAAAATCACACATGAAGACATGACCCAGGAAGTGGGCTCAGAAAAAAAGGTAAAAAACACATTTACTGGAAGCTTTTCATAAACATCTTGTATCTCAGGTTTATCCAGTTTTAATCGAGTCCAGAGTTCAGACGATAAAGAAAGTGAAAATAAGGCATCTCCAGAATGAAATCTCAGACCTCTCCCAAAGAGAAAATAATGGTGCGATAAAAAAACTTAATTTCAACTTGGCGAGTGTATAAACATTTTAAAAGATTAGTGAGGTGTAAAATTTGACAGCATAAAGAGTAGAGTAGGGTGGAGATAACAGGGAGCGAATCAAAGCAGGACACTGGGCGCACCATGTCTCTTTAGTTTCAATAATAGTGCTGAGTGAATGTCTGGACCCCAACTATCCCATAGAAAAGACTATAATGGAGCTCCCACCCTTGTGCCTGTTTATGTCAACCACATCACCAAAGAGAAATGCTCACGGGAAGCTCTTCTTAGTAAAGATGTTGAACTTGAAGGAGTCAGTTGTGCCAAGCAGAAGCATTATGCTTTTTTAGCTGCACAAGAAACAATTTCTTGCCCTTGGAAACAGTCTTGGACGCAGTATCGTGCAACCCTAAAGCTCTGCCTACACCACAGTCCTTACCTACAAGCAGGATTCATCTTAAATGATAACCCACAACTGGACGACGGTCCCTTCCTGACTAGGTGAAGGGACCTACAAGATAAAAACGTAATGACAGACAGGCACCTAAAATGACAGGTAGAAATAGCAAACCAGGAGGAATAAACAGATAGACCAGGGGCGGTGGGGGGCCCCATGGATCGGTTTCGCACAGGGGCCCCATGGATTGTGTGTACGCCTCTGTTCCTGCCCTGCCCGCCGGCCAAGATGTGCTGCAGCAGCCTGCAAGTGAAGTTGTTCAAGTAAAGTAGTAGTAAAGTTTACTAAAGTAGTAATACTACTGTGACAATTGATTTCTTCACTAGTAATCACAAAAGGCTGGCCTGCTTATTGTGTATGGGCTGGACTCAGTGAGAAGAACTGTTATGGGGGAGATATGTGGATGACATGCATCATAAGTTGCTATATAGTGTCATCCATAGATCCCCCCCCATAGCAGTGCCATCCTCAGATCCACCCATAACTGTCATCCACAGATCCCCCATAACTGTGTGTCATTCACAGATCCCCCATAACAGTGTCATCCACAGATCCCCCATAACAGTGTCATCCACAGATCCCCCATAACAGTGCGTCATCCACAGAACCCCCATAACAGTGTGTCATCCACAGATCCCCTATAACTGTGTGTCATCCAAAGATCCCCCATAACAGTGTCATCCACAGATCCCCTATAACAGTGTCATCCACAGATTCCCCATAACAGTGCGTCATCCAAAGATCCCCCATAACAGTGTCATCCACAGATCCCCCATAACAGTGACCCCACAGATCCCCCATAACAGTGTCATCCACAGATCCCCCATAAAAGTGTCATCCACAAATCCGCCATAAGAGTGTCATCCACAGATCCCCCCATAACAGTGTCATCCACAGATCCCCATAACAGTGACATCCACAGATCCCCCATAACAGTGTGTCATCCACAGATCCCCCATAGCTGTGTGTCATCCACAGATACCCCATAACAGTGTCATCCACAGATCCCCCATAACAGTGTCATCCACAGATACCCCATAACAGTGCCATCCACAGTGCCCCCATAACAGTGTCATCCACAGATCCCCCATAACAGTGTCATCCACAGATCCCCCATAACAGTGTCATCCACAGATCCCCCATAACAGTGTGATCCACAGATCCCCCATAGCTGTGTGTCATCCACAGATACCCCATAACAGTGACATCCACAGATCCTCCATAACAGTGTCATCCACAGATCCCCCATAACAGTGTCATCCACAGATCCCCCATAACAGTGTCATCCACAGATCCCCCATAACATTGACTCCACAGATCCCCCATAACAGTGACATCCACAGATCCTCCATAACAGTGTCATCCACAGATCCCCCATAACAGTGTCATCCACAGATCCCCCATAACTGTGTGTCATCCACAGATCCCCCATAACTGTGTGCCATCCACAGATCCCCCATAACTGTGTGTCATCCACAGATCCCCCATAACAGTGACATCCACAGATCCTCCATAACAGTGTCATCCACAGATCCCCCATAACAGTGTCATCCACAGATCCCCCATAACAGTGACATCCACAGATCCCCTATAACAGTGACATCCACAGATCCCCCATAACAGTGTGTCATCCACAGATCCCCCATAACAGTGACCTCCACAGATCCCCCATACCAGTGTCATCCACAGATCCCCCATAACAGTGACATCCACAGATCCCCCATAACAGTGTGTCATCCACAGATCCCCCATAACAGTGACATCCACAGATCCCCAATAACAGTGCTATCCACAGATCCCCATAACAGCGTCATCCACAGATCCCCCATAACAGTGTCATCCACAGATCTCCCATAACAGTGACATCCACAGATCCCCCCATAACAGTGTCATCCACAGATCCCCCATAACAGTGTCATCCACAGATCCCCCATAACAGCGTGTCATCCACAGATCCCCCATAACTGTGTGTCATCCACAGATCCTCCATAACCGTGTCATCCACAGATCCCCCATAACAGTGTCATCCACAGATCCCCCATAGCAGTGTCATCCACAGATCCCCCATAACAGTGTCATCCACAAATCCCCCCCATAACAGTGTCATCCACAGATCCCCCATAACAGTGACATCCACAGATCCTCCATAACAGTGTCATCCACAGATCCCCCATAACAGTGTCATCCACAGATCCCCCATAACAGTGACATCCACAAAGCCCCCATGACAGTGACATCCACAGATCCCCCATAACAGTGTGTCATCCACAGATCCCCCATAACAGTGTCATCCCCAGATCCCCCATAACAGTGACATCCACAGCACCACCATAACAGTGACATCCACAGATCCCCCATAACAGTGACATCCACAGATCCCCCATAACATTGTCATCCACAGATCCCCCATAACAGTGACATCCACAGATCCCCCATAACAGTGTCATCCACAGATCCCACATAACATTGTCATCCACAGATCCCCCATAACAGTGACATCCACAGATCCCCCATAACATTGTCATCCACAGATCCCCTATAACAGTGACATCCACAGATCCCCTATAACAGTGTCATCCACAGATCCCCTATAACAGTGACATCCACAGATCCCCTATAACAGTGACATCCACAGATCCCCCATAACAGTGACATCCACAGATCCCCCATAACAGTGTCATCCACAGATCCCCCATAACATTGTCATCCACAGATCCCCCATAACAGTGACATCCACAGATCCCCCATAACGGTGTCATCCACAGATCCCCCATAACAGTGTCATCCACAGATCCGCCATAACAGTGTCATCCACAGATCTCTCATAACAGTGTCATCAACAGATCCCCCATAACAGTGTGTCATCCACAGATCCCCCATAACAGTGACATCCACAGATCCTCCATAACAGTGTGTCATCCACAGATCCCCCATAACAGTGTCAACCACAGATCCTCCATAACAGTGTCATCCACAGATCCCCCATAACAGTGACATCCACAGCGCCCCCATAACAGTGTCATCCACAGATTCCCCATAACAATGCCTCATCCACAGATCCCCCATAACAGTGCCTCATCCACAGATCCCCCATAACAGTGACATCCACAGATCCCCCATAACAGTGTCATCCACAGATCCCCCATAACATTGTCATCCACAGATCCCCCATAACAGTGACATCCACAGATCTCACATAACAGTGTGTCATCCACAGATCCCCTATAACAGTGACATCCACAGATCCCCAATAACAGTGTCATCCACAGATCCGCCATAACAGTGTCATCCACAGATCCCCCATAACAGTGTCATCCACAGATCTCACATAACAGTGACATCCACAGATCCCCCATAACAGTGTCATCCACAGATCCGCCATAACAGTGACATCCACAGATCCCCCATAACAGTGTCATCCACAGATCTCACATAACAGTGTCATCAACAGATCCCCCATAACAGTGTGTCATCCACAGATCCCCCATAACAGTGACATCGACAGATCCTCCATAACAGTGTGTCATCCACAGATCCCCCATAACAGTGTCATCCACAGATCTTCCATAACAGTGTCATCCACAGATCCCCCATAACAGTGACATCCACAGCGCCCCCATAACAGTGTCATCCACAGATCCCCCATAACAGTGATCATCCACAGATCCCCCATAACAGTGTCATCCACAGATCCCCTATAACAGTGACATCCACAGATCCCCCATAACAGTGTCATCCACAGATCCCCCATAACAGTGTCATCCACAGATCCCCCATAACAGTGACATCCACAGCGCCCCCATAACAGTGTCATCCACAGATCCCCCATAACAGTGACATCCACAGATCCCCCATAACATTGTCATCCACAGATCCCCACAACAGTGACCTCCACAGATCCCCCATAACAGTGTCCTCCACAGATCCCCCATAACAGTGTAATCCACAGATCCCCCATAACAGTGTGTCATCCACAGATCCCCCATAACAGTGTCACCGACAGATCCCCCATAACAGTGTCAGCCACAGACCACCCCCATAACAGTGTCCTCCACAGATCCCCCATAACAGTGTGTCATCCACAGATCCCCCATAACAGTGTCATCCACAGATCCCCCATAACAGTGACATCCACAGATCCCCCATAACAGTGTCACCGACAGATCCCCCATAACAGTGTCAGCCACAGACCACCCCCATAACAGTGTCCTCCACCGATCCCCCATAACAGTGTGTCATCCACAGATCCCCCATAACAGTGTCATCCACAGATCCCCCATAACAGTATCATCCACAGATCCCCCATAACAGTGACATCCACAGATCCCCCATAACAGTGACATCCACAGATCCCCCATAACAGTATCATCCACAGATCCCCCCATAACAGTGACATCCTCAGATCCCCCATAACAGTGCTATTTTAATATTTAATTGCCTCTTTAGGATTTGTAATGCTTTGGTTTTGTTTATTTATGATTTTGTAATGGACCTGTCTTGGTTTTTGCATTCGTTATTTATGTTGCACTTCTAATTAAATAAATTATTGTGCAGGATATGGGTGTGACTGGAGGCGGGACATGGGAGTGGCTGGAGGAGGGATGTGGGTGTGGCCTGGAAGGGGGCCCTTGATTTATTTTGCCCGGGGGCCCTGAGGGTTCTCAGTCCGCCCCTGCTCAGGTTATAGTTACTTTAGTGTTCTTGGAATAAGATGCTGACTCACTGATGATCCTCTACAAAACTCAATTAAAAACTTTGAATATAAAAAGATTCCAGAGTAATGGAGGAGCTCTAGCAGAATGGTAAGATGTCCATGAGAACTGGTGAGTCCGCTCAGGGGATGTGAACTGTATCTCTGCTTAGAAGAATAGAATTAAGATTAGAAGAAGAAGGTAACGAGTTGACTTATTATAACTCTTTGTTTAGATGATCAGATGTTTGAGATTTTGTCTCTCGTCATTATCTTTAGAAAGTCAAGGTTTTGCAGTTACATAGTCATGAGGCCAAGACTTGTCATCAGTGACTTGTGCCAGTGACAATCCTACCAGTAACAATTATGGTTCTAAGGGATTGATTATCCCATTCCCTGCGCACAAGTCCAGTTCTATTCACATTGGACCCAGTGGACCAGAAATGGTCCTTCTACTGAGTGTGGCCTCTCAGAAGGTGAATTATAAGGTCAATTGCTAGAAACGTGTCTGATGAGGTTATGTGGAGTCTCCTCAAGTTAAATCTACCCCGGTAAGTCCATAATACTCTACTAGAATAGAAAGGAGTCTTCATGGCCAGTGGGTTTGGTGGTGATTCTATTAGGTGTCTATCCAGATGGGTTACCTTAAAGAGCAATCACACAAGCAGACATGGAGAGAAATCTCCGAGCACAGCTGCCTAACAGTGTTGCTTACTATTTGGTAATTGGCGTAGACGAGCGCCGCCATACGAACCTCTGCTGATATTTTACATTAGTTAGAACAAATGGTTAATAAACTACAAAAAGTTTTGTTTCTATCTGATCAAAACCAACTTCCTTCTCCGCCCTCCTCTAGACAGATATAAATACCTGAGAAGGTAAAGTCAGTGCTGAAGGACTCTGACCTGGATGGCTTGAGGTAAGACTGAACTCTACGGCTCGATCTCTATCTAACATGTACAATATTCCAGCCAAAAAGCACAAATGTCAGGGATTTCTTATGCTTCCAGTTCCTGATTCCTGGAGTTTCATGCTGTGTAGATGATCAGGGTTCCTCCTTACTGTAGCCGTCTTAGATTCTAGGGTAGAAGCATGAGACGTGACTCTGTACAACACAACCTCCTCTGAGAAGTCTGGTGAAGTAATTCTGCAGTATACGTCGGATCATCTCAGTTTAGACCAAAAAAATGTAATTGGATTTTCAAAAGGTGATGATGGGACAAGGAAATAGTAGATTCTGTACTGACTGCATGAGTGTTGTAACGCTACATAGTAATGATAGTAACTGCTCTGACCCTTAACTGGAAACTGGAACCGTGAAATCCAGAACCTCAGGATGTTATGCCATGTGTCGTTGGCTTGTTCTAAAGATGCTTTGATAGAAAACCATCTGGAAAGAACTTTTTGTATATTCCATGATAGGACCAGACTGCGTCACAATTATTAATAATATGAAAGCTAAAAAAAAACAATGTAACTTATATAATCCGTCTACAACAAATGCCTGCAGTGGGGAATCTACTGATCTAATTAAGACATCGTCCAGTTTGGACGTCATGGACCGGTATTGTCTAGTTCAGACAGTAAAGAACATTTCTCAAGACTGATCCCGTGCACCAGTCTTGATCCCTGTGCACCTGGCAGGCTCCACAAGCCCCTTCCTTCCTGCTAAGTGCCACCTCTTTTCTCTCCACTTTTCTAAAGCTTAAAAAGTTACAAATTATGGTGCAAAGACCTCAGTGCGGCCACCACTCTAATGTAGTCAAGAAGATTCCAATTTCTCACTAAACTAATCCAATAAGATGTGGTGTCATGTTAGCAAAATCCTCGAGAGGCTGCAATTCACATGACAACCACTGGGTGGCTGCATATAGGCACATATAGCATAGACATCTCGTGACACAATATCATAAAGTCATGTTTTTTTTTGGGTCATCTCATGGCATATGTCTCAGGATGTGTTAAGTCAAGAAGAAAGGTAAGGAAGGACACATCAGTATGAACAGTCCTCCAGTGGTGCCTATTGTGGTAAGGAGGTCCCCATGCTAGGACCCCCAGTGATCGGGGAACGGCCAGTGAGATTGTCTATTTCTTCTAGTAACGCTAATTGACTAGAGATTATAAACCGGGGAAATCTTTTCTAGTACAATTCTGTACCCCAACAGGCATATTTCTAGGCATTATTTACTAAACACTTTAAATAGTGATGAGCGGCAGGAGCAATATTCAAATTCGTAATATTTTGCGAATATTTGGGCAAATACTCGCCATTTATTCGCGAATTCATGAATTCCCGATCTTCAGGCATTATTTTCTTGATTGCGAAAATTCGCATAGACTGGTATTTAAAAAAAAAAAAAGGAATATTATCGATTACGAATATATTTTGAGATATTCAAAATATTCATGAATTCTTGAAGTGCTGATATTCGTGATTAAAAATTCGCAATTCGAATATGCGTGATCAACACTACTTGTAAAAATCCTTCCAAATTCACAAATATCTACTTCCTGAATGGTCTTAACCTTCGTTAGATGTCGAGCAGTACAGGTGCTGATTCTGCGGTGACATTGGCTGAAGTCTAGCAGGCAGGACCGGGTAGGGTGCCAGGCCGTTTTAAAACATTGGGGGGCCAAGGTCAAAAGTCTCATGAGGGGCCCCAACATTGTTAAGGCCTGTTTCAGATGAACATGTTCATTGCATGAAACACTCCCCATGAGGGACCAGGAAGTCCCGTGGTGAACTCTGCTCCTTTACCCGGAGCACTCGGCATTATAATGATTTATAATGCTTTGTGTCTCTGCCCGACCTCTGCTGCAATGATTTGAGCTCACACAGTGCCATCAGTACAAATCATTACAGTTGAGATCGGGCAGAGACACACAGCATTATAAAACATTATAATGTTGACCGCTCCGGGCAAAGCAGCAGAGTTCAGTACCGGAATTCACATTCCCACACATGGTACGTTAACACAATGAACACGCTCAACTGAAACTGGCCTTTATTGTCTTACGATATCCACACATCCAATTAAACATTTTAAGGGTGTATTCAGACATAGCTGTGACATCAAGGTTTATTGCTGTGACTACTTTAGCAAAATTTTAATAAGTAATAGAGTCCCCTTTAGGTCTCACACCGTATTTATGTCCTTTTTAGGTCCCACACAGTAATAGTGCCCCCTTTAGGTCCCACACAGTAAGAGTGCCCCCTTTAGGTGCCACACAGTAATAGTGCCCCCTTTAGGTCCCACACAGTAAGAGTGCCCCCTTTAGGTCCCACACAGTATTAGTGCCCCCTTTAGATCCCACACAGTAATAGTACTACCTTTAGGTCCCACACAGTAATAGGGCCCCTTTAGGTCCCACACAGTATTAGTGCCCCCTTCAGGTACCACACAGTATTAGTGCCCCCTTTAGGTCCCACACAGTAATAGGGCCCCTTTAGGTCCCACACAGTAATAGTGCCCCCTTTAGGTCCCACACAGTAATAGGGCCCCTTTAGGTCCCACACAGTATTATTGCCCCCTTGTGGTCCCACACAGTAATAGTACCCCTTTAGGTCCCACACAGTAATAGTACCCCCTTTAGGTCCCACACAGTAATAGTACCCCCTTTAGGTCCCACACAGTAATAGTACCCCCTTTAGGTCCCACACAGTAATAGTACCCCCTTTAGGTCCCACACAGTAATAGTACCCCCTTTAGGTCCCACACAGTAATAGTACCCCCTTTAGGTCCCACACAGTAATAGTGCCCCCTTTAGGTCCCACACAGTAATAGGCCCCCTTTAGGTCCCACACAGTAATAGTACCCCCTTTAGGTTCCACACAGTAATAGTGCCCCTTTAGGTCCCACACAGTATTATTGCCCCCTTGTGGTCCCACACAGTAATAGTACCCCTTTAGGTCCCACACAGTAATAGTACCCCCTTTAGGTCCCACACAGTAATAGTACCCCTTTAGGTCCCACACAGTAATAGTACCCCTTTAGGTCCCACACAGTAATAGTACCCCTTTAGGTCCCACACAGTAATAGTACCCCTTTAGGTCCCACACAGTAATAGTACCCCCTTTAGGTCCCACTCAGTAATAGTACCCCCTTTAGGTCCCACACAGTAATAGTGCCCCCTTTAGGTCCCACACAGTAATAGTGCCCCTTTAGGTCCCACACAGTAATAGTGCCCCCTTTAGGTCCCACACAGTAATAGGGCCCCTTTAGGTCCCACACAGTATTATTGCCCCCTTGTGGTCCCACACAGTAATAATGCCCCCGTTAGGTCCCACAAAGTATTAGCACCCCCTTTAGGGGATACTAACCAATAATCTAATACATAGAATATGTTTTATCGTAGGTCTCGGATCTTCTTCACCGACCACCAATAAATGACAGGTAAGAGAGCGCTAACTGGACAATAACTGCAATGTTATGGGTGATTGGCCACCGCCATGGGGGGGGGAGACCCATCTGAAGGAAGAGGTACTAGTTGTCTGCCTTTACCTGGATGGCTTCATGTTCGCCATCGCTGGGCATGTTACCATCATTTTGTACATTTTATTTTCCAGTACTTTGCACCTTTTGCCTCCGGGGGCACCCAGTGTATGACCACAGCTTTGGGAGGACATTGATGCAATTTATTTCAGTTGTGAGTCACTTTTCTAAGGCAGTGTCTGCAGGGTCATGTCCTTATGTCTATACAAAAGCAATGAGTCAACCCTATGGACATTCATAACCGACTGGTAGATGGATTGTGCCGTTTTATGCTGCCACCTTGCCCACCCTGTTGGAGCTTTGTTCTGCTTATGTTGTACACAGGACAGCAAGATTTGGTAACAAAGTAACAGAGCCCCCTGTCCACCGGTTCAGCCGGTTATCCTGCAAGTTTGGTTTGTTAATCGCATAATAACTTTACTTAAATTTTTTAGGTTATCGCCACCACAAGACCTGAACAGTCATTGGCCAGAATGGACGAAATACCAGGTAAGATGTCCAATCATCGGAAATATCACTTTATTTTCTGTCTTGCATAACGGAAACCAGGACGATCCGTTTTGGTGCCCATAGACTTCAATTATGACAGTTCAAAACAGAATTCCTTTATTTTCCAATATAACCATGTTATAACGGAAAATAATAAAATACAGTTCGGGTCCCCATTCACTTCCATGGGGTTCAAGTTCAGGTACCCGAACCTAACTTTGACCTAAAGTTCGGCCGAACCCAGCGAACCAGAACATCTACGTGTTCGCTCATCCCTAGTCAGTACATTTTTTTATATTATAAAACCCCCATCCCTTGCACATTTTTACAAATTTAAAGAGTAAAGAGTTTGTCTGGACAGTAGATATTTTTTGTTATAAAAAAGGGCTCAGAGTGACATTAAAAAAGTGACCCCCCAACGATCCCCCATTGCTCCCTTTCCAATGCTTTGCAGGTCCCCACTGGTCTCTTCTTCCTGGTCCATCTTGACAAACAGGAAATAAAAAAGTCATTTCCTGTATGTTGAGAGCTACCAGGAAGTACAGACTACTGGGGACCAGGGAAGCATTTTTAATAATGGATGTTAATTTAGACATAACTAAATGTATAAAACTGTACGGCTGTGCACATTTTTATCCCATTTGACACTTTTTTGTCTGTTTTTGTGGATGCATCTGTCCTTATTTTCAGTGTGCAGGTAAAGGAAGGGGCACACCACTGTTAGCTTATCGCCTATTCACAGGAATCCGTGGTTGTATTCACCATTTTCTCCCAAAATAATTGTTGTAGTAACTTACATTCCTCTATGTAAAGGGTGTGTAAACATTTGCAACCACTTTTGCTCCTGTGTTTCTTAAAGGAGGGTGCAGCAGTTGCAGAGAGAGCAGAACCTCTAGGTGTAACGGTAACGCCCCCGCTGCTTCTAGAAGCTGATTTGCATATATTAAAACATCATTTTTCTCAGTAATGCCGGCACATGTGAACATGGGACCAACAAAGATGCTTTCAGCTGCCGAGTGCACATGGAACAGGTCCGCCGGGGTCATAGGGACAGTTCTGCTGACAGGAACCCTTTAAATAAAAATGCAGCAAGTTTACAAATAGATGTGATAAGAGCCAATCTGTATCAGGTTGTTCACTGAGGAGATGCCCAGGGAAGAGGGAAGCGCAGGAACGGGCAGAGGTGAGTGTCTGAATGTCTTCAGACAAGATGGCTACCCCAAAAGCAGCCATCTTGTGTGCAGAGACAAGGCCAAGTTTTCAGGAGTAATTCGGGCAGTCACAGATAAATTATACATGCTTTCATAAGTCTGTACTTATATCAGGAAGACTTCTGAAAAAGGCAAGATCTCATTGACTCTCAGAAGAGCTAAAAAATCTCCATGTACTCACCTTTCACTGTTCCTGTGCTTTGGCAGGAGTGAAGCACAGGAACTAGCATAGATGAGTACCTGGATGATGGGTCTAAGCAGGGGCGTATCTATAGGGGAAGCAAGGGAAGCTGTTTGCTTTGGGGCCTGAACTCAGAAGGGGCCCATCCAGGAGGAGGACTAAAAGACTTTATTGTCAGGACACTGTAGTAAACAGATGGAGTGGGTTCTATCGTCTGACTAGCCACAGGAGTAGGGGTTGCCCTCTCCACTTCTTTTTGTCTTCACTTCCGAGAAATTCAGAACAATGGCGAAGACAGCACACAGAGAGGAGATTGCTAATCAGAATTTTTATTCATATGTAGTGCTGCGCAGCACGCCACAGCCACCATGCTCCAGGCTCCAGGACCCAAAACGTTGCACCAGCCATAAATGTAGCTAACGTGTACCACTACACATGAATAAAAATTCTGATTAGTAATCTCCTCTCGGTGTGCTGTCTTCGCCATTGTTCTGGAATACTATATGCTCCCTTGGGTGGAGGGAACCCACTGTCGACGTGCACTCGCAAAAGCCCTATAACGTGTGCTATGGCCAACTTTGCTTGACTAGATACCACTTCCGAGAAATTGGCTTAGAGATTCTGGATGAAGGTCCTGCTCCCACCTATCAGGAAAATGCTGGTTCCTAATCCCTTGTTCGACACTACAGAGAGGAGGATATTGTGTATGTGTTCTGCTCACTCAGTTTTGAAATCTGATAAACTACAATGGAGAGGCATGAAGACCACCTCTTATCATAATCACTGGCATGCAGCACAGGACTTATGTTTATTAGGGCATCCCAAGGGCAAGACCCTGTCCAGTGGCCAATGCCCTTTGATCAGGGGCAGATTGGCCATAGACCTTACTGGTGGGCCGATACCCAGGGGGCCACCTGGGCACTCCTCACGACCCAGCCAATGGAAGTGCTGCTGGCAGTATTTTGCGATTGACTGTGGTATTTGGCTCTGTTGGGGTGGTATTATGTGCCACAATATGGTATTACTGGTCCTGGCTTCCATCAATTTGGATCCAACTACAAAACAGGGCCACTTTTAATATTTTTTCCAGGTCCACGTTAAGTTCCCAGTCTGCCTCAGCCTTTGATTGACATATTATGACTACTGAGGCTGTTTTCATGTATATAAAATATAAATTCATAAATGCTTGGACTATATCTTAAAACAGCAATGCAATGTTCTTGTTTTTTTTTGTTGTTTAGGTGGTAAAAACTCTTTTGAAGAACTTTTGGTTCGCCTTGGACTAGAAACATATAAAACCACAAAGCTCACACTCTCCAGTGTCCAAAGTATTGGATCCGAGACATGTAAAAAGATTGAAGCTCATCCACTGAGCAATGTTCCCTGGTACTTCTTGCAAAAACTTATGGCATTGAATGGAAATGCGCGCTACATACACCCAGAAGAGGAAATCTATGAAGAAGAAAGTCTTGATGAATCACAATCTGTGAACCCCCTCGATGTTGTGTGCGCTCTCCTACATTGTTCAGATCACCTCCTGCGCCAACACATTCTACTGAAAATGTCCCTGTGCCAGTTTGCTGTGCCCCTGCTTGTTCCTTCTGTTGATGCCTCTGACTGTACACTTTTCCTTTGGGCAATGAGGGATATCTGGAAGAAATGGAGGCCAGAAATCATGGCAAAAAAGAAAGGGTTTGTAGAAGACAACGTGGTCAATATTTCTATGCCGATACTCTCTTTTTTAAGGGTAGGAGAATGTGGGATATCGAAATCCTACATCCTGAATCACATTCTAAGCACAGAAGGGAAACTTCATGATTTTTTTGTGTATGAGAACATGAGTGGTGGAAATGTTAAAAGATTAATCTCAAATGGATTGGTGGAAATCTCCTGGTTCTTTCCCACTGGCAGTAACTCGGATCTTTTTCCTGATCCTCTAGCCATCACCAACCTACGTGGAGATCTTCTACATCACAGAAAGCAAGTCAGGTTCCTCACAAGGATCTCAGCAGCAGTCTTCATATTTGTTGGGAATACAGATGAAGAGAACAAATTATTAGAAGAGTTTGATGTCACCAGTGATGAATTGTGTTTTGTTATCAACATAACTTATAATGAAATCAATGGGAAGCCAAAAAAAATCCTGGAGAAGCTATCACATGTCAGCCCCAGCAACTATTTCTTCACTGTAAGTGAAACAGATAGAAAAAAATTTAAAGAGATAGAGGAATATCTAAAAAATCTCTTTCGCGATCAAAATGTGAACAAAAGAATCATACTACTGAACTCAAAAGGATCTCAAGACCAGAAGATAGCAAAAGCATTACAAAAATTTATAAAAAACAGGATGGCGGGAAAAAAAAAGTATACTAATCTTAATGAAAGTGCACGCATCGCCGATGATATTGGAGTGGTTGTGGATGAGAATTCAGAAGAGTGCATGAAGGCTAAGCAACTTGCCCAAGAAATTACTAAATGCATTATAGACGTAAACAATTACAAGAAGACAAATATGAAGCTACAAGGAGACCTCTGGTCACGATTATCAAGAAATGAGAAAGAACTGTGCCGAATGAGAGGTCAAGGCAGCAGATCTGGGCAAGAATACAGGTCACACTTGATCCAGGAAAATCTAGATCTGCGCAGAAAGCAATATCACGAGAAAATCCCCAACAACATCAAGACATTTTTGGATGCCCTCATTAATCTGTCTCCAGTGGAAAAAACATATTTTTTAAATTGGATGCGTTTTTATCTTGATTCCGAATCAAAAAGGATTCTAACATCTGAAGACAATAGTCTTGGACAAATAGTACCTGACAATAACTTAGGAATTGAACATTTTCTTCGTGAACTCGGGCAATTTTATGAGGCTGAATGTTCAATGGCAAAAAATGAAGGAATTAATATAATTGAGAAAAAGTTCAATAACTTCCCAGGAATAGCTGCCGATCTCATGCTGGATGGGTTCCCACTGGAGCTTATTGATGGAGATGCCTCCAACATTCCCTTACAGTGGATAACTGATGTCCTGACTGAGCTGGATAAGAAGACTGGAGGAAAATGTAGGATGAGAGTGATAACTGTGCTGGGGGTGCAGAGTACGGGGAAGTCCACCCTTCTGAACACCATGTTTGGTCTACAGTTCCCGGTGGCCAGTGGAAGATGCACACGAGGAGCCTTCATGACCCTTATTAAAGTGAAAGAGAACTTCCAGGAAGAACTTGGTTGTGATTTTATTATGGTGATTGACACTGAAGGGTTGAAAGCTCCAGAATTGGCTTCTCTTGATGACAGCAATGAACATGATAATGAGTTGGCCACATTAGTGGTTGGGTTAAGTGACATCACCATAGTCAACATGTCCATGGAAAATGCAACAGAAATGAAAGATATTTTACAGATAGTGGTCCATGCATTTCTAAGGATGAAAGAAGTTGGTAAGAAACCCAACTGTCAGTTTGTCCATCAGAACGTGAGCGATGTCTCTGCTCAAGAGCAAAATATGAAAGGGAAAAAATTACTTCTGGACCAGCTGGATAAAATGACCAAAGTTGCAGGAAAAATGGAGAGTAACTCAGATATTACAAAATTCAGTGAAATTATTGACTATGATCTTCAGAAGCACAATTGGTACATTCCAAGCTTGTGGCATGGTGTACCGCCTATGGCCTCTATTAACTTAGGATACAGTGAAAACATTCATGGACTCAAGACATATTTGTTGGAATTTCTAAAACAGAAAACAAAATCTGACTGTTGTAACATTAAAGAATTTATTGAATGGATAAAGAGTTTGTGGGATGCCGTGAAGCACGAAAAATTCATCTTCAGCTTTAGGAGCAGCTTAGTGGCAGATGCGTATAATCAGCTGTGCATAATGTATTCCAATTTGGAGTGGCAAGTTCGCAAAGCCGTGCACAGCTGGATGACGGAGACTGAGAATGAGATAAAGAATCAATTAGCTGTCCAGAAAGAAAGCGATACATGGACAACTCTAAACCATAGCATACAGGAAATTCTTGATAAAGAAGCAAAGAAAATGGAAAATTCTTTAGAGGAATATTTTGAAGGAGAAAATAAAAATATCAAACTGATAGAAAAGTTCAAAGTAGAATTCATGCAAAGTGTGCCTCAACTTAAACGTGAGCTTCAGTATTATCTCAATAGCAAATGTCAGGAAGTTATCCAAATTGAGAAAGAAAGAAATAAAATAAGAAGCATTCAAGGCAATTACCAGAAAATAATAGAGGATCAAGTCAGTAGACTCCTGAAGAAGCATAAAGATGACCAAAATAAGCTTAACGACAAAGAACTGGAGTCTGAGTTTGAGACGATGTGGAATGAAGCACTGCAAGGGTTTAATGTGAGGACCATCGAGAAAAAGAATGTCAGTCAATTAATGCTGGAACATCTGAGGAAAGACATGAAAAACAAGCCAGGCTACATCAATAAGAAACTAATCAAGCTGGAAAACTTAGATAAATACCAGACAAAAGAATTTAGGATGAAACCTCAATATCTCGAAGGGACAATATTTAATGCAATCAGAAAGAGATTTTCCTCTGAGTTCTGGAATGAAGCCACTGGAGTAGCTGACACAATTCTACACCGGTGTAAAAGACACATCAGCAAAAAGGTTACGGCAAAGCAGGATTACCATGAACTGTTTTGTCAGCAATTACTGGACATCATCAATGAAGGTCTCGACGATAAAACTGTGGAAAAATATCAATTCAAACCATTATTCGAACTAAAGCTAAAATTACTTGTTTTAGGGAATGCCGCTCCCTTATTCCAAAAGATGCATGAAGATTTCATCCATGAAAATGACCCCAAAAGTTGTCTCGAGGAACTGAAGTTTGATTACTTAAATACCTTTCGGCAAGTGTATGAAGAGAAGGATGATGTCAAAACGAGGGCTCAGAGATTCTGTGATCTGTGTTTAAAGCCAGCGTTGTGTGACTATGTCAATTCAAACCTCGGAAAAGAAATGGTTGAGGACATCTTAAACAGTGAAGACTCTATTAGATATGGAAGTAGAACCTTCTTTCATTCTGCTATGCTAAAGGAGTTACTTGAAGATAAAACATTTTCTGATTATTTAGAGTATTGTCTTCACTATGAGACCTTTACTATAAACTGGATAACAAAGTACATAAAAGACCGATATCAGGACCGCGGATGTCTGGATCCATTAATTATAGAAGTTGTAACCTGTATAATAAAGAAAGTAAGACAAGTTCTAGAAGACCGCTCATTTCTACAAGATCCAGAACTGGAACATTGCTTAAATATATTCTGTGAGAAACTGAAGAAAGATTTAGTGATTTCACAGAACAACATGAGTGTGGTGAGATTTCAGAACTCATCCAATGGTCAGCAGTTCTTCGAATACGTTCTTTCCTTCTTACACGATGTTGAGAACAAGGTGAACAGTGAATTTCAGTCTTTGAACATTGAAGACTTACTCTGCAGGGTCACCGTAAAGCCTCAAGAAGAATTGTTTAAAAGGGTGTTTGTATGTGGGCAGCAATGTCCATTCTGTAAAGTCCCATGTGAGGCCGGGGGCGCTGACCACAAAGAACACTTTGCTACCATACACCGACCCCAGGGCTTGGGGATGTATAGATTTATTGACACAGAAATTCTTTGCCATGAGGTTTGTACAACAGATGTGGTGACTGAAAGACAATTCAAGTGCTGCGACACAAACTGGGAACTGCACCCTTACAAAGAATACAGAAAAATTTACCCCGACTGGAAAATTCAACCAGACCCAAGCATCGAGGCCTCTGTGTACTGGAAGTATATATTCAAGGAATTTAACACAAAGTTTGCCAAAGAATATGGAGCAAAAGAAGCAGAACTGCCGAAGGATTGGTATAAAATCACAAAGGAACACGCACTGCAAAATGTAAGCAGAAAATAATCGTACATACTATGGAAGTGATCCTACGACGACCCTCCTCTTATAATAACAATAGTCTTATGGGGGTTCTCTAATTTGACTTTTTCTCTAATTTCTCTAATCAAAGCTCAGCAAATTGTCTCTAATAAGGAATTTAAGGAAACATCATATAGAAAAAAAAAGATAAAAAATATAAATCTGTAAAGGAATAGGACACCACTCTGCAGTATATGTGATGTGTTCAAACCATTATATTACGTCTGTGTAATTGTAGTTTTTGTTCTTCTTCATTGTACTTGTGTCACATAGAAAACAATTATCTAAACTGAAAACTTTATATAAAATGTATCTTTAATTTCATTAAATCCAATCATTTATGAGTATTTGAGGAAAACATTTGTACATTATGGCAAATAATGCAGGTAGTCATCTGTGAAGGTTCTGAAAAACCTATAATCATGGTAATAATAATAATAATAATCTTTATTTATATCACGTCAACATATTCGGCAGCGTTATACAGTTCAGGGGTTAATGTACAAACAGTCATAAGTAACAGAGTAACAGACAGGTCCACAATTACAACAAGAGGAATGAGGGCCCTGCTCACAAGAGCTTACAATCTATGAGGAGATAGGGGAGACACAAGAGCTTACAGTCTATGAGGAGATGGAGGAGACACAAGAGCTTACAGTCTATGAGGAGGTGGAGGAGACACAAGAGCTTACAGTCTATGAGGAGATGGAGGAGACACAAGAGCTTACAGTCTATGAGGAGATGGAGGAGACACAAGAGCTTACAATCTATGAGGAGATGAAGGAGACACAAGAGCTTACAATCTATGAGGAGGTGGAGGAGACACAAGAGCTTACAATCTATGAGGAGATAGGGGAGACACAAGGGCTTACAATCTATGAGGAGATGGGGGAGACACAAGAGCTTACAAATCAATCTATGAGGAGATGGAGGAGACACAAGAGCTTACAATCTATGAGGAGATGGAGGAGACACAAGAGCTTAGAATCTATGAGGAGATGGGGGAGACACAAGAGCTTACAGTCTATGAGGAGATGGAGGAGACACAAGAGCTTACAGTCTATGAGTAGATAGGGGAGACACAAGAGCTTACAGTCTATGAGGAGATGGAGGAGACACAAGAGCTTAGAATCTATGAGGAGATGTGGGAGACACAAGAGCTTACAGTCTATGATGAGATGGAGGAGACACAAGAGCTTACAGTCTATGAGGAGATGGAGGAGACACAAGAGCTTACAGTCTATGAGGAGATGGAGGAGACACAAGAGCTTACAGTCTATGAGGAGATGGAGGAGATACAAGAGCTTACAATCTATGAGGGGATAGAGGAGACACAAGAGCTTACAGTCCATGATGAGATGGAGGAGACACAAGAGCTTACAGTCTATGAGGAGATGGGGGAGACACAAGAGCTTACAGTCTATGAGGAGATGGAGGAGACACAAGAGCTTACAATCTATGAGGAGATGGAGGAGACACAAGAGCTTACAGTCTATGAGGAGATGGGGAGACACAAGAGCTTACAGTCTATGAGGAGATGGAGGAGACACAAGAGCTTACAGTCTATGAGGAGATGGAGGAGACACAAGAGCTTACAATCTATGAGGAGATGGGGGAGACACAAGAGCTTACAGTCTATGAAGAGATGGGGGAGACACAAGAGCTTACAGTCTATGAGGAGATGGAGGAGACACAAGAGCTTACAATCTATGAGGAGATGGAGGAGACACAAGAGCTTACAGTCTATGAGGAGATGGAGGAGACACAAGAGCTTACAATCTATGAGGAGATGGAGGAGACACAAGAGTTTACAGTCTATGAGGAGACACAAGAGCTTACAATCTATGAGGAGATGGAGGAGACACAAGAGCTTGCAGTCTATGAAGAGATGGAGGAGACACAAGAGCTTACAGTCTATGAGGAGATGGAGGAGACACAAGAGCTTACAGTCTATGAGGAGATGGGGAGACACAAGAGCTTACAGTCTATGAGGAGACACAAGAGCTTACAGTCTATGAGGAGATGGAGGAGACACACGAGCTTACAATCTATGAGGAGATGGAGGAGACACAAGAGCTTACAATCTATGAGGAGATGGGGGAGACACAAGAGCTTACAGTCTATGAGGGGATGGAGGAGACACAAGAGCTTACAGTCTATGAGGAGATGGGGAGACACAAGAGCTTACAGTCTATGAGGAGACACAAGAGCTTACAGTCTATGAGAAGATGGGGGAGACACAAGAGCTTACAGTCTATGAGCAGATGGAGGAGACACAAGAGCTTACAGTCTATGAGGAGATGGAGGAGACACAAGAGCTTACAATCTATGAGAAGATGGAGGAGACACAAGAGCTTACAGTCTATGAGAAGATGGAGGAGACACAAGAGCTTACAGTCTATGAGGAGATGGAGGAGACACAAGAGCTTACAGTCTATGAGGAGATGGAGGAGACACAAGAGCTTACAGTCTATGAGGAGATGGAGGAGACACAAGAGCTTACAGTCTATGAGGAGATGGAGGAGACACAAGAGCTTACAGTCTATGAGGAGATGGAGGAGACACAAGAGCTTACAATCTATGAGGAGATGGAGGAGACACAAGAGCTTACAGTCTATGAGGAGATAGGGGAGACACAAGAGCTTACAGTCTATGAGGAGATGGAGGAGACACAAGAGCTTACAGTCTATGAGGAGATGGAGGAGACACAAGAGCTTACAGTCTATGAGGAGATGGAGACACAAGAGCTTAAAGTCTATGAGGAGATGGAGGAGACACAAGAGCTTACAGTCTATGAGGAGACGGCGGAGACACAAGAGCTTACAGTCTATGAGGAGATGGAGGAGACACAAGAGCTTACAGTCTATGAGGAGATGGAGGAGACACAAGAGCTTACAGTCTATGAGGAGATGGAGGAGACACAAGAGCTTACAGTCTATGAGGAGATGGAGGAGACACAAGAGCTTACAGTCTATGAGGAGATGGAGGAGACACAAGAGCTTACAGTCTATGAGGAGATGGAGGAGACACAAGAGCTTACAGTCTATGAGGAGATGGAGGAGACACAAGAGCTTACAGTCTATGAGGAGATGGAGGAGACACAAGAGCTTACAGTCTATGAGGAGATGGAGGAGACACAAGAGCTTACAGTCTATGAGGAGATGGAGGAGACACAAGAGCTTACAATCTATGAGGAGATGGAGGAGACACAAGAGCTTACAGTCTATGAGGAGATGGAGGAGACACAAGAGCTTACAATCTATGAGGAGATGGAGGAGACACAAGAGCTTACAGTCTATGAGGAGATGGAGGAGACACAAGAGCTTACAGTCTATGAGGAGATGGAGGAGACACAAGAGCTTACAGTCTATGAGGAGACGGACAAGACACAAGAGCTTACAATCTATGAGGAGATGGAGGAGACACAAGAGCTTTCAATCTATAGGGAGATGGGGGAGACACAAGAGCTTACAGTCTATGAGGAGACGGAGGAGACACAAGAGCTTACAATCTATGAGGAGATGGAGGAGACACAAGAGCTTACAGTCTATGAGGAGATAGAGGAGACACAAGCGCTTACAATCTTTGAGGAGACGGAGGAGACACAAGAGCTCACAATCTATGAGGAGATGGAGGAGACACAAGAGCTTACAATCTATGAGGAGATGGAGGAGACACGAGAGCTTACAGTCTATGAGGAGATGGAGGAGACACAAGAGCTTACACTCTATGAGGAGATGGAGGAGACACAAGAGCTTACAATCTATGAGGAGATGGGGGAGACACAAGAGCTTACTGTCTATGAGGGGATAGAGGAGACACAAGAGCTTACAGTCTATGAGGAGATGGAGGAGACACAAGAGCTTACAATCTATTAGGAGATAGAGGAGACACAAGAGCTTACAGTCTATGAGGAAATAGAGGAGACACAAGAGCTTACAGTCTATGAGGAGATGGAGGAGACACAAGAGCTTACAGTCTATGAGGAGATGGAGGAGACACAAGAGCTTACAGTCTATGAGGAGATGGAGGAGACACAAGAGCTTACAGTCTATGAGGAGATGGAGGAGACACAAGAGCTTACAGTCTATGAGGAGATGGAGGAGACACAAGAGCTTACAGTCTATGAGGAGATGGAGGAGACACAAGAGCTTACAGTCTATGAGGAGATGGAGGAGATACAAGAGCTTACAATCTATGGAGGAGACACAAGAGCTTACAGTCTATGAGGAGATGGAGGAGACACAAGAGCTTACAATCTATGAGGAGATGGAGGAGACACAAGAGCTTACAATCTATGAGGAGATGGAGGAGACACAAGAGCTTACAATCTATGAGGAGATGGAGGAGACACAAGAGCTTACAGTCTATGAGGAGATGGAGGAGACACAAGAGCTTACAGTCTATGAGGAGATGGAGGAGACACAAGAGCTTACAGTCTATGAGGAGATGGAGGAGACACAAGAGCTTACAGTCTATGAGGAGATGGAGGAGACACAAGAGCTTACAGTCTATGAGGAGATGGAGGAGACACAAGAGCTTACAATCTATGAGGAGATGGAGGAGACACAAGAGCTTACAGTCTATGAGGAGATGGAGGAGACACAAGAGCTTACAATCTATGAGGAGATGGAGGAGACACAAGAGCTTACAGTCTATGAGGAGATGGAGGAGACACAAGAGCTTACAGTCTATGAGGAGATGGAGGAGACACAAGAGCTTACAATCTATGAGGAGATGGAGGAGACACAAGAGCTTACAGTCTATGAGGAGATGGAGGAGACACAAGAGCTTACAGTCTATGAGGAGATGGAGGAGACACAAGAGCTTACAGTCTATGAGGAGATGGAGGAGACACAAGAGCTTACAGTCTATGAGGAGATGGAGGAGACACAAGAGCTTACAGTCTATGAGGAGATGGGGGAGACACAAGAGCTTACAATCTATGAGGAGGTGGAGGAGACACAAGAGCTTACAGTCTATGAGGAGATGGGGGAGACACAAGAGCCTACAATCTATGAGGAGATGGAGGAGACACAAGAGCTTACAGTCTATGAGGAGATGGAGGAGACACAAGAGCTTACAGTCTATGAGGAGATGGAGGAGACACAAGAGCTTAAATCTTTTAGGAGATGGAGGAGACACAAGAGCTTAGAGTCTATGAGGAGATGGAGGAGACACAAGAGCTTACAATCTATGAGGAGATGGAGGAGAAACAAGAGCTTACAGTCTATGAGGAGATGGAGGAGACACGAGAGCTTACAGTCTATGAGGAGATGGAGGAGACACAAGAGCTTACAGTCTATGAGGAGATGGAGGAGACACAAGAGCTTACAGTCTATGAGGAGATGGAGGAGACACAAGAGCTTACAGTCTATGAGGAGATGGAGGAGACACAAGAGCTTACAGTCTATGAGGAGATGGAGGAGAAACAAGAGCTTACAGTCTATGAGGAGACGGAGGAGACACAAGAGCTTACAATCTATGAGGAGATGGGGGAGACACAAGAGCTTACAGTCTATGAGGAGATGGAGGAGACACAAGAGCTTACAATCTATGAGGGGATGGAGGAGACACAAGAGCTTACAGTCTATGAGGAGATGGAGGAGACACAAGAGCTTACAGTCTATGAGGAGATGGAGGAGACACAAGAGATTACAGTCTATGAGGAGATGGAGGAGACACAAGAGCTTACAGTCTATGAGGAGATGGAGGAGACACAAGAGCTTACAGTCTATGAGGAGATGGAGGAGACACAAGAGCTTACAGTCTATGAGGAGATGGAGGAGACACAAGAGCTTACAGTCTATGAGGAGATGGAGGAGACACAAGAGCTTACAGTCTATGAGGAGATGGAGGAGACACAAGAGCTTACAGTCTATGAGGAGATGGAGGAGACACAAGAGCTTACAGTCTATGAGGAGATGGAGGAGACACAAGAGCTTACAGTCTATGAGGAGATGGAGGAGACACAAGAGCTTACAGTCTATGAGGAGATGGAGGAGACACAAGAGCTTACAGTCTATGAGGAGATGGAGGAGACACAAGAGCTTACAGTCTATGAGGAGATGGAGGAGACACAAGAGCTTACAATCTATGAGGAGATGGAGGAGACACAAGAGCTTACAGTCTATGAGGAGATGGAGGAGACACAAGAGCTTACAGTCTATGAGGAGATGGAGGAGACACAAGAGCTTACAATCTATGAGGAGATAGAGGAGACACAAGAGCTTACAATCTATGAGGAGATGGATGAGACACAAGAGCTTACAGTCTATGAGGAGATGGAGGAGACACAAGAGCTTACAGTCTATGAGGAGATGGAGGAGACACAAGAGCTTACAGTCTATGAGGAGATGGAGGAGACACAAGAGCTTACAGTCTATGAGGAGATGGGGAGACACAAGAGCTTACAATCTATGAGGAGATGGAGGAGACACAAGAGCTTACAGTCTATGAGGAGATGGAGGAGACACAAGAGCTTACAGTCTATGAGGAGATGGAGGAGACACAAGAGCTTACAGTCTATGAGAGGAGATGGGGAGACACAAGAGCTTACAGTCTATGAGGAGATGGAGGAGACACAAGAGCTTACAGTCTATGAGGAGATGGAGGAGACACAAGAGCTTACAGTCTATGAGGAGATGGAGGAGACACAAGAGCTTACAATCTATGAGGAGATGGAGGAGACACAAGAGCTTACAGTCTATGAGGAGATGGAGGAGACACAAGAGCTTACAGTCTATGAGGAGATGGAGGAGACACAAGAGCTTACAATCTATGAGGAGATGGAGGAGACACAAGAGCTTACAGTCTATGAGGAGATGGAGGAGACACAAGAGCTTACAGTCTATGAGGAGATGGAGGAGACACAAGAGCTTACAGTCTATGAGGAGATGGGGAGACACAAGAGCTTACACTCTGTGAGGAGATAATACTCAGGAGATGAAAAGTCTGACTGTGAAGCAAACCTAAATGTGGAGTCCAGTGATCGTTGCACCTTTAGGACACTGTCTGCAGAACCTAATTACCGACATCCTTATGGAGGAATTCTGAGCTGCGTGGTCTTTTTTTAGAATTGAGGACTGAGCGGGAATTTGAACCTACTTCACTATAGACCGGCTCCGCTTCAAGTGACATTGCGGTTTGGGAATTTTTTATACAGCTGAAACTTTTATATGTGTTTTTACCTGTTTTAGTGATATTCCCTTTATATACAAGAATTTATGGGGTCATTTATCAAACTGGTGTAAAGTAGAACTGGTTTAGTTGCCCATAGCAACCAATCAGATTCCACCTTTCATTTTCCAAAGGACCTGTGAAAAATGAAAGGTGGAATCTGATTGTTGCTATGGGCAACTAAACCAGTTATACTTTACACCAGATTGATAAATGACCCCATCAGTTCCTATAATACATCTCCTACTTAAATAAATATAATAAAATACTGCTCCAAGAATAAAACTGCTATAATACTGCCTCCTATGTACAAGAATATAACTACTATAATACTGCTCCTATGTACAAGAATATAACTACTATAATACTGCCTCCTATGTACAAGAATATAACTACTATCATACTGCCTCCTCTGTACAAGAATATAACTACTATAATACTGCTCCTATGTACAAGAATATAACTGCTATAATACTGCTCCTATGTACAAGAATATAACTACTATAATACTGCCTCCTCTGTACAAGAATATAACTACTATAATACTGCCTCCTATGTACAAGAATATAACTGCTATAATACTGCCTCCTATGTACAAGAATATAACTACTATAATACTGCTCCTATGTACAAGAATATAACTACTATAATACTGCCTTCTCTGTACAAGAATATAACTACTATAATACTGCTCCTATGTACAAGAATATAACTAATATAATACTGCCTCCTATGTACAAGAATATAACTACTATAATACTGCTCCTATGTACAGGAATATAACTACTATAATACTGCTCCTATGTAGAATATAACTATAATACTGCTCCTCTGTACAAGAATATAACTACTATAATACTTCCTCCTATGTACAAGAATATAACTACTATAATACTGCTCCTATGTAGAATATAACTATAATACTGCTCCTATGTACAAGAATATAACTGCTATAATACTGCCTCCTATGTACAAGAATATAACTACTATAATACTGCTCCTATGTACAAGAATATAACTACTATAATACTGCCTTCTATGTACAAGAATATAACTACTATAATACTTCCTCCTATGTACAAGAATATAACTACTATATTACTGCCCCCTATGTACAAGAATATAACTACTATAATACTGCTCCTATGTACAAGAATATAACTACTATATTACTGCCCCCTATGTACAAGAATATAACTACTATATTACTGCCCCCTATGTACAAGAATATAACTACTATAATACTGCTCCTATGTACAAGAATATAACTACTATATTACTGCCCCCTATGTACAAGAATATAACTACTATAATACTGCCTCCTATGTACAAGAATATAACTACTATAATACTGCTCCTATGTACAAGAATATAACTACTATAATACTGCTCCTATGTACAAGATTATAACTACTATAATACTGCCTCCTATGTACAAGAATATAACTACTATAATACTGGCTACTATGTACAAGAATATAACTACTATAATACTGCTCCTATGTACAAGAATATAACTACTATAATACTGCTCCTATGTACAATAATATAACTACTATAATACTGCTCCTATGTACAAGAATATACCTACTATAATACTGCTCCTATGTACAAGAATATAACTACTATAATACTGCTCCTATGTAGAATATAACTATAATACTGCTCCTATGTACAAGAATATAACTGCTATAATACTTTAAACATGAATACTGTGGATTTTATTTTATCTACATATGATTTTCATTTTTGGATATTTTTCTGTCTTGGCACGTTTGGACGGATCCTGCAGATTTCTTTGTTCTGTTTCACTACAGTGCGGGTAAATTTCTCATGCAGGAACCTGGTTTGGGTCATACATTTCTTTGCCTACTTATGAGAACCTAGAGCTCAGGGAGGAATGAGGCAGCAGTGAAAGTGAAAGTAATTCTGATCAGCTCCAGCTTCTGTCTCAGAGAACTGAAAGTAATTGAGACACCGCTGGAGAAGATTAAAGTGTGAGCCAGGAGTCGAGCTGCCTCCACCCAGCAGAGAACAGGGCTACCACCGCTCTCAGAGATCACGGTCATCTCCAAACCCAGAGACCAGAACCCTTCCCAGAGTCCAGGACCAGATCCCTTTCTAGAGGCCTTGACTACAGTATTCACAGAGGCCAGGACCAGAACGCTTTCCAGTCTCCAGGACCAGAGTTCTTCACAGAGTCCAGGGCTGGCACGGTTATCCGTTCGTAGAACCAGATCCCTTCCCAGGGTTTGGCACTATACTCAGGGCCAAGGATTGCCACCTTTCACAGATATTAGGCCTCACGGTCGGATTGAGCGTGACATTTCACCATTATTCTATCTGCAACACGGAGATTCCAGGAGAAGGACAGGTTAGTGCGTGTCTGAGTGGGTTCTGTGGTGACTGAGCAGATGACAAGAGATCCACCAGGGGAGTCCTGTTTTATTTTTCAGTGGTCATAGAGACGTGGACATCCTTTCGAGTCTCCACTCCAACGTAGGGTAAAACACTTTGGGGCACGTTTATTAACTATGGTATTTTTTTGAGGCAGGGCTTAGTGGGGCGTGGGGCTTTGTTCTGCCCGCCGAATATACTATAACTTATTGCGAAAACTTGTGTAAGTTATAGCTGAAGTCTACCCCAGCGCTGAGCCCCAACCTATCCCTTGGTTGGACTTGTACTAACTGTGTAACTAAGAAGGACAATTAACTCTTCAGCTCTTCATCGTCATCATCATCATCTCTTTTCTCTTTGTAGCATTACTTAGAAATTGGAAGATGAGAAGAATATGTTTGTCCATCCTCCTCATCATGTGTATTGTGTCCAAAGCCTCCACTGAAGGTCAGTCTGTGTGTGGTAATATCTATCTATCTATCTATCTATCTATCTATCTATCTATCTATCTATCATTTATCTTCTGACCGGGCCGGTCTGTCCTTGTTTTAACTCTAGAAATCTTATTAATGGAGAGAATTCTTATCTATTTCCTTTCCACAGACGTTCAACAATTCAATGATCTCGTCAGAAATCCATTCAACCAGACGTCTGATCATCCTGAGGAACAAGAAGTGAGCCCTCTAGTGGGAGATAGCTTTTCTGCTAAAGACGTTCCTTCAGCTAAAGAGACAGAATTGGGACGTAGGCAGCCATCGAGGGAAGACCCCTTGTCGGAGAATCAGAATAGTAGGATACCAAGAAGGGTACGGAAGTCAGCAGGTGAGGCCTCCACTACCGCCATTGTCTTCTTGTGCTTTGTGTGGAGTCTTGTTCTATCACATAACACAGTGAATATGGCGGGGACAGGACTCTGGCCTACAAAGGTGCTACAACCGGCCGGGAAACAACTCAAACACAGTTTATTAAGAAGTGGCAGAACTTTACATTATATGATGATCGGGCCCTGTAGACTGTGGCCCTGTGGGAGGTGTTCTGCCTATTATCTGTATTCGGGAGACACTAGATAGTCATCCATGATCAGCAGTAGAATGACTTATGATTAGAGATGGTTTTATTGTTTCACTATGGAAAGTGCAGTTAGAAGCAAACTTGTAAAAATCAAATAAAAAGTCCAGGCCATGATCTTTGCTAGCTTTATTTTATTCTGTGGGAAGCCAAAAATAGTGGCAGCGCCATCATTTTATCATGAGGTGTGACTACTCCTCAGAACCATATGAGAGGTTATGTAGACGTTCCTCCAGAATATTGGTAAGAGCACCCCTACATCCAGGGGCGTAGCTAACGGCTCATGGGCCCTGGTGCAAGAGTTTAGCTTGGGCCCCCTTCCCTCAGTGCTTTGTGTGTCTTCTTATGCGGCACAAGGGTCTTTGGGCCCCCTCAGGCTCCTGGGCCCAGTAGCGACTGCTACCTCTGCACCCCCTATAGCTACTCACATGCCTACATCTACAACCCTCCTCCCTGACCCCGGCTCTTGTCTATTCTAGCTGCAGAGCCTTCTATCAACACCGTTCGGATCCGCTGGGTACTTCTGTTCAGTCCGCTGCTGATTGTCCTGCTGAGTCTGATCACGTGTGCTCTAGGTAAGAGGTCCATGGTGCAGTCACAGTCTCTACATCCATTACCTGCTGAGTACATGGGGTGAGTGCGGATCCCCCCTCCGACCCCCGCCTGGCCCTCTACAGGGGTGATAACACTGGGCGCAGTCACTTTACATTTCATGGCGTTCTTATAATATATTTTTTGGACTGAGTTTAGTTGTGGTTGATTTTGTGCAACAAATTTTCACAGGTAAAAAGGGGCTATGGAAACCAAGAGAAGACACCCAAAAATTGTACTCTCCCCTTCCCCTAATCCAGAATTAATACGTTTTGCGGTACAACCAGAACATGGTAGTGGATTCCACCGAGGTGGAGGTGAGACCTATATTTATAGTCAGCTAATAATTTAGCTTTCTTAGGCCGGCCATACACAAGAGATAACACTTGTTCAGCCGACAGTTTTCTCTCCCGATCCTCCCATTCAAGACGTTTGGTTGACCATGAGAATGTAGTGAATGGGGACTGGGGAGAAAGACGCTGACACATTCATTTGGCAGCAACTGGTTGAGATCCAGCATGCCCAATCCTTATCTCCCATGATATCACTCATTGGGGAGAGTTGTGAAGACGCTTTACACATTAGATGGATGGTCAAATCTGTTGAAATTGACAGGTTCAACCAACATAGATCTCATGTGCATGGCCAGCTTTATACTGTGTCTGCCCAAGTCATGCTTCAGGGCCTGTTTAAAGGGCCAGACATTGACTCATAGAGTAGACATCCAGCAGTTGGAATTCGAGATGTAACTTATTCACATTCCGTTTTTTCCCAGGGAGCATTACGATTGTCCTAAGACTCCCTACACCAACTTGTCGCTCTCCACAAGGAGAAGCTTTATATCCCCAGACCTGACGCACCGAGAACACACAATCACCACATCACTTTGCTGCTCAATTATTTAAACTAATCTTCACCTCTGAGTTCTCAGAAAACCATTAACATGTCATAGTGACATATCAAAAGTTTTGATTGTTGGGGGTCCGAGTGCTGAGAGCACGCTGTTTCTCCTCGCTGTGGAGAGAGACCACAATATGCGAGCGCTGGCATAGATCAGTGGAGGTCTCGGTGCTCAAACCCCCAACAATCAAAACACTCAAATATATCTCTAGACATAGCAACGTTTTCTGAAAACTCAGTGGCCCTTTAAGCACTATGTCATTTTTAGCTCAATAATTCTGTGCTGAATAATGTATCGGCAAGTTTAATGGGAGCTGTATACATCAGACAAGAGTGAGCTCCCCCTAGTGGTGGCTTTAGTCTATGATGGATTCTTTCTCTCTGTAGATTACAGAACTAATGCTTCAATGATGGTAGTGTAGACAGAATATTGTATTTGCTATCTTGTCACACACATATAGTGATGGAATGGAAAACAAATTAAAGCAGAAGGATGATCAAGGTGTTGTATGTATGAAACCAAGGACTGGACAAACCAAAATTACTAAATATATTGTAACTTTGATGGGTTGTCCGATATGGGAACATCTCCAATTAATGTGGGGCTCTCGATCCTCAACACTTGTAGGATCCTTTAGAATTCTTGAGAACCACCGTCCCGAGACAAGAGTCATTTCTTGTGGGTCACAAGCTGGTATGACGTAAACCTGTGAGGAGCTCTATGTCTGAGGTCACTGGCCTCATAGATGAAGATGCTGTTATAAAACATGGAGAAGGTCATGGAAAATATTCACGACATCGAAGCTTCCTTCTTATACCGTTCTTATGTGAGGAGATGTGGTAGAGGAGTGTTACTGTAAGTGACTGGGAAATATTTCTATATAATAATAAGGTTATTTTCTAACCAAACAGAAGGAAGAAGAAACATGAAGACAAGCTCCAGAGATGCAAAGCCTGGAGGAGACCATGATTCCTACTCAGGTAAGATACATGCACCTCTATGGACCTAATGACAACTAGAGACAAGCTCGTGGGTTACTCATTTAGACAAACCATTTAAGGAGATAGAGATATAGATTGCAAACATTAGAGTATGCACACGCGTATATCCAGCTCACCAGGGCTTCTGTAGAGGTGGTTTCTATTGCACGGATTCGGCCCCAGTCTGGGCTCCAGTTAGGACCAATGCTGGAAAGGAGATCCAGCCAATGTTGAAACAAACCTTCTCTTTATTGCCATCCAACATATGAAAAAACATAGTGACACAAATTACACCAACCCCAATTCTAATTTGTGTCACTGTGTCTTTAAAAACTTTAGATGGCAATAAAGAGAAGTTTTTTTCAACATTTGCTGGATCTCCTTAAAGGGGTTGTCTGGGTTCAGAGCTGAACCCAGCCATAGCCAGTTCTTAACCCTTCCAGCCCCTCAGAGACATCACTGGGGACACTACTGGGCGGAAGCCTCCGCCTAGCAGAGCCCGGTACGTCACCGGATCTGCAGAAAAAGCCCTTGTCCTGGGAGAGCATTGGAGCATGAAATGGCCCCATACTCAACTCATACTGGCTGACTTGGTAAAGAAGGAGTTATGTCTGGGTTCAGTTCTAAAATAAAATAAAAAAAACCAGACAAGCCCTTTAAGGGAGATTTTTTGGGTGTATATAGGTTAGTTTCAGACTATACAGTCCAGGACAAGCTCGAGAACCTCTGGAAGTGTCTCACCTTCAGGTACAACACAAATATATAAACCTGCGAGCAACAGCCGAGCAATAGATCACAGGGGTTCTCTGGGACTGAACATCTCATGTTGGGGGAGGTCAGAACCAGGACATCTGCTGATCAGCAGGAGGATCAGCTGCAGTACCAGGCAGGACAGGTCATCATCAGTGTTTGAGTCCACGAAAACTCTACTTAAAGGGAATGTGTCTTCAGAAAATTACCTATTGTTTAAATCACGTTTTTTTATGTTAAACATTTTATAAGAGTCACGATACCTTCACACAATTTTATTTCATTTTATAGACAATGGTGTAATTACGGTAGCTAATTTCTAACTCATTTCAATTTAAAAAAAATCTGCATCAACTGAAAAAAAGCTGTAAAGTCATGGCCACCGGGGGTCTTTCTTCCAGCTAAATTGCTGTCCACTGCCTGTTGTCAGGCAGGTTTTATCCCTGGTAACAGAGACTCAGAAGACAGCTGACAGAAAGTAGGGGCGTGTCCTGAGCCTGACAAAAGAACTGCTTTTCACTGTTCCTGAAGAGCAGAGAAGCTACTGTGTTTGTTTGTTTGTAAGTCTGATCTCTCCCTTCTGAGCTTCCTAGAAGAAAACAAACACAGTGGGAGGTAAGGGAAGTGAGGTCACATCAGTACAGTGCTGGGGGATTTAAGAGAAGATGGATGACCCTGCTTATGAGTGAAATGCATCTAGCTGTGCAGCTGAAGCAGGGAATAATATAGCTGAACGAGGCTTTAACAAAGCCCCAAAACACCTGTTCCTTCACAGTTATAATTGTACAAAGGATCACAGCCATTATGTAAACTTTGTTTGAAAACTCAGGTATGCTTTAAGAATATTAGATTTTTATTTTCCATGCTGCTGGCTATATTAAAATAAATAAATAAATAAAAAATGTTATAGACTTTTTTATTTTTTAAGTGACATGAAAATTTAAAAGAAATCACAAAAGGTTCTAAAATAAATATGCTTAACATAAAAAACATGAGTTAAACAATAGGTCATTTTCTGATGACACATTTTCTTTATTCTCTTCCCAGTCCTTACTGTACAGGTACAGCGCAGCAGGAAGTGACTTCCCAACCAGCACTGTACATGTACAGCGCACAGATCAGACGGGCACAGGGGCAGGTGACAGTCGGGCCCTGCTGTATCTGATGGCACTGAGGAAAACTCCCATGCCAGAGGATTAATCCCTTAGATGCCGCGGTCAATGCTGACTGCTCCCTTTCTCACCCCACCAGCTCCACCGATGCGATTGTGGGGTGCTGTTGGCTGCTGAGGCAGCGCAAGGTATTTTCCAGCTATGGGGACTGATGTGGCCCAGGCAGTGTAAAACTGACAGTTACAAAGCAGTACAATACAGCATGCACTGTACTGCATTGGAAAAGGATTAGACCCTCAAAAGCTGAAGTTCCCTAGTGGGACACAAATGAAAAGCCCCCCTTTGCCCTCATCAACCCATTTACAATTGAAAAAAAAAAAACATCACATGCTCTACCCCGTCAGGTAAACACCATAAAAAAAAAGAATTAATATGGTGCCAGAACAGCCATTTTTTGGGTCACCTTGCCTCACGAAAAGCATAATATCAAGAAATCAAATCATCTGTACCCCAAAATGGTACTAATGAAAACGTCACCTTATCCCGCAGAAAAACAACTCCTCTACAAGACCATCACCAGAAAAATAAAAAACTATAGGGGTCATTTATTAATCTGAAATACGCCTAAATTAAGCATATTTCAGGTGCAGATGGCGACGCAATGGTTAGTTGCACTGCAATGTGCGACTTTTCCCTGCTTATGCCAGGTCTAAAGTTGTGGGCGTGGTATGGGCGGGGAAGGGGAGGGGCTGGCAGGCCCGATTCATTCATCAGTTTCTAGGTCTGTTTAAGGGCTCATGCACACAACCGTATGTATTTTTCGGTCTGCAAAAAATGGATCCGCTAAAAATACTGATGACATCCGTGTACATTCCATATTTTGTGGAACGGAACAGCTGATCCTCAATAGAACAGTCCTATTCTTGTCTGTAATGCGGACAATAATAGAACATGTTCTATTTTTTAGCGGAACGGAAATACGCACATACGGAAACGGCCCATTGACGTGACTGGTTTCGTATACGGTCCACAAAAAAAAACGGAATGGACACAGAAAGAAAATACGTAAGTGTGCATGAGCCCTTAGGAGTAGAAAATGGTCTAAATGTAAGACAGCGAGGAAGGCTTCTTACATTTAGAACTGGCGCTGGATGCGCCAAAGTTATGTAGAGACCTGCTTCTCCTCATAATTCCGGTGGCTCCTCCGCCAGCACAAGGGTTTATTAAGTCCGGCATCTAAAATAAATGTGCCCCTATGGTTCTTAGAAAATAGCAACACAAAAACATGACTGTTTTTCAAAAATGCTTTGTGTAGAAGTGGAAAAAGATAAAACTTTATAAAACCTGTGTCTCTGTATCGTAGGGTCGAGCAGAATAAAAGTGACGTCGTGTTTCCCACACGATGCTGCTCTGCAATAACAAAACCAAAAAGTCGCATGTACCCCAAATTATAACCAATAATGATGGCAGCTCATCCCACAAGATGTAAGCCCTGACACAGCTGCATCCAGTGAAAAATACAAAAACGTATGGCTGTCAGAAAATGTCTGTACTGGTCCCAGAGGCTGTTCAATAGCAACATGGCGACCGTAACCCAATCCATCAAAAGGTGCGCTGCAAAAGCAAAAAGGTGTCATTCCTGAACCCTGCAACGTACCCAAACAGCAGTTTCCGTCCACATTTAAGGCATTTCCATATACAGTAGAACCCGCCTAACAACTTAAGGGGCGCGCTTTCTCAGATGCCACACACTGGGTAAAATATGCCCAAGAGCCTCTGCAGTTGTCAGCACAAGATCCGTAAATGACCACATTGGGCCTCAAATGTGCATGGGGCTCTTTTACTCCTGAACCCCCTTCAGGCAAAAGATTAGGGCCACATGAAGGATATTTCTAATAGGGCCACATGTAGGGTGTTTTTAATATTAAGTCCACATGTAGGGTGTTTCTAATATTAGGTCCACATGTAGGGTGTTTCTAATATTAGGACCACATGTAGGGTGTTTTTAATATTAGGGCCACATGTAGGGTGTTTCTAATATTAGGGCCACATGTAGGGTGTTTCTAATATTAGGGCCACATGTAGGGTGTTTCTAAAACCATTTTGCCCAGTACAATAGTAAGAGGACTCGCTCTTCACACTTCTTTCTGCAGTAGGGTTTCTGTAGGTTGTAGGCTTGTCTGAAGAGATGGGTTGTCAGGTTTCTCTTAAAGGTTTCCATGGTAGAAGAGAGTGTGATATGTTGGGGTAGATAGTTCCAGAGTAGAGAAGGAGGTCTTCTTCAGAGGATCGGAGATTACATGTGGGAAGGTACCAGGAGATCAGGTCACAGATATACGGAGGGGTCAGGTTTCTGGACGACCTTGTATGTCATGGTGTTTTTGTATTGGATTCTCTGGGCAATGGAGAGCCAGTGAAGGGATTGGCAGTGCCAGTCTAAATGTAAGACAGATTCTGAGCTGTCTTACATTTAGACCATTTTCTACGCCTAAAATAGGTGTAGAAAATTATGAATGAGAAGGGCCCACCAGCCCCTCCCCTTCCCTACCCACGCCATGCCCACTTTTTTATATATGGCGAGAATGGGGAAACATCGCAGATTGCGGCACAACTAACCATTGAGCTGCAATCTGCGCCTGAAATACGCCTAATATAGGTGTATTTCAGATTAATAAATGACCCCCTATATGTCTATTTTCCACCAAAACAGAAGAAAGAAGACACCGTAAGACAAGCTCTGGAGGACCAAAGCCTGGAAGAGGCCATGATTCATACTCAGGTAAGATATATGTGCCTCTATAGACTCAATAGAGATAAGAAACACTGCTTGCTTTTACCCTACAACATGTTGAGTACTGAACCCCTGTGGGGTTAAAATGCTCACGACACCCCTTCGTAGATTCTGTGAGGGGTATGGTTTCCTAAATGGGGTCACTTCTTTGGGTTTTCTTTTTTTCTATTTAACCTCAGAGCCTCTGCAGTTGTCAGCCAGTGCTGTATGAATCTCCAATCTAGGTCTCAAATGCACATGTGCTCTTTCTCTTCTGAGTCCTGCGTTGGGCCCATACAGCAGTTTACGACCACCTACGGGTTGTTGATGTTGATGTATTCAGGGGAAATGCGTAAGAAATTGTGGGGTGCTTTTTCTCCTGTTACCCCTTGTAAAAATGCAAAAATTTGGGACTAAAACATTATCTTATTGGAAAAAAATTAAATTTTTCATTTTCACAGCCAAGTGTTTCTAAATATGTTGAAACAAAGCACTCACTACACCCCTCAATATATTCCTTGAGAGGGGTAGTTTCCAAAATGGGGTCACTTTCATGGGGGTTTCCACTGTACTGGTAGTTTAGGCTTCAAACGCAACATGGCGACTGAAAACTATTCTAGAAAAAAATCTTCCCACTAAAAGCCATATGGTGCTCCTTCCCTACTGAGCTCTGCGGTGTGCCCATATAGCAGTTTACAACCACAAATGGGGTTTGAGAGTTTCCTCTGTTCAAGTACCTCAGGGTCTCTTTTGAATATGACATGGAGCCCAAAAACCATTCCAGCAAAATCTGCCCTTCAAAATCGATATGGCGCGCCTTCCCTTCTGCGCCCTGCTGTGTGCCCATACAGCAGTTAATAACCACATATGGGGTGTTTCTGTAAACTGCAAAATTAGAGTAAAAAATATTGAGGTTTGTTTTGCTGCTAATTGATTATAATTGAACATCTGAAAAAAAATGAAATTTGGAAATTTCACCTCAAATCTGCTTTAATTCCTGTGGAACACCTAAAGGCTTAACGAAGGTTGTAAAAGCAGTTTTGAATAATTTGAGGGGTGTAATTTATAATATGGGGGCATTTATGAGTGGTTTCTAGTATGTAAGGCAATCACTTTTTTATCTGAATTGGTCCTTTAAAAGTGGGTTTTGGAAATTTTCTTGAAAATCTGAAAAATAGTTTCTGAAATTTTAAGCCTTAGAATGTCCTAAAAAATAAAATGACATTTACAAAAGAAGCCAACATAAAGTAGTAACTATTTTATGATTTTAAAGATTGTGAATTTTTTCAATTTTTTTTGTAAATGTTAAATCGTTTGATGAATAAAGTTAATACATACAGGCCTTGATTAATCATACCTTCACTCCAGGTTTCAAAAAGTCACATAATGGGGCTTTTGTGACCTCTGAGACTTTTTGCATTTTTACACCACTCACTCCAGTTTTGAAATATAGCTGGGAAAGTGGGCGTGGTTAGCTGCGTTAATTTGTTTCACTCCAGATTTATCACTGAGACTTTTTTCCCAAAAAGTCGCTAAAAAAGTGCATCTCACTCCAGTAGGAGGGTGGAGTAGGATTATTATAGGTTGTCGTCTTGTCTGAAGAGGCGGTTTTCAGATTTCTTTTGAAGGTTTCCACTGCAGGTGAGAGTCTGATATGTTGGAGTAGAGCGTTCCAGAGGATGGCAGATGCACGGGAGAAATCCTGGAGGAGATTGTGGGAAGAGGTGATAGGAGAGAAGGAGGTCCTGTGAGGATCGGAGATTATGTGTGGGATGTTACCGGGAGATCAGCTCACAGATGTATGGAGGACACAGTTTGTGGACGGCCTTGTATGTCATAGTGTTTTGTACTGGATTCTCTGGGCAATGGGGGCAGAGGAGTAACTTATTAATAATATGTCTATTTTCCACCAAGAATAGGAAACATCTTGCTAGCGCCACCTGTTGGAAGTGTCTCCCTATGAGTCACCCTTTCTAGGAAGCCTTAGGATTTGACAATATTGCCAGGCCAGATATCCATCTAAATACAGCTGTTTCGGGGTGTTAGCCCCTCATAAGTTCGGAATAGGATTCTGGCTGGCATTGCGATAAGTCTCTATACCATGGAGTACTTCCATTAAGCCTCCATACAGGATGGAACTCGTTCAGCTCCCTGCCTAAGTCTATTTTCCACCAAAACAGAAGGAAGAGGACACCGCAAGACAAGCTCTGGAGGACCAAAGCCTGGAAGAGGCCATAATTCATACCCGGGTAAGATACATGCGCCTCTATAAACTCAATGACAACAAGAGGGGGCGACCGTTCCTGGTGTAGGCTCTGTTGACATCACCAATGGAAATTCCAATATACTGGACAAGACAGATAGTCCAGCGTGCTGTGTTCTTTTTCCCATCAAAATGATGGACATCATGACCAAAACCTAACAGACCCATTTTAAGTCAATGGTGACCATTGGGTGCAATTGGTGTCCTTAATAGGCCAGATTTAGCCCTCTATCATTTTTGTATCCCTGTGTTCCTATGGCAGGAGAGAAAAAGAAAGAGAGCTAATTTGTAGAACAGAAAAACTAAAATGTCAACAGGAGTGTGACCAGAGCCTTACCCATGTAGCTGCACGTGTAAAATTGATGCTTTTGTAGCTTTGATCGAGGAGCCAACAGCTTAATCTCCAGTATAAGGTCCAGCTGTAGACTATGACTGTACATGAACATTCGAAGAATGTAAAGGCGATACAGCTTCTTACAGAGGTCTGGGCACGGGCGTAGGAAGCGGGGGGGACAGGGGGGGCGGAGAGATATGTGGGTGTGGCTTGAGGGTGGGCGGGGACACAGGGGCCCCATAAGTGCTGTCCCCCCTCAGATTTTTGGGGCTTCCTACGCCCATGGGTCTGGGTTATTATAAAGGGGAATCACCAATTTTGGGCCTGCATTCATTAGCTGAAGCAAGAGCGGCTACAAATAGGGTCTCCCTCAGTGGCACGCATTACGCAGACAGCTCAGTGTAATGCTTCATTTCCCCTTTGGGGGCGCTGCAGGAGAAGTAAACTAAGGCTGATGGTAGATCAGCCCTGTGCCGAAAATTCATTGGTGGAACTTCTAATGTTTGTCAGCCTAAGACCTTTGTATGGTTGAAACGTGTCAAGACTCCTGTGATGATTTTAAATGTGATACTGTAATAAAGTGATGTTTTATCAAGTCCACTGGATCCGTCCCTGTAGTTGCTGCTTTTATAGGACAACCTGTGATAACTGTGTACCTACAGGGCCCAAGGCTCTACTCATTGGAGTCCTTCTCACATGGAAAGTATCCTCACTGTAAATGACAATTAATACAGTAACAATGAATCAGGACCATAAATTACTGGAAATATTTGAATAGAAAAGCAATATCTCGATGTTTCTTCTAAATAGGAAAAATAGAAAGTCTTAAAGGGGTTCTCCGGGCTTTTTTTATTGATGACCTCTCCTCAGGATAGGTCATCAATATCAGATCGGCCGGGGTCCGACACCGGCACCCCTGTCGATCAGCTGTTTGAGGAGACGGAGCTCCCAGTGTGCACATCCATCTCTTGACGCTGCTGCTGTCCCATAGACATACAGCGGTGTGCAGGAAGAGAGAAGGGAGACGGCACGTGTGCGCCTCAAACAGCTGCTCGGTGGGGGTGCCGGTGTCGGACCCCCACCGATCTGATACTGATGACCTATCCTGAGGAGAGGTCATCAATAAAAAAAGCCCGGAGAACCCCTTTAACTTGCCCCTTAAGGGCTCCTATAACAATCCCCACAGATGTAGAAGATATGCAGCCGGGGCCAGCACCAAGCTCGAGAACCTCTAGAAGTGATTTTCCTTCTCCTTCAGGTACAGTAAAGCTCAGACACATTTACCTGCTAGTAAGATCTGGTAATAGATTACAGGGGTATTCTGGGTCCCAATAATTAGTCATGGGGGTCTGACCCTCGAACATCTGCTGAATGAATAAGCTCCTGGTTACACGGGTGCACCACTGTACATACACATGGGGCCATGCCTCGGATTGTGACTCAGACCCCATTCATTTGAATTGCACAGAGATGAGCACAGGTCATTAAAGGGAACCTGTCATCAACTTTTTGCTGACCGTACTGAGGGGAGCATAAAATAGTGACAGAAATGCTGATCTTAGCGCTGTGTCACTCATGAGCTAAAAGTAAGTGGTTGCTGAGAACGAGCATCATAACCATTACAGCCCAGGCCTTGAAAAGAGTCCAATCTACCTGAGAAGAGTCCTGGTTATTATAATCTCCTGCTCTCCCGCCATCTGCTGATGATTGGCAGTTCTCTCCTAGAGAGAAAGGGAGAAAACTAGGTAGAAGCCTGTCAGTCATCAGCAGGTGGGCGGGAATAACCAGGACTCTTCTCAGGTGGCCGTGACTCTTCTCCAGGCCCAGTCTGCAATGATTGTGATGTTAGTTCTCGGCAACCACTTACTTTTAACTTATAAATGACCGACCGCTGAAATCAGCTCACCTGTCTCTACTTTATTCTGCCGATAGTATGGGTAGCATAAAGGTGATGACAGGTTCCCTTTAATGTTGAGTCCTGGATAACCCCAATAATATGCTCCATTTATTTTCCTAGAAAATGACTAGACTTTTATCTGTAAATAATAATAGGGATAAAAGGCACGAATCAGGAGGAAGGTCGTCATTCCTCAGCAAAGGGTCCTGTAAAAATCTCAACTCTTCTCGAGACAAATCAAGGGAGGGGAAGTTCCAGGAGGACAACGTCTAGAGTAGCCTCATATACAGGTAAAGTACCTGCAGAATACATCACTGTGAACATTTATTGGGTAGAGATGACCCCAAAAGCTTTGGAGCCTGAGATGAAAAATGAAACAGCACCCCCTTCTTCATGAAACTGGAGATGAGAACTAGCCGGGGCAGACCGTGTAACTGCCAAAAAGCTGCCCCCTACAGATAGGGAAAGGTTGTGCAACACCAACACCTGAGAAGATCATTTAGTAGACTGATGGAGGGTCTTAGTCCTACAGAATGTATTAATGCTCACTCATTAATATGCTACTCATTTGTTGTTTACTACAGTGGAGTTAAGTTGATTCCTCCAAACATATCCATCAGGTATTCTCGTAGAACGTAAATCTTGAAGTCTATTAAATATGTAACACGATAATTTAACTTTAACTATTAGAAAAACATGGAAAGAAGTTTCAAGATGCAAGAACACGACCAACAGCAAGAAATACTATATGTTCGGTTACTCATTCATACCCTAATAGGGATGGAGGAAACTTCAGGAGAACAATTTCTGTAGGAGGCGATACAGCCATTGGACCATGGTCAGGTGGGACAAACATTACGATCATTTCTACTTAAAAGTGTCTATGGAAACCACAATGTACTGTAAACTGATGAAGCCTTTGAGGAACTTTCTTGTTAGTCAGAGATATCAAAGGTTCCATCCGGTCAGTGGCTGATTCATACGCGATCAGATATAACAACAGAAATGTTGATAAAAATCTTAGTTTTCATCAAATTGGTTAGAGTAAGCATCTATTCCTACTTGTAAGACACCATTTAGTAGTCGTGTTATCATCGCAATCATCGCTTTTCTGGATCAATGTAAATCTTGAAGTCCACGACTGTGGAGATATAATATGATGTTTTTACTTTAAATAATAGAAAGAAAAGGAGAAAAGTTTCAAGATGGAAGGATACATTCAGTAAAGAAAGATATAAGTTCTGTTAATCAGCCATACACTACTACAGATGAAGGACGCTTCGGATGGACAGTATCTGCAGGGTGTGATCCAGACCATGGATACTATTTAGGTAGGACAAACATTATAAGATCATTTCTGCTAACCTTCTTTGTCTATGATACGCAGTAAAGCTTTGTGTGAATTGTGTTATACCGTAAACAAATCGATGAATCAGTCATTTCTTATTCACAGAAAATGAATCAACTACAGAGAATCAAATGAAAACCTCATCAAAAGGCAAAGATCGAGTGAAGCAAGAGAAAACTTTATTAGGAGGTGAAGACCAAGAAGAGCAAGAGAAAGTCTCATCGGAAGGTGAAGACCGAGTAAGGCGAAAGAGAACCTGGTCAGAAAGTGAAAACCAAGGGAAGCAAGAGAAAACTTCATCAGGAGGTGAAGGCCACGAGGAGCAAGTGAAAGTCTCATCAGAAGGTGAAGACCGAGTAAAGCGAGAGAGAACTTCACCAGAAGGCGAAAACCAAGAGAAGCAAGAGAAACCTCATCAGAAAGTGAAAACCAAGTGAAGCGAGAGAAAACCTCATCAGAAGGTGAAGACCAATGTTCTTCTAGTGTTCAATTGTAACCTGCCATTACTAAGGTGAGAAGAGACACAGTCCCGAGCACCAGCCGCCCAGGAAACAGTAGAGCGCTCCGGCACTAGAGCTCTCATTGCTGAGCTATGGAAACAGCGTACCACAGTAATCTATACTGATTCCCTAACTCAGAAACAACATAGCTTGCTCTGGTACACTGTTTCTATAGCTCTCATGTAGCTCCTGCTGTTTCCCGGCCGGGAGGTGGTCGGGGCTGTGTCTCATCTCGCCTTAGTAATGGTGAGATAGGACAAACCCTTTCAGCTTTCCTCCTAATTTTTTTATCATTATGTATAAGATTTCACAATTAAAGGGGTTGTCCGGGTTCAGAGCTGAAAACAGCATCAGGCAGCCCCTCTAATATAAGCACCGGAGCATTTCATCCTCTGATGCTCTCCTTTGCCCTGCGCTGGAGAGCTAAGGATATTTTAGGAGATCTGGTGCTCTCCATAGGGATTGCTAGGTGGAGGCTTCCACCCACCAATAAGCCCCGTGATGTCACTGGCACTAATGGGCGGGCCTTGGCGCTGCCCTAGCCTATAAAACGGCTACGGCAGCGCTAAAGCCCACCCATCAGAGCTGATGACAACACTGAATACACTGCTGGGTGGAAGCGCCCGCTTAGCAGTATAAAAACCATAAACAAAAAAGCCCATGTTCTGCCCTATACATGCTCCAATGCTCATATTAGGAGGGCTGTCTGGGTGAAAATGTGGGTATGTCCGGGCTCAGCTCTGAACCTGGACAACCCCTTTAAGGCCAACAGTTGGTCACTGAGAATGACAAGGATGTATCCATTACAGCTATCCACAGATGGAACACTTCGCCCTGACTGGGATGATCTTTGAGAAAGGGTCATCAATAGATACAATATAATTCGATGTCACAAATGGTTCTCCCCATAGATAAACATATGGTTGGCAGGAAATATTTTAGCCTTGCTTTTCCCATGATTATTTTTCTTGGACTGTGGAAAATAATTGCCTCAACAATAGAGTTTTTCACCAACAAGAAAACTGATGCAGATCCCCGTCGGCCAGAACCAGTCACCTCCAGTATCACAGCTATAGAGAAGATGGTTTATTATAAAATCACGATGGGAAAATTGCCCACTTCCCATCTGGAGTTACATACACCATGGCTGAGCTGCACTTCTAAGGACAGCATGTCCTCCTTTGATCTCTATCTGGTTCAGTGATGTCATGAGGACAAGTACATAAATGGAGAACGGTCACTATTCCTAAATGTCCACGCTTATATGGACAGAACAGCTACTGTCCACACCAGATAGGATGTAGATATTGATGTGGACGAAGCTTTAGTTCAACACAGAGGAGGACATTTATTAAGACTGGTATTACACTCTGGTATTAATCTATCCGCTGGCAACTTACTAATTGTGGCACATCTGTGCAGGTCCGTGTGCCGAAATGCCAGAAAGGCAGCGGGTATATCTTTATGATATAATCTACACCACTTTCCTAATGTATTATAATAAACATGCCAAAGCGATTAAGGCCGCTCCCCGTATCCGACACTCCCCACCCGAAAAGTCACTACATTTTGCACAAGCGTGGTGTGCCGCAAACATTCTGTCCTCCAGAATCTCCATGAAAAATCTGCACCTGACAGAGATCGGAAAGACACATGTGATCATCGGATCTCTCAGTCGTGCAGCCTCAGGCTTCGGTGCTGTAATCAGATCTCAGCAGAGAATGAAGAGAATAAGTTCTCTTATGTTTAAGGTTCATTGTATCAGGTAGGTTTCCTTTAACCTATCACCATATTAACTAATCTTTACCTGCAAGGAAAATAATGTCTACGCATGCATTTTTAGAAATGACAAGTGTCATTTTTATCCAGTTATATCATAAATATTTCTTTCTGGCTTCTCAACTAAAGATCTTCATGTTTGTTCTTTTCCAGAATTATTGCAAAGGACGTTTCTTCAGAAGCTGATGGCTCTGGACATTTCAGCCAGGAATACTGTTGAAGACAATGAAGAGACATTATTGGATTCAGAAGAAGAGGAATATGGAGATATGAAGTCATCAGAATCCTTTAACCCTCTCGATGTGCTTTGTGGTCTCTTGCATCAATCAGATATGATCTTAAAACAACAGATTGTGTCCAAAATGTCCATGTGTCAATTTGCCGTCCCCCTACTTCTCCCGTCTCCCCACACACAAGACTGCACATTTATGCTGTGGTCAATGAGAGATATCGTGAAGAAGTGGAGACCGCACTCTATGACTAATAGTAAAACTTATGTGGAAGACAGTATAGTCAATGTTCCCATGCCCATGTTCTCCTTTGTTAGACTTGGGACCTGTAGCATATCGAAATCTCGATATCTCAACCAAGTCCTAAGCCCATCTCAGCAGAATCATAACTTCTTTGTGCATGGCGATATGCCTGGTGGGAATATACCTAGGAAACACTCTGATGGACTTGTGGAAATTACCTGGTACCTTCCAGCAGGACATGAACAGTTAGATGTTTTTCCTGAGCCCATTGCTGTTATGAATCTACGAGGAGATCTTGAGTCCAATGAGAAACAGTTGAATTTTTTAACATGTGTATCATCGGCTCTGTTCATATTTATTGAGGAAGTACACGAGAACCAGCACGACCTACTATCAAGATTACAACATGTGACAAATGTCTTCTTTATTTTTAATGTAGGAGATAGAGAAGACAACATGAAGAACCTGAAGACTCTCAATGACACACTTCAACTGCCAAGACAAAATATTCTAGTTAAGAGCAAACATATCAATGACTCCCAGGTGGTAAAGAAAATAAGATCGGCAATGAAAATGATTTTGACAGAAATCAAAGAAACGTTTAATCTTGAGCAAATTACGAAGAAGGCCACCGAATTCAGCATTGATGAGAACTCTCCAGAATGCAAAGAAACAAAAGCTAAAACCAAGGAAATAACAGATAAAATAAACAATATAAATCACTATAAGCATGAAACAATGAAGCTACAGGGAGACCTCTGGAAAGAAATATCTAAAATGGAGAAGGAAATATGTAGAATGAGGAAGCTAGGTGATGGAGATGCAGAAGAATATAAATCTAGGCTTCAGGCAAAAATACTAACACTCCAAATGGTACGAAGACAACGCCATCTGACAGGTGGCATGCAGAGATTTCAAGAAGCTTTGATGTTAACAGACAGGACGTTATTTCTGAAATGGCTGAAAATACTGCTTGACACAATAGGGAAAAACCATCTCAGGGAATTACACAATGAATACAAATTTAAATATCAACGTCGATCAACAACTGAACAAGATCTTCAAATAATTGACCAGAAAATAGTAGATGGCTCACTGGGTGTAGAACATTTTATACGGGAGCTTGGGCAATATTACGAGGCCAAATGTTCCATGATAAAACAAGAATTAATTCCTGAAGATAGAATACAGTTTTCTGGCTTGCCAGGAATTGCTTCTGACCTTCTTTTGGATGGGTTCCCATTGGAGCTGATTGATGGAGATGCCTCCAACATTCCCTTACAGTGGATAACTGATGTCCTGACTGAGCTGGATAAGAAGACTGGAGGACAATGTAGGATGAGAGTGATAACTGTGCTGGGGGTGCAGAGTACGGGGAAGTCCACCCTTCTGAACACCATGTTTGGTCTACAGTTCCCGGTGGCCAGTGGACGATGCACACGAGGAGCCTTCATGACCCTTATTAAAGCAAAGGAGAACTTCCAGGAGGAGCTAAATTGTGACTTTATTCTAGTCATTGACACCGAAGGACTGAAATCCTTGGATCTTGCTTCTCTGGAAAACAGTTATGAACATGACAATGAGTTGGCCACAGTCGTAGTTGGCTTAAGTGACATCACCATAGTCAACATGGCCATGGAAAATGCAGAAGAAATGAAAGATATTTTGCAGATTGTGGTCCACGCGTTCCTTAGAATGAAAGGAATAGGAAAGAAATCCAGCTGCAAGTTCGTTCATCAGAATGTGAGCGATGTGTCCGCTCATGTGAAAAACAGAAATGCTAGGCAGAAATTTCTTCTACAGCTGAGTGAAATGGCAAAAGTGGCAGCAAGAATGGAGAAAAGAAGTGGAATTAATAATTTTTCAGACATTATTTACTGTGACATTGAAAAAGATTCGTGGTACATTCCTGGGTTATGGTACGGCATACCACCTATGGCTTCTGTGAACTCCGGGTACAGTGAAACAGTTAGCGAGTTAAAGCAATCAATAATTGGATCCCTACAGTCAATGGATGGAAAACCTCAAAATATTAGAGAATTTACAGAGTGGATAAAAAGTTTGTGGAATGCCGTAAAACATGAAAAATTTGTCTTCAGCTTTAGAAACCAATTAGTCACGGAAGCCTATAACCAGCTCTGTATTTATTATGCCGATTGGGAATGGACATTTCAGAAACATATTCATAGATGGATGATGGAGACAGAAACTTTCATCTACAACCTACCATATGAGAAACTAGGAGCAGATATATGGAGCAAACTTCGAAATGATATTAATCAGATATTGGACAAGGAGGAGAAAGCCATGCATCAATGTCTGGAGGAATATTTCGAGAGTGATTTTGAGAATGCTCATCTCTTGGAAATGTTTCGCGGAGATTTTTTCAGAAGTGTGAAATATCTCAGGAAAGAACTTGAAAATGCTGTTCGTGATAAGTGCGAGAAGACAATGCGTATTCAGAAAGAGAAATCCCAGATTCAAGCTATGCAAGCCCAATATATTGACATAATGGAAAAAAGGGTAGCAGAAATGATGGACAGAAGGAGGAATGAAAAATACATGGGAAACAGTGAGGCTCTACAGGAAGAATTTGAGGAAATGTGGGTAAAAACAGTTTCCACTTTAAGGCTAAGTACGCTAGAAGTACACGATGTTCGCCACAAAATCATTCAACAAATAAAAAGGGACATGGGTTGTGATGAGGATGTGATTGGGAAGAGGCTCCAGAACCTCCAAGATAGGAATATTGTTGTTCTGGACGACAAGCATCTCTCCAGTTATTCTCCAGAACATGGCACACTGGTAAATGCCTTAATTGAGAAATGTAGCAAATATGTTGAAGACATTGTGAGTAACAAAAAAGACTTTAATGAATTGTATTCCCAAGATTTGCTGTCATTGATCAATAAAAGGCTAAGGATGAGAGACTTCCAAGATCTTCACATTACGAAATGCTTTGAGTTAGATCTTAAACGTTACATTCTAAAAGATGCAGCCAAAAAATTCCAGAAGATGCATGAATGCTTTGTAAAAAGAAATGACCCAAGAACCTGCATGGAGATGCTGAAACCTCAGTACTACGCCACTTTTAAAAACATGTATGAGAAAAGGGATGACTGTAGAAGGAAAGCGGAACAGTTCTGTCAATTATGCCTGAAGCCGGCCATCACCGATCACATCAACAAGTATCTCGGTAAGGAGATGATGGATGACATCCTGCAAGTCGGTGGCCCAGAAGAGTTCAAGAGTCGGAAACGTTTACAATTAGTGATTCTTGAAAAGTTGCTAAAGGACAAATCATGTAATCAGTATGTAGAATACATCAATGATTATGAGCATTTTCTCAAAAGATGGATTTCATCCTACATTGCCGAACATTACAAAGACCCAGGGCCGATCCGAGCAATGCAAGAAAAAACACTCAGTTCTTTAATGGGCAAAGTGCAGCAAACCTTCAATCATTCAACACTTATCTCGTCTGGAAGCCTTACTGAGTTTTTGGGGCGTTTTTGTAACATTTTTGAGAAAGAACTTGTCATTTCCAAGAATGACATGAAAGCTGTCTTGTTCCAGAGTAATCTAAATGTTAAGCAATTTGCCAAGGATGTCAAGTTGTATCTTCGTCATTTAGAAGATGAAATCCAGAAGGAGTTGAGCACAAAGGGTATAGAGACAACATTGTCACAGCTGACACTGAAGCCTCAGGAGGAACTCTTCAGGAAGGTGATTGGATGTGGGAAGAAGTGTCCCTTCTGTAAAGCCCCCTGTGAGGCCGGAGGAGCTGACCACAAAGAGCACTTTGCCTCTCTTCACCGGCCCAGGGGACTAGGGCAACATGAAGATGAACAAACCAAAGCTCTTGACCATTCTATATGTTCCACAAATGTCATCTCTAATAAGACTTTCAAAAATGAAGACACAGGCTGGAAGCCTCACCCTTACAAGGATTACAGGAGCCATTATTCAGACTGGGCCATCTATCCCGACATGACTGCCAATTCCTCCAACTATTGGAAATTTGTCTTGAAAGAATTTAATGATTCATTTGCCAAAATTTATAGGAAAAAAACTGCAAAAATACCAGAAGACTGGTGCAAAATAAGTTATCATGAAGCCCTTACCAGCCTGAGGACAACGTTAGAGTGAACCAGTCACCAGCAGCAGTGAAGACCATGCAGAGTGGAGATTTGTACTATATACCGAGCCCAATGACAAAAGCCATGGTCACATTGGATACTTGTGTTATCATCATGTCTTGTCTAATCTTTTTCTAAACCAAGTGAAGGACCATAAAGTACGAATGCAAGAAGGTCTTTGCTCCTGATTGACACCCAAGGACTCTAATTAAAAATGTAAATTTTCCCCCTCTCTTAATTACTAATTCATTGTTTTTCTGTTAATCATCGTGGCTATTATTTATTAAGATAAACAATTTAGAATAAACTAATCATGATCTGAATGGTTGTCTTCACTTCTGATGTATCCCCTGTTATTCTCCTGGAAGCCATCACATATCAAAACTGTAACTATGAGAAGATAGGTGATGAGTCCGGATTGTCCTGGTTGTAGAGGGGACCACAAGACAGCATGACCTCCGGCATGGTTCAGGCAGTAGGTAGTCATCAGAGAACCATGAAGAACAATTATACAGAATGACTAGAGGAGCAGCATGACTACAGTCCGACAATATCGTGCAGGGTCTGTTGTGTCCATAGTGGCCATGATTTCCACTCTAGAACTCTCCTGCTGTTACAAATCTACAACTTCAACCATTCTTTACAGACACAGGCCATCGGGTATGGTTGGACTTGTAACAGGTTGGAGGTCACTGCTCTGTGGTACGTGGATAGTCCCTCAGATGACCACTAGGGGCAGCTGCTGTAGATTTATTATAATCTTATAAATATCTAAGGGTACTTTCACACTTGCAGCAGAGTGATCCGGCAAGCAGTTTCGTTGCCGGAACTGCCTGCCGGATCCGTCAATCTGCATGCAGACGGAAAGCATTTGAAGACGGATCCGGCTACTGATCCGTCTTACAAATGCATTGCAAGAACAGATCCGTCTTTCCGCTTGTCATGCAGAGAGACGGATCCGCCATATATTTTTCTCACATTTTTACCGGTCTGCACATGTGTAGACCAGAAGGACGGGTCCGGCATTGTGGTATTTTGAATGCCGGATCCGGCACTAATACATTCCTATGGGAAAAAATGCTGGATCCGGCATTCCGGCAAGTGTTCCGGAATTTTGGACGGAGATAATACCGCAGCATGCTGCGGTATTATCTCCGTCCTGAAATGTCAAAAAGACTGAACTGATGACATTAGGAAATAACTGATCAGTTCTTTTCTGGCATAGAGTCCCAACGACGGAACTCTATGCCGGAAAAGAATAACGCTTGTGTGAAAGTACCCTAAGAATGATATTATAGCATGTGAGCATCGGGGGATTTATGGTAAAAAAAAATGCATTAAAGTACAAATTCCATAATGGGACAAGTAAAAAAGAAGTTAAAAAAGGAGAGGAGTAAGAGATGGAGGATGAGGATGAAGGGCAAGGTGGAAATGGGGAAGGAGTTAGGAAAATAGGGCATTGGGAAGGGATCGGGTGTAAGAGTGAGGTGGAGGCTGTAAATACGGGGCAGTATCAGGGGGACAGAGGTTCAGAGTTAGGGTCATCCTGCCCCTGATCCCCAACCTCCATCTTTTTCTTACCCCTTCTCCTAAACCCTCTCCCACTAGACTGGGTAAAAGGCCGATGTGCTCTGTAGATAAAGATTCATTGTATTATGAGAACTTCTGCAACTTTCCAGATTTATAAAAATCAGGATAAGTGAAGAGGGAAGTCTTCCACGTCAACCAATCAGATTTCATCTCAGGTTTTGGAGGATCTCGGGAATATGAAAGCAGTGACCTGATTGGCTCTGCTCAGTCTCTGCTTCACTTCTGACGACTCTCCTAACTACACAGAACAAGTAAATAAAATGAAAACTGAGCTGTATGGAAGGACATGGGAAATTTCATCTGGACCATTTATCCGACATTCTTCACTGCTGAATCCTGTAATACAGCTTTATACCTGACTTACTAATATACAGGTCCAAATCCCCTCCACAGACATGCTGTGCCTGTAACATGACGCAATTCTGTCCATCTGCAGCCTCCACTAGAGGGATCTCATAGGCTTCCGGAACAGTGTGTGTTATAGATGATAACATAGTATTATACAGTAAGCCCATGAGCTTCCCCTAGTGGTGGGGGTATATATCTGTATACAGTAATCTCCTGAGCTCCCTCTAGTGGTGGCTGTATATATCTGTATGTAGTAATCTCCTGAGCTTCCTCTAGTGGTGGCTGTATATATCTATATGTAGTAATCTCCTAAACTCCCTCTAGTGGTGGCTGTGTATATCTGTATGTAGAAATCTCCTGAGCTCCCTCTAGTGGTGGCTGTGTATATCTGCATGTAGCAATCTCCTGAGCTCCCTCTAGTGGTGGCTGTATATATCTGTATGTAGTAATCTCCTGAGCTCCCTCTAGTGGTGGCTGTATATATCTGTATGTAGTAATCTCCTGAGCTCCCTCTAGTGGTGGCTGTATATATCTGTATGTAGTAATCTCCTGAGCTCCCTCTAGTGGTGGCTGTATATATCTGTATGTAGTAATCTCCTGAGCTTCCTCTAGTGGTGGCTGTATATATCTATATGTAGTAATCTCCTAAACTCCCTCTAGTGGTGGCTGTGTATATCTGTATGTAGAAATCTCCTTAGCTCCCTCTAGTGGTGGCTGTGTATATCTGTATGTAGTAATCTCCTGAGCTTCCCCTAGTGGTGGCTGTATACATCTGCATGTAGTAATCGCCTGAGCTCCCTCTAGTGGTGGCTGTATATATCTGTATACAGTAATCTCCTGCCCTCCCTCTAGTGGTGGCTGTATATATCTGTATACAGTAATCTCCTGAGCTCCCTCTAGTGGTGGCTGTATATATCTGTATACAGTAAGCCCCTGAGCTTCCCCTAGTGGTGGCTGTGTATATTTGTACGTAGTAATCTCCTGAGCTTCCCCTAGTGGTGGCTGTATACATCTGTATGTAGTAATCTCCTGAGCTCCCTCTAGTGGTGGCTGTATATATCTGTATACAGTAATCTCCTGCGCTCCCTCTAGTGGTGGCTGTATATATCTGTATGTAGTAATCTCCTGAGCTCCCTCTAGTGGTGGCTGTATATATCTGTATACAGTAATCTCCTGAGCTCCCTCTAGTGGTGGCTGTATATATCTGTATGTAGTAATCTCCTGAGCTCCCTCTAGTGGTGGCTGTATATATCTGTATGTAGTAATCTCCTGAGCTTCCTCTAGTGGTGGCTGTATATATCTGTATGTAGTAATCTCCTGAGCTCCCTCTAGTGGTGGCTGTATATATCTGTATACAGTAATCTCCTGAGCTCCCTCTAGTGGTGGCTGTATATATCTGTATATAGTAATCTCCTGAGCTCCCTCTAGTGGTGACTGTATATATCTGTATGTAGTAATCTCCTGAGCTGCCTCTAGTGTTGGCTGTATATATCTGTATGTAGTAATCTCCTGAGCTCCCTCTAGTGGTGGCTGTATATATCTGTATGCAGTAATCTCCTGAGCTCCCTCTAGTTGTGACTGTATATATCTGTATATAGTAATCTCCTGAGCTCCCTCTAGTGGTGGCTGTATATATTTGTATGTAGTAATCTCCTGAGCTCCCTCTAGGGGTGGCTGTATATATCTGTATGTAGTAATCTCCTGATCTCCCTCTAGTGGTGGCTGTATATATCTGTATGTAGTAATCTCCTGAGCTCCCTCTAGTGGTGGCTGTATATATCTGTATGTAGTAATCTCCTGAGCTCCCCCTATTGGTGGCTGTATATATCTGTATGTAGTAATCTCCTGAGCTCCCTCTAGTGGTGGCTGTATGTATCTGTATGTAGTAATCTCCTGAGCTCCCTCTAGTGGTGGCTGTATATATATGTATGTAGTAATCTCCTGATCTCCCTCTAGTGGTGGCTGTATATATCTGTATGTAGTAATCTCCTGAGCTCCCTCTAGTGGTGGCTGTATATATCTGTATGTAGTAATCTCCTGAGCTCCCTCTAGTAGTGGCTGTGTATATCTGTATGCAGTAATCTCCTGAGCTCCCTCTAGTGGTGGCTGTATATATCTGTATGGAGTAATCTCCTGAGCTCCCTCTAGTGGTGACTATATATATATATCTGTATGTAGTAATATCCTGCGCTCCCTCTAGTGGTGACTATATATATATCTGTATGTAGTAATCTCCTGAGCTCCCCCTAGTGGTGGCTGTATATATCTGTATGCAGTAATCTCCTGAGCTCCCTCTAGTTGTGACTGTATATATCTGTATGTATTAATCTCCTGAGCTCCCTCTAGTGGTGGCTCTATATATCTGTATGTAGTAATCTCCTGAGCTCCCTCTAGTGGTGGCTCTATATATCTGTATGCAGTAATCTCCTGAGCTCCCTCTAGTGGTGGCTGTATATATCTGTATGTAGTAATCTCCTGAGCTCCCTTTAGTGGTGGCTGTATATATCTGTATGGAGTAATCTCCTGAGCTCCCTCTAGTGGTAGCTGTATATATCTGTATGTAGTAATCTCCTGAGCTCCCTCTAGTGGTGGCTATATATATCTGTATGTAATAATCTCCTGAGCTCCCTCTAGTGGTGGCTGTATATATCTGTATGTAGTTATCTCCTGAGCTCTCTCTAGTGGTGGCTGTATATATCTGTATGTAGTAATCTCCTGAGCTCCCTCTAGTGGTGGCTGTATATATCTGTATGTAGTAATCTCCTGAGCTCCCTCTAGTGGTGGCTGTATATATCTGTATGTAGTAATCTCCTGAGCTCCCTCTAGTGGTGGCTGTATATATCTTTATGTAACAATCTCCTGAGCTCCCTCTAGTGGTTGCTGTATATATCTGTATGTAGTAATCTCCTGAGCTCCCTCTAGTGGTGGCTGTATATATCTGTATGTAGTAATCTCCTGAGCTCCCTCTAGTGGTGGCTGTATATATCTGTATGTAGTAATCTCCTGAGCTCCCTCTAGTGGTGGCTGTATATATCTTTATGTAACAATCTCCTGAGCTCCCTCTAGTGGTTGCTGTATATATCTGTATGTAGTAATCTCCTGAGCTCCCTCTAGTGGTGGCTGTATATATCTTTATGTAACAATCTCCTGATCTCCCTCTAGTGGTGGCTGTATATATCTGTATGTAGTAATCTCCTGAGCTTCCTCTAGTGGTGGCTGTATATATCTATATGTAGTAATCTCCTGAGCTCCCTCTAGTGGTGGCTGTATATATCTGTATGTAGTAATCTCCTGAGCTTCCTCTAGTGGTGGCTGTATATATCTGTATGCAGTAATCTCCTGAGCTCCCTCTAGTGGTAGCTGTATATATCTGTATGCAGTTTTATCCTGAGCTCCCTCTAGTGGTGGCTGTATATATCTGTATGTAGTAATCTCCTGAGCTCCCTCTAGTGGTGGCTGTATATATCTGTATGCAGTAATCTCCTGAGCTCCCTCTAGTGGTGGCTGTATATATCTTTATGTAACAATCTCCTGAGCTCCCTCTAGTGGTTGCTGTATACAGTGTCATATCTGTAAGTACAGTCATGTGAAAAAATTAGGACACCCTTTGAAAGCATGTGGTTTTTTGTAACATTTTTAATAAATGGTTATTTCATCTCCGTTTCAACAATACAGAGAGATTAAAGTAATCCAACTAAACAAAGAAAACTGAAGAAAAGTCTTTTCAAGATCTTCTGTAAATGTCATTCTACAAAAATGCCTATTCTAACTGAGGAAAAAGATAGGACACCCTCACATGTATTCCCTCTTAAATTGGCTCAGATCTCACACAGGTATATCACACCAGGTGCACATAATTAGTAGATCGTTACTCTGCATGTTGAATGAGGCTTGCCCTATTTAAACCTCAGACATTTAGTTTGGTGTGCTCCTGACTGTTGAAGTGAGTGAGCACCATGGTGAGAGCAAAAGAGCTGTCAGAGGACTTCAGAAAAAAGATTGTAGCAGCCTATGAGTCTGGGAAGGGATTTAAAAAGATCTCCAAAGATTTTGAAATCAGCCATTCCACTGTCCGGAAGATAGTCTACAAGTGGAGGGCTTTCAAAACAACTGCCAACATGCCCAGGACTGGTCGCCCCAGCAAGTTCACCCCAAGAGCAGACCGCAAGATGCTAAAGAGGTCTCCAAAAACCCTAAAGTGTCATCTCGAGAACTACAGCAGGCTCTGGCTACTGTTGATGTAGAAGTACATGCCTCTACAATCAGAAAGAGACTGTACAAGTTTAACTTGCATGGGAGGTGTGCAAGGAGGAAACCTTTGCTTTCAAGAGAAACATCGAGGCCAGACTGACATTTGCCAGAGATAAAGTTGACAAAGACCAGGACTTCTGGAATAATGTTCTTTGGACAGATGAGTCCAAAATTGAATTATTTGGACACAACAGCAGAGGACATGTTTGGCGTAAACCAAACACAGCATTCCAAGAAAAGAACCTCATACCAACTGTGAAGCATGGAGGTGGAAGTGTCATGGTTTGGGGCTGCTTTGCTGCAGCAGGACCTGGTCAGCTCACCATCATAGAATCCACGATGAATTCTACTGTGTATCAGAAGGTGCTTGAAGAACATGTGAGACCATCAGTTAGAAAATTAAAGCTGAAGCGGAACTGGACCATGCAACATGACAATGACCCAAAACATACTAGTAAATCAACCAAAGATTGGCTGAAAAAGAAGAAATGGAGAGTCCTGGAATGGCCAAGTCAAAGTCCAGATTTGAATCCCATTGAGATGCTGTGGGGTGACTTGAAAAGGGCTGTACGTGCAAGAAACCCCTCAAACATCTCACAGCTGAAAAAGTTCTGCATTGAGGAGTGGGGTAAAATTTCCTCAGACCGATGTCGAAGACTGGTAGATGGCTACAAGAACCGTCTCACTGCAGTTATTTCAGCCAAAGGAGGTAACACTCGCTATTAGGGGCAAGGGTGTCCTATCTTTTTCCTCAGTTAGAATAGGCATTTTTGTAGAATGACATTTACAGAAGATCTTGAAAAGACTTTTCTTCAGTTTTCTTTGTTTAGTCGGATTACTTTAATCTCTCTGTATTGTTGAAACGGAGATGAAATAACCATTTATTAAAAATGTTACAAAAAACCACATGCTTTCAAAGGGTGTCCTAATTTTTTCACATGACTGTATGTAAGAACACACCGCAATGTGGAGGAGAGGGAGGAGAATCTCCTTTTTGTTGATGTTTCAGCTTGGGACAATTCTAGCTTTTCTGCTGCTTGATGTGAAAATTGAATGGTGCCCCTCCTTTACGTGCTAACATTCTCAATCTCGTCCTTCTCCCCAGCCAGGAAACTTCAGCACTAAAATACCTCTTTCATTTTGTGATGTCTCCTCTGTAGAAGTTCTCTTTCCTCATCTTCTCCATTCAGCCCAGACAGCCATGATGACTTCTTTCACCCACATGTCCTCTCTGCAGAGTCTGAGGCACAGACATCTTAGGTTTCTCATTTTACCATCATCCTCCTCCTGTTGCTCCAGCACTGTTATCCTTCTTCTGCTCCCACTACTGTGCCTGCTGTGCTCCCATATGCCGTCAAACACTATACTCCAGAAATACTGAGATTTCCCACATAGTTTCAGTGCTCCCTAAAGTCCCACCAATAATAATTCCCTCCCAGAGCGCCCTTATTAGTGTCAGTGATAATGCTCTCCAAGAGAATCTGCAGTAGTAGACGTGCCCTCCATATTGTGCCCAAAAAAATAATGCCCCCAGTACTTCCAGTAGTACTGATGCCCCCAGTAGTAATAAGGCCCCTCTTTATACCCCCAGTAGAAATAAGACTCCTTATAGTGTCCCCTATAGTTATAATCCTCTTTAAAGTGCCCTCAGAAATTATAATGCCCCAGCTCCTTTAACATACCGTCCTATGTAAATTACAACATTCCACTCTCTTCAGCAAACAGTCCTATGTTAGAAACATCACACGGTTTACATCCTCTCCAGCCCCTTCTAATATACAGTCCCATGTAAATAACTCTCCCTCTATTCCCTTTAATCCCAACATACAGTCCCATGTAAATAACATCACTCCCTACCTTCAGACCCTCTAACATACAGTCCCATGTACACATCTTTTCCTTCCCCAAGACCCCTCAAATATACAGTCCCATGTAACTAGCATCACTCCCTTCCTCCATGCAAGGAAGGTGTGTAAGAGTACAAAACTACAACTCCCAGCATTTATCTCTCTCTCTCACACTGAATCCTTGTCATTATCATAGGTTCGTCACCAAATTCTCTCCATTGCTGAGCTCTGGCCAATCCTGCACTGATCCCCAGTGATGTCATCACAGGTCCTTTACCATGCTGCTGAGTGTGGTCCTGCACTGATCATATGATGTCATCACAGGTCCTTTACCATGCTGCTGAGTGTGGTCCTGCACTGATCATATGATGTCATCACAGGTCCTTTACCACGCTGCTGAGTGTGGTCCTGCACTGATCACATGATGTCATCACAGGTCCTTTACCACGCTGCTGAGTCTTGTCCTGCACTGATCACATGATGTCATCACAGGTCCTTTACCACGCTGCTGAGTCTTGTCCTGCACTGATCACATGATGTCATCACAGGTCCTTTACCACGCTGCTGAGTCTCGTCTGACCGTGAAAACAGACAAAAATAGGACACATCCTATTTTTTGGACGGACGCTATTCACTGACCATTAAAAGAACGAAAATAGAGCCAGCGCCAGCCCCTCGGCGGCAGAGCCAGCGCCAGCCCCTCGGCGGCAGAGCCAGCGCCAGCCTGGGCGGCAGAGCCAGAGCCTCGGCGGCAGAGCCAGCGCCAGCCCCTCGGCGGCAGAGCCAGCGCCAGCCCCTCGGCGGCAGAGCCAGAGCCTCGGCGGCAGAGCCAGCCCCTCGGCGGCAGAGCCAGCCCCTCGGCGGCAGAGCCAGCCCCTCGGCGGCAGAGCCAGCCCCAGCCCCTCGGCGGCAGAGCCAGCCCCAGCCCCTCGGCGGCAGAGCCAGCCCCTCGATCAGGCTTGGTCGGTGGTTGCCATGCTAGCATCAACAGGCTGCCTCTTCTGTGGATGGACTTCCTGTCATGTAAGGTCCACTTTTATGACAATGGGTGAACATCACATGACAGGAAAATCATAGTGTTTTGCTGTTACCTTGGTAACCTCAGAGCAAGCACAATCTCTACACCATTGCAGCATAGAGCAGTGACTACAGGCCATAAGAGTATGCTAGGGGTTGTAGTTTTACCGAAGTCAGAGTCATCAGTCTGAGACCACTGTCCTAAATCGAGGTTTCACAATATGTAATGAGTCAGGGGGAAGAAAAGGGGTGAAACCCCAAATCCAGCAGAAGGAAACAACTGCATCCAAAAATACTGAAAAACATTCCCTTTATTATAAAATCCCATAGGAAATGGAATGATGGAGGAGCCGCTTCACGTGAAGCCGCTCGTAGTCAGACCCTCAGAAGTGGCGGTCACCGCGGAGCGATCATCTTCTATTGTTCTGATGGCTGGAGCCTGAAGTGTCGGTCACACGGTTGGGGGGTCCGAGGTGACCGGAACAGCTGCGTAACTGTTACATCCTCGCATTTTATTCCCTGAGAACTTTGTTTGAACTTCTTCCGATCCAGCGCTACAGTCTGAGGTTTGGCACAAACGATCGCTCATTCCCAGACGTCACAGCTTATCTTTTATTGGCGCCTCCGCCTTTCGATGACGTGTAATCACCATAGTCACATGAACTGCAACAGACGAGCTAAAACTGGCGCCAAACTAAATAAAATCATAAAAACACATGAACGTAAAACAGAAACGTAACACTGCAGTGGAGCGCCCAAGCCCAGCAGAGCGCCGCTCATGGTCCGTGTCCTATCGGTGATATAACGCAGGAAATGTCGCAGGGGGGGGCCTCAGTTTTTCTTCTTCTTGTTCTTCTTTCTCTTCCTCGAGGAGCTCGTTGTCAGCCATCGCAGCCTCTTGACATTGAGCAGCAGGAGGAGGAAGTTCAGGACGTAGGTGGTGATGCAGATGACGCAGAAGTCCTCCAGGATGTAGAAGAGGACGTAGGCCAGGTACAGCGAGCCGGCGATTGACACCAGTGAGGTCACCAGCAGAGTGACTGCAGCCACCGCCAATCCAGAAAAGCCTAAAAACAAGAGACGGCGGTGAAGGAGAAGACTCCAAACAGACGGGAAGGAGCAGCAGACGATGGGGGAGGTGCACCGGGAGGAGACGGGGAAGAGAGCAAGGATGATGGGGGAGGAGCACCGGGAGGAGACGGGGAAGAGAGGAAGGATGATGGGGGGAGGTGCACCGGGAGGAGACGGGGAAGAGAGGAAGGATGATGGGGGGAGGTGCACCGGGAGGAGACGGGGAAGAGAGGAAGGATGATGGGGGAGGTGCACCGGGAGGAGACGGGGAAGAGAGGAAGGATGATGGGGGGAGGTGCACCGGGAGGAGACGGGGAAGAGAGGAAGGATGATGGGGGGAGGAGCACCGGGAGGAGACGGGGAAGAGCAGCAGATGATGGGGGAAGGAGCACCGGGAGGAGACGGGGAAGAGCAGCAGATGATGGGGGAAGGAGCACCGGGAGGAGACGGGGAAGAGCAGCAGGTGATGGGGGGGAGGTGCGCTGGGAGAAAAAGGGGAAGAGAGGAAGGATGATGGGGGGAGGTGTACCAGGAGGAGACAGGGGAAGGATGATGGGGGAGGTGCACCGGGAGGAGACAGGAGGAGGTGCACTGGGAGGGTGATATGGGGGGGGTGCACCGGGAGGAGACAGGGGAAGGATGATGGGGGAGGTGCACCGGGAGGAGAAGAGCAGCGAGGAGGGTGATGGGGGAGGTGCACCGGGAGGAGAAGAGCAGCGGGAGGGTGATGCGGGGGAGGTGCACCGGGAGGAGAAGAGCAGCGGGAGGGTGATGGGGGAGGTGCACCGGAGGAGAAGAGCAGCGGGAGGGTGATGGGGGAGGTGCACCGGGAGGAGAAGAGCAGCGGGAGGATGATGGGGAGGTGCACCGGGAGGAGAAAGAGCAGCGGGAGGGTGATGGGGGGGAGGTGCACCGGGAGGAGAAGAGCAGCGGGAGGGTGATGGGGGGGAGGTGCACCGGGAGGAGAAGAGCAGCGGGAGGGTGATGGGGGGGAGGTGCACCGGGAGGAGAAGGGGGAAGAGCAGCAGGAGGGTGATGGGGGAGGTGCATCGGGAGGAGACGGTAGAAGGATGATGGGGGAGGTGCACTGGGAGGAGACAGGAGGAGGTGCACTTGAAGGGTGATGGGGAGAGGTGCACCGGGAGGAGACGGGGGAAGGATGATGGGGGAGGTGCAGCGGGAGGAGACGGGGAAGAGCAGCTCTCAGCCAGAGCGCGGCCCGCAGGCAGGTGGCGGCCATGGCGGGGTCCGGAGCCTTCACCCCCTGGCACCAGTCACTACGTACCCAGCAGAATCTGCAGCGCGTAGAACGCGACCCCGAACACGCTGTTGGGCTGATTGAGCAGAGACTGCGCACCCAAAATGTTCTCCACCAATCCGAATCCACGACCCCACCTGGAGTGAAGAGGAAGAGGTCAGAGACCGAAGACCCCGCCCACAGCCAATCAGCACTGAACAGACTGGAGGGGGAGGGGTTAACACAGGGGGCGATGCATAAGTGAGTGACCCCCCCCCCCCCATACACGCAGCGGACGATGCATAAATGTGTGATCCCCCTCAAACACACAGGGGACGATGCATAAGTGAGTGACCCCCCTTTCCCCATACACACAGGGGGCGATGCATAAGTGAGTGACCCCCCCCCCATACACGCAGCGGACGATGCATAAGTCAGTGACCCCCTCCCCCATACACACAGGACGATGCCTATATATGTGCCCCCCTCCTCTCACACACACACAGGTTGATGCATAAGTTTGTGCCCCCCTCCTCTCACACAGGACGGTGCATTTATATGTGCTCCCCTCTCATACACAGGGCGATGCATAAGTCTGCGCCCCCTCACCTGGAGGTGAAGACCTTGGAGCAGCTGATGGACGGGTTGATGTCGCACAGCGCCCGGTACTCGGCGTCCTTCCCCCGGGAGGTCTCCACATGATAGGCGTACACGGAGAGGGCGATCCCCAGGGCGCAGACCAGCAGCCGCGCCGCCCGCTCCCAGCCCGGCACCGCCATCCTCTCTGTACAGCTGACGTGTCCACAAGTGCCAGTCACCGCCGCGGCCGGAAGAGGCGGGGCCAGCGGCGCACAGGACGCCGGGAAGTGTGGTTCAGCCAGTAGAGCTGATGTGTTACAGTGTGTCAGGGGAGCCCCGGGTCCTAGCGCCGCCCGCACCTCACAGAGTGACCCACCATCAGTGTCAGTCACCCCAGGCAGGGGGCAGAGCTAACATGTGATAACCGCTGTGCAGAAAAACCGCCCCGTGTGACCGCAGTCCAACACCACATTAAGGACGATTTCACCCTAGCGACAGCATTTCCTGCACTGAACTCTGCTCCTATAATGATTGTACCTGGCTTGTTTCCATGGTTACGACCACCCTGTAATCCAGCAGCAGTGGCAGACTGTGGTTCTGACCACCAGCCACGCTCTTTCCTGTACTGTAAGGGCATGACCATTGCTGATGGATTGCAGGGTGGTTGTAACCATGGAAACGAGCAGTGTATAATGTGATGGAAAAATGAATCCAGGCAACATGGAGAATCCCAATACATTAGGGAGTGCCTACAGGATAAATGCCACTTAGGGCTTCTTCACATCGCCGTTATGGATTTCATTGTTTTCCGTTATAATGGAATCCATAAGACGGAAGTCAATACGGAAACCTTTAGAGGCCTATGGTCAGGCAGAACCAATCCGTCTGGTTTCCCTTACGTCCTAACCAGTGGCACCGATGGGGTATTCTGCCCCTGTGGACTGGTTAGGACAGGTGGAAGTTTTAATAAATTAAAAAAGTAACTAAACATACGCCCTCCCTCCCCCAATAAAAAGGGGGCGTGACCCCAGGCCCTTGTGTTTATTTCTGTCCTCTGGACAGCTAGGACGTTTCTGCGGAGGGGGTGGTGGTTCTTGTCTCTCTTACTTCCATCTGGTCAGGACGCTGCATTGCGTCCTGACTATGCTGAAGCCTGGGGTGTCTATCTCTGGCACTCACCTGGATCGGAGTGCCTCCATGCGGCCTGCACGCTCCGTGGCGCTGCCCCATGCGGCGTCCCATGTGTTCTGCTAGGCGCCGCCATCTTGGGGAAGTGATGTCATGTGACATAACTCCCCTCCTCTGCCCGGCCGTTAGTAGGCCGGGCTCTGTATAGCTTTTAGTATTTATTTTAATGCCTGTGCATTTTCTTTAGACTTTTAGGCGAGTCCCTACAGTTCGGACCTATAAGGTCCATATCTCTACTAAAATTAGTTAGATTTAGCCCCGCCTAGTAGGATATGTCGAACTAACCTCTCAATTTTACCATCAGTGTGAGGGTTTAGTATTGCCGCAGAGTGCACCTGCCTTTGCTATGGTTATGCCGCAGAGTGCTCCTGCCTTTGCTATGGTTATGCCGCAGAGTGCACCTGCCTTTGCTATGGTTATGCCGCAGAGTGCACCTGCCTTTGCTATGCAGGGCTGCCATCAGAAATTTTGGGGCCCCTTACACACCTCAAGGTCTGGGCCCCCCCCACCCCACCTCACAAGTTAATTTTGCCCCCAGACAGCACTCCATTATTATCCACTCCACTAGAACCCCACTGCTCCTGAGTGCTCCACCTGCCCCTCATACATGAGCTGCCCCTCACCTGCTCTCCATGAAGCTCTGTGGACTCCAGGACTGCAGCACATCCTCCATCACTGAGCAGCCTGCAGGCACACAGCCCCTCCTCCCTCCACAAGCTGCTGCTGCTGCTGTCAGGGTTTGTCCATGTGACTATGAAGGAGCATGTGACCAGTGATGTCACAGACCTCCTTCTAGCAACTACATTCTACCCATGGATCTCCTGAGACTCCAGCTATCTTGTTCTCAGAACAAGATAGCTGAGACCAGGCCGGGAGGTAAGGGACAGGCTGCAGAAGGAAGAGGGGGAGGAGCACTGGGCCCCAGAGTCGGCTGCCACAATAAAAAAAAAAAAAAAAAGTTTCAGGACTGGCCGGGCCCCCTACTGGGGTATGGGCTGTACCCCCCTGATGGCGGCCCTGTTGCTATGGTCATGTTTTTGATTGTTCTCCACATCCACATTATCGTTATCGTATGTAGGATGGTTATTGTGGTACTTGTAGTCCGTTGCTGGCATCTTCCATTGTATGCATTTTTTGCTGTTGATTGCCATCAGCAACAGACTACAAAGTGCAGGATGTGCTCCCCTATATACATGCACAACCGCATGTGGGTTAAGCATATCCTGCTTGTTAAACACCACACCACGTTTTCTAATGGTTTGTATAATATGTTTGGAGGTGTATAAACTCCGATTTAAATGTGCCTGCTTTTCACCTACAGGCTACATTCAGGTGCACCTGGGAGGCTCTGGGCCATATCAGCCGGTCTCGGGTGGGGCTCACAGGCACCTCCCACCTCCCATTGCAGGGATGGCTACATGCTGGAGGTCACTGGTGAGCTGTCTGTGAAGTCAGGCCTTACGCTCCCATAATGCCCAACGGCCCCTGGTATCGCCCATACGGCTCAGGTAGGTTGAGTGGTAGGGCCTCGGGCTACTTGAGAGACCTTGACATGGTGTCCGAGCTTTAGGCCTCTTTCACACAGGCGTTGCGGGAATATGAGCGTTTTTCCCGAGCGGGTGCAAACGTTTGTAACGCGTTTTGCACGCGCGTGAGAAAAATCGCCATGTTTGGTACCCAACCCGAAGCCGGACTTCATCACTAAAGTCCGGTTTTGGGTCTTCTGGAGAATTGTTTATTTTCCCTTATAACATGGTTATAAGGGGAAATAATAGCATTCTTAATAAAGAATACATTGTAAAATGAAGATGGGGGTTAAAAATAATAAAAGTTAACTTACCTTAGCCACTTGATCCCGTAGTTGCGATCTCTCCTCTCTTTCCCTGCAGCATCTAAGATCTACAGGACCTGTGATGACGTCACATCACATGGTCCAATCACATGGTCCATCTTACCATGGTGATGTGACGTCATCACAGGTCCTTTAGTTCTTAGCTGATGCAGGAAAGAGAGGACAGATCGTGACTACGCGATCAAGTGGCTAAGGTAAGTTAACTTTTATTATTTTAACCCCTTCCTCTTCATTTTACAATGCATTCTTTATTAAGAATGCTATTATTTCCCCTTATAACCATGTTATAAGGGAAAATAATAGAGATCGGGTCCCGTTGCTAAGCAACCAGGCGGGAAAATCGCAACGCATCCGCACTTGCTTGCGGATGCTTGCGATTTTCCCGCAGCCCCATTCACTTCTATGGGGCCTGCGTTGCGTGAAAAACGCAGAATATAGAGCATGCTGCGATTTTCACGCAACGCAGAAGTAATGCGTGAAAATCACCGCTCATGTGCACAGCCCCATAGAAATGAATGGGTCCGGATTCAGTGCGGGTGCAATGCGTTCACATCACGCATTGCATCCGCGCGGAAAACTCGCCCGTGTGAAAGGGGCCTAAGACATGTCCTCTCTAGTAGGATGTGTCGAACTAACCTCTCAATTTTAACATCAGTGTGAGGGTTTAGTATTGCCGCAGAGTGCACCTTTCTTTGCTATGGTTATACCTCTAAACACAACCTTTGCGCTATGGCTTACGAACCCGGCAAACTTTTTGGAGCAGAGCTTGACCAGATTATGGAGGGGCTGTCGGACAAGAAGGGCAAGTCCCTTCCCCACTTGTCCTTTCGTGGTCGGGGCAAAAGGTATGGTTCCAGGCCGGAACCTCAACCCAGAGCCCAGAGAGATTGGGGTTCCCGTAGAGGAGGAAAATCCTCTAGGGGATCTAGACCCCCCAAGAAGTCCTCGACGCTCTGATTGTGGGCCTCCTCGAGGCTCTTGGTATCTAGCCGGGCTGACTGGATGTTCAACGCTCCCTGCTCCCCACATTCCCATAGGCGGGCGCCTACAATATTTTCTAGATTTTTGGCAGGATCATATCAAGTACCAATGGGTCCTTCGCATCATTTCACAAGACTACCCTGTGGACTTGAGCAGTCCGCCCTCGGACAAGTTCGTCCAAACAAAGTTACTTCCCTGCAGCAAGCAAAGAGTTCTAGAGATCTATGTTCTAAAATATCTTCAGAAGGGGGCCTTAGAGGAGGTCCCTTTCCAAGAGAGGGGAGCAGGTATCTATTCCCCAGTTTTTCTGGTACCCAAGAATACCGGAGGGTGGAGGATGATCATAGATTTGAGGTACTTCAATCGTTTTATCAAACAAAAGAAATTCCGTATGGAAACTATCCAGTCAGTGACCAATCTTCTCCTGCCGGGAGATTTCTTGGCAACCTTGGACCTCAAGGATGCTTATTTCCATATTCCCATCCATCCTGGGTCCAGAAGATTCTTAAGGATCGTGGTACAGATCGTGGGGGTCTTAAAACCTTTCCAGTTTGTGGCCCTCTCGTTTGGGATTTCTTCAGCCCCACACACTTTTACCAAGGTGGTGGTGTCCATGTTGGTCGCTCTAAGGCTTTAGGGTCTGAGCATAGTTCCCAAGCGATCCTATCCCAACACATTCAACGGGCTGTCTCCTTCCTTCATCAGCTAGGTTGGATAATCAACTGGGACAAGTCCCAACTTCTGCCAGCCACCTCGGTAAGGTTCCTGGGGTTCCCGGTGGATTCAGTAAAGATGACTATTCATCTCACTCCCGAGAGAAGACGATCCGTTCAGCAGACAGCCCGTTCTCTCTCAGTGACACGAGAGGTAACAATTCGAACATTGATGAAGATGTTGGGTCTAATGTCATCAACCGCAGACGCGGTACCTTGGGCATTATGGCATCTGCATCCGCTTCAGTCGGAGGTACTAGCCAAGTGCAATCACAGTTCGGTGGAACTCAATTCCATGCGCTCCCTACCTTACAATGTCCGATCTTCCCTAAGATGGTGGTCTCGCCTCAAAGACGGCAAGTCCCTGATCCAGCCCTCATGGATCATACTTACTTCAGATGCATCCCTAGTAAGCTGGGGGGCTCATCTTCTGGACAAGTCAGTCCAAGGAACTTGGACACCACAGGAGAGATCATTGTCATCTAATCTCCTGAAATCAGAGCAATCAGACTAGCTCTTTTTCATTTTGCCCCCTTCATTCAAGGGAAGGCAGTGAAGATACAGTCAGACAGCATGACCGCTGTACTGTATATCAACAAACAGGGAGGCACGAGGTAACAAAGTCTCCTGAGAGAGATAGGGGTGATATTGGATTGGACAGAACTGAACCTCACCCACTTATCGGCCGTTCACATTCGCGGAGTTCACAATGTGAGTGCGGATCTCCTGAGTCGGGGTCTTCCAACCGGAGAATGGTCACTTCATCCAGAGGTCAAGGAGATAACGCTCAGGTGGGGCATGCCAGAGATCGATCTCATGGCAACGAGGTTCAACACCAAAGTGGAGAGGTATTGCTCCCTTTACAGGGAGGACAACCCGGTGGCAATAGATGCTGTGGAGGTTCAGGCTGGCCTACATCTTCCCTCCAATTTCCTTGATACCGAGGGTCTTGATGAAAATCAGGTAAGACCAAGCGTCAGTCATCGCCATCATTCCATACTGGCCAAAGAGAGCTTGGTTTACCCAACTCTTCCAGATGAGTTAGGGTCAATTTTGGAGGCTTCCCCCAGAGAGAGTACTGGTGTCGGGGAACACTCAGATCTCCTCAAATCTTCAAATGTTCAACCTGACGGCCTGGAGGTTGATCAGTCCATTCCAAGGATAGAAGGGCTATCGGGGTCTGTCTTGAGAACCGTAGAGCACTCCAGATCGGAAGCTACTAACAAGTCCTACTCAAGAACTTGGAAAAAAAATTTCATCATGGCGTTCTATGCGTCAGCAGTCATCCACTGAAGCTTCCATTCCGGTAATTCTTCAGTTTTTTGCAAGATGGTCTGGACAAGGGGCTGTCACCTTCTACCCTTAAAGTGCAGGTTTCAGCCATTTTAGGCTGTCTCAACAGGCGTATTTCTCAATAGCCCCTTATTAAGAGGTTCCTGAAGGGAGCTTCAAGATTAAAGCCTACAGTAATTAGACCTGTCTCTGTTTGGGATCTAACGGTCGTGCTCAGGGGGTTATCATCTCCCCCCTTTGAGCCCCTAGAGGAGGCGGGATTCAAGTTCCTTACCTAGAAGATCCCCTTTTTGTTGGCCATTACCTCTGCAAAGCGAGTTGAGGAACTCCAAGCGTTTCCCGCCTTTGAACCATATACTAAGTTCCTACATGATCGGGTTCTACTTAGATTTCTGCCTACCTTTATTCCAAAGGTGCCTTCTTTTAACAATAATAACCAGCTGATCTCCCTTCCGACTTTGGCTCCACTGCCCTCCTCTGAAGAAAGAGGGCTTCATACCCTCGACATGTCTCAGGATTTACCTGGAACGCTCCAAGGTATTTAGGAGAGATGAAAACCTCCTTGTCCTCTTTTCCGGTACCCACAAGGGGAGGAAAGCCTCTAAGACCTCCATCAGTCGATGGATTGAAGAGGCAATTCGGGAGTCCTATATCTCTCAGGGTTCGGCGCCTCCTGAGTTTGTAAGGGCCGACTCCACACGGGCAGTGGCCACTTCTTTTGCAGCGAGAAGCTCGATTCCATTGGATGTGATCTATAAGTCGGCTTCTTGGAGCTCTCACTCCACCTTCATCTCACACTGTAGAGTGGATTCTAGAATACATAGCTACTCCTCATTTGGCCGGACAGTTTTATCTTCCGCCAGGCATGAGGACCCTCCCATGGGGGTTTCTTCTTGCTAAATTCCCATCTGTGCCACTGGTTAGGACGTAAGGGAATCGTTAATTTCTAACGATAATTTGTTTTCCCTTAGTCCTAACAGTGGCACACAAATATCCCCCTCTTAGTTATACTTTAATGTTATTTTTTCTCTCTTTTCTACTTGTAACTACACAAGGGTCTGGGGGTCACACCCCCTCTTTACTGGGGGAGGGCGTATGTTTAGTTAATTTTTTAAAACTTCCACCTGTCCTAACTAGTCCACAGAGGCAGAATACCCCATCTGTGCCACTGTTAGGACTAAGGGAAAACAAATTACCGTTAGAAATTAACGATTCCCGTCGACAGAACTTTGTTTTCCATCCAGCAAAACGGAAACCAGACGGATCCGTTCTGCTTGACCACAGGCCTCTATTATGACGGATCAAAACAGATTGCCTCTAAAGGTTTCCGTATTAACTTAACGGAAAACAATGATGGAATCCATAACGGTGATGTAAAGAACCCCTTACTGGTGACAACCCCTTTAATCTGTTTTTCTCTCTTTGCCGTATAAATCAGACCCCAGTAAATAAATAAAACTTTATTAACAAGTTAAGAAAAATCAGGAATCGAAGCAGCATGGACCGGATAAGGTCCACAGGCCCGACCCCAGCACCGCCCGTCTGTGTGGTAGTCGGGTCAGTGTGGGCACAGCAGCGGAGCGCACGCCCTGGTACAAGGCGGTGGATAATGCAGAGCTCACTGTGTGCAGTCCCCAGCGTCGGAGGATAATGCAGAGCTCACTGTGCGCAGTCCCCAGCGTCGGAGGATAATGCAGAGCTCACTGTGCGCAGTCCCCAGCGTCGGAGGATAATGCAGAGCTCACTGTGCGCAGTCCCCAGCATCGGAGGATAATGCAGAGCTCACTGTGCGCAGTCCCCAGCGTCGGAGGATAATGCAGAGCTCACTGTGCGCAGTCCCCAGCGTCGGAGGATAATGCAGAGCTCACTGTGCACAGTCCCCAGCGTCGGAGGATAATGCAGAGCTCACTGTGTGCAGTCCCCAGCGTCGGAGGATAATGCAGAGCTCACTGTGCACAGTCCCCAGCGTCGGAGGATAATGCAGAGCTCACTGTGCGCAGTCCCCAGCGTCGGCGGATAATGCAGAGCTCACTGTGTGCAGTCCCCAGCGTCGGAGGATAATGCAGAGCTCACTGTGCGCAGTCCCCAGCGGCGGCGGATAACGCAGAGCTCACTGTGTGCAGTCCCCAGCGTCGGAGGATAATGCAGAGCTCACTGAGCGCAGTCCCCAGCGGCGGCGGATAACGCAGAGCCCACTGTGCGCAGTCCCCAGCGGCGGCGGATAACGCAGAGCTCACTGTGCGCAGTCCCCAGCGGCGGCGGATAACGCAGAGCTCACTGTGCGCAGTCCCCAGCGGCGGCGGATAACGCAGAGCTCACTGTGTACAAGTCTATAAGGAGAACCAGGATTCCCAGAACCGCTGTGAGAGCAGATCGGAGGGTGGCTTCATTTATGGCACTGGAAGAACCAGCCACTGTTCCATCATCCTTCTGATGTCTCGGCCGTGGCCTCTATAGATGTCATCTATTCCTATGACCCGATGAACCGTCCTGGGCACACCCGTTGCTCGCTTGTGCAGGGCACCTCCGTATATAAATGCTGCCCTTTGTCGCAATGTAAAGGCGCCCGGTGAAGATCTCCGCCCGATTCCTCAGCCGTCCTGGAGGTCGGGAATGTCGGACAGGCTCATGGGAGACCCCAGCTGAAGGTCCTCCTGAAGAGACGCCAGGTCTGCGGGGTTCATGCGATGAACATCCAGCCAGTCGGCCAGGAGCGATGCCGACAGAGGAGTGGAGTCCACCAGGCTGGAGGGTAGAACACAAGGGTTACAGGAGGGGGACCCGCACCTATCGCATGTGCGGCCGCCCTCCATTCATTCCTAAGGGAGTGCCGAAAATAGGCGAGTGCTAGCTCAGCTATCTCCGGCAGCCCCACAGAAGTAAATGGAGCAGTGGCCGTGCTTGCACAGTGCACTTCTCATTCATTTCAATAGCCAAGTGCACTGCACAGCTATTGTTGGAGCTCCCATAGAAATGAATGGAAGGATACCGTACATGCGCAGTGCACCCTCCAGCACTTTGCGTGCTTTGTTCTAAGAATAGGTGCAGGTCCCAGAGGCGGATATTGGGGGGGAATTTCTGGGAATGACCCCCAGAATGCACGGGCCCATCATCTAGTGGGGTTCCGGGGAGCAGGTAAGTATGCTCTAAAGGAGGGGCCCAGGCATTCTGGGGGTCATTAAAGGGATTGGATAACCCCTTTAACCCTGTAATCGGAGGTCGGCGATGATGGGCCTCGGAGGCCGTGCAGACCACGCACCATCCACAATCGTCGGGTGCAGCAGTTTAACACAGCCGGCACCCAACATGTACGGAGCGGGTTCAGCACCTTGTGACCAGCCGTGTGCAGTTACCGCACTGTTCGGTAAGGGGTTAACAGTGTAACGCGATGCGCGTACGCTCACCTTTCACGGTTTTCTGGAGCCATCTCAAAGGACTGGTTCAAAAATTCCTCCAGGTCGAAGCCCACCCCATATCCAGCACCGCTTCCTTTGGGAGTGACAGAAAAAACGGGGGGCAACACATCCTCCACCTGAGAACGGAAAATAAAAAAATGATCAGAGATCGGATTTATTTAGGGGTGAGGAGGGGGTCGCCCTGAAGATCGCCCGGCCAGCTTTACTATGTCACCATGATAACATGACTGATACCCTGTTATAATGAGGTGGAGACCCCAGAGTCATTATAGGGGGAGGGGACAGGCCACACTGTCAAATAAACACTAAGACTGAAAATTTAGAAAAGATGCCGAACATGAAGAAGCCTTCACTGCGCAGCATCCTGAGGGCAGGGGGTGCCAGCGCCGGTCTAACCTGAGACCTCGACAGCTGCTGCGTCACCAGGTTGATATCTGGAGAAAGCGTGTTGGCGTCTGTGGTGTTGAAGGCGACGGTTGGAAGAGGTGGCATCTCCTGGGACTTGTTCTCCTGGACGTGACGATCCACCACCGCTCCTCCAGGGTAGGACATCCCAGAAAGCTGCTGCGGGGGATGCTCGAGGTCAGAAGAGTTGCGCAGGAACAATGCAGGATCCACTGTGACGGAGCTGCTCTTCCCGTCTCTGGTGTCGGACGCGGGCCAGCTGCCATCTTCATGCCCTCCTCTGGTCCACGTTGGGTTGAGCTGGGCAGGAGCGGGGAAAGGACCGGGTAAGACTTGTCCTCCAGCAATAAACTTCACATCAGCAGGAAGTTGTGGAGCAGCAGGAGTAGTCACTGGCTTCACGTGAGGCGCCAACACCACCGGGCCGATCTGGAAGGCTGTAGGGGCCGGGGGCACATACTGGAGCAGGTTAGATACAGGGCAGGGATTTAGGCAGCGGGGGATGAACTGGATGTTGGGTGCCACGGACGGAGCTGTGACGCTGCCATTCTGCTGGTTTCTGACCTCAGGGACTGGATTAATGTTCGTCACAGCAAAGACCGTCTGTGGTGGAAGAGGCTGGGCGACCGGGCACATCACGGCTGGTTTTGGTACTGGGGCATTTTGGCAGATGGGAGGTGGAGGTGCCTGATGGTTCTGGTCAATCATTCGGTTCCAGCGCTCCAGAAGGTTCTTATCATTTTCACTCAGAACCAGCCCTCCAAATCCTTCTGCTTTCCTTATGTCGCGGCGTTCCTTCTCCTTCTGCTTCTTCTCCTTCTCCCGAGCACGCTCTTGACGTCGCCTCCTCTTCTCTTCACGTTCCCGCTGACGTTCCTGGGCCGTTATTGGTTTCTTTATGTCAGGCGTTTCCGGAACCGAACATGGAGCATCTACAGCAAAAAAAGAAACAGCAAATTGTACAAGAATATAACTACTATATTACCGCATCATATGTACAAGAATATAACTACTATAATACTGCATCCTATGTACAAGAATATAACTAGTATAATACTGCTCCTATGTACAAGAATATAACTACTATAATACTGCCTCCTATGTACAAGAATATAACTACTATAATACTGCTCCTATGTACAAGAATATAACTACTATAATACTGCCTCCTATGTACAGGAATATAACTACTATAATACCGCATCATATATACAAGAATATAACTACTATAATACTGCATCCTATGTACAAGAATATAACTACTATAATACTGCTCCTATGTACAAGAATATAACTACTATAATACTGCCTCCTATGTACAAGAATATAACTACTATAATACTGCTCCTATGTACAAGAATATAACTACTATAATACTGCTCCTATGTACAAGAATATAACTACTATAATACTGCTCCTATGTACAAGAATATAACTACTATAATACTGCTCCTATGTACAAGAATATAACTACTATAATACTGCTCCTATGTACAAGAATATAACTACTATAATACTGCTCCTATGTGCAAGAATATAACTACTATAATACTGCTCCTATGTACAAAGAATATAACTACTATAATACTGCTCCTATGTACAAGAATATAACTACTATAATACTGCTCCTATGTACAAGAATATAACTACTATAATACTGCTCCTATGTACAAGAATATAACTACTATAATACTGCTCCTATGTACAAGGAATATAACTACTATAATACTGCTCCTATGTACATAAGCTATATACATGAATATAACTACTATAATACTGCTCCTATGTACAAGAATATAACTACTATAATACTGCTCCTATGTACAAGAATATAACTACTATAATACTGCTCCTATGTACAAGAATATAACTACTATAATACTGCTCCTATGTACAAGAATATAACTACTATAATACTGCTCCTATGTACAAGAATATAACTACTATAATACTGCTCCTATGTACAAGAATATAACTACTATAATACTGCTCCTATGTACAGAATATAACTACTATAATACTGCTCCTATGTACAAGAATATAACTACTATAATACTGCTCTATGTACAAGAATATAACTACTATAATACTGCTCTATGTACAAGAATATAACTACTATAATACTGCTCCTATGTACAAGAATATAACTACTATAATACTGCCTCCTATGTACAAGAATATAACTACTATAATACTGCTCCTATGTACAAGAATATAACTACTATAATACTGCCTCCTATGTACAAGAATATAACTACTATAATACTGCTCCTATGTACAAGAATATAACTACTATAATACTGCTCCTATGTACAAGGAATATAACTACTATAATACTGCTCCTATGTACAAGAATATAACTACTATAATACTGCTCCTATGTTACAAGAATATAACTACTATAATACTGCCTCCTATGTACAAGAATATAACTACTATAATACTGCTCCTATGTACAAGAATATAACTACTATAATACTGCTCCTATGTACAAGAATATAACTACTATAATACTGCTCCTATGTACAAGAATATACTACTATAATACTGCTCTATTACAAGAATATACTACTATAATGCATCCTATGTACAAGATATAACTACTATAATGCTCCTATGTCAAGAATATAATACTATAATACTGCTCCTATGTACAAGAATATAACTACTATAATGCTACTATGTACAAGAATATAATTACTATAATGCTATCTATATCAGAATATAACTACTATAATACTGCCTCCTATGTACAAGAATATAACTACTATAATACTGCTCCTATGTACAAGAATATAACTACTATAATACTGCTCCTATGTACAGGAATATAACTACTATAATACTGCTCCTATGTACAAGAATATAACTACTATAATACTGCTCCTATGTACAGGAATATAACTACTATAATACTGCATCCTATGTACAAGAATATAACTACTATAATACTGCCTCCTATGTACAACAATATAACTACTATAATACTGCCTCCTATGTACAAGAATATAACTACTATAATACTGCATCCTATGTACAAGAATATAACTACTATAATACTGCCTCCTATGTACAAGAATATAACTACTATAATACTGCTCCTATGTACAGGAATATAACTACTATAATACTGCTCCTATGTACAAGAATATAACTACTATAATACTGCTCCTATGTACAAGAATATAACTACTATAATACTGCTCCGATACACAATAATATAATTACTATAATACTGCCCTGTAGAGAGGGTTTGGTGGTGTCCGTAGTCAGTGTCGGGTTCTCACCTTTGGATTTATTCCGCAGGGCTGATTTCAGTAGTGCAGCCTTTAGTGCAGCCTTGGTATCATCCGATATGGCGCCCTCTCTCTTTGGCACAGGTTCGGGATCGGTTTTGATGCCCGGCGCCTCCTCGTTCAGCTCTTCCTTCACCGGCTGTGGTGCTGAGTCTTCGCTCTCCACAGGAGACGTTAGGTCGATGGTCTCCAGCTTCTCGGAAACTCTAGGCGACTCCATAGGGAAGTCCACCCTGTCCTTGGCAGAGTTGGCACTAGGCATGTCCACATCCAGTCCTTCTGAGGGCGGAGGAAGTGGTGGTGACTGGAAGTCGTCTCCTCTCACCACAGTCTCTGGCCCCTCTACTGCGGGTTTTAAGGCAGGTTTGAAGCTGATCTGCCGCCGGATGCCCTCCCGCCGGCGGTGGAAGTTGTCTATTTCTGCCACGATGGCCTCTTTAATCTGCTCTTTGGTCAAGATCTTCTTGTCAAAGCCAAAGTCAAAAGCGGGCACACATTCCGGCTCGTCATCGGGGTCGTGGTATTTGGACAAGAAAGGGTGGCGCAGGGCTTCCCGTACAGAAATCCGTTCCCTTGGGTCAAACCGCAACATTTTGGACAAGAGGTTGAGGGCTTTGCGGTCTCCTTGAGGGTAGAGGTCCGTCCATGGCACCGGCTGACGAGAAGGTAGGCTCTGGATGTAGGCTCGCACCCTCTCGGCGCCGATGGCATGGATGACCTGGCTGGACGGTGTCCCCAGCACGGTCATGATGAGCTGCAGCTGGTGGATGTAGTTCTTCCCGGGGAATAACTGCTTGCGCCCCAGCATTTCAGCGAAGATGCAGCCCACCGACCACATGTCTATGGCCTGGGTGTACTCGTGCAGAGACAGCATCAGCTCGGGGGCGCGGTACCAGCGCGTGGCCACATACTCCGTCATAAAGTACTTGTACTCGTCGGGCTTAGTGCACAGCCCCCGCGCCATCCCAAAGTCCCCGATCTTCAGCTCGCAGTTCTCATTGATCAGGAGGTTACTCGGCTTCAGGTCCCGGTGCAGGACGTTGGCGGAGTGGATGTACTTCAGACCCCGCAGCAGCTGGTACAGGAAGTAGCGGGCATGCTCCAAAGTCAGCGGCTGCGAGGAGTGGATGATCTGGTGGAGGTCGCTCTCCATGAGGTCAAGCACCACGTATCTGAGGGCAGACAGAGATGCCGGTCAACTATGCCACCATACAAGACCAGAAGGACCTGCTGAAATCCTCTGTGCTGCTGGGACCCTGCTCCTCCCACTATGTAACTATCAGCCTGTGACCTCCACAGGATCAGCACACTCCTCTCCTGAAATCCTCTGTGCTGCTGGGACCCTGCTCCTTCCACTATGTAACTCTCAGCCTGTGACCTCCACAGGATCAGCACACTCCTCTCCTGAAATCCTCTGTGCTGCTGGGACCCTGCTCCTTCCTCTATGTAACTCTCATCCTGTGACCTCCACAGGATCAGCACACTCCTCTCCTGAAATCCTCTGTGCTGCTGGGACCCTGCTCCTTCCACTATGTAACTCTCATCCTGTGACCTCCACAGGATCAGCGCACTGCTCTCCTGAAATCCTCTGTGCTGCTGGGACCCTGCTCCTCCCACTATGTAACTCTCACCCTGTGACCTCCACAGGATCAGCGCACTGCTCTCCTGAAATCCTCTGTGCTGCTGGGACCCTGCTCCTCCCACTATGTAACTCTCAGCCGGTGACCTCCACAGGATCAGCGCACTGCTCTCCTGAAATCCTCTGTGCTGCTGGGACCCTGCTCCTTCCACTATGTAACTCTCATCCTGTGACCTCCACAAGATCAGCGCACTCCTCTCCTGAAATCCTCTGTGCTGCTGGGACCCTGCTCCTCCCACTATGTAACTCTCAGCCTGTGACCTCCACAATATCAGCGCACTCCTCTCCTGAAATCCTCTGTGCTGCTGGGACCCTGCTCCTCCCACTATGTAACTCTCAGCCTGTGACCTCCACAGGATCAGCACACTACTCTCCTGAAATCCTCTGTGCTGCTGGGACCCTGCTCCTTCCACTATGTAAAACTCTTACTGTGTGACCTCCACAGGATCAGCGCACTCCTCTCCTGAAATCCTCTGTGCTGCCTTTCACATGGTGCCCCCCATAAGGTGGGTTGTGCGGTGTCCTTACACGGACTTGAAGTTGCAGTAGGGGGCGGCCGGCCTCAGGATGTCCTTGATGGCGATGATGTTGTCGTGGTTGAAGTGCTTCAGGATCTTCAGCTCTCTCAGGGTGCGCTTGGCGTTGGTCACCACATCAAAGGCGTTCGGGATCTTCTTGATGGCGACCTTCTGACCTGTGGGCAGAGAAAAGTGGGTGTGGTCAGGATGGCGTTAGCAGCCACATTACATTAAAGGGCCGGCGTCTTCCCCACACGTGACCGCCGAGGCCATTGTGACTGCAGCGCTCTTGTGTTTTGGAACCGACCCCTTCATGTTCTGGTGGGAACCGCCAAAATCTGCCGCTCTGAACCAGTGGGCGCTTTAAAAGGGGAGGGGTTATGAACTGAACACTCACCGCTGAGGGTTTGTTACAATGCATCAGTGTAGATCTGATCAGTCGTGTCACCAGCGAGGTCAGACCATAGGAGGAGCATGAGCGGTCCGCACCTGCCCTCAGTGCTTGACAACGGGCAAGGAGATCACCCCCCACCCCCATAAGACCAGTATACCAGTAAGTTCTGCCCCCCCCCATAGGATCACCAGTGAGTTCTTGTCCCCCCCAGTATGACCAGTAAGTTCTGCCCCATACGATCACCAGTAGGTTCTTGTTCTCCCCCCAGTATCACCAGTAAGTTCTGCCCCCATACGATCACCAGTAGGTTCTTGTCCCCCTCCCCCCCAGTATCACCAGTAAGTTCTGCCCGCTCATAGGATCACCAGTAAGTTCTGCCCCCCAGATAGGATCACCAGTAAGTTCTTGTCCCCCCCAGTATCACAAGTAAGTTCTGCCCCCATACGATCACCAGTAGGTTCTCCCCCCCCCCCCCAGTATCACCGGTAGGTTCTGCCCCCCCATAGATCACCAGTAAGTTCTGCCCCCCCCCCCTATAGGATCACCCGTAAGTTCTGCCCCCCCCTATAGGATCACCAGTAGGTTCTTGTCCTCCCCCCCAGTATCACCAGTAGGTTCTTGTCCTCCCCGCCCAGTATCACCAGTAGGTTCTTGTCCTCCCCGCCCAGTATCACCAGTAAGTTCTGCCCCCCCTATAGGACCACCACTAAGTTCTTGTCCCCCGAGTATCACCAGTAAGTTCTTGTTCCCCAGTATCACCAGTAAGTTCTTGTCCCCCCCAGTATAACCAGTAAGTTTTGGCCCCCCCCCAGTATCAACAGTAAGTTCTTGTCCCCCCATAGGATCACCAGTAGGTTCTTGCCCCCCCATAGGATCAACAGTAAGTTATTGTCCCCCCCAGCATCACCAGTAAGTTCTTGCCCCCCAGTATCACCAGTAAGTTCTTGTCCCCCAGTATCACCAGTAAGTTCTTGCCCCCACAGTATCACCAGTAAGTTCTTGCCCCCAGTAGGTTCTGCCCCCATAGATCACCCGTAAGTTCTGCCCCCATACGATCACCAGTAGGTTCTTGTTCCCCCCAGTAGGTTCTGCCTCCCATAGATCACCCGTAAGTTCTGCCCCCCTATAGATCACCAGTAAGTTCTGCCCCCTATAGATCACCAATAGGTTCTTGTCGTTGTCCCCCCAGTATCACCAGTAAGTTCTTGTCCCCCCAGTATCACCAGTAAATTCTGCCCCCTCAGTATCACCAGTAGGTTCTTGTCCTCCCCCCAGTATCACCAGTAGGTTCTTGTCCTCCCCCCAGTATCACCAGTAGGTTCTTGTCCTCCCCCAGTATCACCAGTAGGTTCTTGTCCTCCCCCAGTATCACCAGTAAGTTCTTGCCCCCCAGTATCACCAGTAGTTCTTGCCCCCCTCCAGTATCACCAGTAAGTTCTTGTCCCCCCGATGTACTATAACCACCAGTTTCCGCCTCTTACCGGTGTCTTTCCTCCGCGCAGATGACACCACACCGTAGGCGCCGGTGCCGATGGTCTCGATGATCTCATACTCATCGCCAACGTCAAAGTTGACATCGAAGGAGCGCTCCTTGAGGATGGCGAGGTTCTTGGCGGCGGTGGAGGAGGCGCAGCGGGCGGGCTGTACCTTGGAGGTTTCGCCGTCCTGTACCTCGCCTCGGGATTCCTTTTCCTCCATTGTTTTCTGTAAGAAATATCACATTTTACAGAGATATTCCATATACAATGTCACGGAGCCCAAGAACCACAAGGCCATAAACTGCAGGGGTGGGCGTGCCCCCTATTTACTATGTCTTCATCAAAGTGCCCCCCAATATACTGCTCTCCACAGTACCTAGCTGTCAGGGCATATGGCAAGTCCTGGGCCCCTCCCACACCCGGGCAGGTGACCATGCCCTCCTGCTTGTCTCCACTACCCCCACACCCTTCACACCCGGAAGTCAGAAGCGCTGCGGCTCCTTTAAGAATAAATACCCGGCTGCGGTGCTATAGACAGGTCCCCGGATGTTCAGCGGCGATCTGAGGACCAAGGAACGGATCAGCTCAACCAATCCGAATGTCGAAGGCGGAGCCCATTCTGAATGACGGTACCAACACCTGTGAATGAGTGGATGGCCGCTATTGGGGGCGTGTCTTGCTGCCTAGCAACCGTGAGACCGCCAGGAAGGTGCTGACTGTTGAGAGCTGTGGGCGGAGGAGGCTGTAGAAGTGTATACGGCCACTGGAGGGGGCAGAGGGCACCAGCCACCAGCCACAGGAGGGGGCAGACTGAGGGGCACCAGCCACAGAAGGGGGCTGTAGAAGTGTATACGGCCACAGGAGGGGGCAGACTGAGGGGCACCAGCCACAGGAGGGGGCAGAATGATGGGTACCAGCCACAGGAGGGGGCAGAATGAGGGGCACCAGCCACAGGAGAGGCAGAATGAGGGGCACCAGCCACAGGAGAGGCAGAATGAGGGGCACCAGCCACAGGAGGGGCAGAATGAGGGGCCACAGGAGGGGGAAGACTGAGGGGCACCAGACACAGGAGGGGGCAGAATGAGGGGCACCAGCCACAGGAGGGGGCAGAATGAGGGGCACCAGCCACTGGAGGGGGCAGAATGAGGGGCACCAGCCACAGGAGGGGCAGAATGAAGGGCCACAGGAGGGGGCAGAATGAGGGGCACCAGCCACAGGAGGGGGCAGGATGAGGGGCACCAGCAGGGCCGGTGCAAGGATTTTTGCCAGCACAAGCGAAGCTACATTTAGGCGCCCCCCCTCCCCCCATGATCACATCATGAAAGTGATTTTAAAAAAAAAGTTCATTTTGGAGCCCCCCCCCTTCTATGCGCCCTAAGGCAGCCGCTTGGTCTGCCTTATTATAGCACCGGCCCTGGGCACCAGCCACAGGAGAGGCAGAATGAGGGGCACCAGCCACAGGAGAGGCAGAATGAGGAGCACAAGCCACAGGAGGGGGCAGAATGAGGGGCACCGGCCACAGGAGGGGGCAGAGTGAGAAGCACCAGCCACAGGAGGAGGCAGAATGATGGGCACCAGCCACAGGAGGGGGCAGAATGAGGGGCACCAGCCACAGGAGGGGGCAGAATGAGGGGCACCAGCCACAGGAGGGGGCAGAATGAGGGGCACCAGCCAAAGGAGGGGCAGAATGAGGGGCACCAGCCACAGGTGGGGCAAAATGAGAGTACCAGCCACAGGAGGGGCAGAATGAGGGGCACCAGCCACAGGAGAGGCAGAATGAGGGGCACCAGCCACAGGAGGGGGCTGAATGAGGGGCACCAGCCACAGGAGGGGGCTGAATGAGGGGCACCAGCCACAGGAGGGGGCAGAATGAGGGGCACCAGCCATAAGAGGGGGCAGAATGAGGGGCACCAGCCATAAGAGGGGGCAGAATGAGGGGCACCAGCTCTATTTATAGGGTTTAGGTTTATGATGTGCAGATCGTCCACTGGGTATCCCGGGCGGTGATAATGGCTCTGATCCAACCCTCCACTGTCTGATCCTTTCCTGCTCCTGCAGCAGTTTTCTCAGTTTGTGACGGGCGGGGTACTCACCACTCTACTAACAAACAGGACCCCTTTTTAAATTTGTGACAGGCGGGCTACTAACTATACTATTGATGGCTGTAGTACAGATGGAGGGGTGCTACTTACCACTGATTTATTAATATAAAACAATGGAAAGGTAATAAGAATGAAGAGATAAGTGCAACGCCCTCTCCTCTGTGTGCACTATACCTTCCCGGGAGCACCTGTTATCTCAGTCTGTGACAGGCGGGGTGCTCACCACTCTACTATCCAGGAACGATCCCTTCTCAGTCTGTGACAGGCGGGGTGCTCACCACTCTACTATCGAGGAAGGATCCCTTCTCAGTCTGTGACAGGCGGGGTGCTCACCACTCTACTATCGAGGAAGGATCCCTTCTCAGTCTGTGACAGGCGGGGTGCTCACCACTCTACTATCGAGGAAGGATCCCTTCTCAGTCTGTGACAGGCGGGGTGCTCACCACTCTACTATCGAGGAAGGATCCCTTCTCAGTCTGTGACAGGCGGGGTGCTCACCACTCTACTATCGAGGAAGGATCCCTTCTCAGTCTGTGACAGGCGGGGTGCTCACCACTCTACTATCGAGGAAGGATCCCTTCTCAGTCTGTGACAGGCGGGGTGCTCACCACTCTACTATCGAGGAAGGATCCCTTCTCAGTCTGTGACAGGCGGGGTGCTCACCACTCTACTATCGAGGAAGGATCCTTCTCAGTCTGTGACAGGCGGGGTGCTCACCACTCTACTATCGAGGAAGGATCCCTTCTCAGTCTGTGACAGGCGGGGTGCTCACCACTCTACTATCGAGGAAGGATCCCTTCTCAGTCTGTGACAGGCGGGGTGCTCACCACTCTACTATCGAGGAAGGATCCCTTCTCAGTCTGTGACAGGCGGGGTGCTCACCACTCTACTATCGAGGAAGGATCCCTTCTCAGTCTGTGACAGGCGGGGTGCTCACCACTCTACTATCGAGGAAGGATCCCTTCTCAGTCTGTGACAGGCGGGGTGCTCACCACTCTACTATCGAGGAAGGATCCCTTCTCAGTCTGTGACAGGCGGGGTGCTCACCACTCTACTATCGAGGAAGGATCCCTTCTCAGTCTGTGACAGGCGGGGTGCTCACCACTCTACTATCGAGGAAGGATCCCTTCTCAGTCTGTGACAGGCGGGGTGCTCACCACTCTACTATCGAGGAAGGATCCCTTCTCAGTCTGTGACAGGCGGGGTGCTCACCACTCTACTATCGAGGAAGGATCCCTTCTCAGTCTGTGACAGGCGGGGTGCTCACCACTCTACTATCGAGGAAGGATCCCTTCTCAGTCTGTGACAGGCGGGGTGCTCACCACTCTACTATCGAGGAAGGATCCCTACTCAGTCTGTGACAGGCGGGGTGCTCACCACTCTACTATTGAGGAAGGATCCCTTCTCAGTCTGTGGCAGGCGGGGTGTTCACCACTCTACTATCCAGGAAGGATCCCTTCTCAATCTGTGACAGGCGGGGTGCTCACCACTCTACTATCGAGGAAGGATCCCTACTCAGTCTGTGACAGGTAGGGTGCTCACCACTCTACTATTGAGGAAGGATCCCTTCTCAGTCTGTGACAGGCGGGGTGCTCACCACTCTACTATCGAGGAAGGATCCCTTCTCAGTCTGTGACAGGCAGGGTGCTCACCACTCTACTATCGAGGAAGGATCCCTTCTCAGTCTGTGACAGGCGGGGTGCTCACCACTCTACTATCGAGGAAGGATCCCTTCTCAGTCTGTGACAGGCGGGGTGCTCACCACTCTACTATCGAGGAAGGATCCCTTCTCAGTCTGTGACAGGCGGGGTGCTCACCACTCTACTATCCAGGAAGGATCCCTTCTCAGTCTGTGACAGGCGGGGTGCTCACCACTCTACTATCCAGGAAGGATCCCTTCTCTGTCTGTGACAGGCGGGGTGCTCACCACTCTACTATCGAGGAAGGATCCCCTCTCAGTCTGTGACAGGCGGGGTGCTCACCACTCTACTATCGAGGAAGGATCCCTTCTCAGTCTGTGACAGGCGGGGTGCTCACCACTCTACTATCCAGGAAGGATCCCTTCTCAGTCTGTGACAGGCAGGGTGCTCACCACTCTACTATCCAGGAAGGATCCCTTCTCAGTCTGTGACAGGCGGGGTGCTCACCACTCTACTATCCAGGAAGGATCCCTTCTCAGTCTGTGACAGGACAGGCGGGGTGCTCACCACTCTACTATCCAGGAAGGATACCTTTTCAATCTGTGACAGGCAGGGTGCTCACCACTCTACTATCCAGGAAGGATCCCTTCTCAGTCTGTGACAGGCGGGGTGCTCACCACTCTACTATCGAGGAAGGATCCCTTCTCAGTCTGTGACAGGCGGGGTGCTCACCATTCTATTATCCAGGAAGGATCCCTTTTCTCAGTCTGTGATAGGTGGGGTGCTCACCACTCTACTATCGAGGAAGGATCCCTACTCAGTCTGTGACAGGCGGGGTGCTCACCACTCTACTATCCAGGAAGGATCCCTTCTCAGTCTGTGACAGGCGGGGTGCTCACCACTCTACTATCGAGGAAGGATCCCTTCTTAGTCTGTGGCAGGCGGGGTGCTCACCACTCTACTATCAAGGAAGGATCCCTTCTCAGTCTGTGACAGGCGGGGTACTCACCACTCTACTATCCAGGAAGGATCCCTTCTCAATCTGTGACAGGCAGGGTGCTCACCACTCTACTATCGAGGAAGGATCCCTTCTCAGTCTGTGACAGGCGGGGTGCTCACCACTCTACTATGGAGGAAGGATCCCTTCTCAGTCTGTGGCAGGCGGGGTGCTCACCACTCTACTATCGAGGAAGGATCCCTTCTCAGTCTGTGACAGGCGGGGTGCTCACCACTCTACTATCGAGGAAGGATCCCTTCTCAGTCTGTGACAGGCGGGGTGCTCACCACTCTACTATCCAGGAAGGATCCCTTCTCAGTCTGTGGCAGGCGGGGTGCTCACCACTCTACTATCGAGGAAGGATCCCTTCTCAGTCTGTGGCAGACGGGGTGCTCACCACTCTACTATCGAGGAAGGATCCCTTCTCAGTCTGTGACAGGCGGGGTTCTCACCACTCTACTATCCAGGAAGGATCCCTTCTCAGTCTGAGACAGGTGGGGTGCTCACCACTCTACTATCGAGGAAGGATCCCTTCTCAGTCTGTGACAGGCGGGGTGCTCACCACTCTACTATCGAGGAAGGATCCCTTCTCAGTCTGTGACAGGCGGGGTGCTCACCACTCTACTATCGAGGAAGGATCCCTTCTCAGTCTGTCACAGGCGGGGTGCTCACCACTCTACTATTAAGGAAGAACCCCGTTTTTTCAGAGACCATTGCAGAGGTTTAGGATGGGTCTGATCGCCTCCTGAAGGTTCGCTCCGTGTATATTGTGATAGTCACATGCCATGATGACACGAGAGCTGTGATCGGAGGGTTGCAGGCTCGCAGACGCTGATTAATATTCCGGAGGCTGATGTCGGCTGTGTTACCTAGCTCTACTACCCACATGTCCCTTCCCTCCTGCACTGCATTCTGCTCCACCTGTATCTCCCTCCTCCCACGTTAATATTCAGCCCCCAGGTTTCCCCATTAGACTCCGTGTACACTGCTCTCCCCCTCCTCCTGCCCCCTACTCTCCCCTCCCCCTCTTCCCTCCCTCCCATTTCCCCAGCTCTCTGATCCTACCAGCAGCTCTGGTCCAATCATCCTTTGATGAAATCCCCCATTACCCTCCCCCTTGCTTTACGCTGCAGCTCCCCTCCCCTCTCCTCCTCCTCCTCCTCCCTAAACACAGCATTAACCCCTCGTCCTCCTGGCAGCTGAGTGACACAGTGTGACCGCACAACATCCACAGAATAGCAAATGAGAGTGAATCTTCTCAGGAGGTGATGCTGTTGAATCCTGAAGAGCTTGCACTCTAACGCTGCCCTGCCCCCACCTCTGCTTTGTTTCCATCTCCCCCTCCTTCTCTCGCACCCTCCCCTATCTCTCCCGCCCTTATTCCCCCTGTTTTTCTATAGGCCCCCTCCCTCTTGCTACCTCCTCTTTTCCCCCTTCCTCCTCCTCCCTCCTGCAGCTCAGACGCATGAGGCAGGGAGGAAATAGGGGCGAGAGGGACACCCAGGAAGAGAATAGGGGTCAGAGGCAGAGATACGGGCAGGGCCAAGGGAGTATCTGAGAGACAGTGGGGTCAGGGGTAAGAGGCATCACTGGAGGACCTCAACCTCACTGACTACATAGGAGAAGCAGGGTGTAGTATAGCCATGGCCACCACTCCTAGCCCATTGCCCCTACTGCCATCCCTGAGCTGCGCCGTGTGCCGCGATGTACCAAGGGAACCCGTTACCATGTCTTGCGGGCACTGTCTGTGTAGGGGATGCCTGGAGCGGTCATGGAGGGGCCAGGAGGCCTACCCAACCTGCCCCAAATGCCGTCCAACCCCTGTGCAAACTCCAGATGGGGTGCAGAGGGGTCTGTGTGCAGAACATGGTGAGAAAGTGCATCTGTACTCCACTCAGGATGGAAGACTATTGTGTCCCCGCTGCCGTGGGGCCGCTGAACCGCAACCACCTCACGCTATGATCCCCATACAGGAGGCCGTGGGAGGCTACAAGGTGAGCACATTCCCTAGGACCTGCACCGCGGGCACTGAGGCTGGCACACAGTGCGGCGTGGCGTTCACAATGGAGGTGCCCGCGCACAGGATGGTCCTCGGTAATAGTTTTCTTTCTCTTCCCCAGGATGAGCTGATGTCGGCCATGGCACCTCTGGAGGCTCGGCTAAAGGAGCTGCAGCAGATGCAGTGCGCCCAGGAGCAGATGATCGCACAGCACAGGGTATGAAAACATAGGCCCGTCAGAGCACATCTCAAGGGTATCCTCTCAGAAATGGGATGTCACCATAGGGGCGGGGCACCACTGATGAGACTCCACCTCCTTCACTGTGACGCCGCGCAGCTCTCCCCTGCTCCGGAAGCAATGGGAAGAGGAGCTGGCCTGAAGATCGCACCAGAAGCCCCCTGAGGAAGCTGTAGTTGGCCATATTGACTGTTGCCCGGCTTTCTCAGGGGTAGCTAGAACTAAGCGGCCGTATTGGTTGTCACTCGGCTTTCCCAGTAACTGATTGTACTTAGAGGCCATATTGGTTGTCACACAGCTTTCCCAGTAACAGATAGAACTAAGCAGCCATATTGGAGGTCTCCCATCAGGAGTAGACAGAACTGACTATGATCTTTGACTTTTCTTGTGTTCTTCTCCTGCAGGGGAATCTTCTGAGCACCAAGCACCACGTGAGTCTAGAGTTTGAGAAGCTGCACCAGTACCTGCGGGAGCGGGAGGAGCGGCTGCTGCGGGAGCTGCAGCAGGAGGGGGACCTCGTCCTGGCCGATATGGAGGATAGCCTCAACAAGATCAAACAGAACTGCCAGGGCATCCTCCAGACCATCAGCAGCACCCAGCCGCGGCTGTACGAGCAGGACCCTGTCACCTTTCTCACAGTGAGTACCCCAGCAATGTCTCAGGGGGCCCCAGATTAGACACAGGCCCCCAATCAGCAGATGAATACAGCGGGCACCGTACCCTAGCTTGTTGGCAGACAGTTGATGGGAGAGCGCCCAACAATGGGGCACCCTGCAATTGCCTGACAGTTAGGGCCAATTCACACGTCTTCAATTCTGCATTTTTGCGGAACGGAATTGCGGACCCATTCATTCCTATGTCCCGCCAGGATCCGGAATTACGGATCCGCACTTCCGTTCTGCAAAAAAATAGAACATGTCCTATTCTTGTCCGCAATTGCGGACAAGAAAAGGCATTTTCTACGACAGTGCCGGCCTTGTGCGGTCCTTAAAATGCGGTACGCATACGCACATTGCCGGTGTCCGTGTTTTGCGGATCCGTGGATCCGCAAAACACACACGGACGTCTGAATGGGGCCTAAAGCTGAGCAGCCCTGAGTGTTTATTGCAATGTGTATCATCAGGTCATGTGTATTAGGTGCCACGCGTTTCAAAGCCTCCTCCTCCTCCTAGTACTCATCTAGGCCAACTGTCGCTCTCGAAGAACTACAAGTCCCATCATTCCCACCACCTGCATGCTGAGGGGTGTAGTGCTGGGTGTGCCCTGTGCTGTGGTCTCACGTGTGTCCTTCTTTTGCAGGATATAAAGTCGTGCATGGACATGTGAGTATCTGCTGCAGCCGAGGTCTCCTGTGCCGCCTGCTGCGGCCCCACCTCATCTCTCTCTCTCTCTGTTATCAGCTGTTACGGGGGATACAGGGATGGTTTTCCAGCACAGAACGTGGTGCCTCCCAGAGACTTTGGATACGGAGGAGTGAAGGATCTGATCCAGTACACGGCCTGGAAGGATATGAAGTCGTATATCAGTCCCGGTGAGCAGACGTCCAATATGGCAGCACTACCGTGCCAGCCCAGTGTAGTGTGTATATACAGACCGCTGCCCTGATACTATATACAGGGGGGGCAGACATATAGGAGCATGCCACCCCCTTATATTACAGCGCAGTATAATGTGTATATACAGACCGCTGCCCTGATACTATATACAGGGGGGCAGACATATAGGAGCATGCCACCCCCTTATATTACAGCACAGTATAATGTGTATATACAGACCGCTGCCCTGATACTATATACAGGGGGCAGACATATAGGAGCATGCCACCCCCTATATTACAGCGCAGTATAATGTGTATATACAGACCGCTGCCCTGATACTATATACAGGGGGGGCAGACATATAGGAGCATGCCACCCCCTTATATTACAGCACAGTATAATGTATATATACAGACCGCTGCCCTGATACTATATACAGGGGGCAGACATATAGGAGCATGCCACCCCTTATATTACAGCGCAGTATAATGTGTATATACAGACCGCTGCCCTGATACTATATACAGGGGGCAGACATATAGGAGCATGCCACCCCTTATATTACAGCGCAGTATAATGTGTATATACAGACCGCTGCCCTGATACTATATACAGGGGGCAGACATATAGGAGCATGCCACCCCTTATATTACAGCGCAGTATAATGTGTATATACAGACCGCTGCCCTGATACTATATACAGGGGGCAGACATATAGGAGCATGCCACCCCCTTATATTACAGCGCAGTATAATGTGTATATACAGACCGCTGCCCTGATACTATATACAGGGGGCAGACATATAGGAGCATGCCACCCCTTATATTACAGCGCAGTATAATGTGTATATACAGACTGCTGCCCTGATACTATATACAGGGGGCAGACATATAGGAGCATGCCACCCCTTATATTACAGCGCAGTATAATGTGTATATACAGACCGCTGCCCTGATACTATATACAGGGGGCAGACATATAGGAGCATGCCACCCCTTATATTACAGCGCAGTATAATGTGTATATACAGACCGCTGCCCTGATACTATATACAGGGGGCAGACATATAGGAGCATGCCACCCCTTATATTACAGCGCAGTATAATGTGTATATACAGACCGCTGCCCTGATACTATATACAGGGGGCAGACATATAGGAGCATGCCACCCCCTTATATTACAGCGCAGTATAATGTGTATATACAGACCGCTGCCCTGATACTATATACAGGGGGCAGACATATAGGAGCATGCCACCCCTTATATTACAGCGCAGTATAATGTGTATATACAGACCGCTGCCCTGATACTATATACAGGGGGCAGACATATAGGAGCATGCCACCCCTTATATTACAGCGCAGTATAATGTGTATATACAGACCGCTGCCCTGATACTATATACAGGGGGCAGACATATAGGAGCATGCCACCCCTTATATTACAGCGCAGTATAATGTGTATATACAGACCGCTGCCCTGATACTATATACAGGGGGCAGACATATAGGAGCATGCCACCCCTTATATTACAGCGCAGTATAATGTGTATATACAGACTGCTGCCCTGATACTATATACAGGGGGCAGACATATAGGAGCATGCCACCCCTTATATTACAGCGCAGTATAATGTGTATATACAGACCGCTGCCCTGATACTATATACAGGGGGCAGACATATAGGAGCATGCCACCCCCTTATATTACAGCGCAGTATAATGTGTATATACAGACTGCTGCCCTGATACTATATACAGGGGGCAGACATATAGGAGCATGCCACCCCTTATATTACAGCGCAGTATAATGTGTATATACAGACCGCTGCCCTGATACTATATACAGGGGGCAGACATATAGGAGCATGCCACCCCTTATATTACAGCGCAGTATAATGTGTATATACAGACCGCTGCCCTGATACTATATACAGGGGGCAGACATATAGGAGCATGCCACCCCTTATATTACAGCGCAGTATAATGTGTATATACAGACCGCTGCCCTGATACTATATACAGGGGGCAGACATATAGGAGCATGCCACCCCTTATATTACAGCGCAGTATAATGTGTATATACAGACTGCTGCCCTGATACTATATACAGGGGGCAGACATATAGGAGCATGCCACCCCTTATATTACAGCGCAGTATAATGTGTATATACAGACCGCTGCCCTGATACTATATACAGGGGGCAGACATATAGGAGCATGCCACCCCCTTATATTACAGCGCAGTATAATGTGTATATACAGACCGCTGCCCTGATACTATATACAGGGGGCAGACATATAGGAGCATGCCACCCCTTATATTACAGCGCAGTATAATGTGTATATACAGACTGCTGCCCTGATACTATATACAGGGGGCAGACATATAGGAGCATGCCACCCCTTATATTACAGCGCAGTATAATGTGTATATACAGACCGCTGCCCTGATACTATATACAGGGGGCAGACATATAGGAGCATGCCACCCCCTTATATTACAGCGCAGTATAATGTGTATATACAGACCGCTGCCCTGATACTATATACAGGGGGCAGACATATAGGAGCATGCCACCCCTTATATTACAGCGCAGTATAATGTGTATATACAGACTGCTGCCCTGATACTATATACAGGGGGCAGACATATAGGAGCATGCCACCCCCTTATATTACAGCGCAGTATAATGTGTATATACAGACCGCTGCCCTGATACTATATACAGGGGGCAGACATATAGGAGCATGCCACCCCTTATATTACAGCGCAGTATAATGTGTATATACAGACCGCTGCCCTGATACTATATACAGGGGGCAGACATATAGGAGCATGCCACCCCTTATATTACAGCACAGTATAATGTGTATATACAGACCGCTGCCCTGATACTATATACAGGGGGCAGACATATAGGAGCATGCCACCCCTTATATTACAGCGCAGTATAATGTGTATATACAGACCGCTGCCCTGATACTATATACAGGGGGCAGACATATAGGAGCATGCCACCCCTTATATTACAGCGCAGTATAATGTGTATATACAGACTGCTGCCCTGATACTATATACAGGGGGCAGACATATAGGAGCATGCCACCCCCTTATATTACAGCGCAGTATAATGTGTATATACAGACCGCTGCCCTGATACTATATACAGGGGGCAGACATATAGGAGCATGCCACCCCTTATATTACAGCGCAGTATAATGTGTATATACAGACCGCTGCCCTGATACTATATACAGGGGGCAGACATATAGGAGCATGCCACCCCTTATATTACAGCGCAGTATAATGTGTATATACAGACTGCTGCCCTGATACTATATACAGGGGGCAGACATATAGGAGCATGCCACCCCTTATATTACAGCGCAGTATAATGTGTATATACAGACCGCTGCCCTGATACTATATACAGGGGGCAGACATATAGGAGCATGCCACCCCTTATATTACAGCGCAGTATAATGTGTATATACAGACCGCTGCCCTGATACTATATACAGGGGGCAGACATATAGGAGCATGCCACCCCTTATATTACAGCGCAGTATAATGTGTATATACAGACCGCTGCCCTGATACTATATACAGGGGGCAGACATATAGGAGCATGCCACCCCTTATATTACAGCGCAGTATAATGTGTATATACAGACCGCTGCCCTGATACTATATACAGGGGGCAGACATATAGGAGCATGCCACCCCTTATATTACAGCGCAGTATAATGTGTATATACAGACCGCTGCCCTGATACTATATACAGGGGGCAGACATATAGGAGCATGCCACCCCCTTATATTACAGCGCAGTATAATGTGTATATACAGACCGCTGCCCTGATACTATATACAGGGGGCAGACATATAGGAGCATGCCACCCCTTATATTACAGCGCAGTATAATGTGTATATACAGACTGCTGCCCTGATACTATATACAGGGGGCAGACATATAGGAGCATGCCACCCCTTATATTACAGCGCAGTATAATGTGTATATACAGACCGCTGCCCTGATACTATATACAGGGGGCAGACATATAGGAGCATGCCACCCCTTATATTACAGCGCAGTATAATGTGTATATACAGACTGCTGCCCTGATACTATATACAGGGGGCAGACATATAGGAGCATGCCACCCCTTATATTACAGCGCAGTATAATGTGTATATACAGACCGCTGCCCTGATACTATATACAGGGGGCAGACATATAGGAGCATGCCACCCCTTATATTACAGCGCAGTATAATGTGTATATACAGACCGCTGCCCTGATACTATATACAGGGGGCAGACATATAGGAGCATGCCACCCCTTATATTACAGCGCAGTATAATGTGTATATACAGACCGCTGCCCTGATACTATATACAGGGGGCAGACATATAGGAGCATGCCACCCCTTATATTACAGCGCAGTATAATGTGTATATACAGACCGCTGCCCTGATACTATATACAGGGGGCAGACATATAGGAGCATGCCACCCCTTATATTACAGCGCAGTATAATGTGTATATACAGACCGCTGCCCTGATACTATATACAGGGGGCAGACATATAGGAGCATGCCACCCCTTATATTACAGCGCAGTATAATGTGTATATACAGACTGCTGCCCTGATACTATATACAGGGGGCAGACATATAGGAGCATGCCACCCCTTATATTACAGCGCAGTATAATGTGTATATACAGACCGCTGCCCTGATACTATATACAGGGGGCAGACATATAGGAGCATGCCACCCCTTATATTACAGCGCAGTATAATGTGTATATACAGACCGCTGCCCTGATACTATATACAGGGGGCAGACATATAGGAGCATGCCACCCCCTTATATTACAGCGCAGTATAATGTGTATATACAGACCGCTGCCCTGATACTATATACAGGGGGCAGACATATAGGAGCATGCCACCCCCTTATATTACAGCGCAGTATAATGTGTATATACAGACCGCTGCCCTGATACTATATACAGGGGGCAGACATATAGGAGCATGCCACCCCTTATATTACAGCGCAGTATAATGTGTATATACAGACCGCTGCCCTGATACTATATACAGGGGGCAGACATATAGGAGCATGCCACCCCCTTATATTACAGCGCAGTATAATGTGTATATACAGACTGCTGCCCTGATACTATATACAGGGGGCAGACATATAGGAGCATGCCACCCCTTATATTACAGCGCAGTATAATGTGTATATACAGACCGCTGCCCTGATACTATATACAGGGGGCAGACATATAGGAGCATGCCACCCCTTATATTACAGCGCAGTATAATGTGTATATACAGACCGCTGCCCTGATACTATATACAGGGGGCAGACATATAGGAGCATGCCACCCCTTATATTACAGCGCAGTATAATGTGTATATACAGACCGCTGCCCTGATACTATATACAGGGGGCAGACATATAGGAGCATGCCACCCCTTATATTACAGCGCAGTATAATGTGTATATACAGACTGCTGCCCTGATACTATATACAGGGGGGGCAGACATATAGGAGCATGCCCCCCCTTATATTACAGCACAGTATAATGTGTATATACAGACTGCTGCCCTGATACTATATACAGGGGGGCAGACATATAGGAGCATGCCACCCCCTTATATTACAGCGCAGTATAATGTGTATATACAGACTGCTGCCCTGATACTATATACAGGGGGGCAGACATATAGGAGCATGCCACCCCCTTATATTACAGTGCAGTGTAATGTGTATATACAGACTGCTGCCCTGATACTATATACAGGGGGGGCAGACATATAGGAGCATGCCACCCCCTTATATTACAGCACAGTGTAGTGTGTATATACAGACTGCTGCCCTGATACTATATACAGGGGGGGCAGACATATAGGAGCATGCCACCCCTTATATTACAGTGCAGTATAATGTGTATATACAGACCGCTGCCCTGATACTATATACAGGGGGCAGACATATAGGAGCATGCCACCCCTTATATTACAGCGCAGTATAATGTGTATATACAGACCGCTGCCCTGATACTATATACAGGGGGCAGACATATAGGAGCATGCCACCCCTTATATTACAGCGCAGTATAATGTGTATATACAGACTGCTGCCCTGATACTATATACAGGGGGCAGACATATAGGAGCATGCCACCCCCTTATATTACAGCGCAGTATAATGTGTATATACAGACCGCTGCCCTGATACTATATACAGGGGGCAGACATATAGGAGCATGCCACCCCTTATATTACAGCGCAGTATAATGTGTATATACAGACTGCTGCCCTGATACTATATACAGGGGGCAGACATATAGGAGCATGCCACCCCTTATATTACAGCGCAGTATAATGTGTATATACAGACCGCTGCCCTGATACTATATACAGGGGGCAGACATATAGAGCATGCCACCCCTTATATTACAGCGCAGTATAATGTGTATATACAGACCGCTGCCCTGATACTATATACAGGGGGCAGACATATAGGAGCATGCCACCCCCTTATATTACAGCGCAGTATAATGTGTATATACAGACCGCTGCCCTGATACTATATACAGGGGGCAGACATATAGGAGCATGCCACCCCCTTATATTACAGCGCAGTATAATGTGTATATACAGACCGCTGCCCTGATACTATATACAGGGGGCAGACATATAGGAGCATGCCACCCCTTATATTACAGCGCAGTATAATGTGTATATACAGACCGCTGCCCTGATACTATATACAGGGGGCAGACATATAGGAGCATGCCACCCCCTTATATTACAGCGCAGTATAATGTGTATATACAGACCGCTGCCCTGATACTATATACAGGGGGCAGACATATAGGAGCATGCCACCCCCTTATATTACAGCGCAGTATAATGTGTATATACAGACCGCTGCCCTGATACTATATACAGGGGGCAGACATATAGGAGCATGCCACCCCTTATATTACAGCGCAGTATAATGTGTATATACAGACTGCTGCCCTGATACTATATACAGGGGGCAGACATATAGGAGCATGCCACCCCCTTATATTACAGCGCAGTATAATGTGTATATACAGACCGCTGCCCTGATACTATATACAGGGGGCAGACATATAGGAGCATGCCACCCCTTATATTACAGCGCAGTATAATGTGTATATACAGACCGCTGCCCTGATACTATATACAGGGGGCAGACATATAGGAGCATGCCACCCCTTATATTACAGCGCAGTATAATGTGTATATACAGACCGCTGCCCTGATACTATATACAGGGGGCAGACATATAGGAGCATGCCACCCCCTTATATTACAGCGCAGTATAATGTGTATATACAGACCGCTGCCCTGATACTATATACAGGGGGCAGACATATAGGAGCATGCCACCCCTTATATTACAGCGCAGTATAATGTGTATATACAGACTGCTGCCCTGATACTATATACAGGGGGCAGACATATAGGAGCATGCCACCCCCTTATATTACAGCGCAGTATAATGTGTATATACAGACCGCTGCCCTGATACTATATACAGGGGGCAGACATATAGGAGCATGCCACCCCCTTATATTACAGCGCAGTATAATGTGTATATACAGACCGCTGCCCTGATACTATATACAGGGGGCAGACATATAGGAGCATGCCACCCCTTATATTACAGCGCAGTATAATGTGTATATACAGACCGCTGCCCTGATACTATATACAGGGGGCAGACATATAGGAGCATGCCACCCCTTATATTACAGCGCAGTATAATGTGTATATACAGACCGCTGCCCTGATACTATATACAGGGGGCAGACATATAGGAGCATGCCACCCCTTATATTACAGCGCAGTATAATGTGTATATACAGACCGCTGCCCTGATACTATATACAGGGGGCAGACATATAGGAGCATGCCACCCCCTTATATTACAGCGCAGTATAATGTGTATATACAGACCGCTGCCCTGATACTATATACAGGGGGCAGACATATAGGAGCATGCCACCCCTTATATTACAGCGCAGTATAATGTGTATATACAGACTGCTGCCCTGATACTATATACAGGGGGCAGACATATAGGAGCATGCCACCCCCTTATATTACAGCGCAGTATAATGTGTATATACAGACCGCTGCCCTGATACTATATACAGGGGGCAGACATATAGGAGCATGCCACCCCTTATATTACAGCGCAGTATAATGTGTATATACAGACTGCTGCCCTGATACTATATACAGGGGGCAGACATATAGGAGCATGCCACCCCTTATATTACAGCGCAGTATAATGTGTATATACAGACCGCTGCCCTGATACTATATACAGGGGGCAGACATATAGGAGCATGCCACCCCTTATATTACAGCGCAGTATAATGTGTATATACAGACCGCTGCCCTGATACTATATACAGGGGGCAGACATATAGGAGCATGCCACCCCTTATATTACAGCGCAGTATAATGTGTATATACAGACCGCTGCCCTGATACTATATACAGGGGGCAGACATATAGGAGCATGCCACCCCCTTATATTACAGCGCAGTATAATGTGTATATACAGACCGCTGCCCTGATACTATATACAGGGGCAGACATATAGGAGCATGCCACCCCTTATATTACAGCGCAGTATAATGTGTATATACAGACCGCTGCCCTGATACTATATACAGGGGGCAGACATATAGGAGCATGCCACCCCTTATATTACAGCGCAGTATAATGTGTATATACAGACCGCTGCCCTGATACTATATACAGGGGGCAGACATATAGGAGCATGCCACCCCTTATATTACAGCGCAGTATAATGTGTATATACAGACTGCTGCCCTGATACTATATACAGGGGGCAGACATATAGGAGCATGCCACCCCCTTATATTACAGCGCAGTATAATGTGTATATACAGACCGCTGCCCTGATACTATATACAGGGGGCAGACATATAGGAGCATGCCACCCCCTTATATTACAGCGCAGTATAATGTGTATATACAGACTGCTGCCCTGATACTATATACAGGGGGCAGACATATAGGAGCATGCCACCCCTTATATTACAGCGCAGTATAATGTGTATATACAGACCGCTGCCCTGATACTATATACAGGGGGCAGACATATAGGAGCATGCCACCCCCTTATATTACAGCGCAGTATAATGTGTATATACAGACCGCTGCCCTGATACTATATACAGGGGGCAGACATATAGGAGCATGCCACCCCCTTATATTACAGCGCAGTATAATGTGTATATACAGACCGCTGCCCTGATACTATATACAGGGGGCAGACATATAGGAGCATGCCACCCCTTATATTACAGCGCAGTATAATGTGTATATACAGACCGCTGCCCTGATACTATATACAGGGGGCAGACATATAGGAGCATGCCACCCCTTATATTACAGCACAGTATAATGTGTATATACAGACTGCTGCCCTGATACTATATACAGGGGGCAGACATATAGGAGCATGCCACCCCCTTATATTACAGCGCAGTATAATGTGTATATACAGACCGCTGCCCTGATACTATATACAGGGGGTGCAGACATATAGGAGCATGCCACCCCCTTATATTACAGCCCAGTATAATGTGTATATACAGACCGCTGCCTGATACTATATACAGGGGGCAGACATATAGGAGCGTGCCACCCCCTTATATTACAGCACAGTGTAGTGTGTATATACAGACCGCTGCCCTGATACTATATACAGGGGGTGCAGACATATAGGAGCATGCCACCCCCTTATATTACAGCCCAGTATAATGTGTATATACAGACCGCTGCCCTGATACTATATACAGGGGGGCAGACATATAGGAGCATGCCACCCCCTTATATTACAGCACAGTATAATGTGTATATACAGACTGCTGCCCTGATACTATATACAGGGGGGCAGACATATAGGAGCATGCCACCCCTTATATTACAGCGCAGTATAATGTGTATATACAGACCGCTGCCCTGATACTATATACAGGGGGCAGACATATAGGAGCATGCCACCCCTTATATTACAGCGCAGTATAATGTGTATATACAGACTGCTGCCCTGATACTATATACAGGGGGCAGACATATAGGAGCATGCCACCCCCTTATATTACAGCGCAGTATAATGTGTATATACAGACCGCTGCCCTGATACTATATACAGGGGGCAGACATATAGGAGCATGCCACCCCTTATATTACAGCGCAGTATAATGTGTATATACAGACCGCTGCCCTGATACTATATACAGGGGGCAGACATATAGGAGCATGCCACCCCCTTATATTACAGCGCAGTATAATGTGTATATACAGACCGCTGCCCTGATACTATATACAGGGGGCAGACATATAGGAGCATGCCACCCCCTTATATTACAGCGCAGTATAATGTGTATATACAGACCGCTGCCCTGATACTATATACAGGGGGCAGACATATAGGAGCATGCCACCCCTTATATTACAGCGCAGTATAATGTGTATATACAGACCGCTGCCCTGATACTATATACAGGGGGCAGACATATAGGAGCATGCCACCCCTTATATTACAGCGCAGTATAATGTGTATATACAGACTGCTGCCCTGATACTATATACAGGGGGCAGACATATAGGAGCATGCCACCCCTTATATTACAGCGCAGTATAATGTGTATATACAGACTGCTGCCCTGATACTATATACAGGGGGCAGACATATAGGAGCATGCCACCCCTTATATTACAGCGCAGTATAATGTGTATATACAGACCGCTGCCCTGATACTATATACAGGGGGCAGACATATAGGAGCATGCCACCCCTTATATTACAGCGCAGTATAATGTGTATATACAGACCGCTGCCCTGATACTATATACAGGGGGCAGACATATAGGAGCATGCCACCCCCTTATATTACAGCGCAGTGTAATGTGTATATACAGACTGCTGCCCTGATACTATATACAGGGCGCAGACATATAGGAGCATGCCACCCCTTATATTACAGCGCAGTATAATGTGTATATACAGACCGCTGCCCTGATACTATATACAGGGGGCAGACATATAGGAGCATGCCACCCCTTATATTACAGCGCAGTATAATGTGTATATACAGACCGCTGCCCTGATACTATATACAGGGGGCAGACATATAGGAGCATGCCACCCCTTATATTACAGCACAGTATAATGTGTATATACAGACTGCTGCCCTGATACTATATACAGGGGGCAGACATATAGGAGCATGCCACCCTCCCTTATATTACAGCTCAGTATAATGTGTATATACAGACCGCTGCCATGATACTATATACAGGGGGGGGCAGACATATAGGAGCATGCCACCCCCTTATATTACAGCGCAGTATAATGTGTATATACAGACTGCTGCCCTGATACTATATACAGGGGGCAGACATATAGGAGCATGCCACCCCCTTATATTACAGCGCAGTATAATGTGTATATACAGACTGCTGCCCTGATACTATATACAGGGGGGGCAGACATAGGTACGTGCCACTTTAAACTCACCCCTTAACATTACCTGGCGACACCAACCCTAGTTTGATGCCCAGAAGGGCGTCCTGCAGATGTAATTCTAGTGCAGCTCATACCCAGTACTACCACTTTACTGCTGTTCCTCCTGCAGGAAGTGCTCTTATGGCAGAATACAGCAATAATGGGGGTGCAGGGGTGACCCCTGCCGGCTGCGGTTGTGTGAGGTGGGAATAAAGCCTCCGCCCATCCTCTCTCTGATCCCCCTCAAACCTCTGCCGTATTTAAAAAATTGAAAAAATAGATAAAACCAGCACTGACTCCTTTCCGCCTTCCTCTTCTGGAGTCCTGTCCCTGCTGCTGTGTGAGAAGAGCTTAGTTCTGGGGTCGTCAGTTGGCGGCCATGCCATACAACCACCCAACCCCAATAGAATCTTTCGTTATAGACCCGCTGATTAGAAGTATTCATGTCCTTCGAAACCGCCATTTTTCCTTCAGCACCAGCATTAAATTCTTCCATGTTTTCCAGCCTTACCGAACATAATCATGGACCCCAGCACGGCCCACCTTAACCTGATGCTCTCCGAAGACCTGACCAGCGTTCGATACAGCGACACCAAACAGTCTTTATCCGAAAACCCGCGCCGCTTCGACTACTGCTGCTGCGTTCTGGGCACAGAGGGCTTCAACTCTGGCCGCCATTACTGGGCAGTTGATGTCGGCAATAAGACCAAGTGGAATCTAGGCGTAGCCAAAGAGTCTGTGAACCGGAGGGGCGGGATTACGCTGTCCCCAGAAAATGGCTTCTGGATACTGTGGCTGAGGAATGGCCATGAGTTCAAAGCCCTGGACGTCCCGTACAGGACACTGACCCTGAGGAGCAAACCGCAGAGGGTGGGCATTTACCTCGACTACGAGGGGGGCCAGCTCTCCTTCTACAATGCTGATGACATGTCCCACATCTACACCTTTGTCACTTCTTTCTCTGAGACCATTTACCCCTACTTCTGCCCCTGCCTCAATGACTCGGGGAAGAACGGGGGGCCGCTGAAGGTCCTTCACCATGTACCCTGAAGAGGTTCCATCTGCTGGAGCTTAGTCCCGTGCATTAGCGTACTGTTGTTTCATGTCTTAGGAGTATGTTGGCGCGCAAGGTGCCCGGCTGTGCCCTTTATCCCATGTTCACTTATAGTACAGATGAACGAGATTATCTCCATGTCATTACCTGACACATCTCAATAAATGCAACCGGTTAAGTAAGAAACTGATTGGTATTGATGAAGTCTCCTTCGTGGGTAACAGGGCTCAGGATCCAACTTTCTACACACCCTGAATAGTCGATATAAAGTTCTCCTACTGCTTTGCCTGTAATAGCGTCACAAACAGAACAGAGCTGTATACTATACAGATATACTATATACAGGACTGTGCGGGATAGCCAGTAATAAGGTCAAGTGTCTTCCAAGAGCAACCAACTGACTTGTGTGCTCCCCACCCCAGTCCAGGAGGACTACTACTTCATGGAGCCACATGGAGAAATTTTACACGTGTTGTATTGCACATTGTATATACCTGTATTTACCAGTGTTACAGAATATACATATATATATATACCACCTCCCTCCCACATATAGAGACCCTGCTAGGTTATGGTGGATCACTCCAGGATCCTCCTCATCTTCATCTGACTCCCGGAGCGTCTGTGGGAAGTTCACCCATGTGGTCCAGGAAAATGCAGGGTGCTGCGGGTCAGTTGTGTTGTAGCATGCGTTAAGTCCGGCCTCCGCGCAGCCTGCAGAGTGGTACCAGGACCCTCCGCCCCAATACTCCGCACAGTTCTGAACGTGTCCATCCTGGTCCTTATCATAGGTGGAGAACATGTGTCCAACATGGAGGCTCAGGGCATCCCCTGCAAAATGTACAGAAGACAAGTGACAGGGGAAACGTGTGTCCTAAATTTCATACATATTGGTGTGGGGGTCGCTTTAGATACCTGCTGCCCCCCCAGGTATTGTTCCTCTCTTACCTGCTTCTCCGTCAGTAAACGCCCCTACGTTCAGCCGGTATCCATCACTGTCAGGGTTCAGGGCATGACGGGATAGACTGAAGTTCATGTACTGAGCTGAAACCTGGGCTCCTTCACGATCTTCCAGCTCCACCCTCAGCTCGTACTCGCCGCACATCGTCGGGCGGTAAATGTTCTGCAGCCCTGGTGCCAGTGGGAGAGATGAAAAGATATAAAAATTCCCCGCACAAATCATAGCCACCAACATTCACTCTAAAAATAGGATGAAGCTGAGGACCGTCCCCCCCCCCCCCCCCCCACCTCGGAGGAACAACGTTTTAAAGCACACCCCCAGCTACGGCCCACTGGAGCCAATCTCAATAAAACCTCTCATTAGGGGTCCATTTACACGTCCGTAGTGTATTGCGGATTCGCAATACACCCGGCCGGCACCCCCATAGAACTGCCTATTCTTTTCCGGACAAGAATAGGACATGTTCTATATTTTTCGGTTGCCGCGGACCGGAAGATCGGGGACGCGCTGCGAAATGCCCCATAGAGAATGAATGGGTCCGCACCCGTTCTGCAGAATTGCAGAACGGGTGCAGACACATTCACGGACATGTGAATGGACCCTAAGGTCCATATCTCAGCTTCTAGGGAGAAATTCAGCCCATGACATAGACCTTCTATTCCATATTGTGGGAAATACAGAATGAGAGCCAAGTTTAGAGGTTACATTTACCGAGCCAGTACTCTTCTTCCGCATTTCCGAACCCACGGACGTAATCCTTCCAGGACTGGTTGAAATGCACGGAACCGTCCAGCCGCCTCTGGAACACCTGTTGGAATGGACAACTAGTACCTCATAATATAACATGCCCATAATTACCCAGCATCCTACTTACTGTCCAGACCATCCCACCGGTCGTCATGTCGCAGTACACAGGTAGGGGGCGGCGCGCTCCTCGTGGATGTATGATATATACACCACTCAAGGGTCGACTTCTGTCCCAGACATCCTGGCAGTCAGCAGGAAACCATTCTGCCTCAGGCTTGTGCTGCGGAGCTGAGGACGGAGCAGGCAGAATGAATGGATGCTGAGGGTTGTGTGCACTGAAGGTGGAGCACAATGGACGCTACGAGACGTGGATTACTTATAACTTCTTTTTGTTCTGATTACTGAAGAGTAGCATCACCACTCTCTGCATGTATACATAACCGTATGTCTTGAGCGTCCGGGTGTGTGCATACATATAGTGAGCACGCCCATGCATATAGTGGGCGTGCATATGTCGTGGGCATGCGAATCTATGAATGTGTGTGCATGTATGTAATAACTGTTTGTGAGCACCGTATAGCGCCTATTATTAGATCACTATATGGCACTGTTGGCATAACATTGTATTCTGTGACCACTAAAATGTATTGAACGAGTTTACAGGTAGGAAAAAAATTCTCGAAGGTGTGGATTAAAAAACAATAAAATAAGAGACAACAATCCCCAGCGCTCCCATTCCAGCGGTTACTGGATTCCCATTAATCCCTCTCGTCCCTTCTTGACATCCAGGGAATGTCGGCTCAGCCGGTCACTTTCCACAACAGTGACCCACCCCAGTGAGGGGCGAGCGGGCATCTCCTGGACAACCCCTTTAATAGTTAAAGTGATGTCACCTCACATGAGTCATACATGTCATCTACCATAAGACACCAAGTAACTGCTGCACCGTGGGGTGATAATGGCGTCTGCTCCGGTACCAGGGCATACAGGTCCCACTGTATGTAGTTCAGGTCACTTACCTGCTAGAGCTTTGTTCCAGCTGCCGGTGACTTGTTGACACAACACAAGGAAGGCGAATATCTAAGAGACAGTGGGATGGGTGGTAAATGTTCCATCAGCAGAGGCTCCACCGCTGTGACCACCAAACATTAGACTGCATCCATCTAACCAGTAGTGGTCAACCAAGCCCCATACAACTGCATGAGCGGTGAAGGCACTTGGCTGGTTCTGGTGGAGCCCTATATAGATAGGTGCCAAGTGTTCTCTTCCGATTTCCTCCTAAATCACAAATGACGGAAGCATCAGTTTATTTTGGACGTAGAGTGTTGTGAGAAGACTCTGAACGTTGGGGAGACATTTAGGGTGGAAGGACATGAACGAAAAAGAAGCTACAAGATGAATGGAGAGAATAACGGGAACAGAAGCAGCAGACAAACCTTCCAGGCCCAGCACTTCTTCAAGGGCATGTCCTACTCTTCCAAAATCATCAGAGCGAAGGAAAGAGAAGCAGAACCCATCCATTATGGTGGAATCACACACACTGGTGATGGGGAATCGGGATGTCCAACTAAGCTGCTCTTGGAAAATATTGAACCCTACTGGATCAATGTGCTTTGAAACATTTGAAGATCAGACATTCTGAAAAAACATGAATAATCTGGAGAATCTTCCTTGTAGTGACTTGTGATTTTTCGAGCTCAGGAGACTCAGGGAGGACTGAATCGGATCAGAAGGCTGATCACTTACCTTCATGGCAGAAAGCTTGTCTGACTGATGTGATGAGATGTTGTGACTATATATAACCCCAGACACCAGGCAATTACAGGAACAGCACCGAGGGAAGGACACATGGGGGAAAACCAGTCACGGCGTGGTCCCAGCAGAAAGAGTCCATTGTACTAAGAATTGGCGAAGTCCTTGAAGTTATCCCAGGCTGGCTGTAGCCTGTCTCTTCCGACTTCCCTATACACATAGGCGTCTCACACGGGCGTCATGTTTGACGCCCGGATAAGAGGCGGGTGCGTTGCGGGAATATGCGCGATTTTCCTGCGCGGGTGCAAACGTTTGTAATGCGTTTTGCACGCGCGTGAGAAAAATCACCAGATTTGGTACCCAACCCGAAGCCGGACTTCATCACTGAAGTCCGGTTTCGGGTCTTCTGGAGAATTGATTATTTTCCCTTATAACATGGTTATAAGGGGAAATAATAGCATTCTTAATAAAGAATGCTTAGTAAAATGAAGAGGAAGGGGTTAAAAATAATAAAAGTTAACTTACCTTAGCCACTTGATCCCGTAGTTGCGATCTGTCCTCTCTTTCCCTGCAGCATCTAAGATCTACAGGACCTGTGATGACGTCACATCACATGGTCCAATCACATGGTCCATCTTACCCTGGTGATGTGACGTCATCACAGGTCCTTTAGATCATAGATGCTGCAGGGAAAGAGAGGAGAGATCGCGACTACGGGATCAAGTGGCTAAGGTAAGTTAACTTTTATTATTTTAACCCCTTCCTCTTCATTTTACTAAGCATTCTTTATTAAGAATGCTATTATTTTCCCTTATAACCATGTTATAAGGGAAAATAATAAAGATCGGGTCCCGTTGCTAAGCAACCATGCGGGAAAATCGCAATGCATCCGCACTTGCTTGCGGATGTTTGCGATTTTCCCACAGCCCCATTCACTTCTATGGGGTCTGCGTTGCGTGAAAAACGCACAATATAGAGCATGCTGCGATTTTCACGCAACGCAGAAGTGATGCGTGAAAATCACCGCTCATGTGCACAGCCCCATAGAAATGAATGGGTCCGGATTCAGTGCGGGTGCAATGCGTCCTCCTCACGCATTGCACCCGCACGGAAAACTCGCCCTTGTGAAAGGGGCCTTACACTTCCATTTGGCCAAGTGTGTATTAGTTGTCAGTGGGAGAAAGCTGCTACCAGACGCTTCTTGCAGCATCTTATCTCCTGGAAGAAAAAAGGGATGGTTGAAGAATATTTTTGACTGATTCTTCTCTCTCCCAACATGAATACTCCAGTAGGGCGAGGTGAATCTTCCTTGTAGTGACTTGTGATTTTTCTAGCTCAGTAGAATCTTGGAAACAGATGGAGGACCAAATCTGTTGGGGAACTCATCTAGACACATTAGACTGTTGGCCAACCATACACTGATGTGCGTGGGGCATAGTCCACTACCAGACTCCTTTGTCCTCTTTGGACTCCAAGACTTTTTTGTCCCTTCAGACCCACATGCCCCCCCATCCAGATCAGTATCTCCCCTGCAGACCTATCTGTCCCCATCTACCTCTCCAGGCTTCTTTGTCACCTTCGATCTCCTCTGTCCCCTATAGACCCTACTATTATTAACCAATGGTCAACCTTAGTAATGTCCTCAGAGGTTGTTCTCCAATGACGATTTGCATTAGGAGACAATACAAGATTCTCACGTAGAGAAGAGACCTCGAGCCTCCCCAGGTCCATCTCCCCCAGATATCTGAGAACATTGCTTTCATGCACTTTCTGTAGAAATGTTGAAAACATGGAGAAATATCTACAGGAAGTTTATTCATCATTAACATCTATTTATTTATTTTCCCCCCTCACTTCTATAGCGCTGTACAGACATTATCATCACTCGCTGTCCCCAGTGGGGCTCACAATCTAAGTTCAGCATGTCTTTGGAGTGTGGGAGGAAACCCGCACAATGACGGGGAGAACATACACACTCCATGCAGATGTTGTCCTTGGTCGGATTTGAACCTAGAATTCCAGCACTGCAAAGCACCAGTGCTAACCACTGAGCCACCACTACCCTTTGAGCCACTGTGCTGCCCACCAGTGCTAACCACTGAGCCACCACTACCCTTTGAGCCACCGTGCTGCCCACCAGTGCTAACCACTGAGCCACCACTACCCTTTGAGCCACCGTGCTGCCCACCAGTGAGTTTAGAACTAATCCATTTGTTAGGCTTATCACCGGATACATAGGGGGAGAGGTACTAAGCTAAAAACACCAGAATACTGGCTTCTGCCAACCAGTAGGTGGCGCACCAACTCCACCCAGCCTGAGCCCCTGTGATGGATTTGGTGCTTTTTTAAACTGTCAAAATATTAGACAGAATCAGTAACTCTGCCCCAGTGTGTTTTACTCATTGTTTTCCCCAAGGTTCCCTTTTGTGGATGTAAGTATCAGACAAAGTCTTTGTTGTACGAAGAAAATCCTGCAATTTCCAGTAAGGAGCCCCCCCCCCCCCCATCATCTCGAGACTTTATTGAGTATATAATCAAAATACTGTATTTAAATGAATACAATAATACATCATTCACAGACGTGATTGTCCACGAGCTGGGACTTGCATCTGATTGAAGTCCTTGTTGATGCTCATGATGGCACTAGTGGTGGATGTTGAGGGTCTCAAGGTGATCGTCCTTCTCCACAGAAACCCAATGAGACATCAATAACTTAGACATTTACGGCGATCTTCATCTCAGATGCTTTCAGGGAGTAGTATTGCCCTTTCCATCCTGACCAAGTCATGCCCTTCGCATACTGGCTGGTCTGTCCCTTTAGGTATAGTCCATTCAGGTTGGAGCTGTGACAGTCCTTGTACCAAGAGGCTCCTTGAAAACTGATGGCACAGTTACCAGAATATGTGTCTCTGTCATTGTCACGGGTGGAAAAATTCATCTCATTCTGAGTTCTCAGTGAATCTCCTGTCGAGTTTAGAATAGACAAGAAAGTTAATAAGATTTTACCATCCAGAGTCTCAATGATCAACTCTACACCCAGTCTTGGGCTTAATAGTTTCTGTCTCTTATGTACAATCTCCCAGCGTTGGAGAAGACTTTGTCCCTTTCTACAACCACTTCCTGAAGGGCATCCTGGACACAGGAGAGACCTCCGAGTAATGCCGCACTTACAGAGAGCAGAGGGACCTGGTGGGATAGTGTAGGCACTGGAAACCATGGTGGGCTTACTGGGTGGAAGCTCACAGGACCAAATGGGTTAGTAAAGGTGGGGGCAGCAAGAAGCTGTAATTGCGGGGTAAAGAAGTAGACGGCAGAAAGAGTGGGCTACTTAGGAAGTATAGGAGAAGCCTTCATTTTCACTGGGGTCCAAAGCAGAGGAACAATTAAACTTCCTGAAAATGGGGTCACTTACCAATTGGTTTGTTGGGGTCACCCTCTCTAAATGTTCCAATATTCAGCTTGTACCCGTCCTCCTCTGGATCGATGGCGAACTGCGACAACGAGAAGGTATCATAGGTCGCGTATCTAGCATCATTCTCAAAATCCACTAGGTCAACACGAAGGCGATACGACCTCTTCTGGGTGAGCAGGTAGATGTTCTGCAAACCTGGGGACAATAAGCAGGAGAGATTGGGCTGCATTCCACTCTTAATATTACAAGATTGTATGGGATGGTGAAGCATATTGTTACCCAGCCAGTATTCTCCATTCGCCTTCCCAAACCCGTTCTTGTATTCTTTCCAGCCACGGTAGAAGTCCACACTGCCATCAAACCTCTTCTGAAACACCTGGAGAAGAAGAGATGACATTAGAGGCCCGTTAGGAGTAGACGTAATGGGACAGCAGAAGACCAAGGACTACTTATTGAGATTGTTTTTCTATTTTAGGGGAATTATCTGTTGGTACCCACCGTCCAGGGTCCCCCAGCGCTGCTCATGTCACAGTACACCGGTACCGGAGGAGTGTTGGCACCACCAGGATATATCAGGTACACACCGTCCGAGGTCAGACCCTGGGCAGCCATGTCCGAGCAGTCCTGGGGGTGACAGGTGTCTATGCAGCTGACGACTAGGAGGAGAGGACACAGGAGGAGGTCAGATGGCTCCTTAGGATAGCTGCACCTGGAGATACTCTCATCTGGGTCATTCATCTATAAAAATGTCCCTTAATACATGAGCAACCATCTTATAACTGGATGAAAGCTTCTGGAGGTCTAACATGATCCCACATGGATTATACCAAAGGAGGCTACCCCGGTGTACGAACATGAGGTTCTCACAGTCCGACCTCTAGTAATAATAATCGTTATTTATATGGCGCCAACATATTCTGCAGCGCTTTACCTCTTTACTCTAGTAATACATTGACAGTTATATAAACTGAATATAAAACAAATTGTTTCTCAGGACATCGTAAAATCTTCGTAAATCTCATATTGTAAGTAATCGCATCAGGGTGTCATCAGTCAGAGCACCCATGTTGTACTCACCATTAGCCTGGTTGAGCGGCGCAGAGGACACGTGACCAATCAGCAGCAGGGAGAGGGCGATATTCAGCGACAGCTTCTAATGAGAGGAGAATTATCTGCATTTTAATACAGGTAACAATTGGCCAATAACCGAACAGATCTGTGAAGACCGATGTCAGATATTGTTTTTCGAGCCTCTTTCTCTGGTATCCGAGCTCGTATCCCAGCAATGAAGGTACCACCAGGGTAACATTATAAGACCCGCTCCCGATTTCTGCTCTTACCTTCATGGTCGCAGATACCTGCTGACTGAAGAAGGTGTTCAGGTCTCTGCCCTATAAAGGACGAGGTCAGACGTCATCACACATGGCCCTGGTCCAATATTAACTCCACTTCCTGGTAAATAAGAGTCAAGGACAAATAAATTGCAAACCTGCCGGGAACAGAGCGAACAACAGACAGAGGGCGAAAATGTGTCCTTACAGGAAAAGCGCCCCGTCTCATCGGTCCTTTCACACTAGCTCAAAACTGGAAAAAAATGCATCAGTTTTCTCCTAATGCATTGTGAATGAAAAGAAATCCGTTCAGTATGCATCAGGATGTCTTCCGTTCCGTCCCTTTTACGGTATTTGGCTAGAGAAAATACTGCAGCATGCTGCGGTATTTTCTCCGGCCAAAATTCCTGAACACTTACCGCATTGCCGGATCCGGTATTAATTTCCACTGAAATGTATTAATGCTGGTACCAAGTGCTCCAGAAATTGCTGCATTGACGGATCACGCATGCGCAGACCTTTAAAAATGTGAAAAAAAAAAATACCGTATCCGTTTTTCCTGATGACACCGGGGTGATTTCAATGCATTTGTCAGATGGAAACAAATGATATCCATTTCGCATACGGAATTCCGGATCCGGCAGGCAGTTCCGGCCACGGAACTGCCCGCCGGATCCTCACAACGCTAGTGTGATAGTGACCTTAGTTTTCCAACCAATATATATCACTGAAGTGACTTCCATAGCTTCCTTATCCTCCAGAAGTCCCAGCATGCACGAGAATGAGGGATGAGGCACAGACTTACAGAATATAGCGCTGCGGAGGAGAGATGGAGGAGCGTCACAGAGAATGTCCACTGAGCTCTGAACCTGCAGCTACTCAAGCAACGTATGAAAGAAAGCAGATCCTGACTATAACAACATAATGACTCTAGAACCGCTCACAGATCCAGAAACCATTTCCCTCATGATAATATGGCCACCTTTAGAAGGAAGCTGTCTCAAGATCAGCAGATGGATGCAGGTCTGGCTCCTCTAATCCCTGGACTCAGTTGGAGAAGCTCGTTCTGGTCGTCATCTTCCATTTCCCCGTCCCCATTGAAATGATTGAACAATAACGCAATATCTGGTCGTATCAAGACCACTAGAGGGGGAACTGCCCTGTGCATCTATGCAGGGGCTTCATTTTGGCTCATAGAGGGGGTTGTAATCGGGGACTCCTGTCTGTGACACCCATATACCCTAACAGGACATATCTATTGTTAATGTACCACCATCGATGTGGTCTCCTGAAGACGAGGACCTTCACCATTGGCCTCATCATAAAGGATCTATCGTAGATAGCTGTGAGATGTTATACGGGGACGAGTATTGGGTAAAGGGTCTTGTGTTTGGTAATTACTTGGAGATAATTGATTAATCGTCAGTGTATATCTCATTCTGAACATGAGCCAAGATGCACAAGCATGCCCATGACATAGACCAGCGGCACGCGCCTATAGTGGAGACGTCCATAGGTGTTCATCCGGTCTCGCAGTGTCCTACATTGTCCAAACTCTACAGATCTGTGTTTTGTTCTCTACATCAGTTTGGTCCGATCTAAGAACCCGGAACGATAAATCACCATCTAGAATGGAGGCATTAAACGAGACAGGGTCTAATGATGCTTTATTAAGTAATCACAGCGCCCTCACGATGCTACATTGTTACAAAACCTATCACCATCAGGACTAACAACAGGGTCATCTGGTCCGCTCATCTGTTATGCGGGGGGGATGTCGTCACAGTTGCTGTTTGCTGCTTTCTCTAGATGTTGGGGAAATCTTCATCTCGGTCCTCTTCAGGGAATAGTAAGCCCCTTTCCATGTGGCCCATACAACTCCGGTGGCATACTCCGCGGTGACACCATTTTGATATTTCCCATTGAGATTGGCCCCATGACATTTGTTGTACCAGAAAGCTCCATGATAATTCACTGCACAGTTACCGACATACGTGTCTCTATCGCGGTCATGGGTCGAAAATTTGAACTGGTTATGGCCTTGTAAGGAATTTCCTGAGAATAACAATTCAAAACCAATCATGTACAATAAACCAAGCTGACAACCCAGACACACAACCATATTCTTCAGTCATGAACCTCAAACAGGTCACATCCTCTTCCCGAATGTGTCCCCTGAATAGATCTACCAGTCTCCTGTAGAATTCAGTCTCTTCAATTCGGGGCCCCCCCCCCCCCCCTACTCAATAAAAACAAAAAACTCAGAAATAGAATCATTAGAATCCCCTCTTCTCTCATTAGTCGATTTCAGAATTTGGCTAAACCTTTACATTTCTTGATTTTTGCCCGTTTTACAAACCTTTGCCTCATTTCATTGATACCTTCTAGTTGTAAAAATGGAAGCCAGAAACTTTTGAAAGTTGTTCAGAGTGGCCCAAAAGTATGGAGACACCTGAATAAATGGAAAACGGAGGTTGGGAATGCCGTCCTGTGTGTGGCATGTGTCTATGGGGAACGGGGGCTGAACTGTGAGGGGCGCTGCCCAACACGGTGGCCATTTTGAAAGCTATAATTTTGGAACCAAGTCGATATTTTCAAATCAGAAGGGATGCATGTGACATATGTGATGAACCTTTATTCCTGCCAAATTTACTTCCACTTTTCTCAGACACAGATCTTTTTTAAGAGATTTAGACGTGAGGAGAGGACAGAAATTGTGCTGTGGGTTTTAAAGCTCGACACCCTAACAGACCACCCATCTGTCATGGCAAACTGCTTGTCAAGTTTCTGCATCATCTCAATGAGGAGGATTCCAATTGCAGTGTTGAATTTAGGAAATGGACGTCAAAGCAATTGCAATGGGACCCACATTTCAAAGAGACGGTGGGATTCAGTAATGAAGCAAATTTCAGTGATGATACTGGTCCAAGACAAATCCTCACTGGACAGATCCCTTCAAGATGGTTGGCACACAGAACGTCATGGTGCGGTGTGTTGAGGACGAATATATAGTAGGCCCTTTTTTCATCAACAACAACTTTCCCGCCGCCAAGTATCTGCAATTGTTACGTGATGAGGTGTTTCCATCACCATGCACCCAAGAAGACACCAGCAGGATTACGCCCTCTCTCCACACCATGGACGTCATGTCTAAGAGTTTTTTTCCCAGGAAGGGATCGGATGTCGTGTTCTGGTGGAGTGGCCCCTTCGCTCACCCGATCGCACCCCCTTGGGCTTCTGCCTGTGGGATGATGTCAAGATCAGGGTTTATGGGAGTCAAAATCCAGAGTTTGGTGCACATGCAACAGCAGATCCTGGTCGCCTGTGCAAGTGTTTCTACTGAAGTGTTGCTCTCAGTGCATTGTGGTTGGGAGAAGAGGCTCACCTTGACAATTTGAAACACATCGAGCATATCCTGTACTGAATGATTGTTGTGTTCCATTAATATATAATGGGGGGCACACCTAAAAATGAGATACAAGAGTGCAGGCCCAGGTACAAAAAAGCAACCATGAGCAACCAGAGAAAAGAAATACCACAAATGGGCCGCAGCTCTTAAAATATAACAATCAATTTATTGAAACACACATGATTAAAAACAGAAATACATGGAAACATCCCCCATAGTGGGTTTAAATAAAGTGCACAATACAGCCAGTACTGCCACCTGTCAACAGAGAAAGGCTAAGTTGTACAACAATATATATCACCAACAAATAATAAGATACAATATACTTAGCCGACAGGACAATGGTGGCACAAGGCAAATTGAAATCTACAAAGGGGGAAAAAACCCTCACGCGTATCGCTAGAATCCGGTGTTCCGGACCGCTCAGCCACGCCTCCTTCTTGTTCAGATGTTCGACTGCACACCATTGCGCATGCGCCCCTGCGCTTGGAGGTCAGATGATGCATTTCCGCTCCTTGGAACGCATCATCCCTTCAATTTACGTTGGGGCGCCATCTTGCGCATGCGCATGCGTTGGGTCTGCACGCCGGTTTCCTCCGGCGCCATCGCACGCATTTGGATCTTGCATCGGGGAATTAACAGGTATCACCCACTCCATCCCTCTTTCCTCTTCCCTCTTTTTCCTTGCTTTATATTTTGCCATGTATTTTGACCGCATTTGATTGTCATTTATGAGTAATTTGATCGAGTATTTAATGTTGTAACACAAACAAGCATACATACATGGACCTCTGAGGAAGCTAGCATACATTCTAGCGATACGCGTGAGGGTTTTTTCCCCCTTTGTGGATTTCAATTTGCCTTGTGCCACCATTGTCCTGTTGGCTAAGTATATTGTATCTTATTATTTGTTGGTGATATATATTGTTGTACAACTTAGCCTTTCTCTGTTGACAGGTGGCAGTACTGGCTGTATTGTGCACTTTATTTAAACCCACTATGGGGGATGTTTCCATGTATTTCTGTTTTTAATCATGTGTGTTTCAATAAATTGATTGTTATATTTTAAGAGGTGCGGCCCATTTGTGGTATTTCTTTTCTCTGGTTGCTCATGATTGTTGTGTTCCATGTCACCGGAAAATAACTTTGGCAGAATAAAGAAGACTATTTAAGCACAGATTTGGATTCCTCGTCAGATACATATGTCATATGCACCCCTTTGCATTTGAAAATATCGACTTGGTCCCAAGATAACAGTTTTCAAAATGGCCGCCATGTTGGACACCACCAGTTGGTCCCCTTTCCCTTAGCAACATGCCACACACAGGATGACATTCTCAACCACTGTTTTCTATTTAAGTATCTCCATACTTTTGGGCCACTCTGTAAATATATATTTATATACTTATTATATATTTCCGCCAAATTTGCACAAAGCAGAGTCATTTCTGGAACCCAATATCTTGTTTTAGACAAAGACTTGATTAATGGGACAGAAGAGTGGAAGGAGGACATTTCAGATCATGATGCCTATTGATTTAATCTTTTCTCCATATTTATTTGAAGGGAGTAGGATCTATTCTTCTTGTACAGCTTTGGGTATAAGTCTCCCAAAGTAGTAGCTACAACAGCTGGTTATGGAGACCAGATATCCATAAAGAAGATCATTCATAAAATAAAATGGAAGATATATCGGATAGTCTCATGAAATCCCGCTCTTCTTCACTTACCGGCCCGTCTTGTTGGATCTCCTTCCTTAAATCCATCGATATGCAGTTTGTACCCGTCCTCATCAGGGTTGACCGCTAGAGGTGAGAGGGAGAAGGAGTCAAAAGTCACGTGGCGAGTGTCGTTCTCAAAGTCCTCCAGGTCGATGCGCAGACGATACGACTTCTTCTGGGTCAGGAGGAAAATGTTCTGCAAACCTGAATACATGAATGTACAGAAATGAATGTTATAGTGATAACCCAACAACTGCTTGTAAATAGGTTCTTCGAATATAGAGAAATCCAATGTACAAGATGCCATTAATGAGTGGTGACACAATTACCCAGCCAGTATTCTCCAGACGCTAGACCAAAGCCAGACTTATAGTCTTCCCAACCCCGATAGAAGTCCACGCCACCATCAAACCTCTTCTGAAAGACCTGCAAGGAGAGGAACAGTCTGGAGGTGTCCATTCACAGTGATATGTAGTAGACCCTGGGATGAAGGAGACTGATGGGATCCATTTATGAATTGTTAGATGGAAGATGCCTAGATAAGGTCCACATGTGTCTCGAGTGGAGAATATGGGAGACATTGATCACATTTCGGCAGCAGGAAAACACTGGATGGGGCAGAGCAACAATGAGTAGACCATTGACTGATGAGGTCTTAAAGGGGATGTCTCAGGGCAGGGGCTAATACGTTGTTACAGCCATGAGATATTTATACAAAGATTCAGCCCCTTTATGGGATCATCTAGATCTTCGTAAGGGTTTGTAGAATATAATGTAAAATCATAAAAATGGCAGATTCTAAGGATTACAAAAAATTCTTCGTCTTCATCGTGAGATCGTTTGGATCATTACTGATCTATGATCGGTTTAGGAAGTATATGTCCAGGATTTATCTGTTAGTACCCACCGTCCAGGGTCCTCCAGCGCTGCTCATGTCACAGTACACAGGTACCGGAGAAGCATTGGCACCACCAGGATATATCAGGTACACACCGTCCGAGGTCAGACCCTGGGCAGCCATGTCCGAGCAGTCCTGGGGGTGACAGGTGTCTATGCAGCTGACGACTAGGAGGAGAGGACACAGGAGGAGGTCAGATGGCTCCTTAGGATAGTTAGATACTCTTATATTGGTTTTTCTTCTATAAACCTCTCCTTAATACATCACTTTAGTTACCCGAGAGACCATTTTATAATAAATGAAAGCTTCTGAAGATCCACCATGGTCACTTATGGATTATACCAAGTCATTGCTCAAATCTGACAACCCTCGTATACCGAACCCAGTACTTGAATAACAGTAATATAAGTCGAATAGCAAAAAGATCCATGATTTCTGCATCCAAATTGTTTCCCAGGATATCTCTTTAACCTCATCGATCTCGTTGGTTTAATTTAGATGAAGGTAATATCATCAGAGTATCATCGGTCAGAGGTTGTACTCACCATTAGCCTGGTTCAGGGGCGCCGTGGACCCATAACTAATCTGCAGCAGGAAAAGGGCGATATTCAGCGACAGCTTCTAAATGGAGGAGAATTTTGGGAATCTTAATACTGATAAGAATTGGTCAATAACTGAACAGATCTGTGAATAATTATGCCAAGTATTCAGCTCCACAGGAAGGTAAGTCACCATGGTCAAACCTCAGCACGGCCTGCAGTGTTAGGTCTCGGTAAGTGGTTTTTCGAGCCTCATTCAGTGGTATCTGAGCTTATTTTTAGCTCCACCAGGGTAACATTATAAGGCCCGCTCCCCTCCTCCGCAGTGCTCCGCACTTACCTTCATGTTCGCAGATACCTGCAGACTGGTGAAGGTGTTCAGGTCTCTGCTCTATAAAGGATGAGATCAGATGTCATCACAAAACTATTAACTTTAACGTGAACTTTCTGGTAAATGAAAGTCAAGACTGAGGACAAAAAGATCGTTTAGAACTGCCGGGAACAGACCAAGGGTGCAAACGTTCTTACAGGAAGAATGCTCCATCTCGTTTTTCAACTCAACTCTATATCAGGTTCTCCCCAGCTTTCTACAATCCTGAATGGCAGACCTGCCTGGTTAGTCAATGACATATCCTCCTCCCTAATTCTTGCTGAGGAGACCCAACTATACACTTCATTCCATGACTTCACCTCTCTTGTAACACCAGTGACCGTCTGACTGCTGTCTCTGAATTTTTCAAAACTTTCCCCATCTACTGACCTACCTAAACCTGATATCTCAATTTCAGTCTACGGTACTGTGACAACCCTTGGGGAGCTCACCAACTTATGACAACCACCCGCCAATCCCGTCGTACTATGCCACAGTTGCCATACAGGTCTCGTCCACTAGAGACATCTGGAGGCAAATCCACTGTGAGCGCAGTAGACGTTTAAGATTGGTTGGTGTGCCCATACATGATACAATTATGACTGTATGTACAATCCGTAAAATAAAATTATCGATTTTGCGTTGGAAATCAAATAAATTTGCTGCCTCCACTCTTCGTATTGAATCGGGGCGAAGAGATCCCGGCTAGCTATTCCTAAAGGGAAGAAACGGTTATTTGCAACCTAGCTTACCAATCAACAATTTATAAAAATAAGACAATGCGGCAGTATGTCTCCTCCGAGGACAGAGCTCTTAGCGTAGATCAGATAACAAGGGCAAAACTGGAACAATGAAATCGTTAGTTTAATTCTAAAAACTATACACAAAAAATATACATTAAAACTGACAGATAAATATACCGGCCAGTCGAACAGATTGGTTGGATAGAAATAAGTAAGAGATGGAAAGGAGTAGAATGTCCGTGAGTTCAGATTTACCGTGGTAAAGTCCAGTAAAAGATAGTCTTTGAAGGAATAATCCAAGATGGCGGGGGGCCCGTGGGCATAGCTGGGAGTGGTTGTGACACGCACAAGCCTTGGGTAATTGAAACAGGGGGCAGTTCTTTGCCTCATAGGGAGAAAATATGTCAGAATCTTTGCTTTGCCAGTCTCTCCGTACCCGTAGGTCAAATTAAGAAGAAGGGTTCATATTTATAATCAGTACAATTTTATGCATCATCTGATACCAAATATGACTGGACGACAATACAGTGAACCTTTAGATCTCAGAGCGGGAATCTCTGATTTGTTTGCGGTTTCCCTGGAAGGTGTGTTAGAATAACCAAAACAATATCTGAAGAGATTGTTTATTTCGTATTTTCCTAACATATGAAATATGAGGGAAATGTGGGAAAAATATGAGCTCTATGGATTGGAGGTTATCTTCCTCCTTTTATCCACTAGCTGTCTGATAAGGATCTGTCATGCTCTTCTGAAGTTTCTGACCAGGCTTAGGGTGTTAGGATTCATGCTGTGCTGGGGCCGCTCAGACTAGAAAGACTAGCCCGTTTATGAGGTTTTGTCATAATAATATCAGATTGATGGATGTATAACCTGGCATGGGGCAGGAAGAGTCTTTGGCAAGGACGTGCTAATTTACCTCTGCTCTGTGAGCTGTAACTGAAAGTTTTAACTCTTTGTGTGAATGAGAGGGCTCTTGCGATTTTTGTAATTTTAAAACAGGATGCCTTTGCAATTTCTTAGTATTGCTGAGATCGCGAAGCGTCACCACTGTCTTGGGGTTCTCTCCTTTGCTTCCCATATTTAATCACTGGCATGCTCATGTTATCTGCAGCTCAAGAATCAATCCTTTTCTCACGGTGGAAACGGACAAGACTCTTGTTCCTTTGATTCATTCTCATCTTGATTACTATAACTCATTACTAATCAGTCTTCCTCTCACTAAACTCCCCCCTCTTCAGTCTGTCCTAAATGCTGCAGCCAGGCTCGTCTGTCTGTCAAACCACTATACTGATGCTACTAGCCTGTGCCAGTCACTTCACTGGTTGCCCATCCACCACAGAATAAAGTTTAAACATTTCACCCACAAGACCCACCACAGTGCTGCACCCCCTACATCTCCTTCTCATCTCTGTCTACCATCCTACCCGTGCTCTCCACAGTGCTGCACCCCCTACATCTCCTCCCTCATCTCTGTCTACCATCCTACCCGTGCTCTTCACAGTGCTGCACCCCCTATATCTCCTCCTCATCTCTGTCTACCATCCTACCCGTGCTCTCCACAGTGCTGCACCCCCTACATCTGCAGTATACGGGCACTTTGATACCCGTTTACCACCATTCTGTTATGCTGTGTGTTTCATGTAATTGCCTGCAGCAATGTTGAAGGGTGTCATTTGGGTATTGGACCACTGGGGGAGCTGGTGAGCAGTTTATATATATAGCTAGGCCAAGGCAGGCTAGTGCAGTGCAGACCCTGGAGTCTGTGAAGGCCACATGTCTCAGGCCTAAGCGAGTCAGCAGAAGTCAAGCAGAGGCAATCCCTAGAGCAAGAGGTACTAAATGCCAAGAGGAGGTACACTGTCTACTGGAGATTCAAGGATATAAGCCAGAAGTAGGGCATTGGGGCCTTGAAGCATCAATTCCAGTCAGGACAAGTCAGGAAGAAAGTAAGGTTCACCTGCAATTCTAAGTCCTGTTGTCTTTCCCTCTGTTATACCTTGCTGGATGTAAGCCTGCTGTAACTGCGACTGTACAAACGTCTATTCTCTGCAACAAGAACTGTGTTAAGAGGTTGCCTGCTGTATTTTCTACGGTTTTCAGTAAAGTTGGAATTCTGTTTTCAAGTTACAAGTCTGCACCTCTGTTATTCCTACTATAAATACGGTGTGCCACCGTTTACTGGCACTGGCGTCACGACACATCAGGGACCCAGCCATAGGCACGTTAAACTACAACACCAAGGGCATCTCACATTCCACCTGGCTGTGTCCCGCAAGAACCCAGAGAGTGCCCCAGAGGAACAGCGTGCCGGCCTCTCCATCACTGGCATTCCCCAGGTTAGTTCCATACATTGCCCTGACTTGGGGATGCTACATTTTGGCGTCACGAACAGGATACGCACGTTTTACGGACTGTGATCAAAAACGTGAACTTTGGGCCTTAACCAGTTTGCCAAGTGACAAAACGCCTGTTTATTTGAAGTGAACTTTGCGGACCTAAAACGTACAGAAAAGTGTCCCAAAAAACCTCCAGAAAGCGCTGTGCAGTGTTGCGCTATCAAGAGGAAGAAAATCGCCACTTCAAAGTGCATTTTTGTGGACTTTTATGCTGTTTCACTACCGCTGCTTGCTGTCATTGAATTGATGCATCATGGCGCCCAAGATGGCCGCCTGAACTGTGGACTTATCTACTGCGCCATCACTACTCATTGCTGGCGGGAAAACTTAGCGCCAAACTCTGCAGCGTCACCACTTTATTCAAATTTCCCAAGCTGGACTCCACCTACCTTGGACTTGGAAGAACGCAGACGCTGTTCCCCGCCGGAGCAAGTCCGAAGCTCCGCCCCTCCAGCCCGACGTCCTCGCGGGAAGGGACGCTGCGCAAGGGATTCCCGAAGACGCCCTTCCGGATCTCGCGAGATTTGGACCGCCTGCACCGGAGTAAGTACAAACTCCTGGGAGAAATCATCCTACACCGGAGAGGGGTCGCCTGGTTAGTAAGGCCCAAAAGGGGATACCAGACTCTGTCCATCGATCGCGCCACCGGCCAGTAACCCCGCCAGCGACATCGGACCTATCGCTAACTCTTAAAGGGACCGCTCAACCAATTAATCTGCATCATGTCGGACTCAGAAGTAGCCGAGCAGCCTGCCCCCAGGGAGCCAGTGGCCACTAACGGTATTGCAGCTGCCAACATGATGCCGCTGACGATGCCGCACTACTTTGGGGCTCCATGGTTTCCCGTTATGCCGGGAGGCTCATAATTTAAAAGACTTCCAAGACAAAATCCTGGCTCTGTTCCGGCTCTATCCTATTAACCCGGAGCAGCAAATGGAGATTCTGTTAGCCCAGTTGGAAGGAGCGGCCCGTCGAGAAGTCATGTCCTGGCCCAGTTCTGAGAGGAGTACCATAGAGCAGATCTTTGACCGCCTCAGCACTACCTTTGAAGTCAGGACGGTGTCTGAAATAAAGATGCGCTTCTTCAGCAAGAAACAAAAGCCTGGTGAGTCACTTCGTGATTTTGCTTTATCCCTCCAGGAGGCCTGGAGGGCTGTCATTCATATAGACCCTAGAGAGGTTGACACCCAGGATCAAACTCTGAGAGAGCAATTTATTGCGGGTGTGAATAGCGAATCTTTAAAAACACAATTGAAAATGTTGTCGGCTCAGCACCCTAACAGTGTTTTCCTGGACTTTAAAGAACTGGCCATCAGTATTCTGGGACAACATCTGCCAACGGAACCAGTGGCCCATCCCGAGCCTCCTGTCCGTAATCCCAAGCTGACGGATACCAGCCTGCCAGGGCCAGCCAAGCCGCCCAGACTCCAGTTCCTGATACAGTGGCTGCTCTGATGGAACAGGTCAATTACCTCACTAAGAGCCTGGAAAAGTCTGCAGGAAACTGGAAGAGTGGGAGAAACCCTTAATGCTGGAAGATGAACTCCTTTTGCCTCAAAAGCCTGGCCCCCTGCGTATCAAGAAGTTTATCCCAGAGATCCTGGAAGACGTTCAAGTGACCGGTTTAGGAACCATAGCGACCTTCCTGTAATTACTGCAAGAAGTTGGGTCATACTGAATCTACTTGCTGGCAGTTAAGCGGGTCACCCTCGAGGCTGAGGACCGCCCCTCGGGAGGTAGAACAACAGGTCCAAGGGATCAAACTGGATGCCCGTTATGTGGGGTCCCGTCCCAAAATAAACGTCCGGATCAATGGAGTGCCTTTTGAAGCGTTGCTGGACACTGGATCTCAAGTCACCACTATTCAGCAGTCCACCTTTAATCAGTTCTGGAGTTCCAGCCTGCTTACCCAGCCACCTGAGTCCTGGTTGGAGATAATTGCAAGCAATGGCAAGCCCATAAAGGTCCATGGATACTGGGAACCTACGCTCCAGGTGGGAGAAGCCACTTTACCACAGCAAGGAGTGATCGTGGTACAAACCGAGGATAAAGGGGCCACCCTGTGATTGTTGGGACTAATGTTTTCAAAAATTGCTACCCTGAGGTACTTGAAGCTCTCCATCAGTCCCTGCCTGCAGCTTCCTCTGCCTCCAAGAAGGTCCTCCAAAAGACCATCAGCGTACTGTGTGCTCAGCAGAGGTTTGCAAATGAAAAGGAGAGATCTGCACCGCCAGGATCGGTGATAATAGACCAGTGACTCTACCTCCAAACTCTCAAACCCTCCTGTGGTGCCGTGCTGTCCTGGGAGTCCAGGGCCAAGACTATCCGGCCCTGGTGGAACCTGTCCAGATGGAGAACTACCCATATGTGAGAGCTGCCAAGTGCCTGGCGACCGTCTCCCAAGGTAAAGTACCTGTCCGTCTGATTAACCTCAGCGATCATCCTGCTGTGCTTACTAAGCACTGTCCTGTTGCCCAGCTTTCCCAGGTTTCCTTCCAGGATGTCATCCGCCTGCCTGTCACCGAGAAGCCATCAGCTGCCACTCGAGGACCTCTTCCTGCGGACGACTCTCCAGTGCCCTGGTGGAAGGAACTCCATGTCGGGGACGAAGCTACCCGCAGCATCAACTAGAGGGACTCCTGAACCTAGTAAAGCAACATCATCAAGCCTTCAGTAAGCATGCAACGGACTATGGAGAGGTCAGTGTTATCCAACACACCATACCCACTGGCTCTCATCCTCCCATTAAAGAGAGGTATAGACCCATACCACCAACTTCCTACCAAACTGTTAAAGAGATGATCCAAGAAATGAAAGACTCAAACGTAATCCGGGACAGTCGTAGTCCCTGGGCTGCCCCCTGGTTTTAGTAAAAAGAAAGATGGTGGCATCCGATTTTGTGTAGACTATAGAAAGATAAATCAGATCACTCACAAAGATGCTTACCCATTGCCACGTATTGAGGAGTCTCTAACTGCTCTAGGCTCCTCCGCCTATTTCTCCACCTTAGATTTAACCAGCGGATATTGGCAAGTGCCCATGGCCCCTGAAGATAGGGAAAAGACTGCTTTCACCACCCCTATGGGCCTGTTTGAATTTAATTGCATGCCATTTGGACTGTGTAATGCCCCGGGACCTTTCTAAAGATTAATGGAGCGGTGCTTAGGCCATAAGAACTTTGAGACGGTGCTGTTGTACCTGGATGACGTTATCATCTACTCTAAAACGTATGAGGACCATTTACAGCATCTAGCTGAGGTGTTTGAAATCCTTATTAAATACGGCCTCAAGATTAAACCGTCCAAATGTCACCTGCTGAAACCTGCTGTAAAATACTTGGGACATGTTGTAAGCGCAGAGGGGTCCAGCCTGATCCTGATAAGTTGGCTGCTGTCCGAAATTGGCCGGTCCCCACTACAGTGAAGGAAGTGAGGAGTTTCCTTAGCTTCGCTGGCTACTACCGGCGCTTTATCCCCACTTCGCTCAAATAGCGGATCCAATCCAGGAACTCCTGAGGGGGCAACCAAAAAGAGCCCAAAGACTCCTGTCCCCATTGAATGGAATGAAGAGAGGGAGGTTGCATTCCAGTTGTTAAAGAAGAAGTTGACTGAACCTCCTGTGCTGGGGTACCCAGATTACAGTAAGCCGTTTCACCTTTACACAGATGCCAGTAAGAAAGGCCTGGGAGCAGTGCTGGCTCAAGTGCAAGAAGGGAAAGAGAGGGTGATAGCTTATGCCAGTCGGTCCTTAAAGGGAGCTGAAAAGAATGATCAGAATTATAGCTCTTTCAAATTAGAGTTTCTGGCCTTAGTGTGGGCGGTAACAGAAAAATTCAAGGACTATTTGGCTGCCACTCCATTTATTGCCTTCACTGATAATAATCCTCTGGCCCACCTGAACACCGCCAAACTGGGGGCCTTAGAACAGAGATGGGCCTCCGCCTTGCTAATTACGACTTCACCGTAAAATACCGGGCTGGCCGTTCAAACGATAATGCTGATGCCCTGTCAAGGCTCCCCACTGAGATAGCACCAGATGACAAACGGGATGCCTGGGAAGATGTAGAGATGCCAGCATTTTATAACAGGTTTGCTCAACAGGACCAAGCTCAAGCTGCCAACAGTGGAACCTCTGACCCTCCATCCTTTGATAAGCCTGCATCCAGAGAAGAAAAGTGGATTAAGTTGCAATCAGAGAGTAGAGTTCTCGGTGAACTGCTGGACTTCTTCATCAGTGGCAGAACCCCTGAAAGAATTCGGCGAAAGACCGCAGACCCAGAACTCATCAAATTGTGGAAGCAACGTCAACAACTGTTCCTTCGAAAAGGCCTGTTGCTGCGACGAGCCTGGATCCAGTGTCAAATGACAGAGTGCACCAGATCCTCATCCCACGTCGTGATGCAGGTATGGTTCTAGAAATGTATCATGATAGGTCTGGACATTTTGGGGTTCAAAAGACTGAGGCCACTATCCGTAGGCGGTTCTACTGGGTTGGAATCAGAGAGGACATTGAGAGGTGGTGTCGGGAATGTACAGCCTGTGCCCTAAGAGAGGTGAACATCATGATCAGAGAGCACCGCTGCACCCTATTATAAGTACCGCCCTCTTGAACTGGTTGCGATTGACCACGTAAAGTTAGAACCCAGTCGCTCAGGGTATGCCTATGCCATGACTATTATTGACCATTTCACTAAGTTTGCCGTAGCAGTGCCTGTGAAGGACCTGACAGCCAAGACGACCGCTGAATTGTTCTGGAAGCACTTCCTCCTGCCTTACGGCTGCCCAGAAAAGATCCTCACCGATCAGGGGTCTGCGTTTGAGTCTCATCTGTTCCAGGAGCTGTGTCGACTGCACAATTGCCAAAAGGTCCGGACCACGGCCTATCATCCACAAGGTAATGGACTCTGTGAAAAGATGAATCAGACCCTGATTGAAATGTTGAGAGCCGTGCCTCCTGAGACCAGAGGAGATTGGCCTAACCTGTTACCACAGCTCATGTATACGTACAATAATACTATCCATTGTTCCACTGGATACACTCCTTTCTACTTGTTGTTTGGGCGTCAGGGTAAATTGCCTGCAGATCATTCCCTGGATGTACAAGTGCTGGATGACATTAATCCCCTGCCTAAAACTGACTGGGTAGCGGAACATCAAAGGCGCTTGCTTAATGCCAAAGAAATTGTCCAGGAACGCATGGAAGGTGCCCGGGAGCGACAACAAAAAGACTATGATTTGGCGGCCCATGCAGAGCCCTTGGCTGTGGGGGACACCGTGTGGTTGAAGAACAATCACCGTACCAGTAAGCTGGACAGTAAATGGGAGAGAACTCCCTATCTTGTGTCTGCCATCCCTAATGCTGAGACCCATACCTATGAGGTCACCAGAGAGGGTAAGAGTCCCCAAATTGTTCACAGAAACCGCCTAAAACTCTGCATGACAAAGGGGCCCATTGCTGGAGACTCCGACCCCAGTCTCTTGTGCCAGGACTTTCTGCTCAGCCTGTGGAGCCTATGCAGGCTGTGGCGGATCTAGTCAATGATGCTGAACCACTCCATTGGTTCCTCACACCCTGGTTAAATTTGTTGGTGCCCGCTCCAGCACCTACTGTGCCTTCACCTCCGGGAAGAGCCGGTTCAAAATGTCCCGGATCCGGTCCCCTTGTAGAGGATCCTCCGGCTCCTGTTGTTCCTGACCAGGGTCCCACTGGTGGGGACCCTCCTGTGGCTCCTCTCCTTCTACCTCGGTGCTAAGGGAGGAGGAAACTCCTGTGTTGAGAAGGTCCACCCGGATGAACAGGGGACGTCCGCCAGTCCGTTTAGGGGACTTTGATTACACTGGTGGTGTCTCCTCCCGGGCAGTTACTACTGGAAATACCTTGCTTGACGTTTGTGCGCAAGAATGGACTCCTCCACGCGAGCCCTTGCCTGTGATACACCCCCAGGGAACCTCTGTGTGAGCAGCATCCTTTTAAGTTTGTGCCCAGAGATGGACTCCCTGTGTGCGAGCCTCTGTGATATGTTTTTATGGACTCACTCATTGTCATGGACTATCCTGGTATTCCCTAACATCCGCTGTGCCAGGTCAGCGCCCCAGTTCCACTCTGTATCCTGAAGAAAGAGAGCGACGCCCTTGTCACCGCGCTCCACCTTTTCCAGCTGGACCTGATATAAATTATGCAGATGTCATTCATTTGTGTTTATGTATGCCTGCATGTTTTCCTTTTGTCTTTCAGGAGATGAATCCAGCTGGGTGGACCCCTGTGGTGGAGTACGAGGTCGTACTCAGTTTAAAGTTGTGGGGTATGCAGTATACGGGCACTTTGATACCCGTTTACCACCATTCTGTTATGCTGTGTGTTTCATGTAATTGCCTGCAGCAATGTTGAAGGGTGTCATTTGGGTATTGGACCACTGGGGAGCTGGTGAGCAGTTTATATATATAGCTAGGCCAAGGCAGGCTAGTGCAGTGCAGACCCTGGAGTCTGTGAAGGCCACATGTCTCAGGCCTAAGCGAGTCAGCAGAAGTCAAGCAGAGGCAATCCCTAGAGCAAGAGGTACTAAATGCCAAGAGGAGGTACACTGTCTACTGGAGATTCAAGGATATAAGCCAGAAGTAGGGCATTGGGGCCTTGAAGCATCAATTCCAGTCAGGACAAGTCAGGAAGAAAGTAAGGTTCACCTGCAATTCTAAGTCCTGTTGTCTTTCCCTCTGTTATACCTTGCTGGATGTAAGCCTGCTGTAACTGCGACTGTACAAACGTCTATTCTCTGCAACAAGAACTGTGTTAAGAGGTTGCCTGCTGTATTTTCTACGGTTTTCAGTAAAGTTGGAATTCTGTTTTCAAGTTACAAGTCTGCACCTCTGTTATTCCTACTATAAATACGGTGTGCCACCGTTTACTGGCACTGGCGTCACGACACATCAGGGACCCAGCCATAGGCACGTTAAACTACAACACCAAGGGCATCTCACATTCCACCTGGCTGTGTCCCGCAAGAACCCAGAGAGTGCCCCAGAGGAACAGCGTGCCGGCCTCTCCATCACTGGCATTCCCCAGGTTAGTTCCATACATTGCCCTGACTTGGGGATGCTACACATCTCCTCCTCATCTCTGTCTGCCATCCTACCCGTGCTCTCCACAGTGCTGCACCCCCTACATCTCCTTCTCATCTCTGTCTGCCATCCTACCCGTGCTCTCCACAGTGCTGCACCCCCTACATCTCCTCCTCATCTCTGTCTACCACCCTACTCCTGCTCTCCACAGTACTGCACTCCCTACACCGCCTCCTAATCTCCATCTACCACCCTACTCCTGCTCTCCACAGTGCTCCTACATTTCATCTCTGTCTACCAACCTATCTGTGCTCTCCACAGTGCTGCACCCCCTACATCTGCCTTATCTCTGTCTACCCCCTACCTGTGCTATCCACAGTGCTGCACCCCCTTCATCTTATCCTCATCTCTGTCTACCATCCTACCCATACTCTCCACAGTGCTGCACCTCCATACGTCTCCTCCTCATCTCTGTCTACCATCCTACCCGTACTCTCCACAGTGCTGCACCTCCATATGTCTCCTCCTCATCTCTGTCTACCATCCTACCCGTACTCTCCACAGTGCTGCACCTTCATACATCTCCTCCTCATCTTCTACCATCCAACCTGTACTCTCCACAGTGCTGCTCCCCCTTCATCTTCTCTTCATCTCTGTCTACCCCCTACCCGTGCTCTCCATGGTGCGTCACCCCCTACATCTCCTCCCTCATCACTGTCTACTATCCTACTCATGCTCTCCACAGTGCTGCACCTCCTACATCTCCTCCCTCATCTCTGTCTACCATCCTACCCATGCTCTCCATAGTGCTGCACCCCTACATCTCCTCCTCATCTCTGTCTGCCATCCTACCTGTGCTCTCCACAGTGCTGTACCCCCTACATCTCCCCCTCATCTCTGTCTGCCATCCTACCCGTGCTCTCCACAGTTCTGCACCCCCTACATCTCCTCCTCATCTCTGTCTACCATCCTACTCCTGCTCTCCAGTGCTGTACCCCCTACATCTCCTCCTCATCTCTGTCTGCCATCCTACCCATGCTCTCCACAGTTCTGTACCCCCTACATCTCCTCCCTCATCTCTGTCTACCATACTAGCTGTACTCTCCACAGTGCTGTACCCCCTACATCTCCTCCTCATCTCTGTCTACCATTCTACCCGTGCTCTCCATAGTTCTGCACCCCCTACATCTCCTCCCTCATCTCTGTCTACCATCCTACCCGTGCTCTCCACAGTACTGCACCCTCTACATCTCCTTCTCATCTCTGTCTGCCACCCTACCTGTGCTCTCCACAGTGCTGCACCTCCTACATCTGCCCCTCATCTCTGTCTACCATCCTACCCGTGCTCTCCACAGTACTGCACCCCCTACATCTCCTCTTCATCTCTGTCCACCATCCTACCCGTATGCTCCACAGTGCTGCACCTCCTACATCTCCTCCCTCATTTCTGTCTACCATCCTACCTGTGCTCTCCACAGTGCTGCGCCCCCTACATCTCCTCCTCTACTCTGTCTACCATCCTACCTGTGCTCTCCACAGTGCTGGACCTCCTACATCTCCTCCCTCATCTCTGTCTACCATCCTACCTGTGCTCTCCACAGTTCTGCACCCCCTACATCTCCTCCTCATCTCTGTCTACCATCCTACTCCTGCTCTCCACAGTGCTGTACCCCCTACATCTCCTCCCTGATCTCTGTCTACCATCCTACCCGTGCTCTCCACAGTTCTGCACCCCCTACATCTCCTCCTCATCTCTGTCTACCATCCTACCTGTGCTCTCCACAGTGCTGCACCCCCTACATCTCCTCCTCATCTCTGTCTACCATCCTACCCGTGCTCTCCACAGTTCTGCACCCCCTACATCTCCTCCTCATCTCTGTCTACCATCCTACCCGTGCTCTCCACAGTTCTGCACCCCCTACATCTCCTCCTCATCTCTGTCTACCATCCTACCCGTGCTCTCCACAGTGCTGCACCCCCTACATCTCCTTCTCATCTCTGTCTGCCACCCTACCTGTGCTCTCCACAGTGCTGCACCTCCTACATCTCCTCCTCATTTCTGTCTACCATCCTACCTGTACTCTCCACAGTGCTGAACCCCTTACATCTCCTCCTCATCTCTGTCTGCCACCCTACTCAATCTCCATTCTGACAATGATCTAAGATTAACATCCTTCATAATTCGAACCTCTTACTCCCGTCTTCAAGACTGTTCTCTTGCTGCACCCGCTGTCTGGACTGCTCTTCCCCAGACAATCAGGTTAATTCCCAACTTCCAAAGCTTCAATTTACCTTAAAACACATCTTTTCAGGCAGCTTATCAATTGTTCCCCAAACTCTTCTCCGCCCCCATTCCCCCATTCTTCAGAACCGAACACCATCTTCTCACAGTAATCCCCACACTCTATGCACTGGCTCTTGCATCTCCATCTGCACAACTCTATCTAGTGCAAAGATGGCTGGACCACTTTATAAAACATTTCCTCATAGATTGTAAACTCTTATGAGCAGAACCCTAACTAGAACTGACTGGGCCCCACAGCAGATTTTTAAATGCCAACCCCCCACAGCAGCCCCCTCCTCCTGTGCCAACCCCCATTCCTGTGGTTAGTCTAGATTACTCTGTCAGGCCAGGCCCGGCATCTGCTCTGTCTTTTTCCTACCTGTATATACTGTACATCATGGTAAAGTCATTGTATAATACCGTTCAGAGGACCCTGGCAATAAAGTCTTTCAGTCTTTCTCCTGAATGGGCCCCTAGGAGTCGGTTCCCCATCTTCCCGTATAGCTACACCCCTGCTCACCCCTAGTGTTTCAATAGATTTTAGTCTGTAATTCTGTGATGCCTATTTTGGTTCGTACATGTGACCACTGAATTATAAAGTGTAAATTATGCTGTGGAGCATGGTGGCGTTATAGAAATAATGATTATTATTAATAACTAGGCGGACTTGACATGAAGACTCTTGTTGACAACCCGTCTGGCAGTCATATTGGTTGTCAACCAGAGAGAACATTGAATTGAATATTCAAGGACTAGACATAGCTGTGGCCTACGGCGAGGTCTTACATCTCTGCTCCTCAGGTGACTACTATCGGAGCAGGTCCAGACTGAGAAGGTAATTTATACAGTATATCATGGAGGCGTCTTCCATAGCCTCATTATCCTCCAGAAATCACAGCATGCACTAGAATGAAGGATGAGGCACAGACGCACAGGATATAGCGCCGAGGAGGAGAGATAGAGAAGCTTCACAGAGAACGCCCACTGAGCTCTGAACCTGCGGCTGCACAAGCAGGGTGCGAAAGAAAGCAGATCCTGACTGTAATGACTCCTGGTGTCCTAATAACTCACAAATGTCACACCAGAGGAGCAGTATCTGCCAGGAGACATCTACAAGTGGCTCTCTATAGAATGGTGCCTGATACATCTGTAGATTCTGTAATGATGAGATCAATGTCTGTTCAGTCTTCGTTAATGGAAACACGGACTGTCGTAACGTTTACCTATATCAGGGGACATTGCATTCTCTGACATGGAGAAAACACTTCCTACAAATTGCCAGAACAAGCGCTGTGCAGACCCTGAACACACAGGGAATGCTGACAATTCCAGCTCTGAAGTCTGTTTATGCTGGTTAATTCTGCAGATTAGAGGTGGTCCACAGCTATAAAGTGACCCGGACAACTTACCTAAGACTTTTATCAGGGCGAGATGTTCACCGCTTCCAGATACATAGATGTGAAAATCTACATACCGTCCATATGTCACATGGGCACTGGATTTGCTGAGCTACACATATTTGTCTTCTGCTTTCCATCCTCTAAATGCTGTGTCCTGGGTGATGGGACTTCCTGTTCTGGGCTGCTGTCCTCTGGTGGAAGTTGGTTTTTCATACGTCAGAGATGATGCATGTCAGAGTCTTCTTGTACGTTATATGTAGATCTTATAAGCTCCATGGATTCCATACGTCTCCTGCTTCCATCGCTGTGGTGGGTTACGAGGTCAAGAGCTGCTCCTAAGAATTCCCTAGTGTTCTGATATCTGAGAACAGGTCCTACAAAGTGCGTATAGGTTAGTATCTAGTGCCCACCTGAAGAGTCCACTCCGTCCCAGGTTACTCCTGGGAACTTATACTTACCTGGTCTTGTCCTAGAGCCCATTACTTTTGGATATGATTTTTTGGAGGGATCCCTGGGAGCGGTGGCTTTGTGTGACCATCATAAGGATCTCTCAGAAATCTAGTCTGCCAGTAGTCAAGCAAATAATAGCAAAAGTGTGGAAACGTAGGCTGTTCTGCTCCAAGACACTTAAATGCTGAACACTTCGTGTTCGTGGGACCTCGTACCCCCTGCAGCCCTCCCGAAATGAATGGAGAAGCCAGTCACAAAGCTGTGGAATTCCCATAGAAATGAATGGAGCTGCCGCAACATGCCCCGCTGGCCTCTCCATTTATTCCAGGGGGGCAGCAAGGGGTACGGCTCTCCCATTCTGGGGATTGGTGGGGGTCCTGGCAGTAGGACCCCCACCAATCTAATAGTTATTCCCTATTCTGTGGACAAGGGATAACTTCAAACAACCGGAGAACCCCTTTAACTGTTCATTAAGGTAGTGAGTGTCCCTTTAAGAGGAACACTGGTTTGACACATTCAGGGAACTGGTGAGGCAAGAAGACAGTGAGGAAATCATTGCGACACTGCTGAGATTGTAGCTGTGGGAGGTGGGGAGGGCACCACAGAATACACAGCGCCTTCTGGCTCACGTTACGCAGTACCTTCACTTCACCCATCTGGACTGTGAATAAACACATTGCGCATGCGCCATATCGACGGTAATCACATTTCATGCCGCTCTGCAGAGTGTACTGTTGCTGGATGCAGCGCATGCGCAGTTCTTCTATAGTTCCCAGCCCGTAGATTTCAGCAGCAATACCAGTGACATCAGCAAAGGCTGGGCAGACCTGGAGCAGTTTATGGGGGAGGCCTTGAGCAATTGCCCAAATTGAGACAACTCTCGGTGCACTTACCACCTAATTTCATACCCAATTAAAGTTGGTTTGCTCAGCAGTAAAAAGCTATGAACCCAAAGGTATGTGATCACATGCTTCTAAGTTCATTAAAAAGTGCTGTCGTTGCCAGATTCCTCTAATGGTATGTCTTGCTTGACAGTTGCTGAAGGCACAATACACTTGCTGGTTGCAGATAACAGGAATAGTTTTCAAGCAGTCCTTGATCGTAGATAGTCCACAGGACCACCACAGCATGGTTGCACCTGAAGGGACTGAATCTTCTGTGCTGCTGATGGTCACTGGGAGGCTACTCCTTACCACAGCCTGTCCAGCCCAGAAGTTACTCCTGGGATTGCAGTAGTCGTTCATGATTGTAGGTTCTGCATGTCTGTGGGTCCTCATGGCTAAGCTACTCCCTTTTACAGACTTACCCAGATACCCTCGGCACTCCCGGTAAGTAGGGTCATGACCCCTAGCCCATAGTGTGGCTAACACTGCAGACGTTCCTCTGATCTATAATAGATACTGAATACCTGGGGCAATTTTGAATAGGAGGGAGAAAAATCAGGATTCAATAATAACAGTAGGGATAAACCTATTTCCCCCTATTACATTAGATTAGGATGGTTCTCAGAGATAGGAGAACCTCCATTTAGTCCCCGGAGTTATATTTGATTAACAAATACATAACCCTTCCGGCTGCCCAGTGATTTTAATTTATTTGGCATTATTTAGTTTTATGAATAAACAATAAATAAAAGTTATATTTTATAATAAGCCGAAAACAGAAAATGTGTGGCTTTCAGCCACTTTAGTGTATTATTACTATATGTAGACACTGTATATACTGTATGTTGGCTCCATATGGCACTATTATTACATGTAGACTCGGTATATACTGTATGTGGTGGGCTCTGTATGGCACGATTATTACATGTGAGCTCTGTATGGCACTATTATTACATGTAGACTCGGTATATACTGTACAGTATGTAAGCTCTGTATGGCGCTATTAGTATATGTAGACACTGTATATACCGTATGTGAGCTCCATATGGCACTATTATTACATGTAGACTCGGTATATACTGTATGTGGTGGGCTCTGCATGGCACGATTATTACATGTGAGCTCTATATGGCACTATTACTGTATGTGGGCTCCATAAGGCACTGGTATATGTGTGCACAGTATGGCGTTGTTATAAGACACTGTATGGTGCACAGTATGGTTCTATTAATTGGGCAGTATTATGGCAGTATTACTCCTCATTTTTCTCTTTTTAGCAGCGGCTCCAAAGACATATCTGAGGTTGTTCCTATTTGCGAGGTCTACATGGCCCATCTCTGGTCCCTTCCATCTTGTCTGCCGCTCTGTCACTTACCGGCCCGTCTTGCAGGACCTCTCTCCTTAAATCCATCTATTTGCAGTTTGTACCGTCCTCATCATAAGTCCCATGGCGAGTGCCGTTCTCAAAGTCCTCCAGGTAGATGCGCAGACGATACAACTTCTTCTGGGTCAGGAGGGAAATGTTCTGTAAACCTGAGTGTCAGAGGTGACGACGGAGCACTTACCCAGCCAGACGTCTGTCCAAAGTCTTCCCAACCGCGATAGAAGTCAATACCGCCATCAAACCTCTTCTGAAAGACCTGCAAGGAGTGGAATGGTCCGGAGGTGTCCATTCACACTTGTATGTAGTAGACCCTGGGATGAAGGAGACTGATGGGGTCCATTTATGAAGACTGGACCCAAATGGTTAGATGGAAGATGCAACATTTCCCTCACGAGGTCCAAGAGGATGGAGTTCTCCAACAAATCTCGAGTCTGCATGTGTTTCCTCTGGAGAATATCTGAGATGTTGATCACATTTTGGTAGCACAAAAACACTGGCGACAACGAGTAGACCATTGACTGATGAGGTCTTAAAGGGGATGTCTCAAGGCAGCGGCCAAATGATTATTACATATGGGAGATATTTGTACAAAGATGTGGATTTGTAGCATATAATGTAAAATGATGAAAATAGTCAAATTATGAGGATTACAAAGAGTTCTTCACGTTCATCATTTCGATCATTACTGATCTATAATGGGCTCAGAAAGAAGAATATGTGGAGACCTTAAAGGGACCGAGTATAGATGACAGTCTAGGGGCTGGAACCCACCGTCCAGGGTCCTCCAGTGCTGCTCATGTCACAGTACACAGTCATCGGAGGAGTGTCCGCACCGCCAGGATACATCAGGTGAACCGCATTGCTGAGAAAAATAAAGGCTTCATATTTGCAAATGAGCCTCTAGGAGCAACAGGGGCGTTGTCATTACACTTAGAGCCCTCATCACTTTGATTGACAGCACCAGGTGTGATGACTTCACAATGCCTGGTCCTGTAAATCAAAATGCAGAGGGTGCGGCTGTAGAGAGAGCAGAGCCTCTAAGTGTAATGACAACGCCCCAGTTGCTCCTAGCGGCTCATTTGCATATATAAGAAACCTTCATTTTTCTCAGCAATACGGGCACATATGAACACGGGACCAACACAGACGCCTTCAGCTGCCGAGCGCACATGAAACAGGTCAGCCGGGGTCATAGGGACAGATCTGCTGACAGACGCCCTTCAAACCCATCAGCAGCAGTGGCAAGGCGCTCTCTGCTAGTTTGTTACAATGTTTCACTTTGGAGCTCAGGCTGCTTATCTGAGCATTGTCTACCCTGGACACAATTGTATCCACTTCTCCGCTGAGAGGTTTGCATCCTCTGTGTATTCCAGAGCCTTTTCATTCACTGACAAAAAGCAGCCCCTGTGATGTAACAGCCCTATAAAAATCCTAATCCTACCTGGTCGCCAGCATTTTACAGTAAACTGAGCATAGGGAGAGATGTAACAAGTGCTAGGGACAGTGGTTAACAAAGCTTAAATTGTAGAATCTTGGATAGGGAGAGTGCAAGGGCAGTGTAGGGAGATCATAGGGAGAGTTTTAATAGATAAGCAATCCCATTTTGCCTTGACTCTTATTTTGGGGTGAATAACCTGTGTAATATTACCATTAGTGGGGTGTCATTGTCATCCAGGGGTCGTGTTTTGACCAGCAACCCAGCTGTCCTTGAATGGTTGACTCGGTCTTCAACATCATTTCAACCGACATCAGACACCCCAAGCCAGGAGTCGGTGGGTTCCTCTGACACTACGCTTAGTCGGCATGGCCAGGAAACAACCTCTGGGTCCCCACCCATCCTGAACCTGTCTCTGTCATTTTCTGTTCCTTCTGCGCGAGAAGTATTATATGCCGTTGGCTCGTCTCCACTTTTCAGAGAGGCCGAGCTACTAGAGCTGGAGGAGACATCTGCCGCTTCCTCCGGTAGGTGGGCAAGGACCAACAATAAGTGCCGCATGGGAGCTGGTGTTGTGAGAGGTCAGGCACGTGGGTGAGGGTGACATCAGTGATGAGCAGACTGTAGTGGTTGATGATGAAACTTATCGCACGGGAGAGCCGGGTGAAGAGGGGGCTTCACCATCATCAGGGGGTGAGGTCGGCAGGAGGCCCGTGTAACAGCACCACAGTAGCAGCATGCCGATGAGCCAGCAGGGAGGCCACAGTTTGAGATCTGGAGCCACACGTGACCGGGGTAGACCGTCTGCTACTCAGGTGACATGCCCTGTACCAGAAGCCAGTCTATTTATTCCATGTTCTGTTCAGTGTGGGCTTCGGCTGGGCCACTTTCAAGACTGGTGTGTGAAAAGGGTTGGTATATTAGCTTATACAGACAGTCATGTATATACGGCATGGAGTTTATATGTGCTCCCCGTGGGTTTCCTCGTGGTTCTCCAGTTTTCTCCCACCCTCCAAAGACACTGATAGGAAACTTAGATTGGGGACTGTGTGATGTCAATGTCTGTACAGCGCTGCGGAATATGTCAGCGCTAAAGAAGTAAAATAAATACTTAAACATGTTCATGTGATACAATTAGAGATATGCGAATTTTTCAAAAATTCGATTCGGCCGGTTAGCCGAATTTTCTGGAAAAATTATCTTCAATCCGAATTTATTCGATGCGAATCGCGTTAAAAAAGTCTGTTTCCGGGCTGGTGAGAGCCTGTATAGTCGTGTAGAACACTGGGCCTTGCAGTAATACACATAGGGAGTCTGCTGGAGTAGTGAAATAATACTGTGAGTCCATATGACATGTAGATGACAGGCGTCGCTCTTAGAATCACTGCACACTTCATGGGGCAAAAACTGACCTTAGCCTTATAGGTCGGTGTTAGCGCCAAGAAGAAGTGCACTCCTTTTACGCCGTCGTCAGCTGATTTCACATATATGTCTACAGAACCTGTTCTATTAAACGCTTATACAAGTAGAGCCCCCCAACAGAGTGGAGACGGTGTCAGCAGTTTGTGTTTACGTCACTGATTCATTTTCCCCATTCTCTGATCCGTCAGAACAATAACCCAGAAAAACGGATCCTGTCTGTGGAGCATCCACCTTCACTCGGTCTGCATTTGGTCAGTATTCCATCAGTATTGCTAAAGAAAAAAAAAACAGGAGTGGATCCAAAACAGAGATGACACGTGAATGAAATATTTGAATGTCTTCTGTGTTTCTACCCACTCCGGCTTTTGGCTACCAAATCACAAGTTCAAATTCTGATGGGACCATACAGGCCTTACAGCTGCTACACAGACAGGATCCTTCCTTTTGACAGATCAGAAGAAGTGTCAAATAAATTATGATGTCAGTCAGATCGAAAGCCAAAATAGTTGACCGGTCATGAAGTGGGGAGAGTGGGAACAGCATTAGAAGTCCACAGAGTGGCCCTATGACAGGGTCTGGAGGTGGAAGCAGCATGAGGAGACCACAGAGTGGCCCAGTAGCATAGTGTTGAGGTGGCAGAAGCATGAGGAGACCACAGAGTGGTGATGTGGCAGCAGCATGAGGAGACCACAGAGTGGCCCTATGACATAGTGGTGAGGTAGAAGCAGCATGAAGAGACTACAGAGTGGCCCAATGGCAGGGTCTGGAGGTGGAAGCAGCATGAGGAGACCACAGAGTGGCCCAGTAGCATAGTGTTGAGGTGGAAGCAGCATGAGGAGACCACAGAGTGGTGATGTGGCAGCAGCATGAGGAAACCAGAGTGGCCTAGTAATATAGTGCTGAGGTAGCAGAAGTATGAGGAGACCACAGAATGATGATTTGGCAGCAGCATGAGGAGACCACAGAGTGGCACAATGACAGAGTCTGGAGGTTGCGGCAGCATCAAGAGGAGGCCACCGAGTGGCACAATGATTGAGTCTGCAGGTGGCGGCAGTATAAGGAGGCCACGGAGTGGCACAATGACTGAGTCTGCAGGTGGCGGCAGTATGAGGAGACCACCAAGTGGCACAATGACTGAGTCTGCAGGTGGCGGCAGTATGAGGAGGCCACTGAGTGGCACAATGACTGAGTCTGCAGGTGGCGGCAGTATGAGGAGGCCACAGAGCGGCACAATGACTGAGTCTGTCCAAATTGCATGATATTGACAAAATATCCATCCCGATGGAGTGTTCATCTTAGCGGGTGATTTTAACCAAGCCAATCTCAAAACTGTGCTCCCCAAATTTTACCAGTTTGTTAAATTTCCAACTAGGGGGAGAAATACATTGGACCGTGTGTATTGCAACATAGCAAATGCTTATACAGCATCTCCTGCCCCCATCTTGGCAGGTCGGATGACATTTCTTTGTTTTTGGCTCCGGCATACAAACCTCTTGTCATCAGGATTAAGCCGATTTTGCATACAATCGGAGTCTGCCCTGAAGGAGCCACAATGAGATACAGGGTTGTTTTGAGGACACAGATTGGGATTTGTTTAAACAGGCAGCTACAAAGGACTTAAACCTATATGCCGAGTCCTCTGTCCTATCCTATATTACATTTTGTATGGACAATGTCACTGATACCAAAATCATTTGGACCTTCCCAAATAGGAAACCATGGATAAACAGAAATGTCCAAAACCTTTTGAAGGCACGGGACATTGCTTTCCGTAAGGGAGACCCAAAGGAGTACAAAACAGCCAGGTCCAACCTGAAGAGGGGCCTAAAGGAGAAAGCGCTGCGACAAAACAAAAATACAACATTGTTTTACAAGCTCTGATTCCCGACGCATGTGGCAGGTATCAACACCTCTTCTATCAACACTGGAAATTCTTTCTCTCTTGACCTAAATCATTTTTTTGCATGATTTGACAAAGACAATGAGCCGCCTATCATCAAATTAGCCCAGCAAGATGTTCCCTGATCCCTGGGCCTTAAGCCACATTAATCCCCACAAAGCAGCGGGCCCTGAAGAAGTTCCTGGAAAGGTCCTAAAAAACTCTGCTAAACAGCTGAAACCAGTGTGTACCAGTATGTCTAACAGCTCACTAGAGGAGGCCATTGTCCCCACTTGCCTGAAGTCCTCCACAATTGTCCCAATTCCAAAACCGGCCCGGGGTGAAGACCCTAAGTGATTATCGCCCGGTGCCTCTCACTCCTATTGTTATGAATAGTGTTGAGCGAACAGTTCGAGCATCGTTCGGGTTCGTACCGAATTTTGGGGTGTCCGGGACCCGGACCCGAACCCGGACATTTTCAAAAAAGTTCGGGTTCGGGTTCGTCGTTCGGCATGTATTTAGGCGCATTTTGAAAGGCTGCAAAGCAGCCAATCAACATGCATCATACTACTTGCTCTAAGATGCCATCGCAGCCATGCCTACTATTGGCAAGGCTGTGATTGGCCGAGTGCAGCATGTGACTCAGCCTCTTTATAAGCTTGTGCGCACGTCGGGACGTGCTCACTCCCGATGTGAATAGAACAGGGATAGACGCAGCTGATGCTAGGGCGAGAATAGGCAGGGATAATTGAATAACTGGAAGCAAATTTCTCTCCTCCACCTGTGATTCATCTGAACAACTGCAGCTGAGCTGCTTTTTTGATAGGGATTGGCTATTTTTAGAGTGGCCAGAGTGATTTTTCCATCCACATGTACCTGGGCTGACCGCCGGCCGCCATTTTGCGACTTGTAGTGCTGCAGCAGAAGCTGCCACAGTGTGCATTCCAAAGCTCCAAACAAGTCAGACATCTACACCTGGGATTCAGACCAATAGCGATTTAGCAGCACAGTCCAAGGCTATTTTTTTTAAAGGTTGTGCAGACCATTTTGTGGCACATGTTACTGGGCTGATAGGCGGCGGCCATCTTGGGACTAGTGCTGCAGCACAATCTCTCCCAACGTCCATTAATCACTTGTAATAGTGGTCTGTGCCATAGAAATCCTACATCAGGGACTTGGGTGTGCTTGTGTCACCCCTACTAATACCAGTCCACCTGTAATCCATACAGTCAAAAGACTGAAAGTATTCCAGTGAGGGAATTTTTTTTATTTAAAAAGGCCAAGTTAGTTTATCTGGCGTTCAATATACTAGATACAGTTAGGCCTGCGTTTCATACATCTGGAATTAGCAAACTAATGTGCTGGGGTTGGGAAAACATATATGTACCCATACTAGAATCTGTCAAAGAAAGCGGTACTCACATATAACAGTCATTCCATCTGTAATCCATACAGTCAAAAGACTGAAAGTATTCCAGTGAGGGATTTTGCTTATAAAAATAATATATTTCATTGTGGTGCGAGTTGAATCGCAACAATGAAGAAAAATACTATTAAGGGACGAGGACGCGGTCGTGGTGGTGTCCGTGGAGCCTCTGTTGCTGGTAGAGGACGTGGCCGTTCGGCCCCAGGCGCACACAGTAGGGAACGAACTCCCTCAACTAGCCGGCAGAATGTACCGCAATATCTCGTGGGGCCCAATGCCGCTCTTAGGATGGTAAGGCCTGAGCAGGTACAGGCATTAATCGATTGGGTGGCACGACAGTGCTTCCAGCACGTTCACCACATGGTCTTCCACCCAGTCTTCTGCGGAAAGCGCACAGGTGGCACCTGAAAACCAAGCCCATCAGTCTGTCACATCACCCCCAAGCATATCAGGGAAACGGTCTGAGCCACAAGTTATGCAGCAGTCTCTTCTTCTGTTTGAAGACTCTGCTTCCAGGGTTTCCCAGGGCGTCCACCTAGCCCTTCCCCAGTGGAGGAAGACATACCATGCACTGACGCACAACCACTTATGTCTCCAGATGAAGAGGACATGGGAATACCACCACAGCAGAGTCACCGACTCTCTGATGATGACGAAACACAGGTGCCCACTGCCGCGTCTTTTTGCAGTGTGCAGACTGAACAGGAGGAGGTCAGGGAGGGAGACTGGGTGGAAGACGATGCAGAGGACGATGAGGTCTTAGACCCCACATGGACTGAAGGTCGTGGCGATGACTTTCACAGTTCAGAGGAAGAGGTAGTGGTGAGACCGAGACAACAGCGAAGCCAAAGAGGGAGCAGGGGGCCAAAGCAGACGAGCCGCCGCCCCAGAGTTCGCCTGCTACTGGACATCGCCAACAGGGACCCAGCCCCACAAAGGCAGCTTCAAAGAGTTCCCTGGCATGGCACTTCTTTAAACAATGTCCTACCGACAAGACCCGAGTGACTTGCACGCTCTGCCATCAGAGCCTGAGGCGAGGCATTAACGTTCTGAACCTCAGCACAACCTGCATGACCAGGCATCTACATGCAAAGCATGAACTGCAGTGGGGTACACACCTTAAAAACCAGGCACTCGCTGAGGCTCCCCTGCTCCCTCTACCGCTGCTGCCTCGGCTTCCGCCTCGAGAGGAATGTTGCCACCTGCCGAGCAGCAAACAGAGGATGTGCCACCGACACCACCACCACCGCCACCGTCAACTAGCGTCTCCACTATATCACACAGCAGCGTTCAGCTCTCAATATCTCAAACCTTAGAGAGGAAGCGCAAATTCCCCGAGTCACCCTCGAGCCCTTGGCCTGAACGCCAGCATTTCTAAACTGCTGGCCTTTGAAATGCTGTCATTCCGGCTGGTGGACACAGACAGCTTCAAACAGCTGATGGCCATGGCTGTCCCGCAGTATGTGGTTCCCAGCCGCCACTACTTCTCCAAGACAGCCGTGCCTTCCCTGCACATGCAAGTGTCCGATAAAATCAAGTGTGCACTGCGCAACGCCATTTGTGGCAAGGTCCACCTAACCACAGATACGTGGACCAGTAAGCACGGCCAGGGACGCTATATCTCACTAACTGCACACTGGATGAATGTAGTGGCGGCTGGGCCCCGGCGGACAGTTCCTTGGCGCACGTCCTTCCGCCCCCTAGGATCGCAGGGCATCATTCTCTGCCTCCTGTAGCCTCCTCCTCCTACTCGGCTTCCTCCTCCACTGCTTCCACCAGCTCATCCGGTCAGCCACACACCTTCACCACCAACTTCAGCACAGCCCGGGGTAAACGTCAGCAGGCCATTCTGAAACTCATATGTTTGGGGACAGGCCCCACAGCGCAAAGGAGTTGTGGCGGGGTATTGAACAACAGACCGACGAGTGGTTTCTGCCGGTGGGCCTCAAGCCAGGCCTGGTGGTATGCGATAATGGGCGAAATCTCGTGGCAGCTCTGGGACTAGCCGGTTTGACGCACATCCCTTGCCTGGCGCATGTGCTGAACTTGGTGGTGCAGAGGTTCATTCACCACTACCCCAACATGTCAGAGCTGCTGCATAAAGTGCGGGCCGTCTGTGCGCGCTCCGCCCGTTCACATCCTGCCGCTGCTCGCCTGTCTGCGCTACAGCGGAACTTCGGCCTTCCCGCTCACCGCCTCATATGCGACGTGCCCACCCGGTGGAACTCCACCTTGCACATGCTGGAGAGACTGTGCGAGCAGCAGCAGGCCATAGTGGAGTTTCAGCTGCAGCACGCTCGCGTCAGTCGTACTGCCGAACAGCACCACTTCACCACCAATGATTGGGCCTCCATGCGAGACCTGTGTGCCCTGCTGCGCTGTTTCGAGTACTCCACCAACATGGCCAGTGGCGATGACACTGTTATCAGCGTTACAATACCACTTCTATGTCTCCTTGAGAAAACACTTAGGGCAATGATGTTAGAGGAGGTGGCCCAGGTGGAGGAGGAGGAGGAGGAGGATGAGGGCTCGTTTCTAACACTTTCGGGCCAGTCTGTTCGAATTGGCTCAGAGGGAGGTTTGTTTAAGCAGCAGAGGACAGGTTCACAAGTCGCCAGCCAAGGCACTGTACTGGAGGACGAGGAGGATGAGGAGGAGGAGGTGGAGGGGGACGAGGATGACGCAAGTTCACAGCGGGGTGGCAGCCCAGGCCCATCACTGGTGCGTGGCTGGGGGATACGGTGGACGATGACGATACGCCTCCCACAGAGGACAGCTTGTCCTTACCCATGGGTAGCCTGGCCCACATGAGCGAATATATGCTCCAATGCCTGCGCAACGACAGCAGAGTTGCCCACGTTTTAACGTGTGCAGACTACTGGGTGGCCACCCTGCTGGATCCCCGGTATAAAGACAATGTGCCCACTTTAATTCCTGAACTGGAGCGCGACCGTAAGATGCGCGAGTACAAGCGCACGCTGATAGAGGCGCTCTTGAGAGCATTCCCACATGTCACAGGGGAACAGGTGGAAGGTGAAGGCAGAGGAGTGGCAAGAGGTCGCCAACGCAGCTGTGTCACGGCCAGCTCATCTGAGGGCAGGGTTAGCATGGCAGAAATGTGGAAAAGTTTTGTCTCCACGCCACAGCTATCTGCACCGACACCTGATACGGAATGTGTTAGCAGGAGGCAGCATTTCACTAACATGGTTGAACAGTATGTCTGCACACCCCTCCACATCCTGACGGATGGTTCGGCCCCATTCAACTACTGGGTTTCGAAATTGTCCACGTGGCCAGAGTTAGCATGTTATGCCTTGGAGGTGCTTTCCTGCCCGGCGGCCAGCGTTTTATCTGAGCGCGTATTCAGCACGGCAGGGGCGTCATTACTGACAAGCGCAGCCGCCTGTCCACAGCCAACGTGGACAAGCTGACCTTCATAAAGATGAACCAGGCATGGATCCCACAGGACCTGTCCCTCCCTTGTGCAGAGTAGTCCTTATTAACTGCCTAAAACATGTCTTGTTGTGCTACGGGCCACTTCTTTATTTGATACAAATTTTATGAAACCCACAGTTGAATGAAACTCTTCTCTGTCTGGGCGCCGGGGCCTAACCAGATGAAAGTGGCCGGTTAAACTAACGGGTGACATGAAGCCATAACCTCTGCCATGCTACCTCTGTCTTCTGTCTGGGTGCTGAGGCCTAAGTCAAATAAAGCGGTCTTCTGCTGTGCTGGGGATATGAAGCTAATCTCTGACCTCTCTCCTCTGTCTGGGTCCAAAGGCCTAAATCACTGAAAGAGGCCTTCTCCTGTGGTGTGTGATATGATGCCAGAATATGTGCTGTGGGGCCTCTCTCCTCTTCCTGGGTGCAGGGGTCAAATAAACTAAATTGTGGCCTACTCCTGTGGTGGTTGATATGATGCCTGATTCTCTGATGTGGAACCTCTCTCCTCTGTTTGGGTGAAGGGGTCAAAGTAACTAAATGGTGGCTTCTCCTGTGGTGGCTGATATGATGCCAGAATATGTGCTGTGGGGCCTCTCTCCTCTTCCTGGGTGCAGGGGTCAAAGTAACTCAATGGTGGCTTCTCCTGTGGTGGCTGATATGATGCCAGAATATGTGCTGTGGGGCCTCTCTCCTCTTCCTGGGTGCGGGGTCAAAGTAACTCAATGGTGGCTTCTCCTGTGGTGGCTGATATGATGCCTGAATATGTGCTGTGGTGCCTCTCTCCTCTTCCTGGGTGCGGGGTCAAAGTAACTCAATGGTGGCTTCTCCTGTGGTGGCTGATATGATGCCAGAATATGTGCTGTGGGGCCTCTCTCCTCTTCCTGGGTGCAGGGGTCAAAGTAACTCAATGGTGGCTTCTCCTGTGGTGGCTGATATGATGCCAGAATATGTGCTGTGGTGCCTCTCTCCTCTTCCTGGGTGCAGGGGTCAAAGTAACTCAATGGTGGCTTCTCCTGTGGTGGCTGATATGATGCCTGAATATGTGCTGTGGTGCCTCTCTCCTCTTCCTGGGTGCGGGGTCAAAGTAACTCAATGGTGGCTTCTCCTGTGGTGGCTGATATGATGCCAGAATATGTGCTGTGGGGCCTCTCTCCTCTTCCTGGGTGCAGGGGTCAAAGTAACTCAATGGTGGCTTCTCCTGTGGTGGCTGATATGATGCCAGAATATGTGCTGTGGTGCCTCTCTCCTCTTCCTGGGTGCGGGGGTCAAAGTAACTCAATGGTGGCTTCTCCTGTGGTGGTTAGTATGATGCCAGAATATGTGCTGTGGGGCCTCTCTCCTCTTCCTGGGTGCAGGGGTCAAAGTAACTCAATGGTGGCTTCTCCTGTGGTGGCTGATATGATGCCAGAATATGTGCTGTGGTGCCTCTCTCCTCTTCCTGGGTGCGGGGTCAAAGTAACTCAATGGTGGCTTCTCCTGTGGTGGTTAGTATGATGCCAGAATATGTGCTGTGGGGCCTCTCTCCTCTTCCTGGGTGCAGGGGTCAAAGTAACTCAATGGTGGCTTCTCCTGTGGTGTGTGATATGATGCCTGAATATGTGCTGTGGTGCCTCTCTCCTCTTCCTGGGTGCGGGGGTCAAAGTAACTCAATGGTGGCTTCTCCTGTGGTGGCTGATATGATGCCAGAATATGTGCTGTGGGGCCTCTCTCCTCTTCCTGGGTGCAGGGGTCAAAGTAACTCAATGGTGGCTTCTCCTGTGGTGGTTAGTATGATGCCAGAATATGTGCTGTGGGGCCTCTCTCCTCTTCCTGGGTGCAGGGGTCAAAGTAACTCAATGGTGGCTTCTCCTGTGGTGGCTGATATGATGCCAGAATATGTGCTGTGGGGCCTCTCTCCTCTTCCTGGGTGCAGGGGTCAAAGTAACTAAATGGTGGCTTCTCCTGTGGTGGTTGATATGATGCCTGATTCTCTGCTGTGAAACCTCTCTCCTCCATCTGGGTGTAGGGGTCAAAGTCTTTCAAAGTCGCCTTCTCCTGTGCTGATTGATATAAAGCTGATGGTTGTGCCATCTGACATGGTTGCCAGGGTCTGATTCAATGGGGGCCTACTCCTGTGGTGGGTGATCTAAATGCCTGATTCTCTGCTGTGAAACCTCTCTCCTCCGTCTGGGTGTAGGGGTCAAAGTCTTTCAAAGTCGCATTCTCCTGTGCTGATTGATATGAAGCTGATGGTTGTGCCATCTGACATGGTTGCCGGGGTCCCATTAAATTGGGGCCTACTCCTGTGGTGGGTGATCTAAATGCCTGATTCTCTGCTGTGTAACCTCTCTCCTCCGTCTGGGTGTAGGGGTCAAAGTAACTAAATGGTGGCCTACTCCTGTGGTGGGTGATATGATGCCAGAATATGTGCTGTGGGGCCTCTCTCCTCTTCCTGGGTGCAGGGGTCAAAGTAACTCAATGGTGGCTTCTCCTGTGGTGGCTGATATGATGCCAGAATATGTGCTGTGGTGCCTCTCTCCTCTTCCTTGGTGCAGGGGTCAAAGTAACTAAATGGTGGCTTCTCCTGTGGTGGTTGATATGATGCCTGATTCTCTGCTGTGAAACCTCTCTCCTCCATCTGGGTGTAGGGGTCAAAGTCTTTCAAAGTCGCCTTCTCCTGTGCTGATTGATATAAAGCTTATGCTTGTGCCATCAGACATGGTTGCCGGGGTCTGATTCAATGGTGGCCTACTCCTGTGGTGGGTGATCTAAATGCCTGATTCTCTGCTGTGTAACCTCTCTCCTCCGTCTGGGTGCAGGGGTCAAAGTAACTCAATGGTGGCTTCTCCTGTGGTGGGTGATATGATGCCAGAATATGTGCTGTGGGGCCTCTCTCCTCTTCCTGGGTGCAGGGGTCAAAGTAACTAAATGGTGGCTTCTCCTGTGGTGGTTGATATGATGCCTGATTCTCTGCTGTGTAACCTCTCTCCTCCGTCTGGGTGTAGGGGTCAAAGTAACTAAATGGTGGCCTACTCCTGTGGTGGGTGATATGATGCCTGGTTCTCTGCTGTGGGACCTCTCTCCTTTGTCTGGGTGCTGTGGTCAAAATAATAGTAAGTGACCTTCTCCATTGGTGGGTGACTTGAAGCCTGATTCTGTGCTATGGGACCTCACTCCAATTAATATTGTTTAATTTTTATTTATTTTATGTTAACTCATCATTTCCCTATCTACATTTGTTTGCAGGGGATTTAACTACATTTTGCTGCCTTTTGCAGCCCTCTAGCCCTTTCCGGGTGTGTTTTACAGCCTTTTTAGTGCCCAAAAGTTCGGGTCCCCATTGACTTCTATGGGGTTCGGGTTCGGGATGAAGTTCGGGTCGAGTTCGGATCCCGAACCCGAACATTTTTCGAAAGTTCGGCCGAACTCGTCCAACCCGAACATCCAGGTGTTCGCTCAACTCTAGTTATGAAGTGCTTTGAACAACTTGTCCTCAGGCACATGGAGAGGAAGATCTGCTCCTCCATGGACCAACACCAGTTTGGTTACAGAGCACATAGTTCAGCAGAGGACGCCGTGTCACCTGTCCGTCACACCTGGAGCAGAGACCGCTATGTGCGGAGGCCGTTTATTGATTACCGCTCCGCCGTTAACACCATGCCTCCAAACAAGTTGGCAACGAAACTGAACACCTTGGGCCTCAGCCCACACCTGTGCAACGGGATACTGGATCTGCTTACAAAAAGACCACAAATCGTACGCATGGGCAAGATCTTTATCCTTAACACTAAACACTGGGGTACCGCAGGGGTGTGAACTGAGCCCTCTTCTCTACTCCCTCTTCACAAGTGACTGCAAACCTATTCACAACACCATTATAGAGTCTGCAGATGACCCGACCGTGATAGGCCTCATCTCCAACCATGATGATATAGGAAAGAGGTGGAGAACCTAGAGAGATGGAGTAAGCGCAACCTCATACTTAATACCAAGAAAACAAAGTAGTTGATTCTGGATTTTAGGAAGAAAAAATGAAATGGACGCCATCCCATGAGCATTAATGGTGGAAATGTGGAGATAGTTCAAAGTTTCAGATTCTTGGGAGGTCATGGATAAAAAAACACAACAGAAATTACCAAAAAGGCCTTCAGAGGCTTCATTTTCTGAGGAGTCTGAAGAAAGCAGTCAGTTCTTACAGGTGCCCCATAAAATCTGCATTACAGGGTGGTCCTCCGGCTGCTCTTCTGAGGACAAGAAGACCCTCAGGTGCATCATCAGGAGGGCTGGAAGAGTCACAGGTACTCAGGTGCCATCACTGGGTGACATCTTCACGTCAAAGATAATCTGCGGGGATCCAACTCGCCCCGGCCACAGCCTTTTCACCCCCCTACCCTCTGTAGGCGTCTTAGTGCTCTACATGCCGGCACCACGAGGCTGAAGAACAGCTTTTACCCCAAAGCAATCAGTCTCCTAAATGCTCAGAGATTATTGCCCCTCCTAGGATAGAAACTACCACACACTGAAGTGAAGGAGCAGGTCAGGTCCCCATGATGGTTCCTTAGAAGTAGGCATAAACTGCTTGTTTGAGAGTGCAGTGCTCCTGAGTGTGGCAGAACATCATAGCAGCTAGTGTCCACCACCCTTCAGGTAAAAAAGGACAATTAGGAGTAATTTGCCTCTCTACCCATATCTCCCTATAGATTTCCATGTTATATGCAATTTTTATGATGATGTTAAAGGGGTTGTCCAGGATTAGAAAGAGATTGCTTCTTTCTTCTGCCCTTCGATGGTGTCTGGTGTTGCAGCTCAGGTCCACTAATGTGAATGGGACTACCGAAAGCTGCAATACCCTTTACAACCTGTGGTCAGGTGTGGCACTGTTTTTGAAGAAAGCAGCAATGTCTTTCTGATGGGGGACAGAGTGGCTGTCATGTGGTGATGCCGTGAGATCAACCTTCTCAGATGTTCATGAAGTTATATAACGAGGCGCATTGTATTGTATGGACGTTTAATGATATGGGGGAACATTTACTACAAGCTCGGGGATACAAGATTCTGAATGTAATGTGTAAAATCAAGGACTAAGGAGCCGGGGACATGCAGAGGGGTCAGCAGAGGGTCTACTACATCCAGAGCCCGCTATTATGAAGGGTCAAGTCATGGGAGCTTCAGGCTGGAGGTTAATGATCAGAGTAATCATCGATGTGACGAGTCTTCACCATTCGGGGAGTCACTGTCGTCTGATCTTCATTTCAGTGGACTTCAGAGAGTAGTAAAGACCTCTCCACTGAGACCAGATGATGCCACTACCATAGGAGAGATGAGCACCGCGGAGGTAGGGGCCATTCAAGTTGGCCAGGTGACATGCCCTGTACCAGAAGCCACCAGAGGAGAGCGAGGCGCAGTTCTGGAGAAAGACATCACGGTCGCTGTCGTATGTGGAGAACTTCATGCCATTGTGGTAGGACAGAGAATCACCTGTAGGTACAGAGGTCAGGAGTGAGAGGAGCCGACTCTGCCCCACCTACCCCCAGCACTACCCTTTCCTACCATGCCGGGGCAGGAGACATGGCTCTCACCAATGAAACCCAGCAACCACCAGGGAGTATCACTCCAATCATTTCAGTGCTGAAATGATGCACCCCCTGCTGACTGTATGATCTGCTCTATTAGTGAGGGATCAGGATCCAATCACAACCTCCAACCGGCCAGTGCTGACTGAGGCCGACGCCATGTAAACCTCCCGAGCTGTGTTATTGGTCTGTTCTGCTGATACAATGTATACGCTTCTGTGATACAATGTATATGCTCGTGTGATACAATGTATATGCTCGTGTGATACAATGTATACGCTCCTGTGATGCAATGTATATGTTCATGTGATACAATGTATATGTTTATGTGATACAATGTATACGCTCCTGTGATACAATGTATACGCTCATGTGATACAATGTATATGTTTATATGTGATACAATGTATACGCTCCTGTGATACAATGTATACGCTCCTGTGATACAATGTATACGCTCCTGTGATACAATGTATACGCTCATGTGATACAATGTATATGTTTATGTGATACAATGTATACGCTCCTGTGATATAATGTATACATTCATGCAATACAATGTATACGCACCTGTGATACAATGTATACGCTCCTGTGATATAATGTATACACTCATGTGATACAATGTATACGCTCATGTGATACAATGTATATGTTTATGTGATACAATGTATACCCTCCTATAAGCTCCTGGGATACAATGTATACGCTTATGTTACACTATGTATACGCTCTTGTGATACAATGTATATGTTTATGTGATACAATGTATGCGCTTATGTTACACTATGTATACGCTCATGTGATACAATGTATATGTTCATGTGATACAATGTATACGATCTTGTGATACAATGTATACGCTCTTGTGATACAATGTCTACTATGTACCGAGGTCCCAGTACCTGGAAGTGTCCAGAGGGTCCTCAACCACATAAGAAGACCCCAGTGTTATAAATGGCACTTGGTAAGTGGGGGCCCTGATACTGATTTATATTGGGGCCCTGGAGCCACATGTGCCCCTCCGATTACCTGCTCCTCCATCACTGAAGCCGTCCACGTGCAGCGTGTAGCCGTCTTCCTCCGGGTTGATGCTGTACGGGGAGACGGCGAAGTCGGAGTACTTGGCGAAGGTCATGTTGTTGTCAAAGTCTCCGAGGTCGACCCTCAGCTCGTACTTATTCCGGAGAGTGAGGAGATAAATGTAGTGCAGACCTGCGGGAGGAGACACGGGGGCGTGAGTGACGCTCTGCAGTGACCTGCTGCATTATAGGGGCCCACCAGCAGACACCCAGCTTTCCCAGACTTCTGAGGGTGGGGGCAGAATGCTGCGTAAACAGGAAGATTTGTCATTCAGTTTCCTGGGAAAGCTGGGTGACAGCCGATGTGGGTAGTATGGTGGTGGCCATACTGGTCGTCACCCAGCTTTCCCAGAAGCAGAGAGGACTGAGAAGATCACTCACCCAGCCAGTACTCTCCGTCCGCTCTGCCGAAGCCTAATTTATAGTCGCTCCAGCCCCGCAAGAAGCTCAGGGAGCCGTTGAACCTCTTCTGGACGACCTGCCCCCCAAAACCCCCAAACACATGGTTTATATCAGCAGAGATGTAGGATATGCCTGGCAATGTCACCGAGCCGGGCACCCACCGTCCACTTGCCACCGTCAGTGGTCATGTCACAGTACACGGGCACCGCGATGCCTGGTCCGGCCGGGTAGATCACATATGGTCCGCTCTCTGCAGCCCCGTTGTCACACACGTCTTCACAGTCCACAGGATACTGGTCAGAGGTGGCACATACTGGAACGACATCATACCCGAGCTATATCATGTCTGATGCTCCAGTCACATCCAGAGCTGCATTCACAATTCTGCTGAATTATCATGTTGTATCCTCTGCTCACAACAAGAGCTGCAGACACCATTCTGCTGATTCATCATGACTTTCAGTTAAGTTACATCCAGAGCTGCAGTCCTAATTGATCATGCCTTAGATGCCCATCACATCCACACATGCATTCACACCTCCGCTGGTTCATCGGGCCTTACACTCCAGTGAATTACAGAGCTGCATTCATAATTCTGCTGATATATCATATCTTATACTCCAGTCACGTCTAGAGCTGCATTCAGAACCCTGCTGATTCAGCATGTCTTATACACAAGTCACATCCACAGCGACATTTCCAACTCCTCTGATTCAGAATGCCTTACACTCCAGTCACACCCAGAGCTGCATTCACAGGTTTGCGGGTTTCCTTTCAGGTTTATGATCTCACATCCCGCTTGCTGTGTGTACGCGGCTTTACTCCGGGAACACTGGCACAAGCTCTACTTTTCCCACAATGCAATGCATCAAAGTGCGGCTTCCTAGGAGCTCAGCTAAGTGATGCCGTGTCCCTGAACGATCCGATTTCCAAGTGGAAGTTAAGAGAATTGCAGATGCAGCTTTGGAGGTGACTGGAGCACAAAACCTGATAATTACATCACAATACTAGTGAACTCCTCAGCAGAAGTAGTCTCATGGACTCAGATGGTGGTCACCCAGAGAGGACAGTGAGTGGTTGCTAAGCAACCTGAACCTGAAAGATGAGGAACATGGATACATTTCTGCTACATTGTATCTATCAGTCAAAACAAGATGGAGAATCCCTTGAAATCCAGCCATGACCTCACTGGATAAATAATCTATGACGGGCAGAGAACAGGTGCGAGCTGCGGGGGCCAGGAAACAGCTGGGAAGTTTGTGTCCCCCCCGGGGAGGGTGGTGGACGGGGCTCAGGTAGGGAACGTTTGGCTGCAGATGTGAGCGAGGAATATGAGGTCATAGTGAGATCACATTACCCCCCCCCCCCCCGACACTAACCCCAGCCAAGATCAGATGTCACCCAACACACCCAGCACTGCTACATACCTGCAGGACGACCACAACTCCCATCATTGTGCTCATGGAAGATAGGGATGGAGAAGGTTCATAAAAGGACACCAAAAACAGAAAGATAGAAAGAAATGCAGCAGAGCTGAGTTTGTCAGATGTCGTAGTGCTGAGTTTGGAGAGCTGTGCCGGTGGGACAAGTTTGCCAGATGTAGTTGGCGAGAGTTTGTCAGAAGCAGCTGTTTCGGAAGTTGGAGAGCCATTTGTGATATGTAATAGAGTTAACACAGCGGAGATGGATATTTTAAATGTAGAGAGGATGAGTTTGTCAGATGATTGAGCGATGAGTTAGATGCGGCAGAAGCTAAGCTTGCCAGATGTAGTAGGGCTGACTTTGTCAGGTCTAGCACCACTGAATTCATTCTTTGACAACTGTTAGTCATGTAAAGCTGTGTTTTCTATGGGACTCATGGAGCTCTAACGTCATATGACAAATTCAACCCTACTACATCAGTACGTGAGCTGTCCTTTGAGGGGACGAGCTGAGCAGTCTGTGCCATCTTATGAGATCATGGATGAACTTACAGTGATCCTCATTCTGCTTTATCGATTGCTGACCCCCGACAGAGCTGAGGACCACCAGCAGGAGGAGGAGGATGTAGTGTCCGGGGCGCCCCGCGGCCTGCAACACATCAGAGATCAGTACATGGACTGCCCCAGCCAGTCCTGAGGTGACCCCTTTTCTAGGCCAGCCTTGACTCTCCCCTCCTGACCCATATTCAGCCCTGGTGCCCCCCACAGACACATGTCCACCTGGGGGGCTCCAGTTGTGAGGCGCTGAGCTCCCCTTACCTCCATGTCTGCTGCGTCCTGTGTAGTGTGCGGTTGCTATTTAAGGTCTTGTATTTATATGGCGTGTCTGGGGCCCCCTCCTCGGACAGCCTCCCCTGCTCCAGCTAGTGAAGGGAGGATTGAGGATGGGGGGATGTGTGAATTCTGTGCACAGGATGCAGGTTGTGGTGCTACCTTCCAACCCTGTAGACATGTGTATCCTCCCGCCGCACATAACAGGATGGTCCGGGCCACCAGCGAGGAAAGGTGGGGACATAAAGAAGAGCAAAAGAGCAAAAAGTAAAATACAAAATCCACAAGAGGTGAGAGGTAACGGGGGAGGAAGGGCATCCGAGGAAAAAGGAACCTCTCCCCCAATGCCCTCAACACCTTGGATAGGGGCGGGCTGGGAAATTAAAGCAACCCTGGGAAGAACCTAAAAGTAGCCCCCATGTTGTAGGTGGGTCTAAATTGATAGCAGGAGGCGGGGTCAGCAATACCAAGGTGCAACACTAAATACCGCCCCAGCAGAACTAAATGCCGCAGTGCAGAGCTAGAAAGTGCCCCAGAAGCTGTTCCTCTGCGGTGGCATCAACAGCTGCACGTTCTGTCTTCCTCCAAGTGACTCTACATGAGTACCCGATGGTCCCATGGCCGCCGGCAGTAAGGAGGTGACCCTCTGGGCATAGGCCTACCAGGAAATTTCCCTGTAGCGTCTATGGCCTACCATCCATGTGTAGCCACCGGGATTATGGATATTCACCCTTCATGATGTCAGATAAGCAACCCCAGGCGATAGGATACAGAATCTCTGGGATTCCAAAGCAAATTCTGTAACAGGACCCCAATCTACCTAACCTTAATTGGTTTGGCACCACAGTATAATGTGAACCTCTTATACAGAACGGTGGGTGGTTTGTGTGGTGGCGGACCCCAGTGTAGAGAACAAACATATGAAGGAAAGATGGAAGGAGGAAATCTCATGTGGACAAGATGGGAACAAAGGGGCCACTGGTCAAGACGTTCGATGTACACCAGTAATTGATAGACAAGATCTTTCTGCTCCTATTATCGGTGGGCAGTTGGACAGAAAAAGTCAACGTCTTGAAAGTGTTCTTTAGAGAACACTTTTACATCTGGAAGATTTCCCAGGAAAAAGGAAGAAGATAAAGACCACCATCAGAATGCATGAAGACCATCAGAGAAATCATGGAGAAGATTGATGACCCAATGCACCAGAAAAGACATTCTGGAGAAAAGCAGGTCGCCCAGGCTCCAGGGGTGGGGACCAGTGTGAGGGAACAAAAGATGTGTCAACTACAGCCGTGTAGATAATAGATAGTAGACGGCCAACAGCTGTAGGAACCCACATGCTTGGTGTTGGCTGGTGAGATATGCAAAGGACCTCTTTTGTCTTCTGAATGTTATTGATGGTTTGATGGTTTGCATTCCGGGTTCAGTAACCAAAACTGACTGTAAATTCAGATGTCCACCATCAAAGGTTCAAACCTTCTTGAGGAGAGAGTGTAATCTTTCTGATGTTACTCACATCTTCCTTCCCCGCTCACAGTTCCTGCACCTCCATGGTCACATCAATGTCCAGGGTCTCTAGTGGTTTCCTATCTAAAAATGTATGGGCTCCTGCCAGGTCTGACATAGATGATTTATGGGTGTTTAGTTTAGATAGTCAATGGTGCCAAGTACTGAGAGGTCAACGTATAAAAATGTGCATTATGCTTCCATCCCCCAACTTAGCTGTTGTTTCTGCACAGTGTAACTATTCGTGTATACCTATGTGACCCTAATGAGGATTTATGTATACACATTACCTGATCCTCCTCCTCATGAATCACACATCTTACCTGATCGACCTCTTCATGAATCTTCTTGTGTACTGTACATATTACAGGATCCTCCTCCTCCTTATAACTCTTCAGGTACACATCTCACTTGATCGCCCTTCCTTATAACTCTTCATGTACACATCTCACCTGATCCTCCTCCTTAAAACTCTTCATGTACACATCTCACCTGATCCTCCTCCTCCTTACTCTTCATGTACACATCTCATCTGATCGTCCTTCTTGTAACTCTTCATGTACACATCTCACCTGATCGTCCTTCTTGTAACTCTTCATGTACACATCTTATCTGATCCTCCTCCTCCTTACTCTTCATGTACACATCTTATCTGATCCTCCTCCTCCTTACTCTTCATGTACACATCTTACCTGATCCTCCTCCTTATAACTCTTCATGTAAACATCTCACCGGCTCCTCCTCCCTATAACTCTTCATGTACACATCTCACCTGATCCTCCTCCTTATAACTCTTCATGTACACATCTCACCTGATCCTCCTCCTTATTACTCTTCATGTACACATCGTCACCTGATCCTCCTCCTTATAACTCTTCATGTATACATCTTACCTGATCCTCCTCCTTATTCTTCATGTACACATCTCACCTGATCCTCCTCCTTATAACTCTTCATGTACACAACTTATCTGGTTCTCCTCCTCCTTACTCTTCATGTACACATCTTACCTGATCCTCCTCCTCCTTACTCTTTATTTACACATCTTACCTGATCCTCCTCCTTATGACTCTTCATGTACACATCTCACCTGATCCTCCTCCTTATAACTCTTCATGTACACATCTCACCTGATCCTCCTCCTTATAACTCTTCATGTACACATCTTATCTGGTTCTCCTCCTCCATACTCTTCAGGTATACATCTTACCTGATCCTCCTCCTTACTCTTCATCTACACATCTTACCTGATCCTTCTCCTTATAACTCTTCATGTACACATATTACCTGATCCTCCTCTTTATAACTGTTAATGTACACATCTTACCTGACCATCCTCCTCCTTACTCTTCATGTACACATCTCACCTGATCCTCCTCCTTATAACTCTTCATGTACACATCTTATCTGGTTCTCCTCCTCCTTACTCTTCATGTTCGCATCTTACCTGATCCTCCTCCTTATAACTCTTCATCTACACATCTCACCTGATCCTCCTCCTCTTTACTCTTCATGTACACATCTCACCTGATCCTCCTCCTTATAACTCTTCATGTACACATCTTATCTGGTTCTCCTCCTCCATCTCTTTCACACCACAATCTGATTCTCTTAGGGTCTAGAACTTGCAGGATAAGATTGAGCTTTCCCTCTTTTCTTTTCCCCTTAGGTGTTCATGTAAGATTCTTACCCAGAATATAACATCCTCAGGTGTCACGTTTTCTCCCTGTCATACGTGGATCTTCTGGAAGTTCTCTCCGTCCTGCTCAGCCTTGATCTGTTTCCTTGATCCAAAGGACAGGATTAGATACACAGCTCAGCAGGCAGTACCACCCAGGACAGGATTAGATACACAGCTCAGCAGGCAGTATCACACAGGACAGGATTAGATACACAGCTCAGCAGACAGTATCACACAGGATTGGATTAGATATACAGCTCAGCAGACAGTATCACACAGGATAGGATTAGATACACAGCTCAGCAGATAGTATCACACAAGATAGGATTAGATACACAGCTCAGCGTGCAGTATCACCCAGGACAGGGTTAGATACACAGCTCAGCAGATAGTATCACACAGGATAGGATTAGATATACAGCTCAGCAGACAGTATCACACAGGATAGGATTAGATACACAGCTCAGCAGATAGTATCACACAAGATAGGATTAGATACACAGCTCAGCGTGCAGTATCACCCAGGACAGGGTTAGATACACAGCTCAGCAGACAGTATCACACAGGATAGGATTAGATATACAGCTCAGCAGACAGTATCACACAGGATAGGATTAGATACACAGCTCAGCAGATAGTATCACACAGGATAGGAATAGATACACAGCTCAGCAGGCAGTATCACATAGGATTAGATACACCGCTCAGCAGACAGTATCACACAGGATAGGATTAGGTACACAGCTCAGCAGACAGTATCACACAGGACAGGATTAGATACACAGCTCAGCAGACAGTATCACACAGGATAGGATTAGATACACAGCTCAGCAGACAGTATCACACAGGACAGGATTAGATACACAGCTCAGCAGGCAGTATCACACAGGATAGAATTAGATGCACAGCTCAGCAGACAGTATCATAAAGGACAGGATTAAATACACAGCTCAGCAGACAGTATCACACATTATAGGATTAGATACACAGCTCAGCAGACAGTATCACACATTATAGGATTAGGTACACAGCTCAGCAGACAGTATCACACATTATAGGATTAGATACACAGCTCAGCAGACAGTATCATAAAGGACAGGATTAAATACACAGCTCAGCAGACAGTATCACACAGGACAGGATTAGATACACAGCTCAGGAGACAGTATCACACAGGATAGGATTAGATACACAGCTCAGCAGACAGTATCACACAGGATAGGATTAGATACACAGATCAGCAGACAGTATCACACAGGACAGGATTAGATACACAGCTCAGCAGACAGTATCACACATGATAGGATTAGATACACAGCTCAGCAGGCAGTATCACACATGATAGGATTAGATACATGTCGGTATACAAGGTGTGCAGGGTTGGGGGTGCTCCGGCACACACACAGTTAACGCTGCATCGTCTGGGGGCGCCGGGGAATGTGCAGATTATGATGTCATGAGTGTTTCGTCTCCAAGTGTCTGGGAACTCGGCCCGGCATCCACAGACTAAACACTGCGGCCAAGTCTGAGAGCAACAAGGTGACAGCACCGACACTGACACAGCTCACCCCACTGCTACAACTCTGCACAGCAGCGGGCCAACAACTGTCATACCACTACTCCCAGCATCCTCCACTGGTGCAGAGCTCCTATACATCTCAGTACCGTGGCATAAAGGGGCCTCTAACAACAAACGTGTGTGTATCTCTTTAACTACACTGCATCCTGTCCCTGCTTCACCAGGGGACAGTACATCGTGGGTCTGAAGGGATGGGACCTGACATAAAGTCACCCAAAATAAATGCCCCAACGTCACGCAAAATCACCTCTGATGACCCCCCAAAATAAACTACAGTGTGTAAAGATCATGACAAGACAGAGAGGAGCAGTGTCGCCACCTGCAGGCCAAAGAGGGGAATCGGTACAGGATAAGTAATGTATGTACACAGTGACTGCACCAGCAGAATAGTGAGTGCAGCTCTGGAGTATAATACAGGATGTAACTCAGGATCAGTACAGGATAAGTAATGCATGTACACAGTGACTGCACCAGCAGAATAGTGAGTGCAGCTCTGGAGTATAATACAGGATGTAACTCAGGATCAATACAGGATAAGTAATGTATGTACACAGTGACTGCACCAGCAGAATAGTGAGTGCAGCTCTGGAGTATAATACAGGATGTAACTCAGGATCAGTCCAGGATAAGTAATGTATGTACACAGTGACTGCACCAGCAGAATAGTGAGTGCAGCTCTGGGGTATAATACAGGATGTAACTGAGGATCAGTACAGGATAAGTAATGTGTGTACACAGTGACTGCACCAGCAGAATAGTGAGTGCAGCTCTGGAGTATAATACAGGATGTAACTCAGGATCAGTACAGGATAAGTAATGTATGTACACAGTGACTGCACCAGCAGAATAGTGAGTGCAGCTCTGGAGTATAATACAGGATGTAACTCACGATCAGTACAGGATAAGTAATGTATGTACACAGTGACTGCACCAGCAGAATAGTGAGTGCAGCTCTGGAGTATAATACAGGATGTAACTCAGAATCAGTACAGCATAAGTAATGTATGTACACAGTGACTGCAGCAGCAGAATAGTGAGTGCAGCTCTGGAGTATAATACAGGACGTAACTCAGAATCAGTACAGGATAAGTAATGTATGTACACAGTGACTGCACCAGCAGAATAGTGAGTGCAGCTCTGGAGTATAATACAGGACGTAACTCAGGATCAGTGCAGGATAAGTAATGTATGTACACAGTGACTGCACCAGCAGAATAGTGAGTGCAGCTCTGGAGTATAATACAGGACGTAACTCAGGATCAGTGCAGGATAAGTAATGTATGTACACAGTGACTGCACCAGCAGAATAGTGAGTGCAGCTCTGGAGTATAATACAGGATGTAACTCAGGATCAGTCCAGGATAAGTAATGTATGTACACAGTGACTCCACCAGCAGAATAGTGAGTGCAGCTCTGGAGTATAATACAGGATGTAACTCAGGATCAGTACAGGATAAGTAATGTATGTACACAGTGACTGCACCAGCAGAATAGTGAGTGCAGCTCTGGAGTATAATACAGGATGTAACTCAGGATCAGTACAGCCACCACTTCCAGTTGTGGCCCCTCTCAACTCTTCATCTGTGGCCTATAGAGTGACGGAATGAACAATGCAGCGTGAATTTATTTCACTCCCTCAGTCGCCGTATCAGATGTTATGCAGAATCAGACTGAATGATAAGAGCGTCTCCCGCCCTGTAGTGCTGCTATACATCCTGCCGGTTACAATGTATTCACCCTGTATCATTCATTGTATCAGTTTTTCCAGTTAGTTACTGACTGTTGGAAGATGGGGTGCAAATGAGCACTTAGCAAGCTCAGCCTGTAATGCCGCCAGATGTCGCTGTTCGACCCTTTAAAGAAGGCCTGAGAGATAACGGATAATGAATAAGCCTGCGCCTCAGGTATGGTGGAAAGACTTAGGGGAATCAGGGACATGCTGTAACGCTGCCCTCCGGTGGTGACTGGCAGAACTACAGGACTGTGATGATACAGTAAGATGGTTCCTGAGATCTACTCTCCCCGTACCTCAGGGCCGTTCTCTGCCGCCCTCCTCTATTCTTCTTTTCCCTGATTCTTTACAGCAGCAATGACATATACCGGGATACAGCATGTGACCCCTGCAGCCAGTCCCTGTCCTCAGCAGTCTACAGCTATCCCAGTACATGACCCCTGCAGCCAGTCCCTGTCCTCAGCAGTCTACAGCTATCCCAGTACATGACCCCTGCAGCCAGTCCCTGTCCTCAGCAGTCTAGAGCTATCCCAGTACATGACCCCTGCAGCCAGTCCCTGTCCTCAGCGGTCTAGAGCTATCCCAGTACATGACCCCTGCAGCCAGTCCCTGTCCTCAGCGGTCGACAGCTATCCCAGTACATGACCCCTGCAGCCAGTCCCTGTCCTCAGTGGTGTAGAGCTATCCCAGTACATGACCCCTGCAGCCAGTCACTGTCCTCAGCGTTCCACCCCTCCACGAAACCTCTGTAGTCACAGCCCCACCCCTCCATGATACTCCTGTAGTCAGAGCCCCGCCCCCCCCATTGATACCTCTGTAGTCACAGCCCCTCCCCTCCATGATGCCTCTGTAGTCACAGCTCCACCCCTCCATGATACCTCTGTAGTCACAGCCCCACCCCTCCATGATGCCTCTGTAGGCACAACCCCACCCCTCCATGATGCCTCTGTAGTCACAGCCCCACCCATCTGTGATGAAAACTCCCCTCTCACCTGTAACATGGAGGGAATATGGCCGCAGGTCAGCACTTGTCCTGTTATGTCCGTCTTAGTCCGGTGCCACACTCCTCGCACCACATCCGCCACGTACATGCTCAGATTCTCCTCATCCATATCTATCAGGAGACATTACACGTGGCCGGTGAGGACGTTACTGTGATATCTGGAGCTTCAAACTCACTTCAAGATGAAGATATCGTGACCAAGACGTCTGGAGAAGTCACATCAGATAATAAATGCTGAATTGTGGTAACGGCCCCGGCCCGGATGATGGTTCCTTTAGGGGGTTACCCAAGACTTATAATGACCCCCATATGCCTCGGCCCCTCACAGAGGTTGTACTTACCTCGCTCTCCGGAACCCGCATTTCTTCTGATGCCGGCACAGAAGCTGCTGCATCTCCGTCTCTGGCGTCGGGGGGAACGCGTCTCCCTAGTATCGCAGGTGACGCTAGAGAGGCTCGTCCCGCTATTGGCTGAACCCCTGATGCCGGATGTTTTCATACTCACGACGGGGAGATGCAGCGGCCGTGCCGGCATCAGAAGAGGCGTGGGTGCCATGGAGTGAGGTAAGTGCAACCTCTGTGAGGGGCCCGGGCATATGGTGGGGGGCATTATAGGTCTTGGATAACATATATTTTGTTGCACATCCTTTCGGGGTAATCAAGCGGTCTCTGTGCCTCTCGGAGAGACTTCTGCCCCCGTCCACATGTATTTTATCTCGCTCCTCGTCCGCAGACGGCTCCAGCTGTCTCAGGTCTGATGGGGTCTTCTCCAGACGGCAGGTTCCATCTCCTTCCACAGACGAGGGCTCATACTGGTGAAACGCGAAAAATTCGAATATTGTGCAAAGTTCATCTATTCATTAATGCAACTTAAAAGGTGAAACTAATCTATGAGACTCGATCCATGCAAAGCGAGAGATTTCCAGCTTTTATTTGTTAGAACTTGGATGATTATGAAAACCCCAAAGTCCCGATCTCAGGGGGTTTGGATTAATTCGCGGACTAGAGTCTGACACTTTGAGCCAAGAATATTCAACCTTTTCACAATATTCTCATTTTTCGAGTTTCGCCTGCAGAGGACACTTCAGGACAGCCCAGTGCTTCGCTCTCAGCCGTTCTTGGATGTTTTTAGCTGTGCTTTAAGTCATTCTCCTGTTGGAGGCCCCATGTACTGCCGCTGACACCAAGCCTTCTGACACTGGGCAGCCATTTCGCTCCAGAATGCCCTGACAGTCTTGAGATTTGATTCTGCCCTTCACAGATCTAAGGCGCCCTGTCCCAGATGCAGCAAAACAGTCCCAAAACATATCCTGAGCCTCCTGCATGTCTCACAAGAGGTACAATGGGGGATCGAACAGCTAGATTTCAGCTTTTTTACTTTTGTTGTCAAGTGAGATAAGCTGCTGACAGAGGGGTCCAGCAGGGTGACACAGGGGGTCCAGCAGGGTGACACAGGGGGTCCAGCAGGGTGACACAGGGGGTCCAGCAGGGAGACACAGGGGGTCCAGCAGGGAGACACAGGGGGTCCAGCAGGGAGACACAGGGGATCCAGCAGGGAGACACAGGGGGTCCAGCAGGGAGACACAGGGGGTCCAGCAGGGTGACACAGGGGGTCCAGCAGGGAGACACAGGGGGTCCAGCAGGGAGACACAGGGGGTCCAGCAGGGAGACACAGGGGGTCCAGCAGGGAGACACATGGGACCCAGCAGGGAGACACAGTGGGTCCAGCAGGGAGACACAGGGGATCCAGCAGGGAGACACATGGGACCCAGCAGGGAGACACAGTGGGTCCAGCAGTGAGACACAGGGGGTCCAGCAGTGAGATACAGGGAGGGTGTCCAGCAGGGAGACACAGGGGATCCAGCAGGGAGACACAGGGGGTCCAACAGGGTGACACAGGAGGTCCAGCAGGGAGAAACAGGGGGTCCAGCAGGGAGACACAGTGGGTCCAGATGGGAGACACAGGGGGTCCAGCAGGGAGACACAGGGGGTCCAGCAGGGAGATACAGGGAGGGTGTCCAGCAGGATGACACAGGAGGTCCAGCAGGGAGATACAGGGAGGGTGTCCAGCAGGGAGACATAGGGGGTCCAGCAGGGTGACACAGGGGGTCCAGCAGGGAGACACAGGGGGTCCAGCAGGGAGATACAGGGAGGGTGTCCAGCAGGGAGACACAGGGGGTCCAGCAGGGTGACACAGGGGGTCCAGCAGGGAGACACAGGGGGTCCAGCAGGGAGACACAGGGGGTTCAGCAGGGTGACACAGGGGGTCCAGCAGGGAGACACAGGAGGTCCAGCAGGGTGACGCAGGGGATCCAGCGGGGAGACACAGGAGGTCCAGCAGGGAGACACAGGGGTTCTGACGGGAAGACACAGGGGGTCCAGCAGGGAGACACAGGGGTTCTGACGGGAAGACACAGGGGGTCCAGCAGGGAGACACAGGGGGTCCAGCAGGGAGACACAGGGGGTCCAGATGGGAGACACAGGGGTTCTGACGGGAAGACAGAGGTCTTGCTTTGCTGGAGGAAACAGAGGTGTCTGGTGGGAGGAAGTAAATAACTAGCTTTGTTTTCTCTTCTCAAGGACCACACACCTTGGGTGGTCTCCACAACCTATAAAATCTGATGTCATCCTGGAAGAACTAAGAACATGAAGACTGAGATGGTCGGGGGGACTTTCATGGACTTCCATACCTCAATTTCCCGGCTGATGTAAAAGCGAGCAGGGCCGGTGCTATAATAAGGCAGACCAAGCGGCTGTCTTAGGGTGCATAAAAGGGGGGGGCTCCAAAATGAACTTTTTTTTAAAATAACTTTCGTGATGTGATCATGGGGGGGGGGGGGAACAGCTAGATTTCAGCTAGATTTCAGCTTTTTTACTTTTGTTGTCAAGTGAGATAAGCTGCTGACAGAGGGGTCCAGCAGGGTGACACAGGGGGTCCAGCAGGGTGACACAGGGGGTCCAGCAGGGTGACACAGGGGGTCCAGCAGGGAGACACAGGGGTCATCAGGTCTGAACTCCAACTGCTCCATGCTGCTGAAAAGACCATCAAGAAAAAATAAAAATCTACCCCAAGGAGTCATGTACCTCTGTAGTCTACCCTCAAAGAGCCTCCAGACTCCTTCAAGAACTAGAAATCAATATTATAATATTATAATATCAATATTATTATTTTTAATGAACAATTGACAAAACTTCTTCAGTGTCACTAGTATGAGATCCGTCACTTGTTCCTCAAAGCAATACATCCTTCTGTTCCAATCTACATTTAGGTAACCACTGGGAGAGAAAGGTTGCAGGTAAATAGCTCAGAGAAATATCTCTATACAGTGATCTCCCCCTAGTGGTGACTGTATGATCTGTATGTAGTGAGCGCCCTCTAGTGGTGGCTGTATAATCTGTATGTAGTGAGCGCCCTCTAGTGGTGGCTGTATAATCTGTATGTAGTGAGCGCCCTCTAGTGGTGGCTGTATAATCTGTATGTAGTGAGCTCCCCCTAGTGGTGACTGTATAATCTATATGTAGTGAGCTCCCTCTAGTAGTGGCTTTATAATCTGTATGTAGTGAGCTCCCCCTAGTGGTGACTGTATAATCTGTATGTAGTGAGCTCCCTCTAGTGGTGACTGTATAATCTGTATGTAGTGAGCTCCCCTTAGTGGTGGCTGTATGATCTGTATGTAGTGAGCGCCCTCTAGTGGTGACTGTATAATCTGTATGTAGTGAGCTCCCTCTAGTGGTGGCTGTATAATCTGTATGTAGTGAGCTCCCCCTAGTGGTGACTGTATAATCTTTATGTAGTGAGCTCCCCCTAGTGGTGACTGTATAATCTGTATGTAGTGAGCTCCCTCTAGTGGTGGCTGTATAATCTGTATGTAGTGAGCTCCCTCTAGTGGTGGCTGTATAATCTGTATGTAGTAACCTTCTTCTAGTGGTGGATGTATGATCTGTATGTAGTGAGCTCCCTCTTGTGGTGGCTGTACAATCTGTATGTAGTGAGCTCCCTCTAGTAGTGGCTGTATAATCTGTATGTAGTGAGCTCCCTCTAGTGGTGGCTGTATAATCTGTATGTAGTGAACTGCCTCTAGTAGTGGCTGTATAATCTGTATGTAGTGACCTCCCTCTAGTGGTGGCTGTATAATCTGTATGTAGTGAGCTCCCTCTAGTGGTGGCTGTATAATCTGTATGTAGTGAGCTCCCTCTAGTAGTGGCTGTATAATCTGTATGTACTTTGCTCCCTCTAGTGGTGTCTGTATAATCTGTATGAGGTGAGCTCCCTCTAGTGGTGAATGTATAATCTGTATGTAGTGAGCTCCCTCTAGTGGTGGCTGTATAATATGTATGTAGTGAGCTCCCCCTAGTGGTGGCTGTATAATCTGTATGTAGTGCGCTCCCCCTAGTGGTGACTGTATAATCTGTATGTAGTGAGCTCCCTCTAGTGGTGGCTGTATAATCGGTATGTAGTGAGCTCCCTCTAATGGTGGCTGTATAATCTGTATGTAGTGCGCTCCCCCTAGTGGTGGCTGTATAATCTGTATCTAGTGGGCTCCCTCTAGTGGTGGCTGTATAATCTGTATGTAGTGAGCTCCCTCTAGTAGTGGCTGTATAATCTGTATGTACTTTGCTCCCTCTAGTGGTGGCTGTATAATCTGTATGAGGTGAGCTCCCTCTAGTGGTGAATGTATAATCTGTATGTAGTGAGCTCCCTCTAGTGGTGGCTGTATAATATGTATGTAGTGAGCTCCCCCTAGTGGTGACTGTATAATCTGTATGTAGTGAGCTCCCTCTAGTGGTGGCTGTATAATCGGTATGTAGTGAGCTCCCTCTAATGGTGGCTGTATAATCTGTATGTAGTGCGCTCCCCCTAGTGGTGACTGTATAATCTGTATGTAGTGAGCTCCCTCTAGTGGTGGCTGTATAATCGGTATGTAGTGAGCTCCCTCTAATGGTGGCTGTATAATCTGTATGTAGTGCGCTCCCCCTAGTGGTGGCTGTATAATCTATATCTAGTGGGCTCCCTCTAGTGGTGGCTGTATAATCTGTATGTAGTGAGCTCCCCCTAGTGGTGGCTGTATAACCTGTATGTAGTGCGCTCCCCCTAGTGGTGGCTGTATAATATGTATGTATTGAGCTCCCCCTAGTGGTGGCTGTATAATCGGTATGTAGTGAGCTACCCCTAGTGGTGGCTGTATAATCGGTATGTAGTGAGCTCCCTCTAGTGGTGGCTGTATAATCGGTATGTAGTGAGCTCCCTCTAATGGTGGCTGTATAATCTGTATGTAGTGCGCTCCCCCTAGTGGTGGCTGTATAATCTGTATCTAGTGGGCTCCCTCTAGTGGTGGCTGTATAATCTGTATGTAGTGAGCTCCCCCTAGTGGTGGCTGTATAACCTGTATGTAGTGCGCTCCCCCTAGTGGTGGCTGTATAATATGTATGTATTGAGCTCCCCCTAGTGGTGGCTGTATAATCGGTATGTAGTGAGCTACCCCTAGTGGTGGCTGTATAATCGGTATGTAGTGAGCTCCCTCTAGTGGTGGCTGTATAATCTGTATGTAGTGCGCTCCCCCTAGTGGTGGCTGTATAATATGTATGTAGTGAGCTCCCCCTAGTGGTGGCTGTATAATCTGTATGTAGTGATCTCCCCCTAGTGGTGGCTGTATAATCGGTATGTAGTGAGAACCCTCTAATGGTGGCTGTATAATCTGTATGTAGTGCGCTCCCCCTAGTGGTGGCTGTATAATCTGTATGTAGTGAGCTCCCTCTAGTGGTGACTGTATAATCTGTATGTAGTGAGCTCCCTCTTGTGGTGGCTGTATAATCTGTATGTAGTGAGCTCCCTCTAGTGGTGGTTGTATAATCTGTATGTAGTGAGCTCCCTCTAGTGGTGACTGTATAATCTGTATGTAATGAGCTCCCTCTAGTGGGGGCTGAATAATCTGTATGTATTGAGCTACCCCTATTGGTGGCTGTATAATCTGTATGTAGTAAATTCCCTCTAGTGGTGGCTGTTTAATCTGTATATAGTGAGCTTCCCCTAGGGGTTACTGTATAATCTGTATGTAGTGAGCTCCTTCTAGTGGTGGCTGTATAATCTGTATGTAGTGAGCTCCCTCTAGTGGTGGCTGTATAACCTGTATGTAGTGAGCTCCCTCTAGTGGGGGCTGTATAATCTGTATGTAGTGAGCTCCCCCTAGTGGTGGCTGCATAATTGGTATGTAGTGAGCTCCCCCTAGTGGTGGCTGTATAATATGTATGTAGTGAGCTCCCCCTAGTGGTGGCTGTATAATCTGTATGTAGTGAGCTCCTCCTAGTGGTGGCTGTATAATCGGTATGTAGTGAACTCCCTCTAATGGTGGCTGTATAATCTGTATGTAGTGCGCTCCCCCTAGTGGTGGCTGTATAATCTGTATGTAGTGAGCTCCCTCTAGTGGTGACTGTATAATCTGTATGTAGTGAGCTCCCTCTAGTGGTGGCTGTATAATCTATATGTAGTGAGCTCCCTCTAGTGGTGACTGTATAATCTGTATGTATTGAGCTACCCCTATTGGTGGCTGTATAATCTGTATGTAGTGAGCTCCCTCTTGTGGTGGCTGTATAATCTGTATGTAGTGAGCTCCCTCTAGTGGTGGCTGTATAATCTATATGTAGTGAGCTCCCTCTAGTGGTGACTGTATAATCTGTATGTAGTGAGCTCCCTCTAGTGGTGACTGTATAATCGGTATGTAGTGAGCTCCCTCTAGTGGTGGCTGAATAATCTGTATGTATTGAGCTACCACTATTGGTGGCTGTATAATCTGTATGTAGTAAGTTCCCTCTAGTGGTGGCTGTATAATCTGTATATAGTGAGCTTCCCCTAGGGGTTACTGTATAATCTGTATGTATTGAGCTCCCTCTAGTGGTGGGTGTATAATCTGTATGTAATGAGCTCCCTCTAGTGGTGGCTGTATAACCTGTATGTAGTGAGCTCCCTCTAGTGGGGGCTGTATAATCTGTATGTAGTGAGCTCCCTCTACCGGTGGCTGTACAATCTGTATGTAGTGAGCTCCCTCTAGTGGTGACTGTATAATCTGTATGTAGTGAGCTCCCTCTAGTGGTGACTGTATAATCTGTATGTAATGAGCTCCCTCTAGTGGTAGCTGTATAATATGTATGTAGTGAGCTCCCTCTAGTGGTGGCTGTATTATCTGTATGTAGTGATCTCCTTCTAGTGGTGACTGTATAATCTGTATGTAATGAGCTCCCTCTAGTGGTAGCTGTATAATCTGTATGTAGTGAGCTCCCTCTATTGGTGGATGTATAATCTGTATGTAGTGAGCTCCCTCTAGTGGTAGCTGTATAATCTGTATGTAGTGAGCTCCCTCTAGTGGTGGCTGTATAATCTATATGAAGTTAGCTCCCTCTAGTAGTGGCTGTATAATCTGTATGTAGTGAGCTCCCACTAGTGGTAGCTGTATAATCTGTATGTAGTGAGCTCCCTCTAGTGGTGACTGTATAATCTGTATGTAGTGAGCTCCCTCTAGTGGTGGCTGTATTATCTGTATGTGGTGAGCTCCCTCTTGTGGTGGCTGTATAATCTGTATGTAGTGAGCTCCCTCTAGTGGTGGATGTATAATCTATATGTAGTGAGCTTCCTCTAGTGGTGGCTGTACAATCTGTGTGTAGCGAGCTCCCTCTAGTGGTGGCTGTATAATCTGTGTGTAGTGAGCTCCCTCTAGTGGTGGCTGTATAATCTGTATGTAGTGATCTCCCTCTAGTGGTGGCTGTATAATCTGTGTGTAGTGAGCTCCCTCTAGTGGTGGCTGTATAATCTGTGTGTAGTGAGCTCTCTCTAGTGGTGGTTGTATAATCTGTGTGTAGTGAGCTCCCTCTAGTGGTGGCTGTATAATCTGTATGTAGTGAGCTCCCTCTAGTGGTGGCTGTATAATCTGTATGTAGTGAGCTCCCTCTGGTAGTGGCTGTATAATCTATATGTAGTGAGCTCCCTCTAGTGGTGGCTGTATAATCTGTATGTATTGAGCTCCCTCTAGTGGTGGCTGTACAATCTGTATGTAGTGAGCTCCCTCTAGTGGTGGCTGTATAATCTGTATGTAGTGAGCTCCCTCTAGTGGTGGCTGTATAATCTGTATGTATTGAGCTCCCTCTAGTGGTGGCTGAATAAACTGTATGTAGTGAGCTTCCTCTAGTGGCGGCTGTATAATCTGTATGTAGTGAGCTCCTTCTAGTGGTGGCTGTATAATCTGTATGTAGTGAGCTCCCTCTAGTGGTAGCTGTATAATCTGTATGTATTGAGTTCCCTCTAGTGGTGGCTGTACAATCTGTATGTAGTGAGCTCCCTCTAGTGGTGGCTGTACAATCTGTATGTAGTGAGGTCCCTCTAGTGGCGGCTGTATAATCTGTATGTAGTTAGCTCCTTCTAGTGGTGGCTGTATAATCTGTATGTAGGGAGCTCCCTCTAGTGGTGGCTGTATAATCTGTAAGTAGTGGACTATCTCTAGTGGTGGCTGTATAATCTGTATGTAGTGAGCTCCCTCTAGTGGTGGCTGTACAATCTGTATGTAGTGAGCTCCCTCTAGTGGTGGCTGTACAATCTGTATGTAGTGAGCTCACTCTAGTGGTGGCTGTATAATCTGTATGTATTGAGCTCCCTCTAGTGGTGGCTGAATAAACTGTATGTAGTGAGCTCCCTCTAGTGGCGGCTGTATAATCTGTATGTAGTGAGCTCCTTCTTGTGGTGGCTGTATAATCTGTATGTAGTGAGCTCCCTTTAGTGGTGACTGTATAATCTGTATGTAGTGAGCTCCCTCTAGTGGTGACTGTATAATCTGTATGTAGTGAGCTCCCTCTAGTGGTGGCTGTATAATCAGTATGTAGTGATCTCCCTCTAGTGGTGGCTGTATAATCTGTATGTAGTGATCTCCCTCTAGTGGTGGCTGTATATTCTGTATGTAGTGAGCTCCCCCTAGTGTTGGCTGTATAATCTGTATGTAGAGAGCTCCCTCTAGCGGTGGCTGTATAATCTGTATGTAGTGAGCTCCCTCTAGTGGTGACTGTATAATCTGTATGTAGTGAGCTCCCTCTAGTGGTGGCTGTATAATCTGTAGGTAGTGAGCTCCCTCTAGTGGTGACTGTATATTCTGTATGTATTGAGCTCCCCCTAGTGGTGGCTGTATAATCTGTATGTAGAGAGCTCCCTCTAGTGGTGGCTGTATAATCAGTATGTAGTGATCTCCCTCTAGTGGTGGCTGTATAATCTGTATGTAGTGATCTCCCTCTAGTGGTGGCTGTATATTCTGTATGTAGTGAGCTCCCCCTAGTGTTGGCTGTATAATCTGTATGTAGAGAGCTCCCTCTAGCGGTGGCTGTATAATCTGTATGTAGTGAGCTCCCTCTAGTGGTGACTGTATAATCTGTATGTAGTGAGCTCCCTCTAGTGGTGACTGTATAATCTGTATGTAGTGAGCTCCCTCTAGTGGTGGCTGTATAATCTGTATGTAGTGAGCTCCCCCTAGTGGTGGCTGTATAATCTGTATGTAGAGAGCTCCCTCTAGTGGTGGCTGTATAATCTGTATGCAGTGATCTCCCTCTAGTGGTGGCTGTATAATCTGTATGGAGTGAGCTCCCTCTAGTGTTGGCTGTATAATCTGTATGTAGTGAGCTCTCTCTAGTGGTGGCTGTATAATCTGTATGTAGTGAGCTCCCTCAAGTGGTGACTGTATAATCTGTATGTAGTGAGCTCCCTCTAGTGGTGGCTGTATAATCTGTAGGTAGTGAGCTCCCTCTAGTGGTGACTGTATATTCTGTATGTAGTGAGCTCCCCCTAGTGGTGGCTGTATAATCTGTATGTAGAGAGCTCCCTCTAGTGGTGGCTGTATAATCTGTATGTAGTGAGCTCCCCCTAGTGGTGGCTGTATAATCTGTATGCAGTGAGCTCCCCCTAGTGGTGGCTGTATAATCTGTATGCAGTGAGCTCCCTCTAGTGGTGACTCTATGATCTGTATGTATTGAATTTAGTCCCGTGGTGGCTTTAGGCAGACAGAATTTAAATTTTTGTGTCATTCTCGGTGTAATCTTTTATAGAGTTAATAAGTAGAGATGAGCGAACATTTAAAAAAAGTCCGTTGTTCGGGGTTCGGGTGGTGGTTGTCGCATCCCGTTATGGATTCCACTATAGCGCATATGGAATCCATAAGGCGGCTGCCACCTACCGAACTGTTGCACAGCCGAAGGACCTGGGGTGGCGTCACTGTCATGTGATCAGTGCAGGGCGTGGCTCAGCACGGGATCAAATCCCGTGCTGAGCCACGCCGCACTGATCACATGACAGTGACGTCACCTCGGTCCCTGTTACAACTGGTCGGGTAGGTGGCAGCCGCCTATGGATTCCATATGCGCTATAGTGAATCCATAGCGAGATCCGTAATCACCACCGATCCTCAACAACTGACTTTAAATGTTCGCTCATCTCTATTAATAAGCACAAAAAAATATATAAAATGGTTACATTGAAAAAGAACCACAAACAAGAAGGAAATGAGACGTCTGTAATTAGAGTTCAGCATTTTTGATTCAATATTACATCATTTGATTTTTATTTAGCACTTTAATGTACAGAAAATATAGAGTAAAATATAAAGAGACATTCTCCGAGGCATCGCAGACCTCATGACTCCATGTATACTACAGAGAGCATGAAGTGTTAATGCTTGTAAGGTGCTGGAGCCGAGGACCCCCGGCCCTGAGAACGAGGTCATTAGCCCCCGTTTGGTTAAGATGTGATCACACAAGTACAGTTACCCTGAATCCAAGTCAATGGAAGCTGCATGGTCATGTGATGCACGCTCCGCTGGAGGCGTCACTTATGAGAGGGTCATGGGTGGGAATCCCTAACGGCAGCCAATGTTCTGTTACGTCTTGTGGAGTTATCTCACGGCCCTGCCTAAATGTATTAAATGCATACATAAATCTGTAGAGCGCCCGCTACATAAAAAAGAACACCAGACCTTTCTATCCAGGGAAATCAGAAAACCCTGGGGCCCAATGTAAGAGAAATGAAGGAGCCACAATGGTCCATAAGACCTGTAGTAGAGTCGGAACCTCTGGGCCATGTCTGTTGTTTCTGGTGGCTTGTTCGCTTTGGCTTCTTCATCAGCGGTTGGGTGTCTTCTGTTGCCCCATCATTATTGCCCGTTTCCCCAGATCTTTCTTCTTCTCCTTATGTCCTATAGCCTTCCCTACGCCGGCTATCACCTCAGTTCCGATGGCCTGTAGTGTTTCAGACCCTCCAAGTGCCTTGGTGACTATGCCGACAGCCGTACTGCCCAGGAGGAACGCGCTTTCTGCAGTCAGGCCTGCTCCGGCCACAGCTGCTCCCACAATGCCTCCAGCAAAGCTGAGGACCCCGCCACCCAACACGCACCCGATCGCCACCGCACACATTGTAAAGCGAGTGGAGTGGTCCGCACAGAATTTTTCCACTTCTTGGTCCAAAAGCGCCTTCATCTCATCCCTGAGTTTCTGCTTTGCCGACAGATCGCTACCTCTCAGACTCTGCCCATACTCAACCAAAAGACGAGATGCCTCCTCACTGACCTTCTCCCTCATCTTAGAGGGCATAACTTCCAATATCTTCAAAGGAGAGGAGGTCGGAGCCTAAGGAGGACACAAAGAGGTCAGAGGTTATTGCCCAGGATGAGTGCGTTACATGCAGCGCGGTACAGGCGGAGGGTCGTCATCCACAATTTATAATCCCCACAGTAAAATACAAGAGAAGCCGCGCTTCACGGCGCAGACCCTTCAGTAAAACCGCAGCACCAGTTCTACCGCCGATACCACATGTGGCTGTGCTGCAGGCCTGTTGTATTACTCTAGGAAAGCTGCTCTCCGGGACTGTGAGTTCTGTAGGGCCCCAAAATGGGGTGTAGTCAATGTGGAAGAACAGATTGGGGGGGGACTAAGGTCAATAGATTTTATTTAAAAAAATATATATTTTAATAAAATCTGTTGCCTTTAGTGACTCCCCCAACCTGTTCTTCCGTAGTGACCACAATCTATGCTGTAACGATGACGACATCATGACTCTGCTCCTAAATGATGACATCATGAATCCACTCCTTAATCATGGCGATATCATTAATCCATTCCTATCTGATGACATCATTAGTCCAAGCTGCAATACCAGACACAGCCCCGCGACTGATGCTTGTTGAAGAAAAGCTGCCATGGCTTTCTAGACCTGGCCGACCCCTTTAAATGGAACCTGTCAGCACAGCAGTAGATGAAGCCCCCCACCTTGTAGCCGCGCTTTCACCCTGGATACAATGTACTTTCTCCCGTCCTGATCCGAAGTCCTAATTTTCACAACTTGCAGAGACAGTGCCCGGCGGTGTAGATGTAACCCTGTCCTCCTGAAGTCCTGCAGGAGTGAGCTTGGCGCATGCGCAGCATTTAGCTGGAGACTGCTGCTCAGATGCTCATTAGCATTTCATAAAAACATGTTTTTATCAAAATTAGGGCCACGGATCTGGATGGGAGAAAACACAATGTATCCAGGGTGAAAGCACGCGGTCACCAGGTTGGTGGGCTTTATTTACCGCTGCGCTGACAGGTCCCCAATAACCAGCTCAGTGCATGCAGATTCAGAATATTTTGACCGTTATCATTCTGTTACCTCGTTTTCCACAAAATCCTGGAATTTCTTTACCGTGTTTGTTGTGTTTTTATCGTTTTGAAATGAATAGAACATCTGGAGGAAGAGAACGAGGAGTTAATGCAGGCAGCGTTTTATAACTGTACATACAGTGTGAATGTGGGGCGTTTGGGGGGAGAGGTGGTGAGGATAAAAAGAAATGGCGCAGAGGGAGGTGGTGGGAGTTCTCTGAATGGATATTACAATGCACTGAACCAGTTCGATCACACTTAGATTTTCAGTAACGTCTCATGACAAAGGTGATCTTACAACTCCCTGCATTTGAATTGTTTGGACTGTAGACCGGTTGGAGCTGTGATCCAGATGACCATGGTTCATGGCAGATTAGGGGTATGGGCTGTGCCGTATTTACAATTAGGCACTAGATGGCATGTGCCTAAGGTGCCGCCCAGCAAAGCGTGGCACCACAGGGTATTATTTATTTACCCTTACCCATGCCAACAGGGTCACCGGGTGTGGGCGTGGGGGAGTTGTATGTGGCTAATATAAATGACTCCTAATGACTGATAATAGAGAACAAGAGAGCTGCAGACACAGCAGCAGCAACTAGAGCAAAAACTGAAGGACCTGTGAAGATCTCAAGAGGGGGCGGAGCTCAGGAGTAGAGAGGAGAAGTGGTGGGGAAGGACCTGTAATGACATCACTGTCAGGTTATTAGTGCAGGAGGGAGGGGAGCTCAGCAGTGGAGAGGAGAAGTGGTGGGGAAGGACCTGTAATGACATCACTGTCAGGTTATTAGTGCAGGAGGGAGAGGAGCTCAGCAGAGGAGAGGAGAAGTGGTGGGGAAGGACCTGTAATGACATCACTGTCCGTGATTAGTGCAGGAGGGAGGGGGCGCAGCTCAGGAGTAGAGAGGAGAAGTGGTAGGGAAGGACCTGTAATGACATCACTGTCAGGTTATTAGTGCAGGAGGGAGGGGAGCTCAGCAGTGGAGAGGAGAAGTGGTGGTGAAGGACCTGTAATGACATCACTGTCAGGTGATTAGTGCAGGAGGGACGGAGCTCAGCAGTGGAGAGGAGAAGTGGTGGGGAAGGATCTGTAATGACATCACTGTCAGGTTATTAGTGCAGGAGGGAGGGGAGCTCAGCAGTGGAGAGGAGAAGTGGTGGGGAAAGACCTGTAATGACATCACTGTCAGGTTATTAGTGCAGGAGGGAGGGGAGCTCAGCAGTGGAGAGGAGAAGTGGTGGGGAAGGACCTGTAATGACATCACTGTCAGGTTATTAGTGCAGGAGGGAGGGGAGCTCAGCAATAGAGGGGAGAAGTGGTGGGGAAGGACCTGTGATGACATCACTGTCAGGTTATTAGTGCAGGAGGGAGGGGAGCTCAGCAATAGAGGGGAGAAGTTGTGATGAAGGAGAATTCCTGGGGAAGGACCTGTGATGACATCATGTGACACGAAGAGAAGAAAGGGGAGAAACCATGTGAGAGCCAGAGAATGCTGGGAGTTGTAGTTCTCTCCTCTTATATCCCTGACTCCCTTTACATAGGACTTATGCTGGAGGGAGTGATGCTTTGTTACATGGGACTGAATGTTGTAAGGTGCTGCTACATTATAACTACAGGAGGCACTACAGGGGAAATTATTATTACAGAAGTCATTGAAGGGGGGGCATTATAAATGCTGAGGGCACTACAAGGGGACATAACTATTGGAGCTACTACGGGGGGGCATTACAACGATTCCTTATGGATCGTCCTTATTTCTGCTGGGGGTCTGCACGCGGCCACAGGTAACATGCAGGAAATCCACACAAATTTCCATTTGTATTTCTGTGGGTTTTTGCACTAAAACCTCACCAGACCCTGCAATTCATAATTGTGGTTTTTGGTGTTTTTTTGGTTTTTCCCATCAGATCGCATCCCTGTATTAAAAAGGGTGAAGATTTCGGAATCCGCACCTGAGAAAAAACAAAGTGCACATTACATCTGTGTGATCTGGTAGACTGTGCTAGGTCTGTATTACTGCATTACTGTATCACACTAAAGGGGTGACTTATAGAGGGTCTATAGGGGGCCTTATTACTATTGGGCACAGTATGGAGCGCATTGCTTCTAGTAGAGGGTCTCTTGGGGAGTATTGGGGGTGCAATACAGCACTATTACTAATTAGGGACTTACAATTCAGTGGACTTTGGGAGCAATATACGGTAACTATGGGCGGATCCATACTATCTGTATGGATCTAATGTATATTTAGGACAGGCCCTCTACATCTGAAGCCATACAGGGAATATGTTACTTGAATCGATATTTAATATTGTACATCCGCATTCACAATAAGTAAATATACAAATCTACACATAAAAACCTGTTCTAGAACATAGTTAAAAATAAAAATGATAAACTAGAAAAAAATACAAATTATATAAAAAGTGTGTAACGTACGGTGGCAATATTAAACTGAGAGCCGTATGTGTGGTAGATCTGTTGGTGGCGTTATATAGTTGCTTATAATTGATAATATTGGTAACTATCATCCATACAGCTGCAGAAAACTGCCACAGTGAGTACCACAATTGTATAGTAGTCATAAATTATAAGTATACTAATATAGAGTGATGACGCCATTGGTTACACCCACAGGATTCCTTATAGAGATGGTGACTCCTTCAGAGATAATGACACATTTGCATATGCTGGTATATAGTTAAAATACTGACACAATATGTTAAACCCGCAGGGATTTTGCTTCCATATAGAGATAATGTCTCCTTCGAGATGATTCACTGTTATTATTTGTGAGTGTGTTAATTAGTTCACCATATTAAATACACAAATGATACATTTGGGTGTCTCTTAATTTATATTGTAGCCATTGTATAATTATGTCTGCCATATTAGTGGAGGAACTGTCTCTCAATAATCAATGTTAGATACTAGCTGCCAGTTAATAACACCAGCCAACCGTGGCGTCTCACGTGGCGATCGGTACACTGGTCTCTGTTACCTCCTTCCTATAGCCGGCTCAGCTAATGTTACCTCTGCTCCTGGCTGCGTTCTCCGCAATCCCCGAAGTCGGTACCTGGCGTCCTACGTGACTCAGTAAGCTGGTGTTCAGCGTCCCACGTGTCTCGATGCATTGGCTCCAGGCTTCTGAATCCACTGGTGAGATGGGGGATTATGGGAGGAGGATTATATCATTCTTGAAGTGCTTCACTTTTTCAAGTAACAAAACGATATTTTTCAGATATCCATAGATTTTAGTAAGTGGGTCTCAGGGCGTTCAGGTGTGTCTTGGCTGGTGTTATTAACTGGCAGCTAGTATCTAACATTTAATTTATGACTACTATACAATTGTGGTACTCACTGTGGCGGTTTTCTGCAGCTGTATGGATGATAGTTATCAATATTATCAATTATAAACAACTATATAACGCCACCAACAGCTCTACCACACATACGGCTCTCAGTTTAATATTGCCACCGTAGGTTACACACTTTTTATATAATTTTTATTTTTTCCAGTTTATAATTTTATTTTTAACTATGTTCTAGAACAGGTTTTTATGTGGAGATGTGTATATTTACCTATTGTGGATGTACAATATTAAATATTGATTTAAGGAACATATTCCCTGTATGGTTTCAGATGTAGAGGGCCTGTCCTAAATATACATTATGTATCCAGGCTCGGACTGGCCCACAGGGGTACAGGGAATCCGCCGGTGGGCCCTTAAGCAGGGCGGGTCCCTAGTCACCCACCCCCTGCACAAGTGGCACATAACACAGTAGACTTACTGCACTACATACATATATTCAATGTACAGCTCCTCCACCAGCCTATGTTTATATAAAGAAAAACGTGTTCAATTATTTATTATATTTGAATATATCCATACAGTGGGCCCCCAAAATAAATTTTACTGGTGGGCCCTAGGTACCCCAGTCCGACACTGTATATATCTATTGCATTGACAGGCTGAGTCAAATCGACAAGAGCACAATATCCATAGCTACAAGGGGTTGAGCCCCTATACTCTTTTTCACTCCACCTGCGTGGATCTGTTATTTAGGGGCATCGGGAGCACAGTGGGCACAGTATTACGGGTGGCAGCAGGAATAAGGAATGAGGAATCTAAGGTGTCTTTGTGGTAAACTCTGCATAGACAAAAAGCAGCTGATAGAAATCATCATGGCGGTCTGGGCCGAATGGAGAAGATAAGGAAAGAGAACATCTACAACAGAGGAGACATCACTGGATTAAGAGGTGTTTAGTGCTGAGTTTTTGTGACTGATGAGGGAGGGGTTGGATTAAAAATTTGGTCAGGGAATAAGGGGCCCCAATCAATTTTCACCTCAGGCAGCAGAAAACCTACAATTGGCCCTGGTAGAAGCTTCCACAAGACAGAAGAGCGATCGTCCCCTCCGCACTGCTGTGTTCAGCTGATTGGGAGTGCGCAGTGAGCGGGGAAGTGCTTTTCCACCAGTCAGCTGAATCACACTCAGTGACAGACACCAGTGCCGCCCAGGAGGAGGCAGGAGCTGCCAGGGACTGCAGAGGGAGGCGCCGTCTAACACCGGCGCAGGACCCGTCAGCCTCAGGATAATCTGCCCCATAATTATCTTTTTTCAGTGAGGCTTTTTGTTAAGTGTGGATATGGGGAGTGGTAGCTGATGGCGCGGGGAGCGTTTGGCTGTCATCTATGTAACTTGTATGGACATTACACTATTACCTCTACTGGGGAAGCAAAGCTGAAGTGTTCTCTCTGCAAAGTGCGGACAAATTCCTGAAAAGAAATAAAAAATATGATTAAAGAACAAAGAAAACCTTTACAAACACATCAACCTTCGAGTTGTATCCAGAGACTGAAAACCTAGTGCAGCTTTCACGGCTGATGGTTTGTTACAATGTGTGAGGCAGACAATATTCTGTGACAGCAGCACAAACATCGCTCCAGTCTAATACCTGCGCTGATACATTGTAACAGACTCATCAGCCCTGAGAGCAGGACTCCATCTGTACCATGGATCTATAAAATCAATAATAAAACACTAAAAACTGCGCAGTGTGAGCTACGGCTCATACAGGAAGGTCTGCAGGTAAAAGTCAAGCCCCGATATCAGAACTCAGATTCATCTTAGAATTAAGGGGAATGTCGGACCTCAGACTTCATGTTGTTTTTCAAAGAAAACAGGTCAAATGTTAATAAAATATATAAAAAATATATAATTATGAAGGACTTATACAGCCACCACTAGAGGGAGCTCACTACACACAGATTATACAGCCACCACTAGAGGGAGCTCACTACACACAGATTATACATCCACCACTAGAGGGAGCTCACTACATACAGATTATACAGCCACCACTAGAGGGAGCTCACTACACACAGATTATACAGCCACCACTAGAGGGAGCTCACTGCATACAGATTATACAGCCACCACTAGAGGGAGCTCACTACAGACAGATTATACAGCCACCACTAGAGGGAGCTCACTACATACACGTTATACAGTCACCACTAGAGAGGGCTCACTACATACAAATTATACAGCCACCACTAGAGGGAGCTCACTACATACAGATTATACAGCCACCACTAGAGGGAGCTCACTGCATACAGATTATACAGCCACCACTAGAGGGAGCTCACTACATACAGATTATACAGCCACCACTAGAGGGAGCTCATTACATACAGATTATACAGCCACCACTAGAGGGAGCTCACTACATACAGATTATACAGCCACCACTAGAGGGAGCTCACTACATACAGATTATACAGCCACCACTAGAGGGAGCTCATTACATACAGATTATACAGCCACCACTAGAGGGAGCTCACTACATACAGAATATACAGCCACCACTAGAGGGAGCTCACTACATACAGAATATACAGCCACCACTAGAGGAAGCTCACTACATACAGATTATACAGCCACCACTAACAGGAGCTCACTACATACAGATTATATAGCCACCACTAAAGTGAAATCACTAAATACAGATTACGACTAGGGGGAGCTCCCTACATACAGATTATACAGTGACCCCTAGAGGAAGCTCACTACAAACAGATTATACAGTCACCACTAGAGGGAGCCCAAAGTCAACAATCCGTATTTCAAGCAGCACTCCTGATCACCCGGTCACACCTGATGCATCAGCCCGCCTTCCGTCCTAGACTCGTTCGGACTTAGATCCAGCAAAAAATATACATCGCAGGCAGCATCCGCTTGGGATTGCAATCCTTAATAAAGGACATTCACCGTGGATGCTGCCTGCGATGTATATTTTTTACCACTAGAGGGAGCTCACTACATACAGATTGTACAACCACAACTAGTTGAAGCTCATTTCATACAGATTATACAGCCACCACTAGAGGGAGCTCACTACATACAGATTATACAGTCACCACTAGAAGGAGCTCACTGCATACAGATTATACAGCCACCACTAGAAGGAGCTCACTACATACAGATTATACAGCCACCACTAGAGGGAGCTCACTACATACAGATTATACAGCCACCACTAGGGGGAGCTCACTACATACAGATTATACAGCCATCACTAGAGGGAGCTCACCACATACAGATTATACAGTCACCACTAGAGGGAGCTCACTACATACAGATTATACAGCCACCACTAGGGGGAGCTTACTACATACAGATTATACAGTCACCACTAGAGGGAGCTCACTACATACAGTTTATACAGACACCACTAGAGGGAGCTCACTACATGCAGATTATACAGTCACCACTAAGAGGAGCTCACTACATACAGATTATACAGTCACCACTAGGGGGAGCTCACTACATACAGATTATACAGCCACCACTAGAGGGAGCTCACCTCATACAGATTGTACAGCCACCACTAGAGGGAGCTCACTACATACAGATTATACAGCCACCACTAGAGAGAGCTCACTACATAAATATTATACATCCACAACTAGAGAGAGCTCACTACATACAGATTATACAGCCACAACTAGAGGGAGCTCACTAAATACAGATTATACAGCCACCACTAGGGGGAGCTCACTACATACAGATTATACAGCCACCACTAGAGGGAGCTCACTCCATACAGATTATACAGTCACCACTAGAGGGAGATCACTACATACAGATTATACGGCCACCACTAGAGGGAGCTCACTACATACAGATTATACAGCCACCACTAGAGGGAGCTTACTATATACAGATTATACAGCCACCACTAGAGGGAGCTCACTACATACAGATTATACATCCACCACTAATGGGAGCTCACTACATACAGATTATACAGCCACCACTAGAGGGAGCTCACTACATACAGATTATACATCCACCACTAGAGGGAGCTCACTACATACAGATTATACAGCCACCACTAGAGGGAGCTCACTACATATAGATTATACAGCCACCACTAGAGGAAGCTCACTACATACAGATTATACAGCCACCACTAGAGGGAGCTCATTACATACAGATTATACAGCCACCACTAGAGGGAGCTCACTACATACAGAATATACAGCCACCACTAGAGGGAGCTCACTACATACAGATTATACAGCCACCACTAGAGGGAGCTCACTACATACAGATTATACAGCCACCACTAGAGGGAGCTCATTACATACAGATTATACAGCCACCACTAGAGGGAGCTCACTACATACAGAATATACAGCCACCACTAGAGGGAGCTCACTACATACAGAATATACAGCCACCACTAGAGGAAGCTCACTACATACAGATTATACAGCCACCACTAACAGGAGCTCACTACATACAGATTATATAGCCACCACTAAAGTGAAATCACTAAATACAGATTACCACTAGGGGGAGCTCCCTACATACAGATTATACAGTGACCCCTAGAGGAAGCTCACTACAAACAGATTATACAGTCACCACTAGAGGGAGCTCACTACATACAGATTGTACAACCACAACTAGTTGAAGCTCATTTCATACAGATTATACAGCCACCACTAGAGGGAGCTCACTACATACAGATTATACAGTCACCACTAGAAGGAGCTCACTACATACAGATTATACAGCCACCACTAGAGGGAGCTCACTACATACAGATTATACAGCCACCACTAGGGGGAGCTCACTACATACAGATTATACAGCCATCACTAGAGGGAGCTCACCACATACAGATTATTCAGTCACCACTAGAGGGAGCTCACTACATACAGATTATACAGCCACCACTAGGGGGAGCTTACTACATACAGATTATACAGTCACCACTAGAGGGAGCTCATTACATACAGTTTATACAGACACCACTAGAGGGAGCTCACTACATGCAGATTATACAGTCACCACTAGGAGGAGCTTACTACATACAGATTATACAGTCACCACTAGGGGGAGCTCACTACATACAGATTATACAGCCACCACTAGAGGGAGCTCACCTCATACAGATTGTACAGCCACCACTAGAGGGAGCTCACTACATACAGATTATACAGCCACCACTAGAGAGAGCTCACTACATACAGATTATACAGCTACCACTAGAGGGAGCTCACTACATACAGATTATACAGCCACCACTAGAGGGAGCTCACTACATAAATATTATACATCCACAACTAGAGGGAGCTCACTACATACAGATTATACAGCCACAACTAGAGGGAGCTCACTACATACAGATTATACAGCCACCACTAGGGGGAGCTCACTACATACAGATTATACAGCCACCACTAGAGGGAGCTCACTACATACAGATTATACAGCCACCACTAGAGGGAGCTCACTCCATACAGATTATACAGTCACCACTAGAGGGAGGTCACTATATACAGAATATACAGCCACCACTAGAGGGAACTCACTACATACAGATTATACAGTGACCACTAGAGGGAGCTTACTACATACAGATTATACAGCCACCACTAGAGGGAGCTTACTACATACAGATTATACAGCCACCACTAGGGGAAGCTCATTTCATACAGATTATACGGCCACCACTAGAGAAAGGTCACTATATATAGGTTGTTAAACCTTCTTAGCTTGTCAACTAGAGCAGTGTTTCCCAACCAGTTTGCCTACAGATGTTGCAAAACTACGACTCCCAGCATACCCGGACAGCCTTTGGCTGTTCAGGCATGCTGGGAGTTGTAGTTTTGCAGGCACACTGGTTGGGAAACACTGAACTAGAGATTGCTATATTGCTTATGGAGATGAGACTGCAGGCGTCTCCAGTATGGATAACGCAGCGCTTCAGCTTCTCTACCGCATTATTACAGTGATGTCCTCCTGTGTAATAGGATTATTAATGTTTTATGTCCAACCTTTAGAGTCTGACCCAAATGACCACATGTGATCCTCTCTCCATGGACGTTAGTTTTATGGTGGAGCCAAACTCCTTCCACAAGGTCTGAGACGTACGTTGTCAGGTGATTCCTGAAGTCGTCATCCATGTCTGTGAATTAAGAGACGTATCATCATCAAGTCTGATAGTCTGGACTATAACCCATAGCTGAAAAAGAAATAAGCGCTGAGGAGACGACTGAAGCCACACTCAGGTGGTCGTTCTAATGTACGCTGTAATGTAATAGCAATTCTATTCCCATCTCCTAAAATAATAACAATGAGATTCCTGTCATCCTCTTGTTACTGAGACGCAGCTCGGGCTCCTCGAGCTCCTGTGTAGGATTTCCTCCTTGCAGCAGCCCTCCCTGTTCTGCTTCGTAGAATCGTTCCATCAGTGGTGGTTCACACCTTTCCTGCTCTGTACAGTGGCCGCCCCGTTAAGCAGCCATCTTACCTGAAAGCCGCCCCTGACTTGATCTCAGGAAAGATTTCCCCGGGTGAGGCAGGAGGAAGCCGCTGACGGACGGACTGCGCAGAGTCTCCAGCACACGGTGGTTTTTTGCACTTTTACATAATTTCTACAGAAACAAAATATAAATCTTTATGTTCCTCGCAGTCCCAGTGACCAGTTCTATTCACAAGAACATACAGAGTCTACCATGCAGATGGGGCCCCTGGTCAGACTGAAGCCTAGGGCCCTAGTCCTCCAGCAGAACCATTATAATCAATGATCTGTCATGAATTCTGATTGGTTGGCTGTATGTGATGTCTACGGCTGCCCCATCATACCTCAGTCTCATGCTCTATGTAGGACTTAGCAGCTTCTCGTCCGCAGTTGTCGTCGAGCTGCCAGTCACGAACCAGAATATTCAAGTTCTGAAATATAAAACATCAAATCGTAATAACGTCTCATAGGAGGATGGAGCTAAGGAACGGAAGGAAGGTGGGGTACAGGAGGTAATGGGAGAACAGTAAGGGTTGGGGGAGGATTGTGGTCAGTGGGTACAGAGACGGGGAAGAAAACCAAAGTATTGCCCCCTGCTGGTGTCTATCACCCTCCATACACCCCTGACCTATCTACTAGTACATTACTTGGTCATCCTGAAGTTCTACTACCCAAGCTGACAATGGCCGGTAATCTCAGCAGGATCCCGAGCAGACAAGATTCAGAGATTAAACAATGGTTACATTGTTGAGAGAGAAGCTGGGGCATGGAGGATCAACTAAGGTTTGTTTCATGAGTAAACAAGAAAGGAGTATATGTGAGGAACTTGACCCCACATTTCCCACAAGACATTGAGAAGAGGTCGGAAGACAATGCGTGGACAGAATGACGCAGAGCAGTAGTCACCTGTAGATATTGTAGAGAAAAAGATTCCCCGGTCAGCTCCGAAACGTGGAGATACATCTGAAAAGACATGGAAATCATCACGGTCAGTCCAGTCCATCTCATTCAGCAGTTGACAGAGACAGAGTTGTCTTCATTCCACCTCAGTGACTGATACATTGTGATGACACAATAACCAATCCCTGGACATAAACTCCTGATCATGGATCTGATGAAGCTTCACGAGACTGTAGATGACGCTCAGGGACTGACACCAACAACATGGATATATGAAGAGATTTGCGCTGTACCTCGAGGTAATCCAGCTCCGTCGTTTTCAAGCTTCCACTTACGTTGAAGATCTGAACAAACAAAGATTACATTGGGAGACGTTCACAAAGAGACGGTAATGGGTGTACACCCCAACACCCCCCACTGCAAGATGTGATTCAATACCCTGGGGGAGCGAGTGAAATGACATATTCCATTGGAGAGAGAGATCGGTGCGTGTGGTGTCGCAACACCCCCCAGTCAGATGAATGTAACAGATTTTCAGCTGCAGAAATTTCTAGCACAAACCAGTATATATAAAGTTAGGGCCACACAGGACGGATTCTCCACAGTAGAATTTCTGTAGCTGATTTTATTACAGTTCTGTGGCAGAAAATCAGCAATGTTTCCACCCGGTATGGCCGTACCGTACTGGTTTACCTACTTGGAGCAGAACCCAGGAATGGCTGTACACTTCAGATCTCAGATGGGAGTATGCTGAAGGACTGGTCATCCACATCTGGTTTATGATGGTTGTTTTTCTCGATGCAAGAACTCCATTTACAGATCATTGTCTGCTTTGATCTACTGTATGTTTGGGGGCAATGTCCGACTGGGCTGCCTAGGGCCCACCAGTAAAATTCATTTTGGGGGCCCACCATACGGATACATTCAAATCAGCAGCGAGATGCTACCAGATGATTGAATATGGGGGCTCCTGCAGCAACTTTGAGAAGGTAGGTCCTAGGGAGAGAGGACACTAGTAGCTTTCCTCTCTACCTAGAAGTCATCTCAGCTCTGATGGTGTCTATAATAATAAACTGGGGAGTTCTTAAAAATTCTATCCAAGCCTGTATGGGGGTGAGACTTCCATTGACGGGGCGCTTGAACTGTTGTCAGAAAATGGTCTAAATTTCTAGTTTATGGAAAGCTTCCCTATGTGAGTTACGGCCTCCAATTGTTGGTGATGTACCCCAGGCAAGAAACAAAGACCTTCAACCCTCTCCAGATCTCCAAGACACAAGGAAAAATGAAGCTTAAAACAAAGTCGCCAGTTTGTTTCGATGGTCCCTCACTGCGTGTCTCATACGTGTATTGGGATCAATCCACACATACAGGTTAGAGGTTAATAAGTGAGACCGCGCGCTTCCCTGCCCAATGATTCATCCATTTCACCTGCAGTGTATTGGTTAAGACAGTTGGGTCACCCAGGCTCCTTTCCTCCAGAAATCCTGTGTGATGTCAGAAAGTATACACAATAGTGAAGTACCTTCACCGCTCTTGTACCTGATCGAGTATACTCACCAGACGCAGATGGAATCTAGGCATATAGCAGACTTCCCTGCAGCAATCTCCACTTCTCCAAACTCTCCACTTTTCTCAGCATTCAACTGCAAGTTCAAAATATGCCCTCCATGGTGAAGTAACGCCAGACATTAAAAGTACAATGACATTGATTATACTCACAAACAGCGATCAAAATACGCGTAACGATATGTTTCTATGCCCGACCCAGATTTCACTCCATGAGCTTCGTCAGGGGCGTCTAGAGTGTAACCATCCTCCACCTACTAATATTGACCTCCCCCACCCTCACACCTGCACTAATTACCATCCACCAATACTACGTCCGTTTGCCTTCCAGAACATATGCAAAACCGCATCTAATAATCTGAGAACATACCCATCATAGCATACAAGCCTACGTTAGTCACAATTCACACCACCCACATCTTTAGACGGCGATCACAACTTACTTTAATAGTACATCCACTCTTCAACACTATAGGGAATCCACCTAAGGGGGTATCATCTACTTTATTATTCCTCTTTAGTTTTTTCTGATATCCTCACAATACATAACCGCGGTTTCCTCCTTAGTATACACATCTCATACACTTATTTTATTCCTTTTTCATGTAATGCATGTTCTTAGGTCAAAATCGACATTCAGACCTGCCGGTTGTAGGGTGCCCATCTCGTAAATCCATCGAGTCCAGCATTTATCAATCTTTATAGTCACCTCCTCTCCAGTTGTTTGTCACTAGTTCTATCCCAGGAAACTTTAACCCCTTCGGGTTCTTCTGATGTGCAATCTTAAAGTGTCTTGACACTCCATGTGAGTCCATGTGACTAACGTAGGCTTGTATGCTATGATAGTTATGTTCTCAGATTGTTGGATGCAGTTTTGCATATGTTCGGGAAGGCAAACGGACGTAGTATTGGTGGATGGTAATTAGTGCAGGTGGGGGAGGGTGGGGGAGGTCAATATTAACAGGTGGGGGATGGTTACACTCTAGATGCCCCGGACCAAGCTCATGGAGTGAAATCCGGGTCGGGCATAGAAACATATCGTTACGCGTATTTTAATCGCTGTTTGTGAGTATAATCAAAGTCATTGTACTTCTAATGTCTGGCGTTACTTCACCATGGAGGGCATATTGGGAACTTGGAGTTGATTGCTGAGAAAAGTGGAGAGTTTGGAGAAGTGGAGATTGCTGCAGGGAAGTCTGCTATATGCCTAGATTCCATCTGCGTCTGGTGAGTATACTCGATCAGTAGAGGTACGAGAGCGGTGAAGGTACTTCACTATTGTGTATACTTTCTGACATCACACAGGATTTCTGGAGGAAAGGAGCCTGGGTGACCCAACTGTCTTAACCAATACACTGCTGGTGAACTGGATGAATCATTGGGCAGGGACGCGCGCGGTCTCATAAGGAAAAACGAGGTGTAAGAGCAAATCTCCTCATAGACTAAGAGCCACCTACCAGGTAGGAGCTCAGGAGCATGGACAGGGCGGACAGCTTGATGCAGGTCTCTCGATCGCTCTCAATGTCCAGTGACCCCTCTGTGTCCAGAACAAACACGGCCATCTATGAAGTGGAGAACAAAGGAGGTTCAAATCATAACTGAAGACAACATCAGATTCGATCATAGAGATCACACAAAATATGCACTTCTGTAATAGTTAATGAACAGATTCACTGTAGCCATAAGAATAGCCAATCCACCATAAATGTAGGAACATTCCAAGAGTTTGCTACAGTGTAGCAGTAGAGACAGTCCCTGGGAGCGAAGCACAGCTGCAGCAGCATATATCTACTGCCATCAGGAGCGGATCGGCCATAGACCTTACAGGGAAATTTCCCGGTTGGCCAATGCCCAGAGGGCCGCCTGAGCCCTCTTCATGGCTGGCCAGTGGAAGTTTTTGGGGATGTATTTTGTGATGGACTGTGGTATTTGGCTCTGTTGGGGCGGTATAATGTGCCACAATATGGTATTGCTGGTGCTGCCTTTCATCAATTTGGATCTGACTACAAAACAGGGCCACTTTTAGTATTTTTTCCAGGGCCTCTTTATGTTCCCAGTCCAACACCTGCCTGCCATAGGCTCTTACTTATACTGATATATGGAAACAAATCCTCAGACATACGAGCAGGACTTCATTTTGAAAAGTTTTACTCCTCTAGATGTAAACAAGTCTTCTCTTTCACACAGAGTAAGCAGAGATCTTGAGTTGATATTAAAGTTGCTGAATATAATTTACACTGATGATGTAGATGAAGCTCCGTCGTCGCACGATCCGTTTGTCCTCATGCACATAATACATTAGGACTTCACCTGCCTCTCATAGTGGGGACCTGAGGAGAGAGACACACTGGGCTCCTTACCTTCTCTCTGTTCCTCTCCAGGATGAACGGTCTACTCCAAATCCATATCCCCTTGGTGACACTGTTTGTCCCCGATCTCCAATGAAAGCCCTTGAGGGCCTCATCGTCTTCCCCCAGGCTGACCGGCTGCCCCTTCTCCTGCACACAGAAAGATCAGTGTCATCATGTTGTGAATGAGATCATGAGGGAGAAGATGGGCGCAGTAGACGTGTGGCGTGTATGGTGGTCAAACACCTCAGATGAAAGCCATCTGAATCTGCGGGTGGGGCTAGCTGACCTAGTGCATATGGGTGTGCATTGATTGTACCTGGATGAAATATATTGGCGGAAAAAGGTCAGGATGTTAGATTTCAACATGCATTATCCTCAGCTGAACACTCAACCTCATAAGGTGAGCAGCCCTTTATCATCTAAATTCCTGTACACGATACGCCTCCGCTCTTCTATTAATGTACAACTGAGATGAGTGAGAATCTATATGAATAGGTCAGGACAGCTGTTGACTGAGTGTAGGTTTGCCCAACAGCTGTCTAACGTGCCCTGCTGGCCTTACGACACTCACACTCCCTTAGAAAAAGATGAGTACCAAGGCTGTTGTGTCACCTTCCCATTCACTCATGATGGAAGGAGCAGACCTAGGCTTAGCTTCACCTCAGGACAGGATTCCTAATTTCTGGCCCAAAGGATTGGTGGCACGTGTCCTCAATATTGGGCAGCCGCCATCCTTCAAAACTTTATAAAGTATTGCAGGGGCAGTGAGGAGGGGCATGTACTATAGCAAAAGAATGATCCCTCAGAAGAACAGAACTTGGTATGTATTTCACCACTCGCTTTGGTATGAGGAGTGTAAACGTGTGCAGATCCCCCTTCTGTACCGAGTACATTTTAGTTTGTGGCTGGAGGAAATACAAGCCTGACACCTGACCCTGGACGGGAGGGTGGTGAAGAGGACAGTTTCATCCCCACTCATGTACTGTAGGACATTGCCCTGTATACTGCAGGTTATGGCTCCTCACCAGTCTGTGAAGAGCTCTCAGAATGTAATTCAGCAAGCTGGATTTTCCTCCTCTCTTCTCTCCGATCACACAGAGAAGGCACAGGGGGTAATCGGAGATCTCACTGTCCAAAAAGCATCTGTCCACAGCGGATTCATCCAACCACATCTTGCATGTTGCATCAGTGGAGACCAACTGGATGGGACGTGTGAAATCCTGAGGACAAAGTTAATGTAAGATGAAGAATATGATATTTCTATATAACTCTTGAGGTAAAGCAATGTCTACTAAAGCTGGTGGTGTCTTAAGCAGTGTCTAATGGCCTGTCATCTAAAAAGACCCACAGGCTTCTCCACTGTAAACCCACCTAAGAAATCACTGGAGTGAATGACTTTTCTCTAGGAAAGAGGAGGTTGTCTCTGGTTCATTGATCTTAAACTAATATCACTGGCCTGGTTGAGGTACCCATGGCGGTCCCTTCTATTCACTAATAACACATTATACAGTGTACACATGGCATCTTGACAAACTGTCACAGATCTGTGCTGCACCGTGAACTACGGACTTTGCACCAAATACAATAAAATATTAGTCATCACTCAGTGTTTGTTATAGACCGCGAACCGTCACACTCTGCTCTGAAAACTCGCTTTCACCCACCATTTTGGACTGCTCTTCTTTAACAACCAGCTGACCCTTAGACACCAGGTGCTGGAGGCTGTAGGCCGGTATAAGCTGGTCTCTAGGACAGACTTTCCTGCATTCTGGACATTGATGACCTTGGGGTTGTGGGGTGGCCCAGTAGGAAGAGATGCAGGGTTTACAAAACGTGTGTCCGCAGGTGATAGAAACCGGGTCACTGAGCTCCTGGAGGCAGATGGAGCAGGTGATATCCTCTTCTAGTTTGAAGAAATGAGCAGAACCTTCCTATGACATGGCAGCTGTAATAAAAGGAACGTTACAAGGAAGGAATATATGTGGTCTGACACTCATATAGGTGCATCACAGGACACACTCCAGCTCTGATACATGTCAGAGTCTCATCGTGATCAGCTTTCTGTGGTTTTAATAGGAATTCTGCATTATTTTTGCTCAGACAGTAATGTTCAAACAATGCAGGTACATAATAAATCCAGCTCTGCTACATCTGTATGACTGTCAGACTGATACACAGCATAGATCAGAAGAAGAGGAAAAACTACAGTGTAAGTTTGGCCGACATTATGATCGTCTGATAACGGGATCACATGACCTGCCCCGGGAATAATAGGCTCGTACTGTCTAGAGAATAAATGAGGGGAACTTACGGTTTACAGCTACTGCACCCTATGTGACCAGCGCAGCTGACGATCACTCCGATAATGGTGGAGCCTGCCGGAGAGAAGACAGTATGGGAAACGAAACCGATAAGGCAACGCCCCTGAGAAATTAACCCCTGAGCAACCGACAGAACAGGAAGAACCGCAACAACTTATTACTATCTCGAGCCCACACCGTAAACTCACCAAATGCCCATTATATCCAGACCACAGACTCTCCGGAAACCCGTTAAAGTGCATTTAGAAAGTCTTTACACCCATTCACTTTTTTCATATTTTGTTATGTTCCTTATGCTAAAAAACAAAAACAACACATTTTCCCATCAATTTTCACACAGCACCCCATAATGAGAAAATAAAATAGTAGCATTGTAGACAGGAGGAAAAGGAAAAACTAAACCTTGGCATGAACATAAGTATTCAGACCCTTCCTCCTGGACAGACAGTAAGTATTCAGACCCTTCCTCCTGGACATACAGTAAGTATTCAGACCCTTCTTCCTGGACATACAGTAAGTATTCAGACCCTTCCTCCTGGACAGGCAGTAAGTATTCAGACCCTTTTCTCCTGGACATACAGTAAGTATTCAGACCCTTTCTCCTGGACATACAGTAAGTATTCAGACCCTTTCCTCTTGGATATACAGTAAGTACTCAGACCCTTTCTTCTGGACATACAGTAAGTATTCAGACCCTTTCTCCTGGACATACAGTAAGTACTCAGACCCTTTCTCCTGGACATACAGTAAGTATTCAGACCCTTTCTCCTAGACATACAGTAAGTATTCAGACCCTTCCTCCTGGACAGACAGTAAGTATTCAGACCCTTCCTCCTGGACATACAGTAAGTATTCAGACCCTCTCTCCTAGACATACAGTAAGTATTCAGACCCTTTCTCCTGGACATACAGTAAGTACTCAGACCCTTTCTCCTGGACATACAGTAAGTATTCAGACCCTTTCCTCTTGGATATACAGTAAGTATTCAGACCCTTTTCTCCTGGACATACAGTAAGTACTCAGACCCTTTTTCTTGGACATACAGTATGTATTCAGACCCTTTTTCTTGGACATACAGTAAGTATTCAGACCCTTTTCTCCTGGACATACAGTAAGTACTCAGACCCTTTTCTCCTGGACATACAGTAAGTACTCAGACCCTTTCTCCTGGACAGACAGTAAGTATTCAGACCCTTTCTCCTGGACATACAGTAAGTATTCAGACCCTTTCTCCTGGACATACAGTAAGTATTCAGACCCTTTCTCCTGGACATACAGTAAGTATTCAGACCCTTTTCTCCTGGACATACAGTAAGTATTCAGACCCTTTCTCCTGGACATACAGTAAGTATTCAGACCCTTTTCTCCTGGACATACAGTAAGTATTCAGACCCTTTCTCCTGGACATACAGTAAGTATTCAGACCCTTTCTCCTGGACATACAGTAAGTATTCAGACCCTTTTCTCCTGGACATACAGTAAGTATTCAGACCCTTTCTCCTGGACATACAGTAAGTATTCAGACCCTTTCTCCTGGACATACAGTAAGTATTCAGACCCTTTTCTCCTGGACATACAGTAAGTATTCAGACCCTTTCTCCTGGACATACAGTAAGTATTCAGACCCTTTCTCCTGGACATACAGTAAGTATTCAGACCCTTTCTCCTGGACATACAGTAAGTATTCAGACCCTTTCTCCTGGACATACAGTAAGTATTCAGACCCTTTCTCCTGGACATACAGTAAGTACTCAGACCCTTTCTCCTGGACATACAGTAAGTATTCAGACCCTTTCCTCTTGGATATACAGTAAGTATTCAGACCCTTTTCTCCTGGACATACAGTAAGTACTCAGACCCTTTCTCCTGGACATACAGTAAGTACTCAGACCCTCTCTCCTGGACATATAGTAAGTACTCAGACCCTTTTCTCCTGGACATACAGTAAGTACTCAGACTCTTTGCTCCTGGACATACAGTAAGTACTCAGACCCTCTCTCCTGGACATACAGTAAGTATTCGGACCCTTTTCTCCTGGACATACAGTAAGTATTCAGACCCTTTGCTCCTGGACATACAGTAAGTACTCAGACCCTTTCTCCTGGACATACAGTAAGTATTCAGACCCTTTCTCCTGGACATACAGTAAGTATTCAGACCCTTTCTCCTGGACATACAGTAAGTATTCAGACCCTTTCTCCTGGACATACAGTAAGTATTCAGACCCTTTCTCCTGGACATACAGTAAGTATTCAGACCCTTTCTCCTGGACATACAGTAAGTATTCAGACCCTTTCTCCTGGACATACAGTAAGTATTCAGACCCTTTTCTCCTGGACATACAGTAAGTATTCAGACCCTTTCTCCTGGACATACAGTAAGTATTCAGACCCTTTCTCCTGGACATACAGTAAGTATTCAGACCCTTTCTCCTGGACATACAGTAAGTATTCAGACCCTTTCTCCTGGACATACAGTAAGTACTCAGACCCTTTCTCCTGGACATACAGTAAGTATTCAGACCCTTTCTCCTGGACATACAGTAAGTATTCAGACCCTTTCTCCTGGACATACAGTAAGTATTCAGACCCTTTCTCCTGGACATACAGTAAGTATTCAGACCCTTTCTCCTGGACATACAGTAAGTATTCAGACCCTTTCTCCTGGACATACAGTAAGTACTCAGACCCTTTCTCCTGGACATACAGTAAGTATTCAGACCCTTTTCTCCTGGACATACAGTAAGTATTCAGACCCTTTCTCCTGGACATACAGTAAGTATTCAGACCCTTTCTCCTGGACATACAGTAAGTACTCAGACCCTTTCTCCTGGACATACAGTAAGTATTCAGACCCTTTCTCCTGGACATACAGTAAGTATTCAGACCCTTTCTCCTGGACATACAGTAAGTATTCAGACCCTTTCTCCTGGACATACAGTAAGTACTCAGACCCTTTCTCCTGGACATACAGTAAGTACTCAGACCCTTTCTCCTGGACATACAGTAAGTACTCAGACCCTTTCTCCTGGACATACAGTAAGTATTCAGACCCTTTCTCCTGGACATACAGTAAGTACTCAGACCCTTTCTCCTGGACATACAGTAAGTATTCAGACCCTTTCTCCTGGACATACAGTAAGTATTCAGACCCTTTCTCCTGGACATACAGTAAGTATTCAGACCCTTTCTCCTGGACATACAGTAAGTATTCAGACCCTTTCTCCTGGACATACAGTAAGTATTCAGACCCTTTCTCCTGGACATACAGTAAGTATTCAGACCCTTTCCTCCTGGACATACAGTAAGTACTCAGACCCTTTCTCCTGGACATACAGTAAGTACTCAGACCCTTTCTCCTGGACATACAGTAAGTATTCAGACCCTTTCTCCTGGACATACAGTAAGTATTCAGACCCTTTCTCCTGGACATACAGTAAGTATTCAGACCCTTTCTCCTGGACATACAGTAAGTATTCAGACCCTTTCTCCTGGACATACAGTAAGTATTCAGACCCTTTCTCCTGGACATACAGTAAGTATTCAGACCCTTTCTCCTGGACATACAGTAAGTATTCAGACCCTTTCTCCTGGACATACAGTAAGTATTCAGACCCTTTCTCCTGGACATACAGTAAGTATTCAGACCCTTTCCTCCTGGACATACAGTAAGTATTCAGACCCTTTCTCCTGGACATACAGTAAGTACTCAGACCCTTTTCTCCTGGATATACAGTAAGTATTCAGACCCTTTCTCCTGGACATACAGTAAGTATTCAGACCCTTTCTCCTGGACATACAGTAAGTATTCAGACCCTTTCTCCTGGACATACAGTAAGTATTCAGACCCTTTCTCCTGGACATACAGTAAGTATTCAGACCCTTTCTCCTGGACATACAGTAAGTATTCAGACCCTTTCTCTGGATATACAGTAAGTATCAGACCCTTTCTCCTGGACATACAGTAAGTATTCAGACCCTTTTCTCCTGGACATACAGTAAGTATTCAGACCTTTTCTCCTGGACATACAGTAAGTATTCAGACCCTTTTCTCCTGGACATACAGTAAGTACTCAGACCCTTTCTCCTGGACATACAGTAAGTACTCAGACCCTTTTCTCCTGGACATACAGTAAGTATTCAGACCCTTTCTCCTGGACATACAGTAAGTATTCAGACCCTTTCTCCTGGACATACAGTAAGTATTCAGACCCTTTCTCCTGGACATACAGTAAGTATTCAGACCCTTTCTCCTGGACATACAGTAAGTATTCAGACCCTTTTCTCCTGGACATACAGTAAGTATTCAGACCCTTTCTCCTGGACATACAGTAAGTATTCAGACCCTTTTCTCCTGGACATACAGTAAGTATTCAGACCCTTTCTCCTGGACATACAGTAAGTATTCAGACCCTTTTCTCCTGGACATACAGTAAGTATTCAGACCCTTTTCTCCTGGACATACAGTAAGTATTCAGACCCTTTCTCCTGGACATACAGTAAGTATTCAGACCCTTTCTCCTGGACATTCAGTAAGTACTCAGACCCTTTCTCCAGGACATACAGTAAGTATTCAGACTCTTTCTCTTAGATATACAGTAAGTATTCGGACCCTTTTCTCCTGGACATACAGTAAGTACTCATACCCTTTTCTCCTAGACATACAGTAAGTATTCAGACCCTTTATCCAGGATATACAGTAAGTATTCAGACCCTTTCTTCTGGACATACAGTAAGTATTCGGACCCTTTCTCCTGGACATACAGTAAGTATTCAGACCCTTTCTCCTGGACATACAGTAAGTATTCAGACCCTTTCTCCTGGACATTCAGTAAGTACTCAGACCCTTTCTCCTGGACATACAGTAAGTACTCAGACCCTTTGTCCTGGACATACAGTAAGTATTCAGACCCTTTCTCCTGGACATTCAGTAAGTACTCAGACCCTTTCTCCTGGACATACAGTAAGTACTCAGACCCTTTGTCCTGGACATACAGTAAGCATTCAGACCCTTTCTCCTGGACATACAGTAAGTATTCAGACCCTTTCTCCTGGACATACAGTAAGTATTCAGACCCTTTCTCCTGGACATACAGTAAGTACTCAGACCCTTTTCTCCTGGACATACAGTAAGTACTCAGACCCTTTCTCCTGGACATACAGTAAGTATTCAGACCCTTTCTCCTGGACATACAGTAAGTATTCAGACCCTTTCTTCTGGACATACAGTAAGTACTCAGACCCTTTCTTCTGGACATACAGTAAGTACTCAGACCCTTTCTCCAGGACATACAGTAAGTACTCAGACCCTTTCTCCAGGACATACAGTAAGTATTCAGACCCTTTCTCCTGGATATACAGTAAGTATTCAGACCCTTTCTCCTGGACATACAGTAAGTACTCAGACCCTTTCTCCAGGACATTCAGTAAGTACTCAGACCCTTTCTCCTGGATATACAGTAAGTATTCAGACCCTTTCTTCTGGACATACAGTAAGTATTCAGACCCTTTCCTTCTGGACATACAGTAAGTATTCGGACCCTTTCCTCCTGGACATACAGTAAGTACTCATACCCTTTTCTCCTAGACATACAGTAAGTATTCAGACCCTTTTCTCCTGGATATACAGTAAGTATTCAGACCCTTTCTTCTGGACATACAGTAAGTATTCAGACCCTTTCCTTCTGGACATACAGTAAGTATTCAGACCCTTTCTCCTGGACATACAGTAAGTATTCAGACCCTTTCTCCTGGACATATAGTAAGTACTCAGACCCTTTCTCCTGGACATACAGTAAGTACTCATACCCTTTTCTCCTAGACATACAGTAAGTATTCAGACCCTTTTCTCCTGGATATACAGTAAGTATTCAGACCCTTTCTTCTGGACATACAGTAAGTGTTCAGACCCTTTCCTTCTGGACATACAGTAAGTATTCGGACCCTTTCTCCTGGACATACAGTAAGTATTCAGACCCTTTCTCCTGGACATACAGTAAGTACTCAGACCCTTTTCTCCTGGACATACAGTAAGTATTCAGACCCTTTCTTCTGGACATACAGTAAGTACTCAGACCCTTTGTCCTGGACATACAGTAAGTACTCAGACCCTTTCTCCTGGACATACAGTAAGTATTCAGACCCTTTCTCCTGGACATACAGTAAGTATTCAGACCCTTTCTTCTGGACATACAGTAAGTATTTAGACCCTTTTCTCCTGGACATACAGTAAGTACTCAGACCCTTTCTCCTGGACATACAGTAAGTATTCAGACCCTTTCTCCTGGACATATAGTAAGTATTCGGACCCTTTGCTCCTGGACATACAGTAAGTACTCAGACTCTTTTCTCCTTGACATATAGTAAGTACTCAGACCCTTTCTCCTGAACATACAGTAAGTACTCAGGCCCTTTCTCCTGGACATACAGTAAGTACTCAGACCCTTTCTCCTGGACATACAGTAAGTATTCAGACCCTTTCTCCTGGACATACAGTAAGTACTCAGACTCTTTGCTCCTGGACATACAGTAAGTATTCAGACCCTTTCTCCTGGACATACAGTAAGTACTCAGACCCTTTCTCCTGGACATACAGTAAGTATTCGGACCCTTTGCTATGACACATGACATTTAGCTCTGGTTCCTCCCATTTCTCTGGATCATCTCTGAGATGTTCTACACCTTGATTGAAGTCACCTGTGGTAAGTTCAGTGGATTGGACATGATATTGTCTCACACTGCCTGTAGAGTTCAGAGACAGGACAAATCTAACAGCCACCACTAGATGGGGCTGGTGTCACCCTCTATGTGAGGAGATGAGTCAATGCGGACTGCAGTCTAGTGTAAACCAGTTTGGTGAGAGAGAGAGCGAAGCAGTGCTGGGGCAAGTACAACGATGCACAGCCGCACCGTCAATTAGGCGAGATGAGGCGATCGTCTCAGGAGGTGCGACCCTGGAGAAAAGTAGGGGGAGGCATCAGGGCAATGGGAAATGAACGCTAATCTCTTTATATTCAACTGTGTCATCGTTCTCAGGATGGTGATACAGATGAGTGCTGCTGCGGGGCACGGTTGCAACGTCTCCCTTCTCCGTTCCCTCTGATAGGCTTAAGGCCTAGTGCCTGTAGTCTATCAGAGGTCGGTGCAAGCGGTGCAATGATGTCATTATCATCCAGCTGCCTGAGCCAGGCAGTGTACAGCGCGGGACACAGGCCGGGAGAGGCCTGCACCACATCTGGGACAGCTACATGGAGCTAAGGATGTGAGTTAAGATTTTTTTTTAACTTGGCTCAATTCTGTTGAAAGCTCTACTGGGAGGCAGGGGAGCACTATTGGGACATCTACTGGGGGCACTAAATAAAGGCATTTTATACTGGCACATTATGGGGGCTATAACCATCCCTACTCTCAGATCACGAGGGGGGGGGGGATTATACTACTGAGGTCCTAGTGAAGTCCTAGTGAGCGCCTATGTGCAGGATGTTCTGGTACTGTACGTGGTCAGGACATGTGTAGAGCGGGGCCCGGAAAAAGACAAGGAGAGGTGGGTACAGCTACTGGAAGCGGTCATTAGCATTCGCTCTATAAGACACACTGCAATTTTTATATCACTTTTGAAAAGAGAGCATCTTATAGCATGAATATTATGGTAATTATCACCAACAAATTTACCTTCCTACTTGGAGGCTGCAGGATTGGAGCAGTCAGGAGGCACGGAGGAGAGAGAGCAGCGCTGATAGCATCCAGAGAGGTCTTTTCATCCTGACCTCGGCATGCTTCCTCCTATGAGAGTTGACTGCTGGGCAGCATCAATCAAGGTCGGCGGGCACACATGTAGAGCCGGCTCCTCATTGGCTCGGCGGTCTGCTAACGTGTATTGCTGCAGCACAGCGGTCCTCCTCAGACTGCATTCCTGGACACAAATAAAGAGCTTTCCTTATGGGGCTGGGACAGGCGGCCCACTGTGTGATCTGGCCAGATAGTGCAAGCCAGAAAATACAAGAAAAATACCGGCACCGGCAGGCAGAATAAAATACCAGCTTGGCCGGCGAAATACCAGACAGGTGGCAATCCTAGCGATAACCCATCTGCATTGCCATGCTCACTGCCCTTTTTGTGTTGGATAGTGAAGTCATAGTGTAGCCATGTGGGACTAAACTCGATCTCAGCAGCTTCCCTTTGTCACCTGCAACTAAGGGGGTTGTGGTCGGTCACTACTGTAAATTTTCACCCATAGGGGTATGGCTGCAATTTCGGCAAAGCCCATAAAATGGCCAACCATTCTTTCTCTATAGTGGTAGAGGCCACCGCCAAAGGATGAGAAACCTATTGATGCCTGATGTACCTTTCTGTAAGCAAACAGCAGGTGTAGGAGATAACGCTCCTAGTCTCGTCCATGGGTATCTATGATTTTGATCATTTGCTTGAGGGTTAAATCTTTCACCCGCACCATTAGTCGGTGGGGGGTATGGACTGGCTACCGGGTGTTGCACCTGTATTTTCTTACTGAGGCACTGCATAAGATTAGACATAAACTGGGTCCCCTGATCAGTGAGCATCTCTCAAGGAAATCCTACACCGGAAAATATGGTGAGACGTGCATCTGCCACCTTGGTATCTCTTGGTCCACCCAATGGAGTTGCTCCTGGAACGGCCAAGGTGCCACTAGTTGCCTGTCTTTGAATACATCCTGCTGGGGGCCAGTGGGAATACTTTGTCTATACAGCCTCCCATGGTCCCAGGTTAGTATTTCTTTGTCCTCAGGGATCCGACTAGTCATCTCCTGCAGCTTCTGCAGATTATCATCAGTGTGTATTGCCATCTGAAACAAGTGGTGGTCCGCGTCTGTGCTGGCGGATAACACCACATTCTGACTAATTTCTGGCACTGGCTGCGGGTCCTCTTTCTTCTATAGCCGAGAGAGTAGGATCTCAGTGGAAGAGGAGGGTGGGTGTGGACATAGCAGGAATTTCATGCATCTTTATGACATTACCTGCCACTAAACCTCCTCATAAGCCATTATCTGATCCTGGACAACTATCATCTTCTACATTATTGCTGGTTATACAGTCTTCACCCAATGCATTGGTGACTACGTTTAGGTTATCACTAGGCACAGTAATATTATGTGATTCTAGCACATTGGTGGACACAGGGTTATCACATTTCATACCTTGCACAGTTTCAATATCATCATATACTACCGGCGTCGTCTCACATGGGGCAGCAGGTACGCCAGCATCCCTCTCAATGCCTGAGGAAATACATCTGGAGACTAAACGTCCCAGATCAGTTCCTAGTCACACATTAGTGGGAATTTTATACATCAGTCCCACTTCCATCATCTTCCTACTCCCCAATCCAGGTAACCTTGTGCCATGGGTAAAACAGAGGTTAGACCTCCAACTGAAGATGAGGTCCTCCGAGTTGACAAGCTCTCGGTGTACAAGGGTCATCTTGGCACCAGTGTCCCTCAGTCCCATGGTGACTCTGTTGCCCACGATGACCGCTTGGAAATTGTCACAAGATGCCCTCTTTCTCCCATCCACCAACAAAACTGCTGGGACGAAGTAGTTGGTTTGGGCTAAGGGGTGGTTTTCTTCTTTTCTGTGTGAGCAGTGCTGATATGCCCGACTTGGTTGCACGCAAAACACCTGTGGTTATCAAAGGCAGGCCTGGGAAATGGGGCACAGGTAAAACCTCCCGGTGATCTGCGAGTAGAGGCAAAGGCATTAACAGGGGGCTTTCCCCCTTTCCAACCTGGAACAGCAGAATTCCTCTGGCAGCATAACCATCCGCTATCTGGGCAGCTTTATCCAGCGTTTTGGGCTCCTGGTCCAGAATAAACGGTCTCACTTTCATAGGCAGAGTACGCTGTTAAGCAAGATGTGCCACCTACTTTGGAAAATCCCTTTTTTTATTATGTGACGAGGCCGAGAGCCTTCAAAACAGCAATTATTATCCACTTCCCTTATTTGTATAGAAGGAAGATCGCCATTTCTCCAGCATAAGACTATTTCACTTCCTACAGCTATAAGAAAGTAGAGACTTATGGAGTTCGAGTTAATCCCTATTGATAATAAAGCAAGTTCTGGTATGGCTGTGATTTTTAACTTACACATATTAGAGAGAAGATCAAAATCTCAAATCCATAAAACCTTTACTTGAGGGCATTCTTACCACATAGGGATATAAGACCCAATGGGGAACAAGCTGGAGAGGAATCTGGGAAGATTTTATTGATGTATCGAGGGGTTTTATAGCATCTATAGAGGATCTTCCAAGCTGTCTCGAGGTGTCCTGCACTTCTAGAGATTTTGGGTACAACAGTATAAGCTTCCAACCATTGAGCTTTAGATAGCTGCTTGTCTAGGTGCCAAAGCTCAATGATGTGGCCTAATAGGTCAATCTTAAACGACTTCAGCAACTGATAACCTCTGGAAATTCCATTATCGGACAGTCTAGAAGATAAAAAACACTCATCCAGATCTGAGGTGGTTATATCTCAAATTATAGAAGACAATAAAAGATGGCGAACTTGGAAATATCATTAGAGGTTTTTATTGGGAATTCCAAACTTCTCCTTCAGAGAGGCGAAGTCTACAAAGAAGCCACTTTGCCAAAGTTGCGAAAGGGTTAACAGACCCAACTCATCCAGGGCCGGTGCTATAATAAGGCAGACCAAGCGGCTGCTTTAGGGTGCATAGAAGGGGGGGACGACTCCAAAATGAACTTTTTTTTTTTAAATCACTTTCGTGATGTGATCATGGGGAGTGGGGGCGCCAAAATGTAGCTTCGCTTGTGCTGGCAAAAATCCTTGCACCAGCCCTGAACTCATCCCAGCAAGAAATGGATAGGTTTGGAATAGCCAGATCACAGATCCCATTTGAAGAATTATAAAATGGAGCTGGAGGTGTCTTTACAGACCTGTTGAGGGTTGGCAGTAGCCTGTATGCAAACAAACGGGCTCTGAACTTTGTTGTTAAATCTGCTTTGGGCATTTAGATGAAGATCAATAGGGCCAAGGAAGTAGACTCAATTTCTACCCATTTCATAAATGGGTCTCCCATGTGTAAGACCCTAAGCTGGTCAAGAGTTTAAGGCCACCTTGAGCCTGTGGTTTACAAAGTATTGTGGCTCTAACTCTTGGTTTTCTCTTCTCCCAAAGATGATGAATTTATTGGGTTGTAATTTCTGGATATAAACACTGGGTAAGGGGATAGGCACATTATGCATCATAGTCAGTATTTTAGGCAAAATAATCATTTTTATGGCAGCCATTTTACCTAACAGTGAGAAGAGTATAATTTAAAAATTAAAAAACAGGATTTGATATCATTTATTAGGGGGATATAATTATACTCAAATAGTCTGGGAGAAGGAAAAGTCGGTTTAATTCCCAAATAAGCTAATGCCTTTTCTGGCCAAGTGAACCCAAAAGCGTTGGAAATTCTTTGCTGCAAGGAGGAGGATAAACCCATATTAAGCATCTGAGATTTGTAGTAAGATGAAAAGCTGAAGTTGGGCCTGATCTCATTTATGGCTGGGAGAGATTCTAAGGAGTTAGAAGTAACATCGTCCGTGAACAGACCCGGTGAGATCCCATCGTAAACCTCTTATATGGGTGGAGGACCTTATGTGCTCAGCAAAAGGCTCCACTGATAATGCAAAAATCAATGGGAACAATGGGCAACCCTGCTGAGTTCCGATTTTTATTTTGAAAGGATTAGATAAGAAGCCTGAAGAATATACTAAGGCTCTAGGGTCTGCATAGAGTGCCATCATTGCTGAAAGAAAAAAAACAGAGAAGCCAAATTTAGATACAGTTCCCCTGACATAACCACAGTGATTCCTGTTGACTATCTTCTCCGTGTCCAAACATAGAAGCAGAGAAGGTGTCCGAGAGGAATAGGCCATGGCCACTAGGTCTATAAAACGCCTTGTCTGATCTGAAGACTGCAGATTTTGAGTGAAACCTATTTGGTCATTTTTGATGAGGGAAGGTAAGATATTGACAATCCTATCAGCCAAAATTTTGGCAACAATCTTTAAATCTGAATTTAATAGGGAAATCAGTCTGAAATTAGAGGGGTTATCGAAGGGTTTGCCCGCCTGAGGTAGAGTGATGATAATAGCCCTTAACACGTCTTGTGGACCATGGCCTTGTCCTGCTAGCTGATTAAACACGTGGGCTAGAAAACGCTTTGAAGTGTTCGTATGACAGAGCGTCAAGACCTAGTGTTTTATTAGGTATTAGAGCTTGAATTGCATCTTTTTATTATTTATTTTTTTGCTCTGTTGAGGTGAAGGGAGGGATGTCCTATTTAGGAAGGTATTGATGAAGGTATGGTTGGGTTGGATAGTATCCGGAAGATGCTTCCAAATTGTATAATTCAGCAAAATATTTGACAAATTCTTCTGATGTTAGCATTGGATTGAATATCTTTTTTTTTTGTATAAGAAGAGTTTTTTTGTTTTTGCCTCTTTTTTTAATCCTATTGGCTAAAAGCTGAGAAGCTTTGTTTCCCTGCCAGTAATGGTTAGACTTGAGTTTCCTTAAATGGAGTTCATATTTGTTCTGTAAATGTAAATATAGATGGTGTCTAGCTTCTTTTAGTTTGGCGCATGTCATTTGGTTAAGAGTTTTCTTGTATTCTTCCTCTAGAGTTTGTATAGATGAGAGTAAGGAGTTTATTGTTGTGACTCTGTGAATCTTTTTTGGGGTAGCTGCAAGTTTCAGGAAATGACCCCTAATATACGCCCTATGAGTGACCCATAATCTTGTGTCTCAGGTCGAGCCATTGTCATTGAATTGAAAAAATTCCTTTAAGGTGTTGAATGCGTCTGATAGAGCAGAAGTGGCTGCAGTAAGGGATTATTAAAGGTACTTTCACACTAGCGTTAAAGTTTTCCAGTATTGTGTTCCGTCATAGGGAATCAGTTTTGTCCTAATGCCTTCTGAATGGAAAGCAATCCGTTCAGTATGAATCAGGATGTCTTCCGTTCCATCCCTTTTATGGTATTTGGCAGGAGAAAATACTGCAGCATGCTGCGTTTTTTCTTCAGCCCAAATTTCTGGAACACTTTCCCGATCCGGCATTATTTTCCATTGAAATGTATTAATGCTGGATCCGGTACCAAGTGTTCAGGAAATTGCCGCATTGATGGATTCGGTTTTCCGGATGACACCGGTGAGACGGATCTGGTATTTCAATGCATTTGTCAGACGGATCCGTATCCGGAAACAAATGATAACCATTTGCATACGGATTTCCGGATCTGGCAGGCAGTTCTGGCAACGGAACTGCCTGCCGGATCCTTCTCACGCTGATGTGAAAGTACCCTAAGCCGCCAAGGGGATGAAAATGGGTTATTTAAGTGTGGGAACCACTGGGCATGGTCTGAACATGTAATACTCCAAATGCTCACTGACATTATCTTCTGAAGGAGGCATCTATCAGAAAGAAAGAAATCTATGAGTGGCAGCGAGCACCATATAGCAAAAAGATATTCCTTAAAAAAATTATTCTGTGAAGTAGGTTGGTTAAGGGGATGAGGAGGGGGTGGAGTTTTATTAATTTGGGGATCTGGAGAAATATTGACGTCTCCGCACATCAATAAAGAACCTTGTCTGATGCTGTGAGCCTTATCCACAACCTCCTCAATAAACCGTAATCTGAGATATTCTGATGAGTTTCTTGAACGCACATTATGCCACATTTCTGTTTTTTTATTTCCGACCATAACCTTGACCTCTTGAAGGTGCTATTTAAGTCCTTCACCTTTATAGACATTATCTTAAATAAACACAGGTCACCCTATAAATTGTATGACCTGTTAGTGTAAACGTAATGTGATAACCATGAGAACTAGAACACAGACCTGATTGCACAGGTATCTGTTCAAGAATCACAGAAATAAACGTGGCCTAAATGGGTGGGACTGCTCCAAACCCCAAACACTGTGGCGTGTTTCTAACTGGGGGGGCAATACCTCCGCATGTGGTTCGCAGCGAACGGCTATCCCCAGCAAAAATTGCATACAATGGAGGATACCGGCGCCAACCACAAGCACCACACAAACATCCTACACAAAATAAAACATGTGCGGATGAAAATATATAAACACATAACTTACAGAAAAAAGATGCACCACATGGATAAGCAACTGACAACAATGGCTAATCCCTCACTCTGGTGTTAAAAGCTGAGAGATTCGCCAATATTTGTGTAGGATGTTTGTGTGGTGCTTGTGGTTGGCGCCGGTATCCTCCATTGTATGCAATTTTTGCTGGGGATAGCCGTTCGCTGCGAACCACATGCGGAGGTATTGCCCCCCCAGTTAGAAACACGCCACAGTGTTTGGCGTTCGGAGCAGTCCCACCCATTTAGGCCACGTTTATTTCTGTGATTCTTGTTTTATATGTATTGAATGTGCCATTGCATATGGCTGGTAAACATTCTGTTGCACCTGGAAGCCGGTGTCACATGGTCTGTTGTAGGTGTAGCTTGCGGCCTCATGTGTTCCCCATTGCATTGTTGGTCCTGCAGTGCAGGTGAGTGGGATGGGGCTGTAGGCTACTTAATACCTGTTCAGACCTTGTTCACACACCATAGGTAGTCTAGTGGTAGGACCCCATGTCATGCTGAGATACCGTGTAGTGGTGCCTAAAGGGGCTCCGATATGTTCCTGATTGGAAATATTGGCGAATCTCTCAGCTTTTAACACCAGAGTGAGGGATTAGCCAGTGTTGTCAGTTGCTTATCCATGTGGTGCATCTTTTTTCTGTGAGTCACAGGTATCTGTTCCTGTAAAAGACTAAAGTCGAATAGTAGTCCTTTGATCCAGACCATGTATGACATAGTAAGTTCCTTTCCTAAAAGCATTAGAAAAATAATCACTTCTTAGGAGAATGAAGAGATAGTTAGACTAAGGAATGGCAAATGATACTGTGCCTCGGTCACTGCAATTCAACATTAAAGGATATCCAAATGGAGAGTCTTTAGAGAGTATTCAGGATGCGACTGCTCCCACTTTCATCCATTCCTGGGCCAGCGTTGCATGCTTCTTTCTTCGAAGAGAGCTTGAAGGATCCTTTTCTTTGATTTTGTCTCCCTCTTGTGGCAGAGTGATGGTCCATTTAGCAAGTGTCCAGGAGCTTCAGATGGAGAAGTTAGAATATCTGTAGAGTTATTGAAACAAACTATCTTTTTCTATTGATGACCTATCCTCAGGATAGGCAATCAGTATCAGATTGGCAGGGGCCGACACCCAGCACCTCCGCCAATCTGTTGTCCCATAGACATACAGCGAGCAGGAAGAGAGGACAACCTCTAACAGGATAACCCCACTTGTAGGAGACATTACTTTGCCTAAGAGCCTTCGTATATTGAGCGAATTCTCTTCGTCTAGCTGGAGATAAGTCTGTAAAAAGTTTGATTTGCTTGAACCTTTGTGGGATAGACTGTTGGGTCAGGGCTGCCTTCATTGCAGCCAGCACATCTCTGGGCCCCGTAGCTGGCAATGATCTTGGCTTAGGGACTCTCCTAGTGAATGGATTCTTGAACATGCTTTGCAGAGCGTCTAGGGAAATGTTTGCATTCATTAGCTCCTTATGGGGCCCTCCATCATCGGGTGTGAGTGATAGTGTAACGTTACTCACCATACCTGAAGCCCAGTGCCAGACCTCCCAAATGTCCCTCTTTTTGCACTATTTCATAAGAGAAAACTATTATATAATAAATTGTGTATAAATGTGTATATTCGCAGGAAAAATAGATTTTTCATGCAATGAACCATAAGTGTCCCTCTTCGAACACCCAAAAAGTTGGGAGGTGTGCAGTGCTGTTAGAAGGGGATTTCTGTAGCTTGTTGGACACCGTTTTGAACAAGAGCTTATCTGGAGAGGAATTGGACGGATTTGCTGAGACAGAAGATGTGCCACCACACTGGTGGGAGACGCCACCATTTAGTGACAGGCCCAAGGCTGGAGGGAAGAACACTGTCATTTTTGCAGGGCTAGCACCTTTCTTTGTCCCTCTGGTCATCATCAGGGGATCACTGGAGGGTTATAGACGGCAGATGGAACTCTGGGGAGCAGAGGTACGGAGCTCTGGGTTCAGGCGTCTGCTTCTCCCGGGATCCAGCCAGTTCCCCCCTACAGTTTTTGAATTCCATCAGGATCCTTTTGAAGTTTTTTGACTTGACTTGGCTCTGCTTCCATGGGAAACTGTGTGTGAGGGACAATCTGAAGTGTAGGAGCTCTGAGGACAGGGGGTGTCCCCGGGAGGAGTGCGGTGGTGTGCTGGAGAACATGGACCACTTCCTGCTTCATTGTCCCTTTAACACATAGGTTTACACCAGGGTGGGGACCTCCATTGGCTGGCCTAGGCTGGTGACTCTTTCCTATGTGAAATGGGCCTATGGATCATTCAGACACCTGGGTGGTGGGGACCTCTGCACTTTATTCCTAGTCAGCTCAGTGGTCATGTACTACACGTGGCATGCACAATGTTTAGTCTCGACGCAATGCAAAATTCTCTCCGTGGGTGAGGTGGTTAGGAACATTCTTGGAGATCTGGTGAAGGTGCGCTCTCTGGAGTATGAGAGGTTGGGGCGGGTAGAGCCTCTCTCCTTTGGGGTACCCTAGCCTGTTGCCTCCCTTCCCGGTGGTGGGCTGATGCTGTCACTCTAGATTTTTGTTTTTTGGTGGCTGTACGAGGACATGGGGCTTGGGCTTTAGTGGTTGTGTGTGGCTGAAAAGGCTCACTATGGGTGGTATGGGCGGACTGCCTTGTATTTTAGTTTATATGTATATATTGGTATGTAGTGTGTATATATATATTGTATAGTGAGGTATATATTTTATAATTTGGGTTTTGTTGGGTGTAGTGTTAGGTTGGGTGGGGGTAAACGGGGTGGTGGGGGGGGGGGTTCTAGGGTTCCATGGGATATTGGGGACTATTGGGGTATATGAGAAAATCCTGGGCTGGTTCATGGATGTCTGTTATCATGTCCTGGGGACATTGGATGCAGGACCAGCTCAGGACCCCCAAAAAAACAAAACATATATCACCTTATGTATCTTTTTACATCATATCCGGTCCATGGAACGCATTTCGGGTGTTGTGCCATCTTGCATATGCGCAGTTTTGTTCTGTAAACGCCGGGGATGCCGATACGTCTCTACACCTCTCTTACACCACATCGCACCTTCAAACAGGCGACTGTGATTATGATATATATAAATGTCTGTATAACAACACTTAGGACCCCTGAGGAAGCTGCAGATTCCAGCGATACACGTGGGGGCGGGTTACCTGTGCAGCATCTCTGCCTGGACATTTCTTTGATGGATATTGTTATCTGACTATTTGATGTCATATGTAGTATAGATATATATGTCCATATTTAGGAACGGGTGTGCACAGGGTTGTGCATCGGAATTAGTATTAACTTTTTTGTGTGTGGCCCAATAAAATAAGTAAAGCTGTTTTGTGGTGATGATGTGCAGCCTTCTGTGCAGTCTTTGGCTACTTTCACACTAGCGTTTTTTGTGGATCCGTCGTGAATCTGCAAAAAGCTTCAGTTACAATAATAGAACCACATGCATCCGTCATGAACGTTGTATTATGTCTTCTATAGCCGTGACGGATCCATCATGAATCCCATTGAAAGTCAATTGGGACGGATCCGTTATTGTGCCAGAGAAAACGGATCCGTACATTGTGTGCCGGGACGGATCCGTTTGGCTCCGCTTCGTCAGGCGGACAGCAAAATGCTGCAGGCGCCTCCAGAGCGGAATGGAGACCGATCGGAGGCAAACTGATGCATTCTGATCCTTTTCCATTCAGAATGCATTAGGGCAAAACTGATCCGTTTTGGACGGCTTGTGAGAGCCTTGAACGGATCTCACAAACGGAAAGCCAAAACGCTAGTATGAAAGTAGCCTTTCTTTTTTTAGTTGTCCATCAGCAGAATACTGAGTGCAGCTCTGGAGTATAATACAGGATGTAACTCAGGATCAGTACAGGATAAGTAATGTATGTACACAGTGACTGCACCAGCAGAATAGTGAGCGCAGCTCTGGAGTATAATGCAGGATGTAACTCAGGATCAGTGCAAGATACGTAATGTATGTACACAGTGACTGCACCAGCAGAATAGTGAGCGCAGCTCTGGAGTATAACACAGGATGTAACTCGGGATCAGTACAGGATAAGTAATGTATGTACACAGTGACTGCACCAGCAGAATAGTGAGTGCAGCTCTGGAGTAGAATACAGGGTGTAACTCAGGATCAGTACAGGATAAGTAATGTATGTACACAGTGACTGCACCAGCAGAATAGTGAGTGCAGCTCTGGAGTATAATACAGGATGTAACTCGGGATCAGTACAGGATAAGTAATGTATGTACACAGTGACTGCACCAGCAGAATAGTGAGTGCAGCTCTGGAGTATATTACAGGATGTAACTCAGGATCAGTACAGGATAAGTAATGTATGTACACAGTGACTGCACCAGCAGAATAGTGAGTGCAGCTCTGGAGTATAATACAGGATGTAACTCAGGATCAGTACAGGATAAGTAATGTATGTACATAGTGACTGCACCAGCAGAATAGTGAGTGCAGCTCTGGAGTATAATACAGGATGTAACTCAGGATCAGTACAGGATAAGTAATGTATGTACACAGTGACTGCACCAGCAGAATAGTGAGTGCAGCTCTGGAGTATAATACAGGATGTAACTCAGGATCAGTACAGGATAAGTAATGTATGTACACAGTGACTGCACCAGCAGAATAGTGAGTGCAGCTCTGGAGTATAATACAGGATGTAACTCAGGATCAGTACAGGATAAGTAATGTATGTACACAGTGACTACACCAGCAGAATAGTGAGTGCAGCTCTGGAGTATAATACAGGATGTAACTCAGGATCATTACAGGATAGGTAATGTATGTACACAGTGACTGCCCCAGCAGAATAGTGAGTGCAGCTCTGGAGACTAAGAAAAACGTCTTATCTGCAGAAAGCTGAATGGTTGGGGTGATCACTGATCTAATCACTAACTCTCTGATATGTAATGGAATAAATTGCTTAAAAGAATGCACCTCTTTTATATGGGGGTGAGGAGATAAAATTCAAAGAGGCGCAAAGTGTTCAGGAAGAGTAATTATCAGACATTTATCGTCTTTGGATTTTTATGTATTTTATAGATTTATTAGCACAGAATTTAACAGGAAGCAAATGAAGCCAAAGCTCCTCGTAAAATCCACATTTCAGAATTTTGTAAATGCTTTCTTTGAGTTGCATCAAACCTTATACTCTAATTACAGCCAGAGCTGCATTCACAGTACTGCATATCTATGTTAAAAAACAATATATACATCAACTGTTGAAATCAGTATGTTTTTAGTGTGGGAACCAGCAGAATCATGACTACAGCTCTGGGAATAAATAGAGTAGAATACATAGATCCCGATACCTTCTTTATTAATTGGCAGAGGACCAATCTGGCGCCGCACCCTCCTGCAGTCCTGCGCTCCCAGTGATTTCCTTATTATGCAGAGGATTTTCTCCTCTGAAGTAGATGGGGTAAACCAGCTTTAAAGCCAGGATCTGCATTATGGCGGCGCATCCAGCAGAAGTGACGGGTTGTATCGGGGTTCTGTGGGGTTTAAGTAAGATTATTGAGGTTCTGCCCCAAAGAGAGGGTGGTGGGACCCTACAACCGGAAAAATCGCCCCACAAATGCAGACAACCCTGTTTTCAGCAGTGCCACAGTGCCCGTTGCTACTTCCATCACCACTGTCTTCTCTGCTACAGCTGCCACTGCCGGCTGCGCTGCGAAGACGACAGTCCCCCTGGCTGCAGCGGCCCCGACCACCCCATACAGCCCCAGACCTGCGGTGACTCCCAGTGTGACAGCATTGCATGTGAAACGCGTGGTGTAACTGGAGCAAAACTTTGCCTGCTCCCTTGGAGATGAGACTCCAGTTCCTTCTGCAGCTCAGTGTGGTGGGACATGTTGGGGCCTTGGATGGAGTCTTTGAACTTTGCATTGAGTTCTGCCGCCTTCTCTGACACCAGGGTCCTCATTGTGGATGGGAGAAGGTGGTTCGGCTGCAGGGGGAGAGAAAAGGACACAATGAGAAGCATCCGGCCATCCAGGTCAGCCCTCCGCATTCACATCTCCAGCTCATCCGGGGTCTACATGATTGACAGCATGGGCATAACTATAGTGGGTACAGTCGCTACCGGGCCCAGGAGCCTGAGGGGGCCCAAAGACCCTTGTACCACATAAGAAGACACACAAAGCACCGAGGCAAGGGGGGCCCAAGCTGAACTCTTGCACCAGGGCCCACGAGCCATTAGCTACGCCCATAATTGACAGGTCACATGACATCATTCTGACGTCTTATCGTTTCACGCACAGTGGAAGGTTTAAATGTATGGACAGAACAGAAGACCTTTCCAGGTGACTTACCTGCTTCTTCAGGAACTCCTGCAGCTCCTCCTTGGTGCTTTCAAGGATCTTTTGGTTTTTGATGGCATAAAACATCTGTGGAGTGAAGAAGACGCCAGTGAGACGCAGTGAGGATGACGGTGTTACATGGAGGGACCTTAGTGGTCATAGAAAGTGGCCTATGACGTCTGCACATCCCCAGCGTCAGGCAGTGAAGGACCAGGATGTCACTGGCTCCCAACTCCTCCGATCTGCTTCCCATCTCCTCATTCTCTGTTCTCACCCTCCTCTTCAATTTGGTGGCCCCTCCCACCTTTTCATCTGTAGCCCCTCCCTAATATTCCTTCTGTGGCTCCTCCCTCTTCCATCTGTGGCCTATAGAGTGACGGAATGAACCACGCAGCGTGGATTTATTTCACCCCCTCAGCCGCCACATTATATGTTATAAATGGTAATATCCAGCAGAATCAGACTGAATGATAAGAGCGTCTACCGCCCTGTAGTGCTGCTATACATCCTGCCGGTTACAATGTATTCACCCTGTATCATTCATTGTATCAGTTTTTCCTTTTAGTTACTGTAGACACTCGGAGTTCTGTAACACCACCCTCTACTGGTGACCGGCAGAACTACAGGACTATGATGACACAGCAAGATTTCACTAAAAGGGGAGATCATTAAAATCTATGACAAGCCCTAAAATAGGTTAAAATCTAAAACCATCATATACTCGCCACATAGTCCAGCACTGCCGCGCTCCCTCTGTCCCTGATTCTTTACAACGAGCAGCGGTAACATATACCGGGACACGGCATGAGACCACTGCAGTCAGTCCCTGTCCTCAGTGGTCGACAGCTATCCCAGTACATGACCACTGCAGCCAGTCACTCACCTCCATCGGGGTGGAGAAACCATATTTCTGCTGCTCCAGAACACCAACGAAAACCTAAACAAGAGATCAGTGCAGTGTCAACTGTAGTCTGCACTAGTAGTCACAGCCCCGCCCCTCCGTGATACCTCTGTAGCCACAGCCCCGCCACTCCGTGATACCTCTGTAGTCACAGCCCCGCCCCTCCGTGATACCTCTGTAGTCACAGCCCCGCCCCTCCGTGATACCTCTGTAGTCACAGCCCCACCCCTCCGTGATACCTCTGTAGTCACAGCCCCACCCCTCCGTGATACCTCTGTAGTCACAGCCCCGCCCCCCCCGTGATACCTCTGTAGTCACAGCCCCGCCCCTCCATGATGCCTCTGTAGGCACAGCCCCACCCATCTGTGATGAAAACTCCCCTCTCACCTGTAACATAGAGGGAATTTGGCCGCAGGTCAGCACTTGTCCTGTTATGTCCGTCTTAGTCCGGTGCCACACTCCTCGCACCACATCCGCCACGTACATGCTCAGATTCTTCTGGAAATCCTCATCCATATCTATCAGGAGACATTACACGTGGCCGGTGAGGACGTTACTGTGATATCTGGAGCTTCAAACTCACTTCAAGATCAAGATATCGTGACCAAGACGTCTGGAGAAGTCACATCAGATAATAAATGCTCCTTCGGGGGATAAAAATATGGCGCCCATCATGTACTGTAACAAACGGAGGTCATCTATCATGCCCACAAACCTAACCTTGGATGATCTTCTAGGAGCAAGAGCATCATGGTTCTAAATTCTGCATCACCAAACTTGCATTCTTCCACCCCGGATCTGCTTCCAATATGTCAGGCTCAAGTAACTGACCAGATCCCGTCTTCTCCCCATTACCCAGTGTGTCGGAGGACCTCACCTTGGAGTCGTCCTTGGCTCTCTCCTGTGATGCCTTTGCCCGGGTGCGGGAGGAGGAAGCAGCGAGTGTGACTGCTCTTCAGACCCCATAGCACTTTGGGGTAACTACTGCCCTTCTGGAGCTTCTAACAGGGATATGAAAATGGAGACAAAGTTTAATACGGCCAGATGACCTGCCAACCACCTATGGTGTACGGAGATGTGCTGAATCTTCTCCAAGGGATGAATTATCCATGAGTTGGATTTCAAAATGCTCGATCCTTGTCGCCAAGGTCCAGCGGGGACACATAGGGGGTCTGGTGGGGAGACACAGGGCTTAGTGGGGGGCGCAGAGACAGCTAGCCGAAGGAAGCGAATGGCGAGGGGGCCATGAAAAGAAACTAAAAGTGGACTCATACCACAGTGCAGCATAAAATACATCCTCAAAAACTTCCCCTGGCCAGCCGTATGGAGGGTTCAGGGGCCCACTGGCCTTTGGCCCACCAAGAAGTTTCCCTGTAGAGTCTATGGCCAGTCTGCCGCTGATGGCTAGCTTTACAGTCAGCTAAGGCAGCTTTCTCTTCTCATGGACCACACAGCATGAGCTGCTGTCTTGGTCTCCACAACCTATAAACATCCTGAGAAGTCTGATGTCACACTGGTAGAACTCTGACCGCGTAGACGGAGATGGTCGGGAGGGTCTTCATGAACTTCCATACCTCAATTTCCCGGCTGATGTAAAACCGAGCAGCATCTTGGCCACAATTGCTGGAGTCGTGCCAGTCTCTGATTAAAATGTCCAAGAACTGAAAGACCAAGAGAAGGGGCGACATCGAGCATCAGCAATAGAGAATAGAAAGACACAGCAGATATACAAACCTTGTATAACGCCCCCAACCTGAGGTCCAGCTCTTTACTGGTGCAGACAAGACAAGGTCACCTACAGGATCACCTACCTGTAATTGCTGAGAGCCAAACTCTTCTCCCATGTGGAGATACATCTGGAAGGACATGAGTTGCATCAGTTATTATCTTATCAACACTTGGCGGCGCTGTACACAGGACACACTCACACCCAATGGATCTCACAGTCATACATCGGATGGACAGACACATGAAAGTCATTTTCTGGGGGACACTTAACCTGTTGGTGGAAAGTTAAAGCAGAACATGTCATACCCTACTCCAAGCCGTCCAGTCATATCAAGCAATGGTCATTTCCTGCTTCCATCTCCTTGTACTATATAATTCCTCTACACTGCAACCAGACATGATGAACTGTGTTGCCCAATGCTAGGATCTCAACAGGAATCAGCCAAGAAGATCAGGTCTGACCTCCAAACCGCATTCAGATTTAGTGGTCTATCTCTAAATGCTCCATGCTGCTGCAAAGATCATCAAGATAAGATTAAAGTCTACCCGGAGAAGTCATCTATATACCTATGTAGCCTGCCATAGGAACCGGTCACATCCTCCAACCAAATTCAAGAACTCTATCAAATTTCCAGTTTATCTCTGAACCCCTGACAAAGCTTCCACAGTCCTACTTGTATGAGATCCAGCACTCGTTCTCCAGAGCATTACATCCATTTGCTCCAATCTACCTGTAGTCCGGGGAGGAGGTCAGTCTTATCTTTGGGCATGCAGATAAACCAGTTACTTGCTCATTCCTACACCCCTTTGGGAGTCATCTCAGAACCAACATACTCCGATGAATGAGTCATGCAGAAATGCGTTGTATAAAAAGGTCCATTCCATAAAATTCATCCAAAACCTTAGAAGTTCCAGCCATATGTCCAAACAACACTTACCTCCATGTAGTCCAATTCTGTCTCCTTCAAGCTTCCAGCTACATTGAAAACCTGGAAAATACATCAGATTGTGAATTCTTCTGATTCTTACACCATAAGATCAACAATCCTTCATATTGTGTATGGAATAAGGAGGAGCTGGGAGATTCCTCACCAGGTGAGAGCTGAGGAGCATGGACAATGCAGACAACTTAATGCAGCTTTCCCGGTCGCCCTCAATGTCCAGTGACCCCTCTGTGTCCAAAATGTAGACCGCAACCTGAGAAGAGGAAGACTGGGGTCAATGAGGAACGGAACTATGATAACGTCATATGAATTGAGATGGACCATGAGATGGAGCACTTGGCTTTCCAGCCTTCTGGTAATGGTCAATATTTTTACAACCCGTCCTAAGAATGAGAGAGCCCATGACCAAAGCTGGTGGATCTCACCTTCTCTCCTGCTTCGCCCAAGATGAAGGGTCTGTTCCAGATCCAGATGCCCTTTGTAGTGCTGTCTATGCCACTTCTCCATTCAAAGCCTTGGAGAGGCTCATCATCTGCTCCCAGACTGAACTCCTTGCCTTTCTCCTACAAGAAGTTATTTAATCCGTCAGGTTGAAACAAGATGATATAGTAAAGAATCCAGGTGAATGCAATCCGAAGGCAAATTAGGGGCCTGATCTTGCCTGTGCGCAACCCCAAACCCATCAGTCACTGCATGAGACCAGGCAAGCCCCAAATTCATTTTCGTTCCCCAGGGAAGCCCTGAGTGCCCCCACTTTCAAAATTAGTGTGCCACTGCCAAATGTGCCCAAGAAATGTAGGAACTAGTAGACAATATGGAAGTTGATGGACATAAGAGGGAGCTTTGGGGCCCTTTCTGCATGAGATCCAGATATTTATGGCTTTGTATTCCTGTTATAATCTGGTGTTGTTGGGAATCACAGGGCAAATGAAATGGATTTTCTAAAAATCCTAAAATAAAATTACTGAAAATACTTAAATATTGCTTTATTATAAATATATTCCCAAATACCTTTCATTAGTTATAATGGCTCGTTTTGTCTGGGGAGAATATTCAGGGAAGGAAAATGGCCGCCGTTCTATTAGTACACAAAAAACCTGTCCTAATCACACAGCAGGACAAGTTACTTCTCAACACTGAGCTAAAGAGCTGCCTCATCCTCCTCTCTGCTTGTCAGGGATTATGATCCTGAATATAGATGATAGGATCTTCAGCTGAATCTCTGCTGGAATGGAGTTCATGAGGAGACATGAAGTCCAGAGGGGAGGTGGGGGTAATGAGCAGCAGCACTGGTACGCAGTCTCCGTTACCACAGAGATTCAGCTGATGAGCTTATCCTCTATATTCAGGATCATAATCCCTGACAAGCAGAGCAGAGTGGAGGATGAGGCAGCTCTTTAGCTCAGTGCTCTGAAGCAACCCATCCTGCTGTGTGATGAGGACAAGTTTTGTGTGTACTGATAGGACAGCGGCCATTTTATTGCCCCGATGATCGCTCCCCAGACTAAACAATCCATTATAACTAATGAAAGGTATTAAGGAACATATTTATAATAAAGTAATATTTAGGTGTTTTCAGTAATTTTATGAATTCTCAGAGACCCCTTTAAGCATCCCACGCTGTCCATTAGGCATCCATTAATATCAATGGCCACCAGAGAAAGTTTCTTCTAAAAGGACGCAATAAGTTTGAGCCCCTCTTGAGCTCCTCTCACCTGACTCTTCAAGGCTCTCATGATGTAATTCATCAGGAACGACTTTCCGCGTCGTTTTTCTCCGATGACGCAGAGCATGTAGACAGGGTAACTACTCAGATGGCTGTCCATGAAGCAGTCGTAGACCGCTGACTCGTCCAAGTGTAAGCAGCCGTTCCCGTCCGTCCACACCAGCTGCACAGGATACCCCTGCTCTGGGGCTCGTGGACGTTCCTGTGGGAACAATAGATCCGAGTGACGCCAGTTTCTCACTTTTGATTATATTTTCATGGTTTTTTATGCTGCTTTGTTACCGTCACACTGGTTTTCTCCTGGATTCCTTTTTTGATCTTGTCAATGAGGTTCACCAGGCGATAGTCGGGGACAATCTGATGTGGGGGGCACGGTGTCCTGCACTCGGGGCACAGGTAACCCCCCGATTGTGGGGCGCTCCAGTGTCTGGTTATGCAGTTTCGACAGAAGGTATGACCGCAGGCGATAGACACCGGGCTCTGCAGGTCATCAAGGCACACAGAGCAGGTGATATCCTCCACCAGGGTCTGGAAGCAAATGGCGCCATCCGGAGGCAGGGGAGGGTCATTACTGAAGAAAGAGAGGAAATGAACTGGAATCTGTAGCTGCTATTGGCTAATTCTGTGAAGCGCAGCCCTCCACCAAATGAATCTAGAGGTTCAGCTAAGTTGCTGGTGGAGGAGGGCACAGTGCATCATGATGGCGTGGAGCAGGACAGTGTGGCTATGCTGGCAGTGGAATGGAATAGTGTGGCTATGTTTCTGGTAGGGCTATGTTGATGGTGGAAGAGGACAGTGTGGTATGTTTCTGTTATAGGAGGACAGGACAGCTGTTTTCTGGTGAAGGAGCACAGTGCGGCTATGCTGGTGGTGAGCATGATAGTGCAGCTATGCTGCTGGGGAAGGAGAACAGGGTGGTTATGCTACTGGGGAGGAGGACAGTGCGGCTATGCTGGTGGTGGGCATGACAGTGTGACTATGCTACTGGGTGAGGAGGACAGTGTGGCTATGCTACTGGGGGAGGAGGACAGTGTGGCTATGCTACTGGGGGAGGAGGACAGTGTGGCTATGCTACTGGGGGAGGAGGACAGTGTGGCTATGCTACTGGGGGAGGAGGACAGTGTGGCTATGCTACTGGGGAGGAGGACAGTGTGGCTATTCTACTGGGGGGAGGACAGTGTGGCTATGCTACTGGGGGAGGAAGACAGTGTGGCTATGCTACTGGGGGAAGAGGACAGTGTGGCTATGCTACTGGGGGAGGAGGACAGTCTGGCTATGCTACTGGGGGAGGAGGAGAGTGTGGCTATGCTACTGGGGGAGGAGGAGAGTGTGGCTATGCTACTGGGGAGGAGGACAGTGTGGCTATGCTACTGGGGGAGGACAGTGTGGCTATGCTACTGGGGGGGGGGGAGGACAGTGTGGCTATGCTACTGGCGGAGGAGGAGAGTGTGGCTATGCTAGTGGGAGAGGAGGACAGTGTGGCTATGCTACTGGGGGGGAGGACAGTGTGGCTATGCTACTGGGGGAGGAGGGCAGTGTGGCTATGCTGCTGGGGAAGGAGGGCAGTGTGGCTATGCTGCTGGGGGAGGAGGACAGTGTGGCTATGCTGCTGGGGGAGGAGGACAGTGTGGCTATGTTGCTGGGGGAGGAGAACAGTGTGGCTATGTTGCTGGGGGAGGAGAACAGTGTGGCTATGCTGCTGGGGGAGGAGGACAGTGTGGCTATGCTGCTGGGGGAGGAGGACAGTGTGGCTATGCTGCTGGGGAGGAGGACAGTGTGGCTATGTTGCTGGGGGAGGAGAACAGTGTGGCTATGCTGCTGGGGAGGAGGACAGTGTGACTTTGCTGCTGCGTGAGGAGGACAGTGTGACTTTGCTGCTGCGTGAGGAGGACAGTGTGGCTATGCTACTGGGGGAGGAGGACAGTGTGGTTATGCTGCTGGGGAGAAGGACAGTGTGGCTATGCTGCTGGGGAGGAGGACAGTGTGGCTATGCTGCTGGGGAGGAGGACAGTGTGGTTATGTTGCTTTTAGGGGAAAGGGACAGTGTGGCTATGCTGCTGGGGGAGGAGGACAGTGTGGTTATGTGGCTTTTGGGGAAAGGGACAGTGCATCATGATCGCAAGGAGCAATGCGACTATACTGGCAGTGGAATAGTGCGGCCATGTTGATGGTGAAGCATCAACAGTGCGGATATGCTGGCAGTGGAATGAAATAGCATGGCTATGTTGCTGGTGCAATCATTTTGATAAATCTCCCACCAGGAATCCTGATGAAGGCCTTTCTGGCAGTGGAAAGGGATAGTGCGGCTATGCCAGCAGGGAAGGAGGCTGCGCTCTGATATATAGGCTTTTCCAGGCGCGGTGCTGGACGTGCCGGATTATTGGACGGGGTGTATGCTCTGCTGTAGGTGGCACAGGCCTCTCACCTGACAGGCTGGCCGATCTCGCTGGGTCTGGACGCTCGCTCCCTCCTCGGCCTTCGTTTTCCTCTTTTCCTCTGGGGCTCAGTCTGTTGTTGTGCTGCCCTCAGGGAGGCGTGAGGCTCCGGCCTTTCTACCTCCATGTTTGTTATCGGCCTGCTGCCTCTGCACGGCCCCTCCTGTCAGCTGTGTGTAAGCAGCTGCTCTTCCTGTTCCTGGCTCTACACCACGCCCCCCCTCTGATGCAGCAGAGCCGAGTTTGTCTTTTAACTCTTTCATTTCTGGAATATGATCACTTGAGGTTAATAAGGTCAATTCTGCAAGGTGTGATCCGTTCCGTGCCCCGGATGCTGCACAGTGTGCATGGAAACATCTTGTGAATTTAAAGGGTCAATGTCCAAACTTCTGGGAATCGAGCAGAATCATCGCAATTAGAAAAGTTCTGCAACCGCCTCTTAGGCCTCTTTCACAATTGCGTTCTGAGGATCCAGCGGGCACTTCCGTCCCACCGGATCCGTCAGAACGCAAGTCGCCTGCAAGCATTAGAAGACTGATCAGGATCCTGATCAGTCTTCGAAATGCTTTCAGGTTACCATGGCAGCCAGGACGCTATTAAAGTCCTGGTTGCCATAGTAGTAGTGGGAAGAGGTGAAGCAGTATACTTACAGTCCGTGCGGCTCCTGGGGCGCTCCAGAACGACGTCAGAGCGCCCCATGCGCATGGATCACGTGATCCATGCGTGTAGGGCGCCCTGACGTCATTCTGGAGCGCCCCGGGAGCCGCACGGACTGTAAGTATACCGTTTCCCCGCTCCCCACTACACTTTACCATGGCAACCAGGACTTTAGCGTCCTGGCTGCCATGGTAACCATTGAGAAAAAGCTAAACGTCGGATCCGGCGATGCGCCGAAACGGCGTTTAGCTTAAGGCCGGATCCGGATTAATGCCTTTTAATGGGCATTAATTCCGGATCCGGCCTTGCGGCAAGTGTTCAGGATTTTTGGCTGGAGCAAAAAGCGCAGCATGCTGAGGTATTTGCTGCGTCCAAAAAACGTTCACATACTGAACTGAAGACATCCTGATGCATCCTGAACGGATTTCTCTCCATTCAGAATGCATTGGGATAATCCCGATCAGGATTTTTCCGGCATAGAGACCCGACGACGGAACTCTATGCCGGAAAACAAATACGCAAGTGTGAAAGAGCTCTTAGACTTTTGAGGAGATTTACCAAAACTGGTGGAAAGGAAAGCTGACCTTTTGTCCCATAGCCCAATCAGATTCCACCTATCATTGTTCAAAGGAGCGCTGAAAATGAAAGGTGGAATCTGATTGGTTGCTATAGGCATTAGTGAAAAGCATCAATCTTTACTTATGTTTCACCCCAACCCAGGGGCGGATTGGCCATAGACCTTGCAGGGAAATTACCCGGTGGGCCGATGCCCAGGGGGCCACCTAAGCCCTAATCACGGCCGGCCTGTGGTAGTTTTTGGGGACGTGCTTTGTTCTGCTGGCAGCATTTTGTGATGGACGGTGGTGTTGGGATGGTATTCCTGGCCGTCCACACCAGCTGCACAGGATACCCCTGCTCTGGGGCTCGTGGACGTTCCTGTGGGAACAATAGATGCGAGTGACGCAATTTTCTCACTTTTGATGATATTTTCATCGTTTTTTATGCGGTCTCGTTCATCCAGGCAGGGGAGGGTCATTACTGAAGAAAGACAGAGGAAAAGAACTGGAATCTGCAGCTGCAATTGGCTAATTCTGTGAAGCGCAATGAATGTAGAGGTTCAGCTATGTTGCTGCTGGAGGAGGGGGACAGTGCGGCTATGCTGGCAGTGGAATGGGATAGTGTGGATATGTTTCTGGTGGAGGAAGACAATCAGACTATGTGACTGTTAGGGCTATGTTCCTGGTGGAAGAGGAAAGTGTGGTATTTTTGTGGCAGAGGAAGACAGGACAGTTGTGTTTCTGGTGAAGGAGGACAGTAGGGCTATGCTGGTGGGGGAGGAGGACAGTGAGCGTCTTCTAGTGGTGGCTGTAGGATCTATATGTCGTAAGCTCCCCCTAGTGGTGACTGTATAATCTGTATGTAGTGAGCTCCCTCTAGTGGTTGTTGTATAATCTGTACACAGTTAGCTCCCCCTAGTGGTGGCTGTACAATCTGTATGTAGTAAGCTCCCTCTACCGGTGGCTGTATAATCTGTATGTAGTGAGCTCCCTCTAGTGGTGGTTGTATAATCAGTATGTAGTGACCTCCCTCTAGTGGTTGCTGTATAATCTGTATGTAGTGAGCTCCCTCTAGTGGTGGTTGTATAATCGGTATGTAGTGAACTCCCTCTAGTGGTGGCTGTATAATCTGTATGTAGTAAGCTCCCTCTAGTGGTAGCTGTATAATCTGTATGTAGTGAGCTCCCTCTAGTGGTGGCTGTATAATCAGTATGTAGTGAGCTGCCTCTAGTGGTGGCTGTATAACCTGAATATAGTGAGCTCCCTCTAGTGGTGGCTGTACAATCTGTATGTAGTAAGCTCCCTCTACCGGTGGCTGTATAATCTGTATGTAGTGAGCTCCCCCTAGTGGTGGCTGTATAATCTGTATGTAGTCAGCTCTCTTTAGTGGTGGCTGTATAATCTGTATGTAGTGAGCTCCCTCTAGTGGTGGCTGTATAATCTATATGTAATGAACATTCTCTAGTGGTGGCTGTATAATCTGTATGTAGTGAGTTCCCTCTAGTGGTGGCTGTATAATCTGTATGTAGTAAGCTCCCTCTAGTGGTAGCTGTATAATCTGTGTGTAGTGAGCTCCCTCTAGTGGTGCATGTATAATCTGTATGTAGTAAGCTTCGTCTAGTGGTGGCTGTACAATCTGTATGTATTGAGCTCCCTCTAGTGGTGGCTGTATAACCTGTATGTAGTGAACTCCCTCTAGTGGTGGCTGTACAATCTGTATGTAGTGAGCTCCGTCTACCAGTGGCTGTATAATCTGTATGTAGTGAGCTCCCTCTTGTGGTGGCTGTATAATCTGTATGTAGTGAGCTCCCTCTAGTGGTGGCTGTATAATCTGTATGTAGTGAGCTCCCTCTAGTGGTGGCTGTATAATCTGTATGTAGTGATCTCCCTCTAGTGGTGGCTGTATAATCTGTATGTTATGAGCTCCCTCTAGTGGTGGCTGTACAATCTGTATGTAGTGAGCTCCCTCTAGTGGTCACTGGATAATCTGTATGTAGTGAGCTGCCTCTAGTGGTGGCTTAATAATCTGTGTATAGTGAACTTCCCATAGTGGTGGCTGTATAATCTGTATGTAGAGAGCTTCCTCTAGTGGTTGCTGTACAATCTGTATGTAGTGCGCTCCCTCTAGTGGAGGATGTATAATCTGTATGTAGTGAGCTCCCTCTAGTGGTTGCTGTACAATCTGTATGCAGTGAGCTCCCTCTAGTGGAGGATGTATAATCTGTATGTAGTGAGCTCCCTCTAGTGGTGGCTGTATAATCCGTATGTAGTGAGCTCCCTCTAGTGGTTGCTGTATAATCTGTATGAAATGAGCTCCCCCTATTGGTGGCTGTATATTCTGTATGTAGTGAGCTCCCTCTAGAGGTGGCTGTATAATCTGTATGTAGTGAGCTCCCTCTAGTGGTGACTGTATAATCTTTATGCAGTGAGCTCCCCCTAGTGGTGGCTGTATAATCTGTATGTAGTGAGCTCCCTCTAGTGGTGGCTGTATAATCTGTATGTAGTGAGCTCCCTCTAGTGGTGGCTGTATAATCTGTATGCAGTGAGCTCCCTCTAGTGGTGACTGTATAATCTGTATGTAGGGAGCTCCCCCTAGTGGTGACTGTATAATCTGTATGTAGTGAGCTCCCTCTAGTGGAGGCTGCAGAGGGTTTGGAGCTCTGTAGTAGAAGTTACATATAGAGATATTGTTGAATTTTTCAGCACAGAAAACCATTATGGGATTTGCTGGAGAACCACAAACAAGAAGTAAATGAGATCAATTAGAAGGTTACAGAAGAAGAGAATTACATATAATTACACCTCTGTCCATTCCTCTCCCAGTTGTAGAGTCTCACTCTCTTTACGGTTGTGCTTCTCACCCACTACCTTCAGTTATGTACGCGGCTGACATGTTGGTTCATTACTACATCATTTGTTGAAAGCATTCAGTATTGTTTTAATATATATTAATTTATTTAATTTTCAGAAAATATAGTAAAATCTCATTACAGACATTCATTGAGGCATCGCAGACCTCGTTACTCGACATATTACACAGTGCAAGAACCGTTGGGGTTTGTAATGGAATGGAATAGATTATGGGAGTCCAACCTCTGGGCACCCCACAGACCCTGAGAATTAGGTCACCAGACCCCCCCCCCCCCCTCCTCTCCCTGGTAGAGGGGTGATAAGATGTGTAAACTTACTCTGCATTAACCTCAATGGAAGCCGTGTGGTCATGTGATACACGCTCCTCTGCCCCCGGGTCCGTCACTTATATGACTTTTTGTATGGGAGTCCCCATCAGCGGCCAGTGTTCCATTACTCCTCGTGGTCGTCTTATATAAATCCACATATACAAATCTGTAGAGCGCTCCCTACATTGAAAAACCACCACCAGAGCATTGTATCTAGGGGAATCAGAAAGGATTGGGCCCCTTGTAAGACAAATGAAGGGGCCACAAGTGTCCATAAGATCTGTAGTAGATTACAACATTTATCTACAGTGTTGACTCAGTGCAGTGGGCCATGTCTCCTTTGCCTGGTGTCATCAGCTACAATGTTGGCTTTGGCACCAGCTCTTGGGTGTCTTCTGATGTTGCTGCATCATCATTGCCTGTACCCTTAGTCTTCTGACTCTTGTTCTTCTCGCTATGTCCTATAGCGCCCCCTACACCGGCTCCGACTCCAGTTCCGATGGCACCTAGTGTAACCGACCCTCCAACTGCACCAATGGCCATAGCACCAACCTCCGCAGCCAGGATGGATGCTGCCACAGCTGCTCCAGCAATGCCTCCAGCCAAGCTGAGGACCCCTCCACCCACAGCGCACCCGATCCCCACCGCACACTTTGTGAAGCGCTTGGAGTATTCATCACAGAATCTTTTCACTTCTTGGTCCAGAACCACCTTCATGTCTTCCTTGAAGTCCATCCTCGCTGCTATGTCAGTGCCTTTCAGACTCTGCTCATACTCATCCAGAAGACGAGACGCCTCCGCATTGACCATCTCCCTCATCTTAGAGGTCCTGACCCCCAAGATCTTAAATAGGGAAGAATTGATTGGAGCCTAAGGAGGACACACAGAGGTCAGAGTTGATTGTTTGGGATTAGTGTGTTACATACAGAGCGGTACAGAGACAGGGTCATCACCAACCAAGGAGTTTCCACTCCTATCTGATGACATCATGAGTCCACTCCTGTCTGATGACATCATGAGTCCACTCCTGTCTGATGACATCATGAGTCCACTCCTGTCTGATGACATCATTAGTCCACTCCTATCTGGAGAGATCATGAGTCCACTCCTATCTGATGACATCATAAGTCCACTCCTATCTGATGACACCATGAGTCCACTCCTATCTGATGACATCATGAGTCCACTCCTACCAGATGACACCATGAGTCCACTCCTATCTGATGACACCATGAGTCCACTCCTGTCTGATGACATCATGAGTCCACTCCTATCTGATGACACCATGAGTCCACTCCTATCTGATGACATCATGAGTCCACTCCTACCAGATGACATCATGAGTCCACTCCTATCTGGAGAGATCATGAGTCCACTCCTATCTGATGACATCATAAGTCCACTCCTTAATTAGGGTGACATCATGAATGCACTGTGACTTCAGACCAGTCACCACAATGAGAACTGTTGATCCATCCCCAGTAATACAGCCTTTCTACACAATGGTATTAGTATTCAGTAGTGATGGTAAAAGGGGAGGAGCTGTGACAACCAATGCACCATAAAGAGACCAGTGGTCATCATTAATAATTTAGGACGTGGTCGACCTCAGGAGCAGCTGTTCCACAGGCCGAACCACGGGAAGCATCCACTGTAAACCAAACGTGGAGAGGAAAAGCTTAAGAGATTTTACTAGATTAAAAAACATGGCGACTTCCAAACAGCGCCAACCCCGTCTGTGGAGTGAGGTGCAATACCAGACACAGCCCCTAAATGGCGCTGTTTCTAGAAATAAAATCTGCCATGTTTTTCTAATTCTAGACAACCCCTTTAAGTACTCCCCAATAACCAGCTCAGTGCATGCAGATACGGAATATAGTGACCGATATTATTCTTACCACTTTTTCCTCAAAATCCTTGAATTTCTTTACCGTGTTCTTTATGTTTTTGTGGTTTTCAAGTGAATAAAACATCTGGAGGAAGAGAACGAAGAGTTAATGTGGGTGTGAATATAGGGCATATGGGGTGAGGACATCTAGTGGCCATTGTCAGAACTGAACAAACGAGGATAAAAAGAAATGGCGCAAAGAAAAGCTGCCGAAAACTTATAGAACGCTTATAACTTGCTGCACGACATCTTATTCTTTACGAGACTTTTTCAGGGACATTTTAAGAAACATCCAGAACCCAACGTCTCATGACAAAGACACTTTACAACCTCCAACATTTGAATAGTTTGGACTCTGGACCGGTTGGAGCTGTGATCTAGGTGGCCATAGATCATTCAGATCAGGGGTGCAGTGACATCAACCTGATTTGGGACTGGCACACGCTGCCTCCAGTGGCCATACATGACATTACACTATTACCTCGACTGGGGACGCACAGCTGAAGTGTTCTCTCTGCAAAGTGTGGACAAAATCCTGAAATGTAATAAAACACAATTAAAGGAACGAAGAAACCCTATACAAACACATCAACCTTCCTGTAACATCCCGAGGCTGAAAACATCACTGCTGATAGTTTGTTACAATGTGTGAGGCAGACAATCCTCTGTGACAGCAGCACAAATGCCGCTCCTGTCCTGTTCTCCTGTCTGATAACTCTTACCTGCACTGATACATTGTAACAGATTCTAGCAGGACATAAATGCCATTGATCTACAAATGTACCTGTGCTACTGTACTAATCTAGAAACCGCACATTGTGAATTCCAGCTTGTACAGCAATCCCTGTGGGTAAGTGTCACGCCCCATATTAGGATTAATTTTCATCACAGAATTGAAGGGAAAGTCCGACCTTAATCTTTATGATGGTTTTCAGACTCTAAAGGTCAAATGTTAAGAAAATAGATCATTAAAACTATTGGGGTACCGCTGTCACTTTTATTGAGCTCTGATTGTCTGGTACAGAACTCCAAATCCCCTACATGGCAAAATGCACATTACCTGTTGACTCAAAGGGTTCATGAGGTTCTGGTGGGGTGATCCAACAGTATTTTGGGGTGAATCTATAGGTATCTAGATTACCCGGTACTTCCCAGGTCTAGTGGTCTCAACTGGCTGCAGGCTACCTACTAGATTCTTCTGAAGTAGCAGAGGAGTACTCGATTTTGTGAACACTGGCTGTAATGAGCAGTCATACATAGGAGAGAGACCTCTACGGCTTCATCAGGGGAGTTTAGGTTGTGGACAACCCAAACTCCCCTGATGAAGCCGGTGAAAGATGTAGGGAGGTTTTGCTCACGCGCATCATATTTTAGGCAGGGATAGACGTGAACAAATACTGTTGGATCACCCCACCAGAACCTCATGAACCCTTTGAGCCGACAGGTAATGTGCATTTTGCCATGTAGGGGATTTGGACTTCTGTACCAGACAATCAGAGCTCAATTAGGATTTATTATACATTCATCTCTGCTGAATGCTGGACCTCTCATGACCTGGTGTTAGACGGGGACATTCAGTATGGATTTTATTCTCAGAACCTTCTCAGCCCGGCACCTATAGATTGCCATAGGGTCTATGGAGAGGAGAGAGCAGGCGCCTCCAGTATGGATCCCGCAGCTCTCCGGCTTCTCTACCTCATTATTACAGGTGTAGACGCCGTTATAATGACCGGTGATGTCCGCCTGTTTAAGATTATTAATGTTTTGTGTCCAACCTTCAGCATTCCTCCCAAATGGCCACACGTGATCCTCTCGCCGCGGACGTCAGTTTTTTTGTGTAACCAGAGTCGTTCCACGAGGTCTGAGACGTACGTTGTCAGGTGACCCCTGAAGTCGTCATCCATGTCTGTGAATTAAGAGACGTATCATCATCATCATCATCGAATCTGATGGTGTGGACTATAACCTGCAGGAATTTACGGTGAGAAGAGGAGACTACCAAAGTTGTACACAGGTGAATTTCCTAGTATCATCACCCTCATCATCAAACAATGATTAGAGTCCTCATGTTACTGAGACGCAGCTCGGGCTCCTCGAGCTCCTGTGTAGGATTTCCTCCTTGCAGCAGCCCTCCCTGTTCTGCTTCGTAGAATCGTTCCATCAGTGGTGGTTCACACCTTTCCTGCTCTGTTCAGTGGCCGTCCCGTTAAGCAGCCATCTTACCTGAAAGCCGCCCCTGACTTGATCTCAGGAAAGTTTTCCCCGGGTGAGGCAGGAGGAAGCCGCTGACGGACGGACTGCGCAGAGTCTCCAGCACACGGTGGTTTTTCTGACTCTTCCGTAATTTCTACAAATACAAATAAATTTCTGTCTGGTAACCCCAGATTCATATGTCGCCCACGATCAGCCGTGATTACCCGCTGCCAGTGCAAATTTCCATTATTACAGTCCTGTACTACTCCCAGTAATCTCCAAGACCAAAGGGTCGCATCAGTTTCACAATTATGCTTTCCAGGGGCAGAAATGGGATAAAAATAACAATTATTCACCTCACTGATCTCCAGCCACTGCAACCATCCCCACTGTGATTCCACTGCCACTAGAGTCACTGCTGTTACTCCACCACCGCTATGGTCCCCACTGTCGCTCCACCACCGCTATGGTCCCCACTGTCACTCCACCACCGCTACGGTCCCCACTGTCACTCCACCACCGCTATAGTCCCCACTGTCACTCCACCACCGCTACGGTCCCCACTGTCACTCCACCACCGCTATGGTCCCCACTGTTACTCCACCACCACTATAGTCCCCACTGTCACTCCACCACCGCTATGGTCCCCACTGTTACTCCACCACCACTATAGTCCCCACTGTCACTCCACCACCGCTATAGTCCCCACTGTAACTCCACCACCGCTATAGTCCCCACTGTAACTCCACCACCGCTATGGTCCCCACTGTCACTCACTCCACCACTGCTACGGTCCCCACTGTTACTCCACCACCGCTATGGTCCCCACTGTCACTCCACCACCACTATAGTCCCCACTGTCACTCCACCACCGCTACGGTCCCCACTGTCACTCCACCACTGTTACCGTCCCCACTGTCACTCCACCACCGCTATGGTCCCCACTGTCACTCCACCACTGTTACCGTCCCCACTGTCACTCCACCACTGTTAGCGGCCCCACTGTCACTCCACCGCCACTATGGTCCCCACTGTTACATTACTGTCACTACAGTCACTTCTGTCACTCCAGCGCTGCTACGGTCCCCGCTGCTCACTCTCAACTTTCAAATCTCTGGCTTGATTTGCCAAAAGTGGCTTGAACTGTCTGCTCAGCCAATGATTGGCACATAATGTATCACTCCCAATATCCCTGCCCCAGGAAATCACAATCCAATCTCCAGGCCCTATGGTGTGTGTAAAGGCACAAGAACATATTCCACCATGCAGATGTGGCCCCTGGTCAGAATAAAGCATAGGGCCCCGATTCTGCTGAGGAAACATGAAAATCACTGAGTTGTCATGAATTCTGATTGGTTGGCTGGATGTGATGTCTACGGCTGCGCCATCATACCTCAGTCTCATGCTCTATGTAGGACTTAGCAGCTTCTCGTCCGCAGTTGTCGTCGCCCTGCCAGTCACGAACCAGAATATTCAAGTGCTGAAATATAAAACATCAAATCATAATAACGTCTCATAGGAGGATGGAGCTAAGGAACGGAAGGAAGGTGGGGTACAGGAGGTTATGGGAGAACAGTAGGGGTTGGGGGAGGATTGTGGTCAGTGGGTACAGAGACGGGGAAGAAAACCAAAGTATTGCCCCCTGCTGGTGTCTATCACCCTCCATACACCCCTGACCTATCTACTAGTGCATTGCTTGGTCATCCTGAAGTTCTACTACCCAAGCTGACAATGGCCGGTAATCTCAGCAGGATCCCGAGCACGATGCAGCAGAGACTCAGACAAGAACTTCAGAGATTAAAAGATGGTGACATTGAAGCTGTAGACATGGAGCATCAACTAAGGTTTGTTTCATGAATATCAGCCAAGAAAGACCTATTTTTCAGGAAATTGACCCCACATTTCCCACAAGACATTGAGAAGAGGTCAGAGGGCAATGTGTGGACAGAATGACGCAGAGCAGTAGTCACCTGTAGATATTGTAGAGAAAAAGATTCCCCGGTCAGCTCCGAAACGTGGAGATACATCTGAAAAGACATGGAAATCATCACGGTCAGTCCAGTCCATCTCATCCAGCAGGTCGCATAGACAGAGGGGTCTTCATTCCACCTCAGTGACTGATACATTGTGACAACACAACAAACAACTGTTCTCTGGACGTAAACTCCTGATCATGGATCTGATGAAGCTTCACGAGACTGTAGATGACGCTCAGTGACTGACACCAACAACATGGATATATGAAGAGAGTTACGCTGTACCTCGAGGTAATCCAGCTCCGTCGTTTTCAAGCTTCCGCTTACGTTGAAGATCTAAACAAAGATTACATTGGGAGACGTTCACAAAGAGCCCGTAACAGGTGTAAGCCCCATCACCCCCCACTACAAGATGTGGTTCCAGCCTGTCAACTCCCTGGGGGAGCGAGTGAAATGACACCACCCCCGCCATACTGGAGATACCGGAGAGAAAGGCATCGGTACGTGTGGCGCACTCATGTAACTCCCCCTTGTCATGTATTCGGAACAAAATTTTCAGCTGCAGAAATTTCTCCCAGAAACAAGTCTATCTAAGAGTATGGCCACACGGTATGGAGGAGATGGAGTGAAGGTGGAATTACCAAATCTACGGTAATTTATACTGCAGTTCTGTGGTGGAACATCCACTGTACCATTCTATGTGGCAGAATGGGCAGGACCTATGGACGTCCACACTCTACAGATTTCAGAAGGGTCTATTCTGAATAACTTGTTGTTCATAGTTGGTCGGTTATGGTTGCATTTCTGGATGCCATAAATTGCTAATCCTTCTCTGTCCTGGTAACTGGGGCAGTGGGACTTCTATTGATGGGGTTCTTTTCAGTGGTCAGAAAATGGTCTAAGTTGTATGGCGAGCTTCACCATCTGAGTTAGGTTCTTCCATTATGGGTGATTTAACCCAAGCAGCAACCCAATACCCCCAATTCCCTCCAGATCTCCAAGAATGAGGTAAAAGAGAAGATCTCCACACAGACTGAGAGCCACCTACCAGGTAGGAGCTGAGGAGCATGGACAGGGCGGACAGCTTGATGCAGGTCTCTCGATCGCTCTCAATGTCCAGTGACCCCTCTGTGTCCAGAACAAACACGGCCATCTATGAAGAGAAAAGTTACCATAAGTGAAGACCACATCTGAGATGTGACAGTGGGGCACCAGATTCACTGGAGTCGTCAGAATAGCTACAGTCGGAGGGTTTGTTACAATGTATCAGTGTAGACCATCCCCTGTGAATAAAGTACAGGAGCAGCACACATCTCCTACCATATACACCAGGCTGATAGCTCTTACTTATGCTGGTACATGCATGGGCGTAGCTATAGGCTCTGACCGAAGCTCCGATATGTTTGTCCCTGTGCGGCTAACAGATAAAGACATCACCTTCCATTCATGGTGGAGACACACTGGGCTCCTTACCTTCTCTCCGTTCCTCTTCAGGATGAATGGGCTACTCCACGCCCATATCCCCTTGGTGACACTGTTTGTCCCAGATCTCCAGTCAAACCCTTTGAGGGCCTCATCATCTTCCCCCAGGCTGACCGGCTGCCCCTTCTCCTGCACACAGAAAGATGAATTTAATGAGATCATGGGGAAGGGTGAATGTGCTGAGAACATGAGGGGAGGAGATCTGTGGAGTTATGGAGGTCATAGACCTTAGATAGATGCTGGATGAACCCCTTGACTGTAGCAGAACCAACTGACCTAATGTGTATGGCGGTGTATTGACTCTCCTCAGATGGAAGAGGTTGGGTTGAAAAAGGATCAGGCTTTTTGTTCTTAAGACATTAGCTGCTGCGAGAGGAGTCTGGAGGGGACTAAGGTGCCTGGAAGGGAATGTAGGTGTCTGGCAAGGGATTTTTCCTCTCCGCCCTTTCAGGACACATGATAAGCTGAGATGAGTGTGCATACGTATGGAGGGTTCAGGAGAGAAAGCTGTTGACTGAGTGAACCCTTGATGGACATCTATGTTACACAACATTCAGACTCAATTAGCAGTAGATGAGAACCAAGTACGGTTGTGTAATTTTCCCATTAACTTATGATGGAAGAGCAGACCTGAGCTCAGCTTCATCCCAGATCAGGATTCCTTGTGTCTGGCCAGTTGGCTTGGAAGCAGATGTCCTCATAAATGGACAACCAGTGGTTGTCAACCACCATCCTTCAAAGTTTACTGAAGTGGTCCTGGTTCGGTGAGGAGGGGCATGCGCTATACAAAAGATTGATCCCTCTCAAGAACAGAACTTGGTCTATTTCATCACCCCCATTCTGGATGGCCGTGTAAACACACAATGGTCCTCCTGTATACAACAATTCTTTTTTGCCCTGGGCTGGAGAAAACACAAGCCTGACCCTGGACATGAAGGTGATAAAGAGGACAGTTGTATCGCAGGTCATGTATTGTAGGATGTATACTGCAGGTTATGGCTCCTCACCAGTCTGTGAAGAGCTCTCAGAATATAATTCAGCAAGCTGGATTTTCCTCTTCTCTTCTCTCCGATCACACAGATGAGGCACAGGGGGCAATCAGAGATCTCACTGTCCAAAAAGCATCTGTCCACAGCGGATTCATCTAGCCACATCTTGCATGTTGCGTCAGTGTAGACCAACTGGATGGGACGTGCGGGAGTCTGGGGAGAAATTTATGCAAAATTAAGATTATATTTCTACACAGATCTTGCGATAAAGCAGATACTTGTATTCCATGCCTACTAAGTGGGTGGCAATTCAGGCAGTGCCCAGTGGACTGGCAGCTAAGAAGAGCCACATGCTTCTCCATTGTGAACCCACCTAAGACATCAGTGGAGTGAATTACTTTCCCCTTTGAAAAGAGGAAGTTGACTCTAGTTCATTGATCTTAGACTAATATCACAGGCGTGGTTGAGGTACCCATGGCGGTCCCTTCTAGTCTCTAATAACCCACATTATACAGTTTGGACATAGTGTCCTGACAATTTGTCACAGATCTGTGCTGCACCGTGAGGTGTGGACTTTGCACCAGATACAACTAAATATTAGTCATCACTCAGTGTTTGTTATAGACCGTGCACCGTCACACTCTGCTCTGACAACTCGCTTTCACCCACCATTTTGGACTGCTCTTCTTTGACAACCAGCTGAACCTTGGACACCAGGTGCTGGAGGCGGTAGGCTGGAATCAGCTGGTCTCTAGGACAGACTTTCCTGCATTCTGGACATCGATGACCCTGGGGTTGTGGGGTGGCCCAGTAGGAAGAGATGCAGGGTTTACAAAAGGTGTGACCGCAGGTGATAGAAACCGGGTCACTGAGCTCCTGGAGGCAGATGGAGCAGGTGATATCCTCTTCTAGTTTGAAGAAATGAGCAGAGCTTTCATTTGTCATTGCAGCCCTAACACAGAAATATCCAGGAGAGAATAAAAGAAACGTTACAAGGAAGGAATATATGTGGTCTGACCCTCATATAGGTGCATCACAGGACACACCCAGCTCTGATACATGTCAGAGTCTCATCGTGATCAGCTTTCTGGGGTTCACTTTGGAATTTAGGAAACTCTTACAGCATTATCTGTGCTCAGAGGGTAAGGTTTGAGCGATGCAGTTACAGGGCAAATCCAGCTCTGCTACATCTGTATGAATGTCAGACATATATCAGATGACAAAAGAGGAAACTACAGTTTAAGTATGGCCGACAATATGATCGTCTGATAACGGGATCACATGACCTGTGCCGGGAATAATAGGCTCGTACTGTCTACAGAATAAAGTAGGGAAACTTACGGTTTAGAGCTCCCCCTCCCCATCTGACCAGCGCAGTCACCCCGAAAATGGTGGAGCCTGCAGAAGAGAAGAAGCAAAAACAGGAACAGAAACTGATAAGAAAAGGCAACATCTCTGACAGAGTTACCTCTGAATATTCAACACAAGACCGGAAGAGTCGCACCCATCACCCATGTCACCCGTTCTAGTCTCACCCTACACTCCCTGGAAGCCCGTTAAATCCAGAAACCATATACTCCCAGTATTCCCATTATGTCCACTGCCCGCATGCCTGCTATATACACATCATACACGTCCCGTATGCAGGTTATATCCCAGTACCCCCATTATATCCAGACATTCCCAGTACGCTCACAGTTTTCCTGATCTCTCGTCTGTTTACAGGAAGCTGGAATGGAAAGTGAAAGTTGCTGGTGACGCCTCCTCCGCCTCGTGCTATTGGCTGATCCTCACACAGGAGGCGGAGCGTTTACTGTGATCATGTGTCCGATACATTGTATCCACCGCCTGCTCTTCTGTTACCTTCTGTTTAACCCTTTCTCTGCTGTCCCCAGATCTATGACGTCTGCTCCTGTAGATGACATGAACAGTTCAGGTTGTCAGTGTTAGGAGACATCTCTGCAGGGTCTTTCCTTGTAGGTCAAAAGTTAGGAATTTGAGTTGCTATCCTCTGGGTGTGGTGTTCCCCTTAAAGATAAATTAAATCCATTTTGTTCAAACTGTCAATCAACATTTAAATAAGAGAAGTTACAGGAAGATCTATTCCTGTTTATGCACTGATCCTCCGACAGACACTCAACCCCCACATATTGACGCCCCAAACACTGACCCCCTCCACACATGACAAGCACTGTGCAGCCCCTCCCCCTCCCTGTATTACAGTGCAGCCCTTCACCTTCCTTTATTATGGCGGGCACTGCGCAGCCCCTCCACCTCCCTGTATTACAGTGCAGCCCCTCCACCTCCCTGTATTACAGTGCAGCCCCTCCACCTCCCTGTATTACAGTGCAGCCCCTCCACCTCCCTGTATCACAGCTCAGCCCCTCCACCTCCCTGTATCACAGCTCAGCCCCTCCACCTCCCTGTATCACAGCTCAGCCCCTCCACCTCCCTGTATCACAGCTCAGCCCCTCCACCTCCCTGTATCACAGCTCAGCCCCTCCACCTCCCTGTATTACAGTGCAGCCCCTCCACCTCCCTGTATTACAGTGCAGCCCCTCCACCTCCCTGTATTACAGTGCAGCCCCTCCACCTCCCTGTATCACAGCTCAGCCCCTCCACTCCCTGTATTACAGTGCAGCCCCTCCACCTCCCTGTATTACAGCTCAGCCCCTCCACCTCCCTGTATTACAGTGCAGCCCCTCCACCTCCATGTACCACAGCTCAGCCCCTCCACCTCCCTGTCTTACAGTGCAGCCCCTCCACCTCCCTGTATCATGGCGGGCACAGTGCAGCCCCTCCACCTCCTAGTATCATGCTGGGCACAGCGCAGCCCCTCCACCTCCCTGTATCATGGCGGGCACAGTGCAGCCCCTCCACCTCCCTGTATCATGCTGGGCACAGCGCAGCCCCTACACCTCCCTGTATCATGGCGGATACTGCGCAGCTCCTCCACCTCCCTTTACCACAGTGCAGCCCCTCCACCTCCCTGTATCATGGTGGACACAGCGCAGCTCCTCCACCTCACCTGTACCACAGTGCAGCCCCTCCACCTCCCTGTATCATGGCGGACACTGCGCAGCTCCTCCACCTTCCTGTACCACAGTGTGGCCCCTCCACCTCCCTGTACCATGGCGGACACAGCACAGCTCCTCCACCTTCCTGTACCACAGTGCAGCCCCTCAAACTCCCTGTATCATGGCGGACACAGCGCAGCCCCTCCACCTCTCTGTATCATGGCAGACACAGTGCAGTTCCTCCACCTCCCTGTACCACAGTGCAGCCCCTCCACCTCCCTGTATCATGGCAGACACAGCGCAGCCCCTCCACCTCTCTGTATCATGGCGGACACAGCGCAGCACCTCCACCTCCCTGTACCACAGTGCAGCCCCTTCACCTCCCTGTATCATGGTGGACACTGCGCAGCTCCTCCACCTCCCTGTACCACAGTGCAGCCCCTCCACATCTCTGTATCATAGCGGACACTGCGCAGCTCCTCCACCTCCCTGTACCACAGTGCAGCCCCTCCACCTCCCTGTATCATGGCGGACACAGCGCAGCTCCTCCACCTCCCTGTACCAAAGTGCAGCCCCTCCACCTCCCTGTATCATGGCGGACACAGCACAGCTCCTCCAACTTTCAGTACCACAGTGCAGCCCCTCCACCTCCCTGTATCATGGCGGACACAGCGCAGCTCCTCCACCTCGCTTTACCTCAGTGCAGCCCATCCACCTCTCTGTATCATGGCGGACACAGCGTAGCCCCTCCACCTCACTGTATCATGGCGGACACAGCGCAGCCCCTCCACCTCCCTGTATCATGGCGGACACAGCGCAGCTCCTCCACCTCCCTGTACCACAGTGCAGCCCCTCCACATCTCTGTATCATAGCGGACACTGCGCAGCTCCTCCACCTCCCTGTACCACAGTGCAGCCCCTCCACCTCCCTGTATCATGGCGGACACAGCACAGCTCCTCCACCTTCCTGTACCACAGTGCAGCCCCTCCACCTCCCTGTATTATGGCGGACACAGCACAACTCCTCCACCTCGCTGTACCACAGTGCAGCCCCTCCACCTCCCTGTATCATGGTGGACCCAGCACAGCTCCTTCACCTCCCTGTACCACAGTGCAGCCCCTCCACCTCCCTGTATCATGGTGGACACAGTGCAGCTCCTCCACCTCGCTTTACCACAGTGCAGCCCCTCCACCTCCCTGTATCATGGCGGACACTGCGCAGCTCCTCCACCTCCCTGTACCACAGTGCAGCCCCTCCACCTCCCTGTATTATGGCAGACACAGCACAACTCCTCCACCTCGCTGTACCACAGTGCAGCCCCTCCACCTCCCTGTATCATGGCGGACACAGCACAGCTCCTCCACCTTCCTGTACCACAGTGCAGCCCCTCCACCTCCCTGTATCATGGCGGACACAGTGCAGCCCCTCCACCTCTCTGTATCATGGCGAGCACTGCGCAGCTCCTCCACCTCCCTGTACCACAGTGCAGCCCCTCCACCTCCCTGTATCATGGCGGACACAGCGCAGCTCCTTCACCTCCCTGTACCACAGTGCAGCCCCTCCACATCTCTGTATCATAGCAGATGCAGCGCAGCTCCTCCACCTCCCTGTACCACAGTGCAGCCCCTCCACCTCCCTGTATCATGGCGGACACTGCGCAGATCCTCCACCTCCCTGTACCACAGTGCAGCCCCTCCACCTCCCTGTATCATGGCGGACACAGCACAGCTCCTCCACCTTCCTGTACCACAGTGCAGCCCCTCCACCTCTCTGTATCATGGCAGACACAGTGCAGCCCCTCCACCTCTCTGTATCATGGCGGACACTGCGCAGCTACTCCACCTCCCAGTACCACAGTGCAGCCCCTCCACCTCCCTGTATCATGGCGGATGCAGCGCAGCTCCTCCACCTCCCTGTACCACAGTGCAGCCCCTCCACCTCCCTGTATCATGGCGGACACTGCGCAGATCCTCCACCTCCCTGTACCACAGTGCAGCCCCTCCACCTCCCTGTATCATGGCGGACACAGCACAGCTCCTCCACCTTCCTGTACCACAGTGCAGCCCCTCCACCTCCCTGTATCATGGCGGACACAGCGCAGCCCCTCCACCTCTCTGTATCATGACGGACACTGCGCAGCTCCTCCACCTCCCTGTACCACAGTGCAGCCCCTCCACCTCCCTGTATCATGGAGGACACAGCGCAGCTCCTCCACCTCCCTGTACCACAGTGCAGCCCCTCCACCTCCCTGTATCATGGCGGACACAGCGCAGCTTCTCCACCTCCCTGTACCACAGTGCAGCCCCTCCACCTCCCTGTATCATGGCGGACACAGCACAGCTCCTTCACCTCCCTGTACCACAGTGCAGCCCCTCCACATCTCTGTATCATAGCGGACACTGCGCAGCTCCTCCACCTCCCTGTACCACAGTGCAGTCCCTCCACCTCCCTTTATCATGGCGGACACAGCGCAGCTCCTCCACCTCCCTGTACCACAGTGCAGCCCCTCCACATCTCTGTATCATAGCGGACACTGCGCAGCCCCTCCACCTCCCTGTACCACAGTGCAGCCCCTCCACCTCCCTGTATCATGGCGGACACAGCGCAGCTCCTCCACCTCCCTGTACCACAGTGCAGCCCCTCGACATCTCTGTATCATAGCGGACACTGCGCAGCTCCTCCACCTCCCTGTACCACAGTGCAGCCCCTCCACCTCCCTGTATCATGGCGGACACAGCGCAGCTCCTCCACCTCCCTGTACCACAGTGCAGCCCCTCCACATCTCTGTATCATAGCGGACACTGCGCAGCTCCTCCACCTCCCTGTACCACAGTGCAGCCCCTCCACCTCCCTGTATCATGGCGGACACAGCGCAGCTCCTCCACCTCCCTGTACCACAGTGCAGCCCCTCCACATCTCTGTATCATAGCGGACACTGCGCAGCTCCTCCACCTCCCTGTACCACAGTGCAGCCCCTCCACCTTCCTGTATCATGGCGGACACAGCGCAGCTCCTCCACATCTCTGTACCACAGTGCAGCCCCTCCACCTCCCTGTACCACAGTGCAGCCCCTCCACCTCCCTGTATCATGGCGGACACAGCGCAGCTCCTCCACATCTCTGTACCACAGTGCAGCCCCTCCAACTCCCTGTACCACAGTGCAGCCCCTCCACCTCCCTGTACCACAGTGCAGCCCCTCCACATCTCTGTATCATAGCAGACACAGTGCAGCCCCTCCACCTCCCTGTACCACAGTGCAGCCCCTCCACCTCCCGGTATCATGGCGGACACAGCGCAGCTCCTCCACATCTCTGTACCACAGTGCAGCCCCTCCACCTCCCTGTACCACAGCGCAGCCCCTCCACCTCCCTGTACCACAGCGCAGCTCCTCCACCTCCCTGTACTACAGCGCAGCCCCTCCACCTCCCTGTATCATGGCGGACACAGCGCAGCTCCTCCACCTCCCTGTACCACAGTGCAGCCCCTGCATTGGGCACAGACCTCATAATCCATTTACTACAAAGGCGGGGCTTCACAAGGATAAATCGCACTCATGTATCTCTATGGGGTTACATGACCTTGTCCATGTACACACGGCGCATACGTAGGACTGTGAACACAGTTTGGATCAGAGTTTCAAATTTTTGCGCTCAAAGGTTCCTCCCATAAATCGCTGATGATTTTGATGTGGGAGATCACATCCTAAGACGTTGGGTGTAATACGCTGTGGTGGAGCCGCCAGTGCTCTCCTGAACGCCACTGATAATTTACAGAAAACTGCAGGCGGTAAATCCAAGGATCAATTTCCTACATTAAATTGGGGTCCTGGAGGGACTACAGAGACTGCCCCCCTCTGGAGGACCTGCCGCCTCTGAGGAATAAACAGACAGATCATTGATTTCAATGTGAACTGTGCAATGCTTCATTTCACCTGTGGTGGCGCTGCAGGGAAACTGAGCACCTGCTGCTGGGATCTCCCACAGATCACATCTGATCACAGGGTCTCTGAGGCGGAGGACCCTGGGATCATCTCTGGGGACTATTTTATCAGAAAGGGATTGTCTAAAGTGGAGTATAACTTTAAATTAAAGGGGTCCTTTACTTTCAAACACTTGAACACCGTAAATGAGTGATGTATCTTGTAGATTAGCTGCATGAGCACAGGGGGCGCCACTGTACGGACCCACCTGTGTGGTTGACCGATATGTCATTAACTGTTTACTGCTCGACTCCATATCACCAGCATTTTATTAGCAGCACAGAGGGTTTAAGTTAAATGGAACATCATTAGTCATGTGTCCAATAACCTGACGGACACTGGTCACATGATCCGTTGTAGATAGGGACCTATAGATACACAGTCCCGTATCTCTACCCACACTGGTCCAGTTGTTGTCCTGGGCAGATCTGATTGTCAGCTCTGTTGGTGTGAATGCTTAGAAAGATCTGGAACCTGCTCTTCAGGTTGTCGGGTGACGGTCTCAGGTGCTGACGATTACAATCACTGATCTATAGACATGGAGACCTGAGGGCGAGGTGCCGCTGTATCTGCGCTAAAAATGTACATTCAGCAGCTCAGGAACCGGTTACCCCACATTCCCCGGCGCCAAAAAGATCCGAGAGTGGTCACTGAGCCCAGAAGAAAAGCCAACCATGTCCTCAACAAGAGCAACCCTGATCCTGATAGGTATGTGACCCTCTATCTATCTATCTATCTATCTATCTATCTATCTATCTATCTATCCATCTTATATCTATCCATCTCATATCTATCCACCTCATATCTATCTATCTCATATCTATCCACCTCACATCTATCCACCTCACATCTATCCACCTCATATCTATCCACCTCACATCTATCCACCTCATATCTATCCATCTCATATCTATCCATCTCATATCTATCCACCTCACATCTATCCACCTCATATCTATCCATCTCATATCTATCCACCTCACATCTATCCATCTCATCTTATATCTATCCATCTTATCTCTATCTATCTATCTATCTATCTATCTCATATCTATCCATCTCATATCTATCTATCCATCTCATATCTATCCATCTCATCTTATATCTATCTAATATCTATCCATCTATCTCATATCTATCCATCTATCTCATATCTATCCATCTATCTATCTATCTATCTCATCTCATATCTATCTCATCTCATATCTATCTCATCTCATATCTATCTCATCTCATATCTATCCATCTCATATCTATCCATCTCATATCTATCCATCTCATATCTATCCACCTATCTATCTACCATGGACTATTTACATTTTAGCATTGCCAAAGCAAGTGGTAAATAATTGTGTAGGGTTGGGGGGGATGGGGCACACATCCAGGGTGGGGGTATAGTAGTCCATGGTATATCAGGCTCCTCTCAGTCTATGGCAGGCAGTAATATATTGTGCTCCTATGGCCGCTGTGTTCTCCTCCTCCCCCAGCAGTATGGAGAGTCTCTCTTCCTCCTCCATGGAGGTGAAGTCTGGGCAGAGATCAGACAGTCTCCTGAACTGAGCTTATTCGATGAGCAGGCTGTGGGCGCTCAGTCTGTAGCGGCTCAGGACCTGTCGGTCTCTGGGGTTGGGGAGTTTCTCCAGATATGGAGCTAGTTTGTACTCCCAGGCTCTGGTATACCGCCAGCTTCTGTAATGTTCTCTTGTCGTTCCCCCAGACGCTGATATACTCCTCTTTGCTCTTGTGTATTGTTTTCTGGATTTTCCCCTATTTCTGGTTGCACTCGTCAGTGTCAGGCTGGGTTTGAGTGACTTGTTGCGGGATGCTTTGTTTTTCTGGTTGAGATTTTTATGGTTCGGCAAGGCTTTTTGATGGTAGGAGTTGGGGCTGCTGCTATGTAGATGGGCTCTGAATGATAGCGCCCTCTTCTGGACAGCAAGCTACATTCGGAATCTGCCCATCTCTACTCGACAGGTGCCGTTAGAGGTGCTCCTGTGGACCTGGAAAAGGTGTTTGCAGGATTCTAGGTGGAGTATTTCTGTTGGCCCAGAGTCCCACTTTGACCAGTCTGGTTATGTTTCCGGATCCCAGACTTCGCTGCCATACAGGAGGATTGGGGCGATGATGGTATCAAGGATTCTAAGCCAGACGGTCACTGGTGCTTTGGGATGCTGCGGACGCCTTCTGGTGGCATAGAAGGTTTTATTTACCTTGTCCTTCAGTGTGTCTATGGCTTTCTTGGATTGATTGGGTAATTTCTAGTCCCGGGTAGGTGTTCCTGTTGGTTTCTGAAAGTGGACAGTTCTTTAGCAAAAAGGGAGGATGCCCGGCTGGTTTCTGGTTTCTCTTCTGGACACCATGATGCTGGTTTTCTTTGGATTGATGGGCAGTGCCCACGCGGTGTTGAATTTCTCCAGAATTTCCAGGCCATCTTCGAGACCTTTCTCAGTTGGTGATAGTAGCAGAAGGTCATCTGCATAAAGCAGAAACTTCACCTGGGTGTCACGGAGGGCGAGACCGGGTGCTGAGGAGGAAATAAGCCGTTCTCCTCCCATTTACCTTCACGCTCTATCTGTTCTCAGTGTAGGAGCCTCTGATGACATCATACTTTTTTCCTCCTATTCCGCTTTCCAGAAGTTTCCAGAATACGCCCGGGTGCCACACTCAAAGGCCTCTTTAGAGTCCACAAAGCAGGCACAGATCTCCCCATGCTTTCTATTGTGGACGTGGCTCTTGATGAGGCTGTCGGGATTGAAGTACGGAGACTTTGGTGGCGCTATGTGTGCTGCACAGAGGTATTCGTCAGCCCGAGAGGCGAGCATGGAGCGGCCTGTTCTTACCCAGATGTGGCGGTCTCCTCTCCTCACTGGTTTCATCTGCTCATGGAGCTCCACCTTATACCAGACTAATATTCCTCCTGAGCTCTGGCCCAGCTTGACGCTTTTGTTCTTCAGAGCAGGGACAGAGATCTCTCTGTATCCGGTGGGCACCAGGGATTGATTCTCTCTTAGTCCATGTTTCTAGGAGGATCTGTATGTCAATGTTTTTCAGTCTTTGGGTAAAGTCTGGGCCGTGCGTCTTAAATCCGAAGGCTGAAGCGTTCAGGCCCTGAATGTTGCAGCTGCTGATAATAAGAGATGTCGTTGTTTGTCCGTATACCTTGTAATGAGCGGCCCTGTGTAGGACAAGCTGGATTCCTGACTGGTGGCCATGTTCTATCAGTTTGGTCCAGTCAGTGTTCTGCAGAGTGCTGAGCAGGGTCTTTATCTCCTCCATGTCTCTGCTCTGCATAAGGGTCCATTCACACGTCCGCAAAGGGGTCTTCATCCGCTCCGCAAAAAATAGAACATGTCCTATTCTTGTTCGCAGCTGTGGCTAAGAATAGACATTTCTATGGGGGGTGCCGGCCGGGTGCGTTGCGGATCTGCAATTTGCGGATCTGCAACACACCACGGACGTGTGAATGGACCCTTACTCTGTGTGAGGCAGGTGCATTCCTCCAGGGTTTGTGCCTCTGATGTCCCGATTTTGGGTAACTGTCACCGTTTCCAGTTTGTTGAGGAGGGTAAGAGGTTTCAGGTCTTTTTGTCGTCTGTGCCTTTTCCATAGGTTTTTGTCCTGTATGACATCGGGGTCGGGGTCTTTCACTTCTTTGGCGAGAAGGCTGACTCATTGGTTATCTCATATCTATCTATCGCTTTTGTAACACCTTTTGTCGTCCATCTGCAGGATTTCTTGGGGTTTGTCAGGCGATACAAGGTAAGTACCCACTTTTTTTTAGAGATTGGAAGTTCATGAGAGGTTTGGGGCACGCCCCGTAATGTTGTGTGGGATGGCGGAATATTCTACAGGCAAAGAATGATCTGTGTGACATTTCAGTGAAATTAATCATAACTATTCAATGTGTAATGTTATTCTTAAAGGCACATTTCCAGAACGCAGCTTACGTCATGTGACCTTTAAGGTTGTATGTATATAAAGTAAGAAAAAACCTAAAATGTCATGTAATGGGTGTATCCTTTACGAGCACTTGTTCAGAGAGGTTTCCTGTGATAAATGCCCCAAATGGTTGCTTAATTTACCCAAAAAACCTGCCATGCAGGTCGTGTTCCTTGCTCAACAAAGGGGTGTGGCTTATTTTAGAGGGGTGTGGCTTGTTATTTCAATTGCTCATGCCCGTTTTATAAATCCCTTTACACTGAGATGGCAGCAGCCGCCTATTTACTGGGACCAATGTGTCGCCAAATAGAAAAAGTATTTGATGCCGCGAACATTTGCTTGTTTTCGGTTCATCATTGCCGTGATCAGATAGAGAGAGGATCGGAAACGGGCGATCAAAAGAGCGATCACAAATTATCAGCCCTGGAAACCCGACAAAGAAAGTATCAGCAACAGGGGAGGAAGAGAGTTGACCACTAAGAGAGGCAGGAGGGAGAGAGGTGACCACTAAGAGAGGAAGGCTGAAGAGAGGTGACCACTAAGAGAGGCAGGAGGAAGAGAGGTGACCACTAAGAGAGGAAGGCTGAAGAGAGGTGACCACTAAGAGAGGCAGGAGGAAGAGAGGTGACCACTAAGAGAGGAAGGCTGAAGAGAGGTGACCACTAAGAGAGGAAGGAGGAAGAGAGGTGACCACTAAGAGAGGCAGGAGGAAGAGAGGTGACCACTAAGAGAGGAAGGAGGAAGAGGAGAGGTGACTACTAAGAGAGGCAGGAGGAAGAGGAGAGGTAACCACTAAGAGAGGCCGGAGGAAGAGAGGTGACCACTAAGAGAGGCAGAAGGAAGAGAGGTGACCACTAAGAGAGGAAGGAGGAAGAGAGGTGACCACTAAGAGAGGAAGGAGGAAGAGAGGTGACCACTAAGAGAGGCAGGAGGAAGAAGAGAGGTGACCACTAAGAGAGGAAGGAGGAAAAGAGGTGACCACTAAGAGAGACAGGAGGAAGAGAGGTGACCACTAAGAGAGGAAGGAGGTAGAGAGGTAGAGAGGTGACCACTAAGAGAGGCAGGAGGAAGAGAGGTGACCACTAAGAGAGGCAGAAGGAAGAGAGGTGACCACTAAGAGAGGAAGGAGGAAGAGAGGTGACCACTAAGAGAGGCAGGAAGAAGAGAGGTGACCACTAAGAGAGGTAGGAGGAAGAGGAGAGGTGACCACTAAGAGAGGAAGAAGGAAGAGAGGTAGAGTGGTGACCACTAAGAGAGGAAGGAGGAAGAGAGGTGACCACTAAGAGAGGCAGGAGGAAGAGAGATGACCACTAAGAGAGGAAGGAGGAAGAGAGGTGACCACTAAGAGAGGCAGGAGGAAGAGAGGTAACCACTAAGAGAGGCAGGAGGAAGAGGAGAGGTAACCACTAAGAGAGGCAGGAGGAAGAGAGGTGACCACTAAGAGAGGAAGGAGGAAGAGAGGTGACCACTAAGAGAGGAAGGAGGAAGAGAGGTGACCACTAAGAGAGGCAGGAGGAAGAGGAGAGGTGACCACTAAGAGAGGCAGGAGGAAGAGGAGAGGTGACCACTAAGAGAGGCAGGAGGAAGAGAGGTGACCACTAAGAGAGGAAGGAGGAAGAGAGGTAGAGAGGTGACCACTAAGAGAGGAAGGAGGAAGAGAGGTGACCACTAAGAGAGGAAGGAGGAAAAGAGGTGACCACTAAGAGAGGCAGGAGGAAGAGAGGTGACCACTAAGAGAGGAAGGAGGAAGAGAGGTGACCACTAAGAGAGGAAGGAGGAAGAGAGGTGAACACTAAGAGAGGAAGGAGGAAGAGAGGTGACCACTAAGAGAGGCAGGAAGAAGAGAGGTGACCACTAAGAGAGGTAGGAGGAAGAGGAGAGGTGACCATTAAGAGAGGAAGAAGGAAGAGAGGTGAACACTAAGAGAGGAAGGAGGAAGAGAGGTGACCACTAAGAGAGGCAGGAGGAAGAGAGGTGACCACTAAGAGAGGAAGGAGGAAGAGAGGTGACCACTAAGAGAGGAAGGAGGAAGAGAGGTGACCACTAAGAGAGGAAGCAGGAAGAGAGGTGACCACTAAGAGAGGAAGGAGGAAAAGAGGTGACCACTAAGAGAGGCAGGAGGAAGAGAGGAGACCACTAAGAGAGGCAGGAGGAAGAGAGATGACCACTAAGAGAGGAAGGAGGAAGAGAGGTGACCACTAAGAGAGGAAGGAGGAAGAGAGGTGACCACTAAGAGAGGCAGGAGGAAGAGAGGTGACCACTAAGAGAGGCAGGAGGAAGAGGAGAGGTAACCACTAAGAGAGGCAGGAGGAAGAGAGGTGACCACTAAGAGAGGAAGGAGGAAGAGAGGTGACCACTAAGAGAGGAAGGAGGAAGAGAGGTGACCACTAAGAGAGGCAGGAGGAAGAGAAGAGGTGACCACTAAGAGAGGCAGAAGGAAGAGAGGTGACCACTAAGAGAGGAAGGAGGAAGAGAGGTGACCACTAAGAGAGGCAGGAAGAAGAGAGGTGACCACTAAGAGAGGTAGGAGGAAGAGGAGAGGTGACCATTAAGAGAGGAAGAAGGAAGAGAGGTAGAGTGGTGACCACTAAGAGAGGAAGGAGGAAGAGAGGTGACCACTAAGAGAGGAAGCAGGAAGAGAGGTGACCACTAAGAGAGGAAGGAGGAAAAGAGGTGACCACTAAGAGAGGCAGGAGGAAGAGAGGAGACCACTAAGAGAGGCAGGAGGAAGAGAGATGACCACAAAGAGAGGAAGGAGGAAGATAGGTGACCACTAAGAGAGGAAGGAGGAAGAGAGGTGACCACTAAGAGAGGCAGGAGGAAGAGAGGTGACCACTAAGAGAGGCAGGAGGAAGAGGAGAGGTAACCACTAAGAGAGGCAGGAGGAAGAGAGGTGACCACTAAGAGAGGAAGGAGGAAGAGAGGTGACCACTAAGAGAGGAAGGAGGAAGAGAGGTGACTACTAAGAGAGGCAGGAGGAAGAGAAGAGGTGACCACTAAGAGAGGCAGAAGGAAGAGAGGTGACCACTAAGAGAGGAAGGAGGAAGAGAGGTGACCACTAAGAGAGGCAGGAAGAAGAGAGGTGACCACTAAGAGAGGTAGGAGGAAGAGGAGAGGTGACCATTAAGAGAGGAAGAAGGAAGAGAGGTAGAGTGGTGACCACTAAGAGAGGAAGGAGGAAGAGAGGTGACCACTAAGAGAGGAAGCAGGAAGAGAGGTGACCACTAAGAGAGGAAGGAGGAAAAGAGGTGACCACTAAGAGAGGCAGGAGGAAGAGAGGAGACCACTAAGAGAGGCAGGAGGAAGAGAGATGACCACTAAGAGAGGAAGGAGGAAGAGAGGTGACCACTAAGAGAGGAAGGAGGAAGAGAGGTGACCACTAAGAGAGGCAGGAGGAAGAGGAGAGGTAACCACTAAGAGAGGCAGGAGGAAGAGGAGAGGTGACCACTAAGAGAGGAAGGAGGAAAAGAGGTGACCACTAAGAGAGGCAGGAGGAAGAGAGGTGACCACTAAGAGAGGAAGGAGGAAGAGAGGTAGAGAGGTGACCACTAAGAGAGGAAGGAGGAAGAGAGGTGACCACTAAGAGAGGAAGGAGGAAGAGAGGTGACCACTAAGAGAGGAAGGAGGAAGAGAGGTGACCACTAAGAGAGGCAGGAGGAAGAGAAGAGGTGACCACTAAGAGAGGCAGTAGGAAGAGAGGTGACCACTAAGAGAGGAAGGAGGAAGAGAGGAGACCACTAAGAGAGGCAGGAGGAAGAGAGATGACCACTAAGAGAGGCAGGAGGAAGAGAGATGACCACTAAGAGAGGAAGGAGGAAGAGAGGTGACCACTAAGAGAGGAAGGAGGAAGAGAGGTGACCACTAAGAGAGGCAGGAGGAAGAGAGGTGACCACTAAGAGAGGCAGGAGGAAGAGGAGAGGTAACCACTAAGAGAGGCAGGAGGAAGAGAGGTGACCACTAAGAGAGGAAGGAGGAAGAGAGGTGACCACTAAGAGAGGAAGGAGGAAGAGAGGTGACCACTAAGAGAGGCAGGAGGAAGAGAAGAGGTGACCACTAAGAGAGGCAGAAGGAAGAGAGGTGACCACTAAGAGAGGAAGGAGGAAGAGAGGTGACCACTAAGAGAGGCAGGAAGAAGAGAGGTGACCACTAAGAGAGGTAGGAGGAAGAGAAGAGGTGACCACTAAGAGAGGCAGAAGGAAGAGAGGTGACCACTAAGAGAGGAAGGAGGAAGAGAGGTGACCACTAAGAGAGGAAGGAGGAAGAGAGGTGACCACTAAGAGAGGAAGGAGGAAGAGAGGTGAACACTAAGAGAGGAAGGAGGAAGAGAGGTGACCACTAAGAGAGGAAGGAGGAAGAGAGGTGACCACTAAGAGAGGAAGGAGGAAGAGAGGTGACCACTAAGAGAGGCAGGAGGAAGAGGAGAGGTGACCACTAAGAGAGGCAGGAGGAAGAGGAGAGGTGACCACTAAGAGAGGAAGGAGGAAAAGAGGTGACCACTAAGAGAGGCAGGAGGAAGAGAGGTGACCACTAAGAGAGGAAGGAGGAAGAGAGGTAGAGAGGTGACCACTAAGAGAGGAAGGAGGAAGAGAGGTGACCACTAAGAGAGGAAGGAGGAAAAGAGGTGACCACTAAGAGAGGCAGGAGGAAGAGAGGTGACCACTAAGAGAGGAAGGAGGAAGAGAGGTGACCACTAAGAGAGGAAGGAGGAAGAGAGGTGACCACTAAGAGAGGAAGGAGGAAGAGAAGAGGTGACCACTAAGAGAGGCAGTAGGAAGAGAGGTGACCACTAAGAGAGGAAGGAGGAAGAGAGGAGACCACTAAGAGAGGCAGGAGGAAGAGAGATGACCACTAAGAGAGGCAGGAGGAAGAGAGATGACCACTAAGAGAGGAAGGAGGAAGAGAGGTGACCACTAAGAGAGGAAGGAGGAAGAGAGGTGACCACTAAGAGAGGCAGGAGGAAGAGAGGTGACCACTAAGAGAGGCAGGAGGAAGAGGAGAGGTAACCACTAAGAGAGGCAGGAGGAAGAGAGGTGACCACTAAGAGAGGAAGGAGGAAGAGAGGTGACCACTAAGAGAGGAAGGAGGAAGAGAGGTGACCACTAAGAGAGGCAGGAGGAAGAGAAGAGGTGACCACTAAGAGAGGCAGAAGGAAGAGAGGTGACCACTAAGAGAGGAAGGAGGAAGAGAGGTGACCACTAAGAGAGGCAGGAAGAAGAGAGGTGACCACTAAGAGAGGTAGGAGGAAGAGAAGAGGTGACCACTAAGAGAGGCAGAAGGAAGAGAGGTGACCACTAAGAGAGGAAGGAGGAAGAGAGGTGACCACTAAGAGAGGAAGGAGGAAGAGAGGTGACCACTAAGAGAGGAAGGAGGAAGAGAGGTGAACACTAAGAGAGGAAGGAGGAAGAGAGGTGACCACTAAGAGAGGAAGGAGGAAGAGAGGTGACCACTAAGAGAGGAAGGAGGAAGAGAGGTGACCACTAAGAGAGGCAGGAGGAAGAGGAGAGGTGACCACTAAGAGAGGCAGGAGGAAGAGGAGAGGTGACCACTAAGAGAGGAAGGAGGAAAAGAGGTGACCACTAAAGAGGCAGGAGGAAGAGAGGTGACCACTAAGAGAGGAAGGAGGAAGAGAGGTAGAGAGGTGACCACTAAGAGAGGAAGGAGGAAGAGAGGTGACCACTAAGAGAGGAAGGAGGAAAAGAGGTGACCACTAAGAGAGGCAGGAGGAAGAGAGGTGACCACTAAGAGAGGAAGGAGGAAGAGAGGTGACCACTAAGAGAGGAAGGAGGAAGAGAGGTGAACACTAAGAGAGGAAGGAGGAAGAGAGGTGACCACTAAGAGAGGAAGGAGGAAGAGAGGTGACCACTAAGAGAGGAAGGAGGAAGAGAGGTGAACACTAAGAGAGGAAGGAGGAAGAGAGGTGACCACTAAGAGAGGCAGGAGGAAGAGGAGAGGTGACCACTAAGAGAGGCAGGAGGAAGAGAGGTGACCACTATGAGAGGCAGAAGGTAGAGAGGTGACCACAAAGAGAGTCAGGAAGAAGAGAGGTGACCACTAAGAGAGGAAGGAGGAAGAGAGGTGACCACTAAGAGAGGCAGGAGGAAGAGAGTTGACCACTAAGAGAGGCAGGAGGAAGAGAGGTGATCACTAATAGAGGAAGGAAGAAGAGAGGTGACCACTAAGAGAGGAAGGAGGAACAGGAGAGGTGACTACTAAGAGGCAGAAGGAAGAGAAGAGGTGACCACTAAGAGAGGCAGGGAGGTGACTACTAAGAGAGGCAGGAGGAAGAGAGGTGACAACTAAGAGAGGCAGTAGGAAGAGAGGTGACCACTAAGAGAGGAAGGAGGAAGAGAGGTGACCACTAAGAGAGGAAGGAGGAAGAGAGGTGACCACTAAGAGAGGAAGGAGGAAGAGAGGTGACCACTAAGAGAGGCAGGAAGAAGAGAGGTGACCACTAAGAGAGGTAGGAGGAAGAGGAGAGGTGACCACTAAGAGAGGAAGGAGGAAGAGAGGTGACCACTAAGAGAGGAAGGAGGAAGAGAGGTGACCACTAAGAGAGGAAGGAGGAAAAGAGGTGACCACTAAGAGAGGCAGGAGGAAGAGAGGAGACCACTAAGAGAGGCAGGAGGAAGAGAGATGACCACTAAGAGAGGAAGGAGGAAGAGAGGTGACCACTAAGAGAGGAAGGAGGAAGAGAGGTGACCACTAAGAGAGGAAGGAGGAAGAGAGGTGACCACTAAGAGAGGCAGGAGGAAGAGGAGAGGTAACCACTAAGAGAGGCAGGAGGAAGAGAGGTGACCACTAAGAGAGGAAGGAGGAAGAGAGGTGACCACTAAGAGAGGAAGGAGGAAGAGGGGTGACCACTAAGAGAGGCAGGAGGAAGAGGAGAGGTGACCACTAAGAGAGGCAGGAGGAAGAGGAGAGGTGACCACTAAGAGAGGAAGGAGGAAAAGAGGTGACCACTAAGAGAGGCAGGAGGAAGAGAGGTGACCATTAAGAGAGGAAGGAGGAAGAGAGGTAGAGAGGTGACCACTAAGAGAGGAAGGAGGAAGAGAGGTGACCACTAAGAGAGGAAGGAGGAAAAGAGGTGACCACTAAGAGAGGCAGGAGGAAGAGAGGAGACCACTAAGAGAGGCAGGAGGAAGAGAGGTGACCTCTAAGAGAGGAAGGAGGAAGAGAGGTGAACACTACGACAGGAAGGAGGAAGAGAGGTTACCACTAAGAGAGGCAGGATGAAGAGGAGAGGTGACCACTAAGAGAGGCAGGAGGAAGAGAGGTGACCACTATGAGAGGCAGAAGGTAGAGAGGTGACCACTAAGAGAGGCAGGAAGAAGAGAGGTGACCACTAAGAGAGGAAGGAGGAAGAGAGGTGACCACTAAGAGAGGAAGGAGGAAGAGAGGTGACCACTAAGAGAGGCAGGAGGAAGAGAGTTGACCACTAAGAGAGGCAGGAGGAAGAGAGGTGATCACTAATAGAGGAAGGAAGAAGAGAGGTGACCACTAAGAGAGGAAGGAGGAACAGGAGAGGTGACTACTAAGAGGCAGGAGGAAGAGAAGAGGTGACCACTAAGAGAGGCAGGGAGGTGACTACTAAGAGAGGAAGGAGGAAGAGAGGTGACCACTAAGAGAGGAAGGAGGAAGAGAGTTGACCACTAAGAGAGGCAGGAGGAAGAGAGGTGATCACTAATAGAGGAAGGAAGAAGAGAGGTCACCACTAAGAGAGGCAGGACGAAGAGAGGTGACCACTAAGAGAGGCAGGAGGAAGAGAGGTGACCACTAAGAGAGGAAGGAGGAACAGTAGAGGTGACTACTAAGAGGCAGGAGGAAGAGAGGAGGTGACCACTAAGAGAGGCAGGGAGGTGACTACTAAGAGAGGCAGGATGAAGAGAGGTGACAACTAAGAGAGGCAGAAGGAAGAGAAGTGACCACTAAGAGAGGAAGAAGGAAGAGAGGTGACCACTAAGAGAGGCAGAGAGGTGACCACTAAGAGAGGCAGGAGGAAGGGAGGTGACCACTAAGAGAGGCAGGAGGAAGGGAGGTGACCACTAAGAGAGGCAGAAGGAAGAGAGGTGACCACTAAGAGAGGAAGGAGGAAGATAGGTGACCACTAAGAGAGGAAGGAGGAAGAAAGGTGACCACTAAGAGAGGCAGGAGGAAGAGGAGAGGTGACCACTAAGAGAGGAAAGAGGAAGAGTAGAGGTGACCACTAAGAGAGGCAGGAGGAAGAGAGGTGACCACTAAGAGAGGCAGAAGGAAGAGAGGTGACCACTAAGAGAGGAGGGAGGAATAGAGGTGACCACTAAGAGAGGAAGGAGGTAGAGACGTGACTAGTAAGAGATGAAGGAGGAATCGAGGTGACCACTAAGAGAGGCAGGAGGAAGAGGAGAGGTGACCACTAAGAGAGGCAGGAGGAAGAGAGGTGACCACTAAGAGAGGCAGGAGGAAGAGAGGTAACCACTAAGAGAGGCAGGAAGAAGAGAGGTGACCACTAAGAGAGGAAGGAGGAAGAGAGGTGAACACTAAGAGAGGCAGGAGGAAGAGAGGTGACCACTAAGAGAGGAAGGAGGAAGAGAGGTAGAGAGGTGACCACTAAGAGAGGAAGGAGGAAGAGAGGTAGAGAGGTGACCACTAAGAGAGGAAGGAGGAAGAGAGATGACCACTAAGAGAGGAAGGAAGAAGAGAGGTCACTACTAAGAGAGGCAGGACGAAGAGAGGTCACCACTAAGAGAGGAAGGAGGAACAGGAGAGGTGACCACTAAGAGGCAGGAGGAAGAAGAGAGATGACCACTAAGAGGCAAGGAGGTGACCACTAAGAGAGTCAGGAGGAAAAGAGGTGACCACTAAGAGAGGCAGGAAGAAGAGAGGTGACCACTAAGAGAGGCAGGAAGAAGAGAGGTGACCACTAAGAGAGGCAGGAAGAAGAGAGGTCACCACTAAGAGAGGCAGAGAGGTGACCACTAAGAGAGGCAGGGGGAAGGGAGGTGACCACTAAGAGAGGCAGAAGGAAGAGAGGTGACCTCTAAGAGAGGAAGGAGGAAGATAGGTGACAACTAAGAGAGGAAGGAGGAATACAGGTGACCACTAAGAGAGGAAGGAGGAAGAAAGGTGACCACTAAGAGAGGCAGGAGGAAGAGGAGAGGTGACCACTAATAGAGGAAAGAGGAAGAGTAGAGGTGACCACTAAGAGAGGCAGGAGGAAGAGAGGTGACCACTAAGAGAGGCAGAAGGAAGAGAGGTGACCACTAAGAGAGGAGGGAGGAATAGAGGTGACCACTAAGAGAGGAAGGAGGTAGAGACGTGACTAGTAAGAGATGAAGGAGGAATCGAGGTGACCACTAAGAGAGACAGGAGGAAGAGGAGGGGTGTCCACTAAGAGAGGCAGGAGGAAGAGAGGTGACCACTAAGAGAGGCAGGAGGAAGAGAGGTAACCACTAAGAGAGGCAGGAAGAAGAGAGGTGACCACTAAGAGAGGAAGAAGGAAGAGAGGTGACCACTAAGAGAGGCAGGAGGAAGAGAGGTGACCACTAAGAGAGGAAGGAGGAAGAGAGGTAGAGAGGTGACCACTAAGAGAGGAAGGAGGAAGAGAGGTAGAGAGGTGACCACTAAGAGAGGAAGGAGGAAGAGAGATGACCACTAAGAGAGGAAGGAAGAAGAGAGGTCACTACTAAGAGAGGCAGGACGAAGAGAGGTCACCACTAAGAGAGGAAGGAGGAACAGGAGAGGTGACCACTAAGAGGCAGGAGGAAGAAGAGAGATGACCACTAAGAGAGGCAAGGAGGTGACCACTAAGAGAGTCAGGAGGAAAAGAGGTGACCACTAAGAGAGGCAGGAAGAAGAGAGGCGACCACTAAGAGAGGCAGGAAGAAGAGAGGTCACCACTTAAGGGAGGGTGGAGGAGGAGAGGTGATTGAGCACTAAGAGAGGCAGGAAGGAGAGAGGTGACCACTATGGGAGTCAGGAGAAAGAGTGGCCACCAATAAGAGAGGCAGGAGGAAGAAAGGTTACCACTAAGCAGAATAGTGAGTGCAGCTCTGGAGTATAATACGGAATGTAACTCAGGATCATTACAGCATAAGTAATGTATGTACACAGTGACTGCACCAGCAGAATAGTGAGTGCAGCTCTGGAGTATAATACTGGATGTAACTCAGGATCAGTACAGGATAAGTAATGTATGTAGACAGTGACTGCACCAGCAGAATAGTGAGTGCAGCTCTAGAGTATAATACAGGATGTAACTCAGGATCAGTACAGGATAAGTAATGTATGTACATAGTAACTGCACCAGCAGAATAGTGAGTGCAGCTCTGGAGTATATTACAGGATGTAACTCAGTGATGTGTACAGTGACTGCATCTTCTCCAGTTTTAAGTTTTTCCAGCATTTGCTACACTTGTGAACCTGTAGCAGTCCCATGTGACCACTAGATGCCAGTGTTGTCTACATTTTTTACTACTGCTTATTTGGGGGGAGGGGTGTATTTATTATAGCGTTGTAGATAATGTTTAGATTTCTCTTTCACTTGTGAACATCATGTTGGGACATGAGATATCAGATGTTTTACATGCGTCTTATACACGGTAACACGGGGAGACTTTCTACTCTTTCTTCCTCCTCCGTCGTTCTTCTCGCTCTTCTTTCGGCTTTGGGTTCAGCTTTGTATTTTTATTATTTTTCTGCTGTATTCCTCTTTCGGGTCCGGTCTCCTCCCCGTGTGCAGAGTCTTCCTCTCCATGCTGATGACCTGTGATTACCCATAATCCTCTACCTTCTCCTCCCTCTATAGAGTGTGGCATGCCTCAGGTCTCCACCCGGATCATGGGGGGGCAGAGTGCGCTGGCCGGCGAGTGGCCGTGGCAGGTGAGCTTGCGACAGAATGGATTGCACATCTGTGGCGGGTCTCTCATCAGTCAGTCGTGGGTGGTGTCGGCGGCTCACTGTATAGACAGGTCAGAGCGCTTCCCCTCTATGTTTGAAGTTATGGCTGCGATTGCTGTGAACCGTCAGCTATTCTCCTTACAATTGTATTGTCTTCTGTATTCTAGAGACGTGACGACCTCCTCACTCACCGTCCATCTTGGGGTCCATCAAATCTCTCGGCCAAATGCTTCTCGAGAAATCTCTGTGCAGGTGAAGAGAATCGTAAAGAACCCTGAATACAATAAGGATTTCACGGGTGACATCTGCCTCATCCAGCTGGTAGACAACGTGACCTTCACGCCCTACATCCTGCCCGTCTGCCTCCCCACAACCAATGTAGTCTTCCCTATGGGCCTCATGTGTTGGGTGACCGGCTGGGGAGACACTCGGTCTGGTGGTAGGTATTCTACCAATTCGAGGGCGAGAGCAAAGGGCCCCTGTGCAAGGAGCGCGTCTGACACAGAGGAGCACACATATACAGTACACATATTACAGTGATATGCGTGACATGTCCTATGTGTGACATGTATGTTCCATGTGTCCTATCTGCGATAGTGATGGCTGGCCCCATTGGTCATCCTGGACTCCTGTGACCAGATCTGGCTGCACCCGTGGTATGTCCACGTATGATCCATCCATGAACTGAGCTAAAAGTCAGTTGCCTCGTCTGCTGGATGCCCAAACCTGAGTACATCTGCCAAAGGTGCCCCTATAAATCTGCACTAAGAGATGCCATTGTAGCCATGATATACCTCCACTAGGGGCCACTGCAGATAAAGGCTTCTTTCTCTTGGATGAGAGCTAATCTGCAAACGCCTTTTCCCAGGTTGCATTGCCTGGCCTGGATGACTCCTTAGGTCAGTTCTGGAGCTCTCCACAAGGAGGGATAATACCCAGGAGGAGCTGTTAATCAGTGTGTGACATCTTCTCTTCTAGTGAATCTTCCGAGCCCCCGGACTCTGCAGGAAGTGCAGCTGCCTCTAATCGATGCCAAGACCTGCGACGAGCTCTATCACATTCAGTCTGACACCAGTACCTCAACTCCAATCATCTTGGATGACAAAATATGTGCGGGATACAAAGCAGGTGGCTACGACTCGTGTCAGGTAAGTGCCCTCAAATCAGTCCCATCCATTATAGGATGATATAAGGTTTGGTTCCATAAAAGGGACACCACGAGACAGTCCAAAGTCTACAGACATTGTCACAGCAAAAATGGGGTTGATCCTTCGAAAGTGAATATGTCATAATCCCTGTGGGAATGAAGATCCCAAAACTCCACTGGTTGCAATGTTTGGGGGGTGGTCAGAACTAGGTGAGACATGAAGCATAGCAAAGAATGGACGTTGTCCATACAGGACATCAGCCCTACCTACACCTGGGTGGCTCACTGATATCACTAGGGAATAATCTAATAATCTTTGCATGTTTGTCTCTCCACCATCCAGGGTGACTCTGGGGGCCCCTTGGTTTGTTCTGAGAAAGGACAATGGTTCTTGGCTGGGTTGGTGAGTTGGGGAGAAGGATGTGGCGTGCTGAACCGTCCTGGAGTCTACACCAAGATTACTTATTTTGTGGATTGGATTAATACGAACGCTCAAGACTCAGAAGAGAATACTAGGAATGTCACCTTCACCAACGTGGTCAATAAACAGGCTTACCTGTCCACCCCCACCTCAACCGGCAGCAAAATCGGAGACACCTTGTATGTATTTCTAGTCTGGTCCATCTTGTCTCTACTCATTACTTACTGAGGTCTACTGGTCCTGCTGGATATATGGAGGACTCCTTCACACCTGAGGAGCAGGACGCAAGAGCCAAGAAGACCTCTCTACCTGCAATGATCTCAATAAATCACACGGCCTCAGCTGGTTGAAAGTCTTGTGCCTTACTATCTACTGGATTTACCTGTAATCTGCCCCAATAAAGGTAACACAGTGGATGCACTGACCTCGTGTATTGACCTCGTGTATTGACCTTATGAATTGACCTCATGTATTGACCTCATATATTGACCTCGTGTATTGACCTTATGAATTGACCTCATGTATTGACCTTGTGTATTGACCTCATGCACTTGACATCTTGAAGTGTTAATCAAGGGGACAAAATATCTGAGTTAGAAATGCTGATCTCAAGAGCTCCTCCTGTAAGGAACCCTCTGTCAGGGATCTGTTGAGTAGTTGATGTTCCTGGACTGAGCTGCTGTATGTTGCCCATTACAGACTTCAGGGGCTCTTCTGTCTGTGTGGGGAGTTGATGGTCACTATCTCTGGCCCTGTCATCAAGGGCCCCTATTCCTCACCTGCCCCCTTTATATAGACAAGAACACTTCACAATAGAACCTACTAGGCCACATCTGACCCCCAGACTTTGCTCAGTGAATCCACCATTCTGCTTCCTGCAATGCATGTGTGCATCCTTTACACAGCTCATCTACAGGTGGAAACAAATCACTGGATCCTCCAGCCCACCCGTGCCTGTCCAGGTCCTACAGTATCTGGTCTACTGTTCACCAACATTCCCACAGATAAACAAGCCCTCGCCTTACAGTTCCACAGGTGAACAACAAGTCCTCTCCTGCCATGTTCCTCCCTCTGGTGTGGAACCCACTTCCACTCCCCCAAATGTCAGCATTGAGCACACCAGCACCACATGCCAATATCATACCTTCACCATGATCAGACTCTGACAAAGTCCTCCATAGTCCCAGAGGAAAGGCATGGCGATCCTACCACCAGCTCTGTCCAAGTTGTGCAAAGCACTAAACATGTGCACCTCACACTGCAAAGGTAGAGGTTCCAGCAATCATGTGGAAATAAAAAGTAAAAATCAACATGTTATTTTCACTGAAATCTGTGACACATTCGTGAGTAAAAGTGGAAACCGTCGACTTGTTGGGAGCCACAGAGCACTGGTTCTCGTCATGTGTTTCCTGCTGTAGTGAGATCTGCTTCATCACCTTCCCTGGAGACACCGGTGGTCTCCAGTTAGTGATGACCCCTTCGCCCTGCACGAATCCAGACAGCCTTGGTGTTCCTCGACAATATGCTGATAAGTTTCTTGGGCAGAATTGTGTATGTGAAATATATGTTCCCTTCTGCGACCTCATAACAATCTGCTTGTAAATCCGACAGATTTTAGCCCATTCCTCCGTACACAAGAGATTAAGCTCCGCTATGCAGGTTGGTGGTTTCCTCCCATGAATTGGTCGCTTCAGGTCCGTCCACATCATTTCTATTAGATTAAAGGGGTTCTCCAAGAGTATAAAACATCCCCTCATGTGCCGGGCAGTGGGCACCCACATAAAATATACTTACCCCGGTCCCTGGTCCCCGCACCGCCTCGGCTTCTTCTCCCTGCACACTGATGAAAACATCCGGTGTCAGGGGGGGATCAGACAATGGCAGGCGGGCACGGCTAGGGAGGCTGTATACCACCATACCACTAGAGCTATACCATCTGTATACTGGCATACCGCTAGGGCTATACCAATAGTACAATTATTGATATAAATCAAAAAGGGTAACTGTCATATTTTTTTATTTGCTAGTTTATATGAGCGCTACATGTATACCTGTGTTAGTCTGTCAATGATTGTCAAAAGATCTGTAATTACAACAGCTTTCATTAATGTCCCTTTCCACTGCTCCCCTTGCTAGGGCTTGTCTGTCTTCCCTTTAGTATAAACAGAAGACGGCGGGGCAGTCCTTCACACTGCATGGCTGCACTAGGCCTCAGACTGAGGAGGCGTGTCTCTCAGTAATCCAATCTGATTGGCTGGCAAGGAGCTGCTGGCTACAGCAAGTGGTTATGGGAAGTGAGGGAAAGCAGTTTTGGCCTCAGAGAACTTGCAGAGGAGCCATCCTGAGAAGATCCTCATATTGTAGGATTCAAGACAACTGTGGTATGTGAAGAAACTAAGTTGTAGGCAAATGATCAATTGCCGCATTTGTGTGAAGGGAGGCGGGGCAAACCGCTTATAAGCCAAGGCCTCCTTCTCACCTCACCAGCGGATCATTTCTGCTTCTGGCGAGCGGCACGTTTCTCTGTCGCTTCCGGGTGCAGCGGGCACTCACGTGAGTAAGCAGGCTACACTGGCATCAGGCAGCGACTCTCCGGTAAGATCAGGTCCTTGCGGCCTTGTCCGAGGGCAGGGGGGGGGGTTCGGTATACACCGCAGGTTCCTACCTACTATTGCATATCAGCCCGTGGCAGGTCCAGCTTCCATGTGTTCATATCAGTGCTCTGCCACTTCTAAGTTGTACCAGCACGCCATCTGCTGGTCGGCAGTCTCATTGCAACTCATACTGTTAATGATATTGTCACTCTGGTTGTGCTCTGGTGAAATGTTCTACATTAGCTTTTTCCTGATTAGAAAATGGGCATGAAAATAATAAAAAAAAAATAATAATAATAAAAAAGTAAGCTAAGTGTATATCCAGTATTATTGTAGCGTATAAGACGGTGTACAAAATATGTGTTTTGTACTCAGCTCTCACAGGGGTCATATCTGGTTGCAGGAGTGCCTTTGGTTATTGGTATTGTATGTCATCTTGGTCACCATAGTGCAATAGGTCTGTCATGCCCTGGTCTTTTTTTTGTTTTAGAGTGTTACTATGTTTTTCTATAGATTGGTGGGTCATTCAATCTTCCACCTGCGCGGGTACCCACCAGCAGACGAGGCCACATATATAGTTGGCACATTGGCATCAGGGTCAAGTAAGCTGCTATTCATCGCAGTGGGGGACTTATTTAGGTGATATTGAGCAGTCGCTAATACCTTGTTTTACATGTTCAACTACAGATTTTTCTTCACTGCATCAGCACGCAAGCAGATGGCAGGTACAGTAGTACTGTGGTTTGCGTACTCACATTCTACATATGGGGTAGTGGTGTTGAAAAAAAAAACAAAAAAGAACACTCAAGTCCTGTCACGACTACAGGCAACATTCAGATACATCTGTCACGTCTAAAGACACGTTTAAGTCCTGTCACGACTACAGGCGGCAATTCGATAATGTACGCCATGATTCACAGTCACGTTCCAGCCTGGACATGTTTCGGGCGCTTGCAATGTACCTTAGACACAGTAAGTCCTGCTGTAACTGCAGTCAGCATGTGTACACATCTGTCGTGTATTCAGTCACTTCAGGTAAGGGGTGGTCGGCCTGCTATTCATGGTGGCACATGTGTTGGTACGGCGGTTCTTTGGCACATCAGTGGTCCGAGTGGCACTGGTGGGTGGAACAAGCCTGGTGATGGGCAATCACCATTTTACATTAATCATATTATATTTTTTAGCAAGATGTCTCAAGAAACATTTGTTGGCAATACATCATCGTCCCATGGGTGCGTGGCGTCGTATTTGGCAAGAGATTCCAGGCCATCATTAAGGTCATGGACGGTTCCCAAATTGATGGCAGAGTTGACCAGGAGAGGCATTTCATTTCGAGTTTCAGCAAGAAAGGCGGAGCTGTTTCGTCTTCTGTCTACAGATCTGGCAGGGCAAAACCAGGAGGTGGTGTCCATGGATACCATTCAGACTTCGCTCACTCAACTGCACACGGCCATCAACTCTATGGCATCATCGATGTCAGACTTTCAGGCCAGACTAGAGTCGGTCGAAGCAGGCAATACAGCAGCTCGTTTGGTTAGCCAGAGTCCGGCAGGTTCTTCTAGTTCCCAGGCTAGCGTGGCTGGTGAGTCAGGTCAGACGCCTTCTATCACACCACCCCACTTCATTCCAGCCAACATACGGCAGGACATAATTGACGGCAATGATGTTAATTTAGCTTCCTTATTCATAACAGCCCACGACGCGCCAGACAACAAGACCATAGTCTGTGGGGAGGTCTTGGTTGTCCTTAAATCTAAGGATGTGAGGTTAAACAGAAAACTCAGTATACCGGAGTTCATCTTAGCCTTCAGTCTATACAGAGATGTTATCTGTACTATTAACCCTCAGCGTAGGGAGGAGTTAGATCTTTACATGTACAAGGTTGTGGATCTAGCATATAAATATGGTGGGTCCGCCTTTCATGACTATCATCGTTCCTTCTCAGCGAAGGCTACAGTGGTGTTGGCTCAATTCCAGCACACGTTGATTGGTCTAACATCGATACAGAATTATTCTGTAGACACTTTGCGGGCCTCAAAGCTCCTGCTTGTACCCACATGACAGACTGGTGCTCCTATGTCAATAATCCAGCACAGTCGCAGGCTAGTAATGTTCCAGGGCCATCAGTCAACAAAAGTGTCCCGGGGGTGGGCAAGTTGGGGCGGCCCATCAAATATTTGGGGAAGTCGCAAATTTGTAATAACTTTAACTACTCGGGGTGCCATTACGGTCAGTGTAGACTCCAACATTTATGTGTCATATGTTTCAGAGCTCACCCGCGCGTGTCTTGCCCACAAAAAAAATCAGGACCCAGCATGACTAAGCGTGGTGAACGTCGGTCTCCTTCATACACTGTTAGGGTCCCATCCAGATTCCGAATGGGTACAGTTCATCATCAGTGGTTTAACCTTCGGATTCAAACAGGTCTATTTGCCCTACCGCAATCTACTTCAGAATATAAGAATCTGTTGTCAGCTTCGAGGGACCCTGTGGCCATATCTCAGCTCATTCAAGCCGAACTGGACAAGGGGTACCTCATCGGGCCATTCGACCAACCCCCCCATGATTGTTGGTGTAGTGTCTGGGAAATTCAGTAATAAAAAAAGATTAATATACGACTTATCAGCCCCACATTCTTTACCTATACCTAGCCTTATTTCTCTAATCCCTTCTGAAGAATTCACAATGAAATACACTTCTATCGATGCAGCCATTCAGGTGATACTGAGGTTGGGTAGGGGGGCTTGGTTATCTAAAGCAGACATCACAGACGCTTTTAAGCTGCTCCCAATTCAACCTGAATTGTGGCAATGGCATGGGCTTAAGTGGTTAGACAAATATTGATTTGCTAATAAATTGACCTTCGGCTCTAAATCCAGCCCATGGATCTTCGATCAGTTTGCCAGGGCCCTACATTGGATCCTACAAGACTTATTTCGAGTCAATCATGTCATTCATTACCTGGATGACTTCCTGTTGATAGAACCCCCAGAGCTTACACCCCTGGACCTACAGATATTACAGTCTGTGTTTGCAGACCTTAGTTTGCCTGTAGCCTCACACAAGGTGGAAGGTCCCGGTACTGCCATTACATTCATTGGTATTTATCTGGACACTGTCAGCATGGAAGCTAGCCTTCCTCAAGACAAACTGTTCAGGGTCAGAGAGGCAGTACACAGGGGGCTTAGGGGGCGAGTAATTTGTCACTCTTTTTTCAGGTCTTTCCGCAGGCAGACCGCATATCGTCACCCCCCCTCCCCGCTCGACCAGTTAGTGATGGACCAGCAGTTCACCTCGCCACCTCCAGGTCTCTCATGCAGGCCCTGTCCTGTAACACCTTGAGGACGTATACGAAGGCATGGGCCTTGTTCTGTAATTTCAAAAGAACCTATTCTTCGGCAGGAGTAGGCAACATTTCTTACCTACTGGCCTTTTCCGCATTTTGCCACTCTCACCTGAAGCTGTCATTTAGCACCATTAAGTTATACCTGGCTGGGATTCAACACCATATGTATCTACGACATCAACCCTCCTTGTTCTCAGCACATCCTATTAGAATGTTACTGAAAGGTATCCAGAAGGGGTCCGCTGTGGCCGCCCTACACGACAGCCATTTACGGGGGCAATGTTCAGATTGCTATCTGATAAACTAAGGAAAAACCCCTTCGGTAAGCACACTAGCTTGTTGATCCACACGTGTAATTTATGTAATCGAATGTCCATGCAGACTTCAATACGTTGGCCGGACAATACAAACATTACGTAAAAGACTTAAACACCGCTCTAACATTAAAAAGAAATACCATAAGCATGGGTTATCTAGACATGCAGTGGAACACCGTGATGGGAACTACACTGGATTTGTTATAACACCGATCAAACAAATTCCAGCCCACCGACGTAGAGATATCAATTACAAACTGAACAGTCTAAATCCATATGGACTCAATGAAGCCTTCGAAATAAACCTGTGAATATAGATTTCTGTGTATATATATATAAATGATCCTCCCTTCCTGTATACCCACTAAGCCTCACCTATCCCTTCCTCTGCATCCACATGTACCACAGAACCATTTTTAGTAGAGGTTGAGGCAACAACAGACTCACCACTTATTATATATAAGAAAAATGTATGTTCTCTAACTCCACACCAGCCGTATCAGTCCTAGTTCACTACTAATCAGGAGAATACGGATAGAAAATCAGTAACTCTATAAATATCATATTAGCGTACGCCTAACTGGGGTATTGGGCATACCCCCCCAACATATCCTATATACTATCTCCACCAATAACACCCACCACTCAATCCCACCCTCGCAGTTTATCATCATGTTAATCTATGTACATCACAGTTCACACCACCCAATACAACCTTATCCTTTCCCCCCTGTGTTTACTTCTTTATCATGATGATGAATCATGTGATCAGCCAAAATAGTCACATCCCAAGTCGACACTCCCCCTCAGGCACTGACCCCTCCGATACTCTGACCCATGTAATCGTATACGGGCGGAGCAAGAGGACCTTTGAGCGGCGCTGGTTGTCATGACTACGAATCACATGACCGCAAGTGCGATCATGGGACCCTGCATACGGAGCACTCCTCGGCAGGACCAGTTCCACATTAGTATTAACTTTTAATAGTTTTAAAACACTTATAATATACCTTTTATGCACATCCAAGTGGCCACACACGGTCCCCTTTTGAAAACGGTTTTAAAAACTTTATTAAATAAAGACTTTATCCACAGCACTGATTTTGAATCAGGAATACTGCATCTGGTGCAGGCCACGCCCCCAAGTGGGCGGTACCACCCCAGATGCGTCTTTTTGGCGTTTTTTTTAGATATTTATTTCTGCTATGTGTAACCATCTTTTATGTACCTGATGAAGGGGAACTCTATATCCCTGAAACGCGTAGTACTTCTTTATGTATATGTGCAACTATTTAATAAAGGAGTGACACTTTTTAACAAATCAGCCTATTGGAATCTGTGGTTTTGCGCCAAAAAAAGCAGAACTTCACTTTCTTCGCTTGGGATTCTTCGTCTCCGGAGGACTGGACATCCTACACGGACGAGTACATTGCCTCTGCGGCTGCATACCTGGGAAGAACCTCGGCTGTTATACCCTACAAGTAGAGTTGTGCCTATCTATAGCACAACTCTAAAAGGTGAGCAAAATGACAATGACGAAAACTAGTATCCATATTCCCGTACGTTATTACCCTATTGTGCGCACCCGCATCTCTTTTTCTCTTCCCCACTACGACCCGCTGGTGGGCATTAGGGACGTCCGATGCATTTTCCTAGCTTGTTGATCAAGACAGCCATGTACCTAGCCTTCTACGGCTTTCTCAGACCAGGCGAGGTCACCTGCGCCACAACATGCAAAAACTATCTAAACTATCTTAGGAAGAATCAGCTGTCATGGGACGGGTCCGGTTACATACTCACCTTAACGTCCACAAAGACGGCCCGAGCAGGTCAGCTGACAGAGGTTAGATACTTCCCCACTGGTAATAAATGGGGCCCAGTTATAGCATTACAGGAGCGGTTGCACTTTATTAAAACGACCCCGGGGGATTCTCCTCTGCTCAGGCTGGGTATAGCGCCTTTGAGTAGTCAGAACTTCCTGAAATGTATCCGCATATTATTGCGAAATGTTGGCACCAGCCCCAGCTCCATCACGGGGCATTCATTTCGCATTGGTGCGGCTTCCGCTGCCTCCAAACACAACGTCCCGGTGCATGTTATTAAGAAATTAGGCAGGTGGAAGTCGGCTTGTTATGCACGGTACATACCAAATCCGCAGTGTGAAAGGTCTAATGCTTTCAGGAATCTGGTATTGCAATTCTTGTCACTAAACACAATTACCTAGAGCTATGTTTTGTGGTTTTTGGCCCCTTTAGCCTACCCTCCGTACAGCAGTCTCGGCATACCCCCACTGCTATTAAAGAGAAGTAGGTAGGTAGGTAGGTAGATATTCTACCCATAGCCGACCCGAATACAAATATTGCTTTATGCATAATGCTGCTGTAAAAGTAAGATATGCTAAAATAGATTTTTTGATGAAAACATGACAGTTACCCATTAAACAATAAAAAATAGAATATATATAATTTTAGGATCAGAAACATTGTTTTTAGAAATGAGACCATTGAACGAGACTGGTAGTAAACTAAAATACATCTGCTCCATCGCTTTTTATTTTTAAAGACAATGTTTTCGATCCATTATATATTATATATATATTTATGGTCAGGGCTACATGACACGTAACCGTCCACCTGCCTACCTAACTAAGCTAAGCGGCTTGAGTTGTGTCATAAGCGCTGCGTAGGAGGAATGCCTGAAAGGGGGGCATACCCTGAAAGGTGTTTATGAAAAAGAAGGGTGGGTTGGGAGGGTACGCAGCACCGTCGACACACTCAGGGGAGGCGCCTGCTTGGTATAAATGTGCTACTTACGCCCCTCCCACAAATACAGGCTAATAAATCGGCCTTCAAACTTGTGGTCAGGGCTACATGACATGTAACCGTCTACCTGCCTACCTAACTAAACTAAGCGGCTTGAGTTGTGCCATAAGCGCTGCGTAGGAGGAATGCCTGAAGGGGGCCAAAAAACCCTAAACATCTAAATTATACACAATAGTTTATACCAACAACACTAACATGACCAACCTCTGGGATGCTAGAACATCTCTCGACCAGGCTGAGGTAGGAACCTATTGAACATGCAGTGCGCCTAATTTCCGGATAACATGGGCCAGAACTTTGTTCCCAGAGGCAGCACATGCTGCACCTGACCTGAAGGAAAGGCCCGGTAGCTGTCGGTGTCAACCCTAAAATTAGACACCGGCATACGGACATGCCGCACAACTGAGAGGTGGTGAGTGGTGCCGTGAGGACCGTAACAGAGTACTCTCAAGGTCTTGGTCTGTTAGTACTGCCAGTAATTGCTGAAAGACACGAACCGGGCCCCCTGAATGGAATGTTGGAAAGAGAACGATTATATTAAGGGCCAAAAAATGGCAACAAAAACCAGTGCCAAAAACACCACTAACATGACCAACCTCTGGAATGCAAGAACATGGGCCAGAACTTTCGTACCTAGAGGCAGCATATGCCGCACCTCACCTGAAGGAAAGGCCCGATAGCTGTCGGTTTCAACCCTAATTGGACACCGGCATACAGACATGCCGCACGACTGGGAGGTGTTGAGTAGTGATGAGCGCAAAGACCCACATTCGACAAGCAACCCACATCACGTTGGTCACACACTCGCGACCCCGCAACACTCGTCCACCCCGCACTCAACATCACGACCCGCGACCCATCTTTCAAGTCATATTCGCGTGCGCATGGAACCTGTATGTTCTTAATAACGTTTAAACAGCTTTACACATATAGAAAGCTTGAAATGGCGGGAGTCGTTTGTGCGAATGGAAGGGCACGAAAAGACATACGAGTTATCGCAATACATGCAGCGTACTGGAGTCTAACACAACCTTTTAACGCTAAGGAAATACCGACCGCGAATAGAATAATACGAATATTCAAGTGACGAACATTCGAAGGACAGTTTTACCTATTATATCTTTACTCTGACAGGAATAGTGGAAATTGTTAAAGAAGCAACTAAGGTTGGGGAAATTATGTCTGAAATTATTTTTGTTTTTAATTTTAATATTTTTTTTTTTTTACCTTTAAGATACAGTTTCCCCATCACTCACTATCCACCTTAAGAGCGAATATACGTAATTGCAAACATGGGGTCATGTATTTGACATTCGCAAAATCTCGAAATCACGACATTCAAGACCAAAACTCGCCCTGCGAATACTCGCGCCCAACACCAGTGGTGAGTGGTGTCGTGGGAACCGCAACAGAGTACTCTCAAGGCCTTGGTCTGTTACTGCTGCCAGTAATTGCTGAAAGACACGAACCGGGCACCCTGAATGGAAAGTCGGAAAGAAAATGATTATATTGGGGCCAAGAAATGGCAACAAAACCAGTGCCAGCGGAAGCACCAGAAAACCAAATAGTTGAAACCGCCGTGGCCTGAGCAACGTGTTCGGTTTGACGTTGCGATACCACAAACTGATGAAAACGTGACTTACCAAACATTCCGAACCAATAGCAACGTATGAAGAAACATCAAGTAGCGAGTTTGTAAGCTGATAAAGTTTTATATATTTTATTTTTTCCCTTTCCTACTACATGAGCAAAAGACGAAATAGAGCACACCAACGGAGAATGGCGAGATGTGACGTGACCTGAACAGCAAAAATGACATGTAAAGACAATCCTGACTGTGGAAGTATGCCGACACTAACACGAGGCATGCAGTAATACAAACCACCTGCACCACACCACGCCGCTATAGGTGAGTACATGCAGGCGTCGCCACTATCAGCACGTACACCCTGTGAGATGTGGGTGTATAAGCCATAAAACAAATTAAACTCAGTCCTTGGCGAACGCCGAGCTCACATCTATTTTTAGCACAAATAAAGCAACAAAACGAGGCAAAATAACAAACTAAAAGGTCGTCTCGGGTCTCTGCAATCACCTTTGTAGCCAGCAGCTCCCCCAGTGTCCAGCTAACACTCTGAACTGAAGATGGGTCCCCAGCACCTGCACAGGTGTTTGTTTTTTTTACACAAACTCAGGTCCACCACCTTAAAGTGACACACACATTTTATATTTCCAAAACAAATGAAACAAGACAAAGGAAGATACCTCAACACAGAGGAGCTTACCGTCTACTCAATGTACATATCGCAAAATTGCATCTATACTGAAGAAACAATAACACTATGAAAACAGCAACTCTGCATCACCTGGATTAATCAGCTGCCTCACCCTCTGTAATGCAAATAAGGGGATAATGCTGGATGTCAGTGTGAACAAGGCTTTAGTCTGTCTGCAGAAATAACAGCGGATAGCGAGAGAGGTTTGCTGGCGAGCAGTGAAGTGAAAGCAGACAAGAAAGACATGCAGATATATACACAGACAAACTAAACACAGCGGCCTGTGCAAGACATAGAAAACGTTCGAGAAAACGAGACGGAGTCACGCTGACCCCTGCTGCCTAACATGTACTGCCACGTGGGTGCCAAGCGTGGGCTGCCAGGCAGAATCGCTCCGGTGCAGTGCTGCCCCTACTCACTAAAGGAGCCTACACACCGCTGGCCGGACTAACCGTGCTGCCGCGTGGGCGCCAAACGTGGGCTGCCAGGCAGAATTGCGCCGGTGCAATGCTGCTCCTCCTCACCAAAGGAGCCGGCACATTGCCGGCCGGACTGTAATGGGACGATGCTGCACAAGCTTCCTGCAAACCCTCACCGACCGAAACGACCTCAACTGGGATCCTGAACGCCGACTGAGTATGGAAGCTGCAGATTCAGCCCATGTGCTGCAACAGGTGGCTCAGACTGCACACAACTACGAAGCACCGTCGACACGCCCAGGGGAGGCGCCTGCCTGGTATAAATGTGCTATTGTATTTGCTGATTTTTTACATTTATCCTATTTGTGTTTATTATTTTATAATATTAAAAAAAATGTTTTTATACTTTTTATTGTCTGGTTCCGGTTTTTATCCACTGTGGGTTTTGTATGTAGCCTGAGCTTGTATAAATTGTGCTCCTTGCTATGCTTTCATTGTGTCTGATGAACATGGCGGCACTCTTTCGAAACGCTTTACCTTAATAAAGCCGCTCTGTGGCATCCTGCATCCCTCAGCGGCTTCTTTTGCACGACTATCTGGTGAGCCCCATGACCTGCTGGTCTAGGTCACTTGTACATGTGGACTTCACCGCGGGGGGGTTTGTTTTCTCTCTTTCATTAAATCTTGTGACCGGCAGAGTGACCTGCGACATTGCTTCTACAGACTCTGCTGTGAGGAGAGGGAAAAACGGGCAAAAAACCACCACTAGGCCCACAACATCTAAGTGCAGAACCACAGCCATCCCATCTGCCACGTACTGCCTGAGCTGGGGCCAGAAAAGAACTGCATTAAAGTCTGCTGCCGCCGTATGGGTTACAAGTTCTGCGCTGCACTTAGTAAAATGACTTTTTTACGTTCAGCTCTGGCCTCGTTCTTTGGTGCTACAACTTTCACTGCAACGGACTACAGGGAGCAATGACCCGAGGTAGGACAAGCAGTGACTCCACCAACGCCGATTCTGGATCGACCAACCCATTCCAAGATCACATGGGTCTGACATCATGACCATTTGGCCAGGAATTCTGACAGAGTGCAACGTTCCACTAGACTATGCCTGGTGTATCCCTTGCCCCTTAGGAGGTTTCTATGAAATATGTCCCTCTTCTAGAGCAAGTAGTCGTGACGCCAGCTGCAGTTAAGCAGCAAGGACATGGAGTCCCCTTTGTAGATGGTATTGGTGGTACCCAGGGTAGGATTGCCAGTGTGGTGCAGGGTGGCCTACAATCTCAGTAGATGTTGTATACACGTGTCACGGTTTTCCTACCTGGATATTCTTGGATCCCAGACTTGGTGTGGTCCAAAGCAGCAAAAAGGGTAGTTGAACTTGAATGATGAATAGGAAGAATAAATGGAGTCCAGACTTTTTAGTAACATTGAACACAACTTTACTTGGCATAAACGATAATCCAGTTTCCAAACTTTATCTGGTCGTCAGCGGGTATTGGCTTAATCTGGCAGGCAATTACTTCTCTGCAACAATCTCAGCTCTACTATGCAGTAGCTCTCTCAGGTCTGCTATGCTTGGCTGGGTAAATAGGAAACTCTTCCTCTTCTGCTGGAACTTAGCTTAGCTGTAGTCTGTCTCTTACATTAGTCCTTAATCCTAGGAACTTCTTATCCTGGCATCAATCTCTGTTAGCTTGGGAGGCAATGCAAGCCCAGGAGGGGACAAGCAACCATAAAGGACTTCAGAGACAGGGCCTCTGGGGCCTAGCAGAGCAGGCAGTGCTCTGCTAGCTAACCCTAGCCTGACCTTGACTAACTAACTCCTCCCTCTCTATAGAGGGCTGGAATGGAACTAGAACTACAGGAACATAAACCAGTTACATGAAGGAATATGCACATTATTAGGAGATGATATGAGGTACATTAGATGATATAAATTAGCACATAGGAGACGGTAGCAAAGTGCCAAAAAGAAGTGGTAATGACACTACGGGACATTACAAGAGGATCACGACGAGAGGCCTGGTAGTGATGCCAGAGGAAATACAGTCTCCACAGAGGGCGCAGTCACATGACCACGCTCCCGGTCTCTGGAATGAGAAAGAAAAAATTGCGCAAGTGCATTAGTAAGCTGCAGGAGAAGCACAAGGAAAAATGTCTACCCAGATGACCCCTCTAAACCCTATTCTTATCAGTTTGATAAGAGGTGAGCTATAATGAGTGTTTATGAGGTCGGGAGATCAGAGGTAAGAGCTGCACATGAGCACAGATTGTTTCACTCATGTATCTCAGAAACTGAACATATTTGATAAAGACTAATTAAAAAGAATGATTTTTATCCAAATAGAGTAAAATGCAATCATAAAAAATGCCCCCGAAGGTCTCCACAGCCTTTAATGCATACAGGGACCTCCATTCTTCCCCCTAGCAGCTATCACCCGAAACATGTAGGATGCAACTTGGTGCAGATTTGAGAAAAAGAAGCTTCAGCTCAGATGAAGATCTTCAAGATGAAAAACAACACATCGAAGGGTTAACAGTGAGAGATTATAAGAAAGGAATCGTAGCTGGACCTCTGAGGATACTGGAGGCTCGTCCAAGGAGGGATCCACTATTGAACATCAAGAGAGGAACGCAGCAACATAGAGTCAGGATCACACGGAAACATCTCCCACCGGGTATGAAGATCCATCATCTCACAACCGGGATGTCATTGTATTGACCAAAAGAGCATGGCCCACAGGCGGTCTGGTATCTCCCAGCTCAGACACCGCAAAAATGGCTTTAAACTGGTTAAAACCAATTGGCCGTCACAAACGTGGTTAACACAGGTGCCACGTGACTAAAACATTCACATCGGCACAAAGGCAACATCAGGTTAGGGCATTCATGTGACACAACACACGTCACACGTAATGCAAAGGGTAAACCAGCCGGCACTCCGCTATGCAGTGTGCGAGTCCAGGGTTGGCGTCGTGACGCGAAAGTGACACGTTTCGACTCAAAGAGTCATATTGAGTCGAAACGAGTCACTCGTTCCTCTATGTGGCAACGATAAAAGACAAAGAAATTGCATCTACTGCAGCGAGTGCCGGTCTTCTCTGTATCTTTATGAATGCCACGCGTGTCACAACCCGTGGGACGTACAAGCAGATCGGTAGGAGGACGCAGAGGGACACGTATATGTCACATACACAACTCTACCACAAGAAACCAGCATCTTGTGGAGCAACACCAAGGCCACTTGGATTCCTTCAGGGTGACGGTCATAGAGGAAGTGACCAGACCTCTAAGGCCGGGTTCACATCACAGTTTATTTTTACGTTCTTTTTCTGTTCCGTCCTGCATGCAGCTCAGATGGAAATGGGCAAAACAGAAGCCAAATGTTCAGAACTGAGCAGAGCGGATGCTTCAAATACTGGACCTGTTTGCTCTTTATTTTGGATCAGAAGAACAGAAAAATAAACTGTGATGTGGACCCGGCGTGATAGGTGGAGGGTGGGGGCAAAACTTAAAATTTACAGACGCTTTTTGGAAATTAACTTTGCAAACCAGATCTCCGCACATTCTTAATTGTAAAAAACGGTTACCTACGTACAATAAAGCTGTGAATATTGTGTTGTTCCGAGCGCAGTGGACTATATGACGCTGGAGGTGGATCTACAATACTACAGTACTAATCATCAACCTCCAGGGTGGGCACCACAAAATACAGAGCATGTGGCCACCACAAGGGACGATTTCAGAGGGTCACCCCTTCGTACATACATATGTGCTGTCAACGGCTGGTGAAAACAATTTATCTATCAAAACGGGCAGAAGTTCAAGTGTATTTGGTGCAAAAAATCTGCCATTGTCCATACTTTACACCAGTGTTTACCAACCAGTGTGCCTCCAGCTGTTGCAAAACTACAACTCCCAGCATGCATGAACAGCCAAAGGCTGTCCAGGTATGCTGGGAGTTGTAGTTTTGCAACATCTGGAGGCACACTGGTTGGGAAACACTGCTTTACACCATGAAACTAAGAAGAGTGGCTTTGTGGAAAAGGGGCTTAAGATGCAAAAATACACACAATATATTGGCACAAAGTAAGGCAATCAGTAAGGGGTATAATCCTATCCCAGACGGTCTGAAGGTGCGCCTCTGTGACGGATATGACACTCTCAGATTGGAGTTCAGACCCTTTGAGGACTGAGGTTCATCTGGAGATCCTGCTCATTGCTGTGCCAAGAAGTAATGATAATTCTCTAGACCAGGCATGCTCAACCTGCGGCCCTCCAGCTGTTGCAAAACTACAACTCCCAGCATGCCCGAACAGCCTACAGCTATCAGCCTACAGCAGGGCATTGTGGGAGTTGTAGTTTTACAACAGCTGGAGGGCCGCAGGTTGAGCATGCCTGCTCTAGACATTCTGGACGCCAGTAACAGGACTCAGAGGATCAAACCATAATAATCTCATGGCCAGATCTAAAGTTACATGTGAGGACGTGCCCCGCAGGTAACCTAATCCCCTATTATCAGAGCTGCCACACATCTTGGTGGGAAGTGCTATGATTAGAGGGATGGAGGACAACCTGCTGTTAATGACTTAGGAGCTGGACCTGCTCTGTCTACGTGTCCCTTCCTCTACAATTATCACTAATAGCCAGGATCGTAGTATTTATCTGTGATGGGAAGACTCTGCTACATCTCAATCTAACAAGAGGACAGAGGTAAGAAGGTTCCTCTCCCCAGACATGGACCTTGATGAGGTGATGCAGCATCTGCTTCGTTATTACTTCCACTTTTCCTCCTTCTCACTGCTCTTCACACCAGGATCTCATCACTTCCACCACTAAGCACCAGTACATCGACCCACATATCAGACCAGTACCTCCAGTACATCTCCCCAAACGTCACACCAGTACCTGAAATAAGTTTACCCACATGCCACAGCGGTACATCCGGTATATCTATCCACATGTAACACCAGTATCTCCAATGCATCTATCCACATGTCCCACAGTATCTACACTCCATGTATCTCCACACATAGATATCTCCTCCACATCCCTCGTCTCCACACATAGATATCTCCTCCACATCACTCGTCTCCACACATAGATATCTCCTCCACATCACTCGTCTCCACACATAGATATCTCCTCCACATCACTCGTCTCCACACATAGATATCTCCTCCACATCCCTCGTCTCCACACATAGATATCTCCTCCACATCCCTCATCTCTACACATAGATATCTCCTCCACATCGCTCGTCTCCACACATAGATATCTCCTCCACATCACTCGTCTCCACAGATAGATATCTCCTCCACATCACTCGTCTCCTCACATAGATATCTCCTCCACATCACTCGTCTCCTCACACAGGTATCTCCTCCACATCACTCGTCTCCTCCACATCACCCGTCTCCACACATAGATATCTCCTCCACATCACCCGTCTCCACACATAGATATCTCCTCCACATCACCCGTCTCCACACATAGATATCTCCTCCACATCACCCGTCTCCACACACAGATATCTCCTCCACGTCACCCGTCTCCTCACATAGATATCTCCTCCACATCCCCCGTCTCCACACATAGATATCTCCTCCACATCACTCGTCTCCTCACATAGATATCTCCTCCACATCCCTCGTCTCCTCACATAGATATCTCCTCCACATCACTCGTCTCCACACATAGATATCTCCTCCACATCACCCGTCTCCACACATAGATATCTCCTCCACATCACTCGTCTCCACACATAGAAATCTCCTCCACATGCCTCGTCTCCACACATAGATATCTCCTCCACATCACTCGTCTCCTCACATAGATATCTCCTCCACATCACTCGTCTCCTCACATAGAAATCTCCTCCACATGCCTCGTCTCCACACATAGATATCTCCTCCACATCACTCGTCTCCACACATAGATATCTCCTCCACATCACTCGTCTCCACACAGATATCTCCTCCACATCACTCGTCTCCACACATAGATATCTCCTCCACATCACTCGTCTCCTCACATAGATATCTCCTCCACATCACTCGTCTCCACACATAGATATCTCCTCCACATCACTCGTCTCCACACATAGATATCTCCTCCACATCACTCGTCTCCACACATAGATATCTCCTCCACATCACTCGTCTCCACACATAGATATCTCCTCCACATCACTCGTCTCCACACATAGATATCTCCTCCACATCACTCGTCTCCACACATAGATATCTCCTCCACATCACTCGTCTCCACACATAGATATCTCCTCCACATCACTCGTCTCCACACATAGATATCTCCTCCACATCACTCGTCTCCACACATAGATATCTCCTCCACATCACTCGTCTCCACACATAGATATCTCCTCCACATCACTCGTCTCCACACATAGATATCTCCTCCACATCACTCGTCTCCACACATAGATATCTCCTCCACATCACTCGTCTCCACACATAGATATCTCCTCCACATCACTCGTCTCCACACATAGATATCTCCTCCACATCACTCGTCTCCACACATAGATATCTCCTCCACATCACTCGTCTCCACACATAGATATCTCCTCCACATCACTCGTCTCCACACATAGATATCTCCTCCACATCACTCGTCTCCACACATAGATATCTCCTCCACATCACTCGTCTCCACACATAGATATCTCCTCCACATCACTCGTCTCCACACATAGATATCTCCTCCACATCACTCGTCTCCACACATAGATATCTCCTCCACATCACTCGTCTCCACACATAGATATCTCCTCCACATCACTCGTCTCCACCATAGATATCTCCTCCACATCACCCGTCTCCACCATAGATATCTCCTCCACATCACTCGTCTCCACCATAGATATCTCCTCCACATCACTCATCTCCACACAGATATCTCCTCCACATCACTCGTCTCCACCATAGATATCTCCTCCACATCACTCGTCTCCACCATAGATATCTCCTCCACATCCCTCGTCTCCACCATAGATATCTCCTCCACATCACTCGTCTCCACACATAGATATCTCCTCCACATCCCTCGTCTCCACACATAGATATCTCCTCCACATCACCCGTCTCCACCATAGATATCTCCTCCACATCACTCGTCTCTACACATAGATATCTCCTCCACATCACTCATCTCCACACAGATATCTCCTCCACATCACTCATCTCCACACATAGATATCTCCTCCACATCACTCGTCTCTACACATAGATATCTCCTCCACATCACTCGTCTCCACACATAGATATCTCCTCCACATCACTCGTCTCCTCACATAGATATCTCCTCCACATCACTCGTCTCCTCACATAGATATCTCCTCCACATCACTCGTCTCCTCACATAGATATCTCCTCCACATCACTCGTCTCCACACATAGATATCTCCTCCACATCACTCGTCTCCACACATAGATATCTCCTCCACATCACTCGTCTCCACACATAGATATCTCCTCCACATCACTCGTCTCCACACATAGATATCTCCTCCACATCACTCGTCTCCACACATAGATATCTCCTCCACATCACTCGTCTCCACACATAGATATCTCCTCCACATCACTCGTCTCCACACATAGATATCTCCTCCACATCACTCGTCTCCACACATAGATATCTCCTCCACATCCCTCGTCTCCACACATAGATATCTCCTCCACATCACTCGTCTCCACACATAGATATCTCCTCCACATCACTCGTCTCCACACATAGATATCTCCTCCACATCACTCGTCTCCACACATAGATATCTCCTCCACTTCACTTGTCTCCACCCACATCACTCGTCTCCTCCACATCACTCGTCTCTTCCACATCACTCGTCTCCTCCACATCACTCGTCTCCTCCACATCACTCGTCTCCACACATAGATATCTCCTCCACATCACTCGTCTCCACACATAGATATCTCCACATCACTCGTCTCCTCACATAGATATCTCCTCCACATCCCTCGTCTCCACCATAGATATCTCCTCCACATCACTCGTCTCCACACATAGATATCTCCTCCACATCACTCGTCTCCACACATAGATATCTCCTCCACATCACTCGTCTCCACACATAGATATCTCCTCCACATCACTCGTCTCCACACATAGATATCTCCTCCACATCACTCGTCTCCACACATAGATATCTCCTCCACATCACTCGTCTCCACACATAGATATCTCCTCCACATCACTCGTCTCCTCACATAGATATCTCCTCCACATCACTCGTCTCCACACATAGATATCTCCTCCACATCACTCGTCTCCACACATAGATATCTCCTCCACATCACTCGTCTCCACACATAGATATCTCCTCCACATCACTCGTCTCCACACATAGATATCTCCTCCACATCACTCGTCTCCACACATAGATATCTCCTCCACATCACTCGTCTCCACACATAGATATCTCCTCCACATCACTCGTCTCCACACATAGATATCTCCTCCACATCACTCGTCTCCACACATAGATATCTCCTCCACATCACTCGTCTCCACACATAGATATCTCCTCCACATCACTCGTCTCCACACATAGATATCTCCTCCACATCACTCGTCTCCACACATAGATATCTCCTCCACATCACTCGTCTCCACACATAGATATCTCCTCCACATCACTCGTCTCCACACATAGATATCTCCTCCACATCACTCGTCTCCACACATAGATATCTCCTCCACATCACTCGTCTCCACACATAGATATCTCCTCCACATCACTCGTCTCCACACATAGATATCTCCTCCACATCACTCGTCTCCACACATAGATATCTCCTCCACATCACTCGTCTCCACACATAGATATCTCCTCCACATCACTCGTCTCCACACATAGATATCTCCTCCACATCACTCGTCTCCACACATAGATATCTCCTCCACATCACTCGTCTCCACACATAGATATCTCCTCCACATCACTCGTCTCCACACATAGATATCTCCTCCACATCACTCGTCTCCACACATAGATATCTCCTCCACATCACTCGTCTCCACACATAGATATCTCCTCCACATCACTCGTCTCCACACATAGATATCTCCTCCACATCACTCGTCTCCACACATAGATATCTCCTCCACATCACTCGTCTCCACACATAGATATCTCCTCCACATCACTCGTCTCCACACATAGATATCTCCTCCACATCACTCGTCTCCACACATAGATATCTCCTCCACATCACTCGTCTCCACACATAGATATCTCCTCCACATCACTCGTCTCCACACATAGATATCTCCTCCACATCACTCGTCTCCACACATAGATATCTCCTCCACATCACTCGTCTCCACACATAGATATCTCCTCCACATCACTCGTCTCCCACATAGATATCTCCTCCACATCACTCGTCTCCACACATAGATATCTCCTCCACATCACTCGTCTCCACACATAGATATCTCCTCCACATCACTCGTCTCCACACATAGATATCTCCTCCACATCACTCGTCTCCACACATAGATATCTCCTCCACATCACTCGTCTCCACACATAGATATCTCCTCCACATCACTCGTCTCCACACATAGATATCTCCTCCACATCACTCGTCTCCACACATAGATATCTCCTCCACATCACTCGTCTCCACACATAGATATCTCCTCCACATCACTCGTCTCCACACATAGATATCTCCTCCACATCACTCGTCTCCACACATAGATATCTCCTCCACATCACTCGTCTCCACCATAGATATCTCCTCCACATCACTCGTCTCCACACATAGATATCTCCTCCACATCACTCGTCTCCACCATAGATATCTCCTCCACATCACTCGTCTCCACACATAGATATCTCCTCCACATCACTCGTCTCCACATAGATATCTCCTCCACATCCTCGTCTCCACATAGATATCTCCTCCACATCCCTCGTCTCCTCACATAGATATCTCCTCCACTTCACTTGTCTCCACACATAGATATCTCCTCCACATCACTCGTCTCCTCCACATCACTCGTCTCTTCCACATCACTCGTCTCTTCCACATCACTCGTCTCCTCCACATCACTCGTCTCCTCCACATCACTCGTCTCCTCCACATCACTCGTCTCCTCCACATCACTCGTCTCCTCACACAGGTATCTCCTCCACATCACTCGTCACCACCACATCACTCGTCTCCTCCACAGGTATCTCCTCCACATCCCTCGTCTCCACAACATCACTCGTCTCCTCCACAGGTATCTCCTCCACATCCCTCGTCTCCACCATAGATATCTCCTCCACATCACTCGTCTCCACACATAGATATCTCCTCCACATCCCTCGTCTCCACACATAGATATCTCCTCCACATCCCTCGTCTCCACCACAGGTATCTCCTCCACATCCCTCGTCTCCACCACAGGTATCTCTTCCACATCACTTTTCTCTGTATCATAGAAGGTTTGAATTCATATGATTTTATAGGTTCTGGAGATCGGGTCATTCATTCAGCAAATTATTCTGTTTAATTATTTGGCATCTGCAAGAACTGCTCCCCTAAGATCGTCAACTGCCTCATGGGGGTTGTTTCCTTCTTCTGGATCATCACAGCAGGATTGTCATATGAACCAGACGTGTCTGTGACTATGTTCTTATGTACACAGGTGCCATTTTATAAGTGTTTTGGTCCTGGATGCTATGGAGCCCCGACTTTTGCAGCTTCCCTTGCTGATGTCTGTCCTGCTCCTATGTAAGTATTTGGGGTTGCAGATGGGTTTTGACGCACTGACCAAGGACGTCACATGGAAATATTAACCTTTATGTACTGAGAACGTTATTGGTCAGATCCATCTTGATCACAGTCATCGTAGGGGCGTCCGATTACAGGGATTGGAGATGGCAGGAATGTCTTCTACTGAAACCCAACAAATCAGCTCATGGGGCAGGTTCTTTATCCCCTTGGTTTATAAATCAGTAATTAAACAGATCTGATCATGAGATGTCTGTCATTGCTGTGATGTGACGTTCTTTGTTGGATTTTGGTTATTTTCTGGTCATTGGAGAAGTGACCCAATGATTGATAATAAAGGAATGGCCAGAATATTCGGAGGACGCTGGTCTGTAGCAGACGCTCAGGTTCTGGGACGATTGTAGGTCTCTTGGAAAATATTGCTGCCTCTTCTCCATGTTTATTCTTCCCCTGATTTGTGGCTATTTGCAGTCAGATATTTCTGCTGCTTCCATAGAAGCTTCTATTCACAGATCACTTGTTCTGTAGAACAATACTGAGGCTCATAACCTGGGAGAACGTTCCACTCTTCACTGGAAAGCCATTGTCTCTGGTTAGCAGCCTTTTCAGTAAGAAGCCGCCACGTATGACAGGTCTGGAGAATAGGGCAGGTGTCCGAGACCCATAAATAACATCATGGCGTCAGTGAGTAAGTGACGGAAGGGTCCCGGATCACTGGGATATAGAGGAGAGCTCGGTGTTCCTTGTCCTCGTGGAGACCTGAAGGGTAGAGTAAAAGTCTGCTGCCATTTACTATTTACAGACTCCAATGAATTCATAAACCCGGAGGAGATAATTCCAGATAGGACACACTTTACTGAGCTCCTCCCCTGCATAGTAAGCCCCTCCCCTCCACATAAACACGTCTCCCCCAATTATGAGTTCCCCTCCTTCATAGTAAGCTCCTCAACCCTACAGAACACTTCTCCCCAATACTGTGCCCCTCCCCAGGTAGTAAGTCCTCTCCTCAACATTTATAACCCCTTCCATACTGAGACTCCTCCCCATGTTGAGCTCCTCCCCCTCCACATTAAGACTCCTCCCAGTTAGCAAGACGTCTCCCCTGTGTTGAGCTCCTCCTTCTTCACAGCAAGACTCCTCCCCACAGCAAGACTCCTTCCCACAGCAAGACTCCTCCCCACAGCAAGACTCCTCCCCTTGTTGAGCTCCTACCCTCTTTTTGTGTGCAGCAGTTTAGTTGCCTGTTGTTGCCGGAGCCTACTGTAAATCAAATGTGGCAGTTTTTTGAGAAGGGACATCAGAGAGAGTCCAAAGATTGCTTAGAGCACATCACAGTATTTATTATGGACCGCCCAGTTATTTATAAAGGACCTGCCCCCAACCTATAACATCAACATACACCCCAAAAAATACAGAGACCTTCATCATAAATTCAGGCTACAGACAATTAAATTCAGATGCCATTCCAAACCCTGCAATAAATACAGACCCCAGACCAGACCCCTGAATAAATACAGACCCCAGACCAGACCCCTGAATAAATACAGACCCCAGACCAGACCCCTGAATAAATACAGACCCCAGTCCAGACCCCTGAATAAACACAGACCCCAGACCAGACCCCTGAATAAATACAGACCCCAGACCAGACCCCTGAATAAATACAGACCCCAGTCCAGACCCCTGAATAAATACAGACCCCAGACCAGACCCCTGAATAAATACAGACCCCAGACCAAACCCCTGAATAAACACAGACCCCAGACCAGACCCCTGAATAAATACAGACCCAAGACCAGACCCCTGAATAAATACAGACCCCAGACCAGACCCCTGAATAAATACAGACCCAAGACCAGACCCCTGAATAAATACAGACCCCAGACCAGACCCCTGAATAAACACAGACCCTAGACCAGACCCCTGAATAAATACAGACCCAAGACCAGACCCTAGGCCCCTAAATACAGACACCAGTCCAGACCCCGTAATAAATACAGACCCCAGACCAGACCCCTGAATAAACACAGACCCCAGTCCAGACCCCTGAATAAACACAGACCCCAGACCAGACCCCTGAATAAATACAGACCCAAGACCAGACCCTAGGCCCCTAAATACAGACACCAGTCCAGACCCCTGAATAAACACAGACCCCAGACCAGACCCCTGAATAAATACAGACCCCAGACCAGACCCCTGAATAAACACAGACCCTAGACCAGACCCCTGAATAAATACAGACCCAAGACCAGACCCTAGGCCCCTAAATACAGACACCAGTCCAGACCCCTGAATAAACACAGACCCCAGACCAGACCCCTGAATAAATACAGACCCCAGTCCAGACCCCTGAATAAACACAGACCCCAGACCAGACCCCTGAATAAATACAGACCCAAGACCAGACCCTAGGCCCCTAAATACAGACACCAGTCCAGACCCCGTAATAAATACAGACACCAGTCCAGAGCCTTAAATAATTACAGACCTCAGACCAGAATCCTGAATAAATACAGACCCAAGACCAGACCCATAGGCCCCTAAATGCAGACCCCAGTCCAGAGCCTTAAATAAATACAGACCTCAGATAGACCCCTAAATAGATGCAGACATCAGACCAAACCCCTGAATAAATGCAGACCCCACACCAGCCTTTATATCAATACAGACCCCAGACCCTTGAATAAATACAGCCCCCAGACCAGGTGACTGAATAAATACAAATACCAGAACCTTAAATAAATACAGACCCCTGTCCAAACCCCTCAAATAGACCCCAGACTAGACCACTGAATAAATGCAGACACCTAAACAACAGTTCTGCACTATCCTAAAATAAGCCTAAGGCTGGGGTCACATCTGCCTCCTTAATTCCGGCAGTCTGTTCTGTCAGGGAATTCACTGTATCCGGCACACATGCGGCCCTCGGACGGACAAAAATACTTCATTTAGCATTTTTTCTTAGGCCGAACCATACATATGCCGGAAACCGTCTGATCCTATTTCAGTAAATGGGGATTTGACGGTACGCACGGGTAGCCGGCTGCGCTGGATATGGTAAACTCCGGCAGTCTCTTCGTCCACCGGACAAAACCGTAGATGTGAACCCAGCGTAATAGGAAACTGCTGCTGCCTACAATGAATGTGAATCTGGATCTAACCTATTCCCTCTCTTCTAATGCAGATCTGGTGAACAGAACAGCTGCAGGTATCTGCAATATGTGTCTATCCATCTGTCTCATATCCATCTCTCTATACTGTATCTATCTATCTATCTATCTATCTATCTATTATCTATCTATCATCTATCTATCTATCTATCTATCTATCTATCTCTATCTCATATCTATCTGTATCGATCTATCTATCATATATCCATCTATCTATCGATCTCATATCTATCTCTCTATACTGTATCTATCTATCATATATCTATTATCTATCCATCCATCTGTCTCATATCTATCTATCTATCTATCTATCTATCTATCTATCTATCTATCTGTATCTATCTATTATCTCTCCCTCTCTCTCTCATATCTGTCTGATATCTACAGTATCTGATGTTTCCTCTGCCCTGTAGAATGTGGCCAGCCTTCCATCTCCCAGCGTGTTGTGGGTGGTAAGAACTCTGCTCTGGGGAAGTGGCCGTGGCAGGTCAGCGTGATCTACGATAACTCGCATCTGTGTGGCGGGTCCCTTATCTCCAGGAGCTGGGTGGTCACTGCGGCGCATTGTATGAGGTGAGGGAAGGATTATTCCTATATGTCCTGTATGGACCGTAGATCAGTGTCTGCGTTTCATCGGGAAATAGTACGGATGTAGCAGAGCTCAGCTGCCCCTGCTCACCACAACCTGTCATCTGTGGATAACTTTGTCTTTGCAGCTCAGATAGCTTACAGACAGGCCAGGAGACACAAAGAAAACGCAGAAGCAATGAGGACCGCTCCATGAATAGACGACGTGAGAAGCGACAGGCGTGAGTAATCCCCGCTACACGTGAGAGCACACAGAGCGATATCACACCGCCTGCGCCCTCTATGGTGCGCGATGTAATGGCTGCGGTGGTTACTACAGGACATGAAGCATCCTTCTCATTTACTGTCATCATTAGTCATACTCTTCGCATTCTTGACCGTCACGTTTCTTATAATCTCTGCTTGAGTTGGGTCCAGGGTTTCTTCTGGATCATGGGAATGTTGATCGCTATTCACTGACAGAATACAGTATATTATAGATTAGTGGACATTAATGTCCTCTGAGGCAGGAGCTCTGCCTTCATCTTCGTCTCCACCCTCCATTCTGCTGATCCTCACATGCTGCAGCTGATCTCCGGGATGTTCTTCTTAGACTGACCTCTCACATAATACAGTATATTATAGGACAGTGGAGCGCGGCAGGCTCAGGTGAGGCACTAACAGGCTCAGGTGAGGCACTAACAGGCTCAGGTGAGGCACTAACAGGCTCAGGTGAGGCACTAACAGGCTCAGGTGAGGCACTAACAGGCTCAGGTGAGGCACTAACAGGCTCAGGTGAGGCACTAACAGGCTCAGGTGAGGCACTAACAGGCTCAGGTGAGGCACTAACAGGCTCAGGTGAGGCACCAACAGGCTCAGGTGAGGCACTAACAGGCTCAGGTGAGGCACTAACAGGCTCAGGTGAGGCACTAACAGGCTCAGGTGAGGCACTACCAGACTTCCATGTTCTGATGGCACTAATATTCTACTCTGTGCTGGTATAAATGAGTCCTTTATCTCGACTTTTTAGGTAACCTCCACTTCCTAACAGCCAGGTACTGGATATAATAGCTCCTTTTCTATCTCTTTCTCTCTCTCTCTCTGCAACCTGCAGGGTAGTTCTTCCTAATGGCAGGCAATCAACCTCCGCTCCATTCTTTGTACTGGTTGCTAATAGAAACGGTTCTACATGGTCCATAGAGCAGAGTTTCCCAACCAGTGTGCCTCCAGCTTTTGCAAAACTACAACTCCCAGCATGCCCGGACAGCCTTTGGCTGTGCAGGCATGCTGGGAGTTGTAGTTTTGCAACAGCTGGAGGCACACTGGTTGGGAAACACAGCCATAGAGAAATGTGGTAAAACACAACTTTGCGCTTAGTTGTAATGGTGTGTGCAGGTACTTGAGGCTGCTCCTGATCACTAGGTGCTGTGGAGTCTAGAGAATGCTGCTATCTCTGGTCTGTGCTGGGTAGCTTCTCATGATTCCTCCTCCAACCTCCCACAGCCTAGCCTTCCAATGGGACTAAAGTGGTAGCTACATGGTGGACTTCCCTCTGACTCTCCTCACTCTGAACTGACTCTCTCCTCACTCTGACTACACACTTCCTCCTTCCCGTCTCTAGCCAGTCCCTTCTAAAGGGGAACGTACCAGCACCATCTAGTGGTGACTGATGTGAAGTGGTGGTTACCAGCCTGTTAATAGAAATTTACAGCTTTACATATTGTATTGGTGACATTACTGTTAGCACATTTCCATGAACTACAATAACAGTGTCTAGCTGCGCATTTCAGGGCACTGCAATACAGTATATTATAGGTTAGTGGAGGCCGGCAGTGACTGTCCTGTGAGGCAGTCACCTCCGTCCACCACCCTCCATTCTGCTGATGATCCTCCCATGCTGCACCTGTTCCCCGGGATTTTCTTCAGTCAGACTTACTTCTCTCATTCTCAATGTTATTCTACTTCTCCATTTCCTCCTCCACCCATCACCCCCTAGGGGGATGTGATACCTCCGCCATCATACATCACCCCCGAGCGGGATGTGATACATCCGCCATCATACATCACCCCCTAGCGGGATGTGATACATCCGCCATCATACATCACCCCCGAGCGGGATGTGATACATCCGCCATCATACATCACCCCCGAGCGGGATGTGATACATCCGCCATCATACATTACCCCCGAAGAGGATGCGATACCTTCACCATCATACATCACCTCCGAGCGGGATGTGATACATCCGCCATCATACATCACCTCTGAGGGGGATGTGATACCTCCTCCACCCATCACCCCGAGGGGTATGCGATACCTCCGCCATCATACATCACCTCTGAGGGGGGATGTGATACCTCCTCCACCCATCACCCCGAGGGGTATGCGATACCTCCGCCATCATACATCACCTCTGAGGGGGATGTGATACCTCCTCCACCCATCACCCTGAGGGGTATGCGATACCTCCGCCATCATACATCACCTCCAAGGGGGTTGTGATACCTCCTCCACCCATCACCTCCGAGGGGGATGTGATATCTCCTCCCCCATCACCCCGAGGGGGATGTGATACCTCCGCCATCATACATTACCCCCGATGAGGATGTGATATCTCCTCCCCCATCACCTCCAAGGGGGATGTGATACCTCCGCCATCATACATTACCCCCGAGGAGGATGTGATATCTCCTCCACCCATCACCCCGAGGGGATGTGATACCTCCGCCATCATACATTACCCCCGAGGAGGATGTGATACATCCTCCACCCATCACCTCTGAGGGGGATGTGATACCTCCGCCATCATACATCACCCCCGAGGAGGATGTGATACCTCCGCCATCATACATCACCCCGGGGTGAATGGCTCATTTAATGTTTTCCGTGGCTTCTACACAACCCCTTCTGCCTCCTGTATCAGGACCCTCGTAGATCGGAGGTCAGAACTCCCCTTTGCACCTTGTTGTTTGCAGACGCTTAGATCAATAACTGTCGGCCATGTTTGCCTCTTGCATTGCGCTGCGGTATATGTTGATGCTATGATGGGTATTAATCGTCTTATTCTTTCTTCTCACTGCGATTATCAGGAGTGGAGAATTTTCCGTGATGCTGGGCGTGCTCACCCTGACAGGAACAAGTACCACGAAGGTGATTGTACCGGTGAAAACCACCATCATTCACCCAGTATACAGCGGAGACGGGACCAGCGGAGACCTGGCTTTATTAGAACTGGAGCGTCCTGTGACTTTTAATAACTACATTCAGCCGATCTGCCTCCCCTCCCCCGACCAGCTATTCCCAGACGGAATGATGTGCTGGGTAACCGGCTGGGGGAATATTATGGAAGGAGGTAAGTTATCCGACCAACTAGGTCACCGACCGCTGACCATAGCTGCACGAGGATTACGTATTGTGCCAACCCCAAGAGGCCAGAGTTCTCCCTCGTAAAGACGGTCAGCTCCCTGCTCTCACCATTAGGCCTCATCACACGACCGAATGTATTTTGTGGTCCGCAAAAAATACGGATGACGTCCGTGTATATTCCGTATTTTGGCCCCTAATAGAACAGTCCTATCCTTGTCCGCGATGTGGACAATAATAGGACATGTTCTATTTTTTTGCAGAATGGAAATACGGAAACAGAATGCAGACGGAGTAACTTCCGTTTTTTTTGCAGACCCATTGAAATGAATGGTTCCGTATATGGTCTGCAAAAAAAAACGGAGCGGACACGGAAAGAAAATAGGCAGCAGTTAGAGATTCTTCAGTAGAAAATGATATGAGGACTGGACGGTTCATGTATGTTTTTTTCCAGTAAGCCTGGCCGTCCCGTATATCCTGCAGGAAGTGGAACTTCCTCTTATCAACTCCTCCGCATGCGACCACATGTTCAAAGCTGCCAACAACATCACCGCTGCCGTGAGCATTGTACAAGACGACATGATCTGTGCCGGATACCAGGAGGGCAAGAAGGACGCCTGCCAGGTAAGTGCACACCGACTGCATCCAAACTCTTCTGATACATATACTAGTAGATCCCAGGTTATACCAGCTGTACATATAGAATTATATACAGGAGATGCCCAGGTTATACCAGCTGTACATATATAATTATATACAGGAGATGCCCAGGTTATACTAGCTGTACATATATAATTATATACAGGAGATACCCAGGTTATACCAGCTGTACATATATAATTATATACAGGAGATACCCAGGTTATACCAGCTGTACATATATAATTATATACAGGAGATACCCAGGTTATACCAGCTGTACATATATAATTATATACAGGAGATGCCCAGGTTATACCAGCTGTACATATATAATTATATACAGGAGATACCCAGGTTATACCAGCTGTACACATATAATTATATACAGGAGATACCCAGGTTATACCAGCTGTACATATATAATTATATACCCAGGTTATACCAGCTGTACATATAGAATTATATACAGGAGATACCCAGTTTATACCAGCTGTACATATATAATTATATACAGGAGATACCCAGGTTATACCAGCTGTACATATATAATTATATACAGGAGATACCCGGGTTATACCAGCTGTACATATGTAATTATATACAGGAGATTCCCAGGTTATACCAGCAGTACATATATCATTATATACAGGCGATACCCAGGTTATACCAGCTGTACATATATAATTATATACAGGAGATACCCAGGTTATACCAGCTGTACATATATAATTATATACAGGAGATGCCCAGGTTATACCAGCTGTACATATATCATTATATACAGGAGATACCCAGGTTATACCAGCTGTACATATATAATTATATACAGGAGATACCCAGGTTATACCAGCTGTACATATATAATTATATACAGGAGATACCCAGGTTATACCAGCTGTACATATATAATTATATACAGGAGATACCCAGGTTATACCAGCTGTACATATATAATAATATACAGGAGATACCCAGGTTATACCAGCTGTACATATATAATTATATACAGGAGATGCCCAGGTTATACCAGCTGTACATATATAATTATATACAGGAGATGCCCGGTTTATACCAGCTGTACATATATAATTATACACAGGAGATGCCCGGGTTATACCAGCTGTACATATATAATTATATACAGGAGATACCCAGGTTATACCAGCTGTACATATATAATTATATACCCAGGTTATACCAGCTGTACATATATAATTATATACAGGAGATACCCAGGTTATACCAGCTGTACATATATAATTATATACAGGAGATACCCAGTTTATACCAGCTGTACATATATAATTATATACAGGAGATGCCCAGGTTATACCAGCTGTACATATATAATTATATACAGGAGATGCCCAGGTTATACCAGCTGTACATATATAATTATATACAGGAGATGCCCAGGTTATACCAGCTGTACATATATAATTATATACAGGAGATGCCCAGGTTATACCAGCTGTACATATATAATTATATACAGGAGATGCCCGGGTTATACCAGCTGTACATATATAATTATATACAGGAGATACCCAGGTTATACCAGCTGTACATATATAATTATATACAGAGTCCAGGTTATACCAGCTGTACATATATAATTATATACAGGAGATGCCCGGGTTATACCAGCTGTACATATATAATTATATACAGGAGATGCCCAGGTTATACCAGCTGTACATATATAATTATATACAGGAGATGCCCAGGTTATACCAGCTGTACATATATAATTATATACAGGAGATGCCCAGGTTATACCAACTGTACATATATAATTATATGCAGGAGATGCCCAGGTTATACCAGCCCTACATATATAACTATATATAGGAGATGCCCAGGTTATACCAGCTGTACATATATAATTATACACAGGAGATGCCCGGGTTATACCAGCTGTACATATATAATTATATACAGGAGATGTCCAGGTTATACCAGCTGTACATATATAATTATATACAGGAGATACCCGGGTTATTCCAGCTGTACATATATAATTATATACAGGAGATGCCCAGGTTATACCAACCGTACATATATAATTATATGCAGGAGATGCCCAGGTTATACCAGCTGTACATATATAATTATATACAGGAGATGTCCAGGTTATGCCAGCTGTACATATATAATTATATACAGGAGATACCCAGGTTATACCAGCTGTACATATATAATTATATACAGGAGATGCCCAGGTTATACCAGCTGTACATATATAATTATATATAGGAGATGCCCAGGTTATACCAGCTGTACATATATAATTATATACAGGAGATGCCCAGGTTATACCAGCTGTACATATATAATTATATACAGGAGATGCCCAGGTTATACCAGCTGTACATATATAATTATATACAGGCGATGCCCAGGTTATACCAGCTGTACATATATAATTATATACATGAGATACCCAGGTTATACCAGCTGTACATATATAATTATATACAGGAGATACCCAGGTTATACCAGCTGTACATGTATAATTATATACAGGAGATGCCTAGGTTATACCAGCTGTACATATATAATTATATACAGGAGATGCCCAGGTTATACCAGCTGTACATATATAATTATATACAGGAGATGCCCAGGTTATACCAGCTGTACATATATAATTATATACAGGAGATGCCCAGGTTATACCAGCTGTACATATATAATTATATACAGGAGATACCCAGGTTATACCAGCTGTACATATATCATTATATACAGGAGATGCCCAGGTTATACCAGCTGTACATATATAATTATATACAGGAGATGCCCAGGTTATACCAGCTGTACATATACAATTATATACAGGAGATGCCCAGGTTATACCAGCTGTACATATATAATTATATACAGGAGATGCCCAGGTTATACCAGCTGTACATATATAATTATATACAGGAGATGCTCAGGTTATACCAGCTGTACATATATAATTATATACAGGAGATACCCAGGTTATACCAGCTGTACATATATAATTATATACAGGAGATGCCCAGGTTATACCAGCTGTACATATATAATTATATACAGGAGATGCCCAGGTTATACCAGCTGTACATATATAATTATATACAGGAGATACCCAGGTTATACCAGCTGTACATATATAATTATATACAGGAGATACCCAGGTTATACCAGCTGTACATGTATAATTATATACAGTAGGTGCCTAGGTTATACCAGCTGTACATATATAATTATATACAGGAGATGCCCAGGTTATACCAGCTGTACATATATAATTATATATAGGAGATACCCAGGTTATACCAGCTGTACATATATAATTATATACAGGAGATGCCCAGGTTATACCAGCTGTACATATATAATTATATACAGGAGATACCCAGGTTATACCAGCTGTACATATATAATTATATACAGGAGATGCCCAGGTTATACCAGCTGTACATATATAATTATATACAGGAGATGCCCAGGTTATACCAGCTGTACATATATAATTATATACAGGAGATGCCCAGGTTATACCAGCTGTACATATATAATTATATACAGGAGATGCCCAGGTTATACCAGCTGTACATATATAATTATATACAGGAGATGCTCAGGTTATACCAGCTGTACATATATAATTATATACAGGAGATACCCAGGTTATACCAGCTGCACATATATAATTATATACAGGAGATGCCCAGGTTATACCAGCTGTACATATATAATTATATACAGGAGATGCCCAGGTTATACCAGCTGTACATATATAATTATATACAGGAGATACCCAGGTTATACCAGCTGTACATATATAATTATATACAGTAGGTGCCCGGGTTATACCAGCATGCTACATCTATTATTATATACACAGGAGGAGATGCCCAGGTTATACCAGCTGCACATATATAATTATATACAGGAGATGCCCAGGTTATACCAGCTGTACATATATAATTATATACAGGAGATACCCAGGTTATACCAGCTGTACATATATAATTATATACAGGAGATGCCCAGGTTATACCAGCTGTACATATATAATTATATACAGGAGATGCCCAGGTTATACCAGCTGTACATATATAATTATATACAGGAGATGCCCAGGTTATACCAGCTGTACATATATAATTATATACAGGAGATGCCCAGGTTATACCAGCTGTACATATATAATTATATACAGGAGATACCCAGGTTATACCAGCTGTACATATATAATTATATACAGGAGATACCCAGGTTATACCAGCTGTACATATATAATTATATACAGGAGATGCCCAGGTTATACCAGCTGTACATATATAATTATATACAGGAGATACCCAGGTTATACCAGCTGTACATATATAATTATATACAGGAGATACTCAGGTTATACCAGCTGTACATATATAATTATATACAGGAGATACCCAGGTTATACCAGCTGTACATATATAATTATATACAGGAGATGCCCAGGTTATACCAGCTGTACATATATAATTATATACAGGAGATGCCCAGGTTATACCAGCTGTACATATATAATTATATACAGGAGATGCCCAGGTTATACCAGCTGTACATATATAATTATATACAGGAGATGCCCAGGTTATACCAGCTGTACATATATAATTATATACAGGAGATACCCAGGTTATACCAGCTGTACATATATAATTATATACAGGAGATGCCCAGGTTATACCAGCTGTACATATATAATTATATACAGTAGGTGCCCGGGTTATACCAGCATGCTCCATCTATTATTATATACACAGGAGGAGATGCCCAGGTTATACCAGCTGTATGTATAGAATTATCAGGGTGGTTGTGGGCCCCTGCTATAACCACATGATGTGTTTTCTTTCTTCAGGGGGATTCGGGGGGCCCTCTGGCATGTCAGTTTGGTCGTTCCTGGTTCCTGGCTGGCATTGTGAGCTGGGGAGATGGCTGTGCCCGGCCCGGAGAACCCGGAGTCTACACCAAGGTGTCCAGCTTCTCAGCCTGGATCCAGGACAACGCTGCTCTCGGTGCAACCTCCGAGGGGAATATCAATGTGACGATCCAAGTCAACACATTCAACACCAAGAGGCCAACGGCTGCCGCACAAAGCTTCTCCTCGTCCAAAACCATCCGAGAGGACACCAGCGGGGCGGGGCAGACGCCTCACGCCGGAGCTGCCGGTTTACTGCTCCTGGTCTTCCTCGTCAGGACTCTGGACATTATGTAAGAAGTGACCGAGAAGCTTTAATATCCCAATGCATCAATCCACAAATCTGCAATCACAAGTTATTTAGCAATCCAAGCGGCCGCCTCAACGAGCTTCTCTGAGGAGACTCGGACGGCACCGAGGTCACGGGGACGGCTTGGACATCACCTCATTGCTCCTTCTTGGAGACGGATGACCCCAACGCTGCACATATTGGTGACCTCTGAGCTGATCGGAGGAGGAAACCTCTTCAAGATTTCTAAACATTGTGATTGATTCATTGTGACTAATTGTCCCAGGATTCCTGACAATCAGGATCTCCATCCCGTCCTGCAGTTCAGAACATTGGTGCTACGATGGTAACCTCACCGCCAGACATGGTCTACGGCAGGGATGCTCAGCCTGCGGCCCTCCAGCTGTTGTAAAACTACAACTCTCACCATGCCCTGCTGTAGGATGATAGCTGAAGGCTGTCAGGGAATGATGGGAGTTGTAGTTTTGCAACAGCTGGAGGGCCGCAGGTTGAGCATGCCTGGTCTACGGTATACATAATTCCACCATTTACTGCAGATAGCAATGAACTGATGTACCGCCATCTACTGTACACAGGCCTAATGCTGTGTTATACTCTAAACTAAATACATTAATAATACAGCATTTTACTGAACACATGAATAATACCGCCATATACTTTAAGAGTACAAAATATATATTTGTACTGTGGAAGATAAAAAAAGGGAATGAGATTCCTCAGAGGTTGATACCTTTTAATGGCTACCTAAAAAGATGATGACAAAATTGCAGGCTTCGTCAGATGTCTGATGGCGGACAGTGAGGCCCAAGTAGCCTGGAGAGCCGGCAATTTTGTCATCATCTTTTTAGTAAACCATTAAAAGGTATCAACCTCTGAGGAATCTCATTCCCTTTTTTATCTGCCATACTGGTCACATAAATACAACTGCTACATACTGTACGCACTCACATTGCGGTGTTATACACTACACAAAAAATACATACAACATATTACATAAATAATAATAATAATAAAACAGATAAATAATACTGTAGACATAAATACTACCATATACTTTGCACATAATACCGTTATATACTGTACACATCCATAAGGCTGTGTTATACACTACACAAAAAATACTAACAGCATTATACACAACTAATGCAGCACTATACGGAACACAAATAATACCGCCATATATTGTGCACATAAATAATACCGCCATATATTGTGCACATAAATAATACCGCCATATATTGTGCACATAAATAATACCGCCATATATTGTGCACATAAATAATACCCCTATATATTATACACATCCATAATGTCGTGTTATACGGGACAGACTGAGACCCTCAAGATGGCGTTTTCACCAGACATACGGATGTCTCTCTCGCAGACCGAGGAGCGCACAGAAGAGCAGCACAGCTCCACAATGACACTGTGACCGTGTACCGTCCGTCGATGTGGAGACTGGACAGAGCTCTGCCTTACCTTATTGGCTGTAAACCTGAAATATGGTGGCTCTTACCCAGTAAGTGCCAGTGTGCCACCATATTGCCAGTTTTGAACCAACATTGCAAGCTGAGTGGGAGCGTCTGCTGAGCGGCCGGGGCGGAGGAGCATGTTACCGGAGCACGAGCAGTGCAGACTTCAAGGCTTCAGGCCTAATCACGGGCCCTAGAAGAAAACACCCGGGGGGTCATTTACCATCAGAAGTGCGAATATAAGGCGTATTTCTGGAGCAGATCGCGGTGCAAAGGTCATTTGTGCTGCAATCTGCGACTTTTCCCGCTCACGCCAAGTCTAAAAAAGCGGGCCTGGCGTGGTCGGGGAGGGGGGCGGTCCGGCAGAAAATGGTCTAAATGTAAGACAGCAAGAAAGCCGACTCAGGGTGGGTTCACATCTGCGTTCTGGATTCCATTATAATACGGTTATAACGGAAAATAACGGAATCCATAAGACGGAAGGACGGGTCCGTTCTGCTGCCCATAGACCTTCTATTAAGACGGAATCCAAAACGGAAGCCTTTAAAAGGCATTCCGCCTTAATAGCAGTCTATGGGAATGAGAACGGACGGGACTTTGTTTTCCTCTGTAGAAGTTATGCGGCGCCTCTACCTCTGTAGAAGCTATGCCGGCGCCTCTACCTCTGTAGAAGCTATGCCGGCGCCTCTACCTCTGTAGAAGTTATGCCAGCGCCTCTACCTCTGTAGAAGCTATGCCGGCGCCTCTACCTCTGTAGAAGCTATGCCGGCGCCTCTCCCTCTGTAGAAGTTATGCCGGCGCCTCTACCTCTGTAGAAGCTATGCCGGCGCCTCTACCTCTTAGAAGCTATGCCGGCGCCTCTACCTCTGTAGAAGTTATGCCAGCGCCTCTACCTCTGTAGAAGCTATGCCGGCGCCTCTACCTCTGTAGAGGTTATGCCGGCGCCTCTACCTCTGTAGAGGTTATGCCGGCGCCTCTACCTCTGTAGAGGTTATGCCGGCGCCTCTACCTCTGTAGAGGTTATGCCGGCGCCTCTACCTCTGTAGAAGTTATGCCGGCGCCTCTACCTCTGTAGAAGTTATGCCGGCGCCTCTACCTCTGTAGAAGCTATGCCGGCGCCTCTACCTCTGTAGAAGTTATGCCGGCGCCTCTACCTCTGTAGAAGTTATGCCGGCGCCTCTACCTCTGTAGAAGCTATGCCGGCGCCTCTACCTCTGTAGAAGCTATGCCGGCGCCTCTACCTCTGTAGAAGCTATGCCGACGCCTCTACCTCTGTAGAAGCTATGCCGGCGCCTCTACCTCTGTAGAAGCTATGCCGGCGCCTCTACCTCTGTAGAAGCTATGCCGGCGCCTCTACCTCTGTAGAAGCTATGCCGGCGCCTCTACCTCTGTAGAAGCTATGCAGCGCCTCTACCTCTGTAGAAGCTATGCCGGCGCCTCTACCTCTGTAGAAGCTATGCCAGCGCCTCTACCTCTGTAGAAGCTATGCCAGCGCCTCTACCTCTGTAGAAGCTATGCCGGCGCCTCTACCTCTGTAGAAGCTATGCCGGCGCCTCTACCTCTGTAGAAGCTATGCCGACGCCTCTACCTCTGTAGAAGTTATGCCGGCGCCTCTACCTCTGTAGAAGTTATGCCGGCGCCTCTACCTCTGTAGAAGCTATGCCAGCGCCTCTACCTCTGTAGAAGCTATGCCAGCGCCTCTACCTCTGTAGAAGCTATGCCGGCGCCTCTACCTCTGTAGAAGCTATGCCGGCGCCTCTACCTCTGTAGAAGCTATGCCGGCGCCTCTACCTCTGTAGAAGCTATGCCGTCGCCTCTACCTCTGTAGAAGCTATGCCAGCGCCTCTACCTCTGTAGAAGCTATGCCAGCGCCTCTACCTCTGTAGAAGCTATGCCGGCGCCTCTACCTCTGTAGAAGCTAGTGCCGGCGCCCTACCTCTGTAGAAGCTATGCCAGCGCCTCTACCTCTGTAGAAGCTATGCCGGCGCCTCTACCTCTGTAGAAGCTATGCCGGCGCCTCTACCTCTGTAGAAGCTATGCCGGCGCCTCTACCTCTGTAGAAGTTATGCCATCGCCTCTACCTCTGTAGAAGTTATGCCATCGCCTCTACCTCTGTAGAAGTTATGCCGTCGCCTCTACCTCTGTAGAAGTTATGCCGGCGCCTCTACCTCTGTAGAAGTTATGCCGTCGCCTCTACCTCTGTAGAAGTTGTGCCATCGCCTCTACCTAACATTTAACGGATCCACCACCAGAGCAGGGCTTATTAGGACCGGCGTCTAAGTTGCCATCTTGATAAATAACCCTCCAACCGCCCTTTTTCCCGTTTTATGGCGACTGTCAGATGTCCGCAGCTCGGCTGCTTTAGGCTGGGTTCACACGAGCGTGTCCGGATTAGGTCCGGATGCATTGCGGATGCGTTCAGTAAAAACTGTGCGATTTCACAGGCAAAGCCATTCAGTTTTGCCTTCGATTGCGTTCAGTGTTTTCCGCGCGGATGCAATGCGTTTTGATGTGTTTTTCAGGCGCGTGATAAAAAACTGAAGGTTTACAAACAACATCTCCTAGCAACCATCAGTGAAAAACGCAACGCACTCTCACTTGCTTGCGGATGCAATGCGTTTTTAACGCAGCACCATTCACTTCTAGCAACGTACAAGTGATGCGTGAAAAAAAACGCTCATGTACACCGACCCATTGAAATGAATGGGTCCGGATTCAGTGCGGGTGCAATGCGTTCACATCATGCATTGCACCCGCGCAGAAAATTGGCCCGTGTGAATGCAGCCTTACAGCTTTTATTGATAGCGTAGAAACAGGCGACGGGTATACAAGCTGCTAGATACAAAATAACACAAAAGATAAACCAAACCCTGCCCGTCCAGGCGCTAACCAAACCGCGAACGCTCCCGCTCTGTGGTACAAACAATAAGCAGCAACCTGTACCTTCGGCTTGTGAGCAGCCTCCAGGCTCTGTCCAGAGAGAGCGCCCAATGTGGCCAGCCTCCGAACAGCTGCACCTGATAATGGGGACTATTGCTGGAAACCTAGGAAGCGGAGGAGGCCTGGCTCTGGAGGCTTCACTCTACCCAGAGCATCGTTTTTAAAGAGACAGAGCACCCAAACGTGAGCCGTTCTCCCACTTCAGGGAGCCCCTTCAACCTGCACAGGGGAGAATCCTAGGTGGAATGTATACTCCGTCACTGTCTTATGATACACACACGTATCCGCCACATACACATCTACCCGAAACAGTCACACAGAAGTACACTCACCCAGTAAACACTTGTATATCCACACAGGACCACGGGAGGCAGAGTATGGATGGAGTAGGGGGTGTAGCTGGATCCTAATGTTCTGAACTGGATGGATCGACATCCTTCTGTGATCTTCTTATAATACCGCAGTGTGTGTACATATGATTAGATGCAGTCCTCCATAATATAATGCCTCACATCCTTTTATACGTATAATACCGCCATATCTGTTCATATGATTGGACGCACTCCTCCATTATATAATACCTCACATCCTTTTATACGTATAATACCGCAGTGTGTGTACATGTGATTGGACGCGCTCCTCCAGTGTATAATGCCTCACATCCTTTTATACGTATAATACCGCCATTTCTGTACATATGATTGGATGCAGTCCTCCATTATATAATGCCCTCACATCCTTTTATACGTATAATACCGCCATATCTGTTCATATGATTGGACGCACTCCTCCAGTGTATAATGCCTCACATCCTTTTATACGTATAATACCGTCATTTCTGTACATATGATTGGATGCAGTCCTCCATTATATAATGCCTCACATCCTTTTATACGTATAATACCGCCATATCTGTTCATATGATTGGACGCAGTCCTCCAGTGTATAATGCCCTCACATCCTTTTATACGTATAATACCGTCATTTCTGTTCAAATGATTGGACGCGCTCCTCCAGTGTATAATGCCTCACATCCTTTTATACGTATAATACCGCCATATCTGTTCATACGATGGGACGCACTCCTCCATTATATAATGTCCTCACATCCTTTTATACGTATAATACCGCCATATCTGTTCATATGATTGGATGCAGTCCTCCATTATATAATGCCCTCACATCCTTTTATACGTATAATACCGCCATATCTGTTCATATGATTGGATGCAGTCCTCCATTATATAATCCCCTCACATCCTTTTATACGTATAAAACCGTCATTTCTGTTCAAATGATTAGACGCAGTCCTCCATTATATAATGTCCTCACATCCTTTTATACGTATAATACCGCCATATCTGTTCATATGATTGGATGCAGTCCTCCATTATATAATGCCTCACATCCTTTTATACGTATAATACCGCCATATCTGTTCATATGATTGGACGCAGTCCTCCAGTGTATAATGCCTCACATCCTTTTATACGTATAATACCGCCATTTCTGTTCCTATGATTGGACATTCTGTAACATTCTCACGTCCTTCTATAATGTACTTATTGTTCTACAACAACCCGTCTTTGTTCCTGACGCTCGTCTCTTCTGTCATTCTGCGCCATGTGCCGGATCACGGCTCTGACGTCACGGGCTCAGGTCCTAAACATCCAGCAGGGTTTGGCAGGATACTCGTCGGGTTCTTCCTGCTCCCTATGAATGAGGCTCAGAACTCCATCTCCAGCCTGAAGAAGAGGAGGATTGTTCTTCCTGTGTTTGGCGCAAGTTACTGCCGTAATCAGCGTCATTAAATCATAGACGACTTAACTACTGAGCCAGCTGTCAGCCCTGTCTTATCTGCAGAAGACAAGCAGCTGCATTGCTGATGTCTGACCCCCCACATCCCCCTCAACTTTGGGTAATGCTAAGCGGGATAATTTGTCCACTAGGGGCAACACCGGGAGGTTTGTCCCTACACAACATAATGTAAACAGTTCAACCACTTGTTGTTTGAATTCTAGACCGTTCAAATCATCTGCTTGCTGTCAGTGAATGCAGAAGCTCTTGCTTCCACTTAGAGGTAGTAAACCTATCTAGTCCTGCTGACAGCTGAGAAGTAGATACAATTGTATCAGTCTAGAGAGTGAGACCCCAGACTGATACATTGTAGCAATGTCTGGATATCAGTGTGATGAAGCCTCAGTGTTCCTGCCTTGTCCTCCATCATCAGCTCCTGTATACAGGCCGGCAGGTCCTGAGCTCTGATCTGTGGAGTCTGATGAATAGATTGGAAACATGGATATCAGTGATGAGCGAGCACCAAAGTATTCGTGCGCTCGGCCGAGCACCCGAGTATAATGGAAGTCAATGGGAGACAACCAGGCACCCCCTGCTCGGATGAGGGGAGGGGGCCTGGTCCATTGGAAAAGGTCAGAAAGTGACAGAAACGCCACCGAAAAGGTTCAGGAACAGCATGGGGACGATGTCTGGATGCATCTTGGACTCACAGGTCGCTGCCGGGAACCATATTGTCCGAGTTGTACGCCACTTTTACAGACTGACAATAATACTCACAAAACCCCCCGAAAAATCAATTTCACAGGAAAAATTGTTAGGAAACATTCTTTTCTGTATATTCAATTGTATATAAAGTGCAAGTGCTGCCAAATATTACAAGCAAGAAGCACTCCGAAACAGCCTGTATATCACATAAAGGAGGGCCTCATTCACATGGTGCTACAATTGTTCAGGTAGTGGGACTCCTACACTTATAAAGCCTATGCAGTAAGTGAAAGGGCTGCCAAAAATATCAAGGAACCGGCTACAATACACCCTTTATTACACACAAAGGAGGGCATCATACACACCCTTGAAGAATTATGATTGACTGCTTGCTGGTGACCCTCTAAAACATTAGGGGCGAGGGCCTGCTGGTGACCCTCTAAAACATTAGGGGCGAGGGCCTGCTGATCTGACGCTCTAAAACATTAGGGGCAAGGGCCTGCTGGTCTGACCATCTAAAACATTATATGCGAGTGCATGCTGTTCAGCTGACCCTATAAAAAAAAATTTGAGTGGAGGGAATATATACAATCTGGATGAGGAGGAGAAAACAAGATTCAACCATATACTTTTTTTTTGTGGTGGAAAAGGTGCATGGGAATACACTACAGTAGACTGAGTACATTATAAATGATGGATTGAAATTGTCTTTATGTTCCTCATCAGCTCAGCTTTCCTCTGGTGGAGTGGAGAAGTCAGGGGCAATCCAGGCCTTGTTCATTTTTATCTGAGTCAACCTGTCAGCATTGCCAGTGGACAAGCGGATACGATTATCAGTTATAATGCCACCAGCAGCAATAAATACCCGCTCAGACAATACGCTGGCGGCAGGGCAGGCCAGCACCTCCAAGGCATAGAGCGCAAGTTCGTGCCACGTGTCCAGCTTGGACACCCAGTAGTTGTAAGGCACTGAGGGATCGTTTAGGACGCTGACACGGTCTGCAATGTATTCCTTCACCATCTTCCAAAACTTTTCCCTCCTTGTGACAGTAGGCCGCGCTTCAGGGTGAGGTTGCTGGCGGGGTGTCATGAAAGTGTCCCATGCCTTGGAGAGTGTTGCCCTGCCTTTGTTGGAACTGCTGTATGTTCCCCTTGTCTGTCTTCCTCGGTTGCCTAAGGTAGTACGGACTCTGGCGGCCGCGTTGTCAGATGGAATATTTTGGAGCAATCTCTCAACAAGTACTATTGCATCGTTATACTCGTCCTCTCCACCACAGGAATGAGAGGTGAGAAATTCTCTTTGTAGCGGGGCTAGAGAACGGTGAACACCCAGTAATCCGTGTTATCTAAAATGCGTATAACGCGAGGGTCGCGGGAAAGGCAGCCTAACATGAAGTCAGCCAACAGGCAAGACGTTGATGTCGACATCAGGACGACTCTCCATCTCCTCATCCTCCTCTTCTGCCCATCCACTCTGAACAGATGGAATTAAAGTTCCATGGGTACTACCCTCTGTAGCAGAGGCAAGTGTCTCCAGCTCCTCCTTCTCCTGTTCATGGTCCAATTTGCGCTGAGAAGAAGAACTGTGGGTGGTCTGGCGATCACCTTGTGTAATTTCCTCATCTGCCACATTCAGAGCGTCCTCCTTAATTGTGAGCAGCGATCGTTTGAGTAGACACAGCAGTGGGATGGTTACGCTGATAATAGCGTTATCGCCACTAACCATCTGTGTGGATTCATCACAGAGGTCTGACATCAATGCCCACTCCTCGCTTGTGAATAGTGGCAGTTGACTCGAAAGGTGACGACCATGTTGCAGCTGGTATTTCACAACTGCCCTCTGCTGCTCACAAAGCCTGCCCAACATGTAGAACGTAGAGTTCCAGCGCGTGCTGCAAGCGCTGCTGCAGCGTTGACAGACCAGCTGAAGCTGTGGACGACTTGCAGAAATGAGCACACACGCAGTGCGCCTTCACTAGTAGCTCTTGCAAATTGAGGTAGATTTTGATAAACTGCTGAACCACTAAGTTTAAGACGTGGGCTAGGCATGGAATGTGTGTCAGGTTGCCGAGCCCCAAAGCCGCCACCAAGTTACGGCCATTTTCTGTCACAGCCTATGTTGTGTGCGCCGTGACATGGTTGCCGCACATAGTTTTGCCTGCGGCAACATGTTGTTGTTGTAGCATGCGGGGGCACTGTCACGGCCTATGTTGTTTGCCCTCAAGGACAGGGCAGCTGTAAATGCCTAGAAAGGAGCATTGCATCCAGCCAAAATAATGGCTGAAGTAAATCTGACCTCAGGCTCTGAACACAAAGACTATAAGAGCCAAGAGGCCACACCCAGCTCCACTTAGCACACACCTTTACCCTGTGCTTGCCAAACGGGAAGGGAAATAGCCTTAAAGGGAAAGCGCCCACACATGCATAAACAACCACACGTTGCCCCAGGCAACCAGCATGCGCGGCAACCATGTCACAGCGCACACAACAGAAGCCGTGACAGTGCCCCGCATGCTACAACAACAACACAGTGCCGCAGGCAAAAGCATGTGCGGTAACCGTGTCACGGCGCACACAAAATAGGCCGTGACATTGTGAGACACAACCATGCCTGGTGGTAAGTGGATTGGCAAGAGCCACAGCTTGGTCTGGTCCCTTATACCCTGCCACAGCTCTGTGGCGGTGTGCTGTTTGTCCCCTAAGCAGATCAGCTTCAGCACGGCCTGTTGACGCTTAACCACAGCAGTGCTACACTGCTTCCAGCTAGCGACTGATGGCTGACTGCTGTTGGAGGTGGAAGTTGAGTAGGAGGCGGCAGAGGAGGAGAAGTGGGGATTGGAGCCAGTAACATAGCTGCTGGCGGAGACCCTGATGGATGTAGGGCCCGCAATCCTGGGCGTGGGTAGCACCTGTGCCATCCCAGAATAGGACTCAATCCCGGCCTCCACAACATTCACCCAGTGTGCGGTCAGGGAAATGTAGCGTCCCTGGCCGCCAGCACTTGTCCATGTGTCCGTGGTGAGGTGGACCTTCCCAGTAAGTGCGTTGGTCAGGGCACAGGTGATGTTCTGGGACACATGCTGGTGTAAGGCGGGCACGGCACACCGTGAAAAACAGTGGCTGCTGGGGACTGCATACCGAGGGACGTCCGCCAACATCAGGCTGCGGAAGGCTTCAGTGTCCACAAGTCTAAATGGCAACATTTCAAGGTTGCGAAAGTTGCGCATTTAGTGCTATGGCCTGTGGGTGGGTGGGTATTTGCACTTGCGTTCAAATGCCTGTGTTATCGACATTTGGACACTGCGCTGGGACAGGGAAGTGGACGTTGTTGCTGAAGGTCCAGTGGCAGGGTGAAAGGCATCCAGGCCTGCGCCTTCGACAGGGGATTTCCCAGCACGTAACATAGGGGAAGAGGAGACAGTGCTGTGACCCGCAGACCCAGATTGTGGACCCAGGTGTTCGGCCCACTTATTAGGGTGCTTGGATGCCATGTAGTGGATCATGCTGGTGGTGGTGAGGTTGCTAGTGTTCACGCCCCGGCTCATTTTGGTACAGCACAGGTTGCAAACTACTACTCTTTTGTCGTCTGCACTTTCCTCAAAAAAGCGCGATACTGCGGACCACCTACTCCTTGGCAAGGTAGATTTACGCATGGGGGTGCTCGGTTTAACGGTTGCAGGCCTGTTTGGTGTGGGCCGACTTCTCCCTTTTGCAACGCCACTGCCTCTTTCAAACTGTTGCGGTGCTGTGGTTTCCTCCCCCTCTGTACTGCTGTCCTCACTCGGGTTTTCACCTTCCCATGTTGGGTCAGTGACCCCATCGTCCACCACCTACTCTTCCACTTCCTCACTCTTCTCATCCTCCTGACTTAACCTAACCACAACCTCAGTTATTGAGAACCGTGTCTCATCATCATCCACCTCGTGAACGAATGATTACCATTTACCACCATCTTCTTGAGACTGTGAAGGCTCAAGAGGTTGAGAATCAGGGCACAATATCTCAGGTATCTCTTCAAGCATGCTGGGCGTGAGGGCCAAATGTAATAGTGGCGCTGGAAAGAGCTCCTCGGAATATCAGAGTGTAGGATCACTCGTTTGGCAAGCCTCTACATGGTGGGAGGAAGGATGATAAGAGTAAGGATTCGGTTAACCAGGATCTTGGCTACAGAGACTGGACGAGAGGGTGGTGCTTAACCGACTGGAAGCATTATCTTCAGCAATCCAACTGACCACCTGTTCGCACTGGTCCGACTTGGACAGTGTTGTCCTGCGATGCCCAACTAAGTTTCTGGTGCACTGGCAGCAGGCACAGTTTCATTGCGCCCAGGGCCACGGCCTCTGCGTCCACCATCAGCATCACGCCCACTTCCCCGTCCTTTAGTGCTCAACTTCTTCATATTAATAGTTTTGTCTGTAGATGTGGCGCAGATTGTTTTACTGTCCACTAAAGACACAGTTTTCGGATGCAGGACAGTATATGTCACAGAAACCCACAGAATATGGACACTATATTAGGCCCAGATTATTGGAATTTGTAATGCAGACACTGTTTGCAGATGTTCTACAGTATTGGTTACAGAACACCACAGATTATGGACACTAGATGTGGCCCAGATGATTAAAGTCTGTGGATGATGTACAGTATATGTCACTAATAGGTATAAAATAAAAATATCTTGCTGCTGTCAGACACACACAGTAGTCCTTAAAAGGACTTTGGGGTCTTTGAAAACCTTTTGTTAGTAAAAACAGCAAATGTCTCTCCCTGCACTATCTGTCCCTTCCGAAGCACTGTCCCTGAGACTGGAGGAGGTAAATAGATTGCTACCCTAAAACACACACACACAGAGTAGTCCTTAAAAGGACTTTTGGGTCTTGGAACAGCTTTCTCTGAATAAAAACTGTGAAAATCGCTCTCTACTTTGTCTTTCCCTTCCTACCCGATGCTCTCTCTGTCTACGTCTAAGCCTAACATGCGTCATTGGGTGCTATACAGCACCCGATGACACGTTCTGGCCAGCCAATCACTGTAATGCCAGCAGCCAACATGGCCACTGGCATTACAGTGAGGGAAGTACTTACCTGCACTTTTATTGGCTGCTTAAAACCTGCAAAACGTGCGGGTGGAGACTTGAGCATTTTGCATTTTGCTCGAGCACATGCAGTACTCAGCCGAGTACCACTCGTACCACCGAGTACCACATGTGCTGAGCATAGCGATGCTCTAGCCGTACAGATATTCGTCCGAGCATGCTCGCTCATCACTAATGGATATTAGTGTGATGAATGGATAGAAGACATGGATATCAGTGTGATGAATAGTGTTGATCACGAATATTCGAATTGCGAATTTTAATCGCGAATATCGACACTTCAAGAATTTGCGAATATTTAGAATATTCGTAATCGCGAATATTCGTTTTTTTGGAGGTACAAAAGTAAGGCTTTTCTCCCCCAAAACATGCTCTTCTATAATCTTCATAGTAACTGTAGAAATGTAATAACTTCTTATGACCATTGGGCAGCCACCAGGACACGGGATCGGCAGGGGGTTGAAGCGGCGACTACTGATTATTCTATTGTAGGATTCTTTCTGCCTATTTATGGATTTTTCCTCTCAGACATCCTCTTTAACATATTCCGGAGGATACTTTAGCTCCATCTTCATTGTGGAGACTTGTGTTTATTCTTCCCCTGATTCGTGGCTATTTGCAGTCAGATATTTCTGCTGCTTCCATAGAAGCTTCTATTCACAGATCACTTGTTCTGTAGAACAATACTGAGGCTCATAACCTGGGAAAGAACGTTCTTCTCCTCCGTGGAAAGCCATTGTCTCTGGTTAGCAGCCTTTTCAGTAAGAGGCTGCCACCTATGACAAGTCTGGAGAATAGGGCAGGTGTCCGAGACCCATAAATAACATCATGACGTCAATGAGTGCAAGTGACGGAAGGGTCCCGGATCACTGGGATATAGAGGAGCACCACCAATGAGGCCAGGTGAGGCGATCGCCTCAGACAGCACCAGGTGGGGGCAAGAGGGGGCAGCGGAGGGGCCATTGGCAATGAGCACTTTTCATTGTGGCAAAGGGGTTAGGTTACAAAATTTACATTTGGGGAAGGGGGGGCTTCTTCAGTTTTTGCCTCAGGCAGCAGAAAGGCTAGGTGCTCCCCTGCTCATGACCAGGCAATTATTACATGACAGCGACCTATAGGGGCACTAGACACACAGTTTTCTTTCTTCTGGATATTTTTCCAAGGAAACATTGTCCTGAAGCCTCCCTAACCCCTGGATCTTCACAAAGGAGAATCCAAACCTTCCAAGGGCCAAGACATGTCGAGACTAAAACCTGCCCCATTGTATGTTGTACTGTGCTGCTGACTAAACACTGTGTAGGATGTAAGGGACCCTGACAATGCCCCCCTGGTGTCTACAGCGGAACCTGTGTCCATTACTTGGTCTGTACTGACGTCTGCTGTGGCATAAACAACCTGACACTATCATCAAATGCTCTGATGAGTTGAGTTTTCGTATATGTTCTACATCGGGGATGCCCAACCTGCGTCCCTCCAGCTATTGCAAAACTACAACTCCCAGCATGCTTGGACAGCCTACAGCTATTAGGGCATGCTGCGAGTTGTAGTTTTGCAACAGCTGGAGGGCCGCAGGTTGAGCATCCCAGTTCTACATGTTCGATTTCCCTATTACGTATGTTTCATATTAGAGTCATTTAAAAATTGTACTTGAAATACTATGCCTGTCCACAAGGGGTGCTAGTGAGAGGAGACTTTCATGTCCATTGCAGTGAGTAATGCACCTTTTATCGATACATTTCCAGTACAAACACAGCATTCTTCTGAAGCTCCTGTGGATCGTGTCACAAAGTTTTGTCAAAATTTGCCATAAAAGCAGTCATGAAATCTCAATGTGCAATAAGTCTTCTGCTCCTTTGGCCCCTGTAATCCTGTTTGGTTAAGAAAACCCATTTTCAAATTCCTTGTAGACGTGTATGAACCCGATTTCTGCAGTTACACCAAACTTGTCAGCAGAGACAGCTAGTGAACAGATACCATTTTTTTCAGACATGGACACCCCCTTTTTGAAGACCCCATCCTTTCCTAAAGTAGCCATGCCCTCTTTTGAGATGCATCACCTCCCCCTCGGAGCATGGTTGGACATGGACACCAAGGCAGCAGATCCCAATGCCACATACAGTTACTGCTTTTCAGGGAGAAAGCAAAGATCTGCCAGGTCTTCCTGGAGTCAGGGTGGTCTCCTGTTTTTTCTGAGAGCCTCACTGATGTTCTAGCAAGTATCTGACACCCTTCCTCTACCTAAATTTCCAGAAAATCGCTTTCCATCTTTATCAGGTATACCAAGGGAGATGGGGACTGAAGAGCAGAATGAAGTAGGGACACCACCACAAAGTCATGAGTGGCGCTTGGTGTTGGTCATCCATCTTCTGTGTTGGGTTTTTCATGTTTCCAATCATCTTTTTCAAACAACCATCACTTTTTAATAACATGTCAACCATAAGAAATCTGTGATGGAGGAATCCCATGCAAATATGAACATAACCATATGTCTACCTGTGTTACAGCCATTGTGGCTTGGAATGCGGAATTTCGTTTCATGTTTGATGAGCTGGCTTGCTGGATATATAAGGCGTGTGATAGGCTTTCTGCAACATATCCCTCGGTGGGTATATAAGATGTGATAGGCTGTCTGCACACATATCCCTCGGGGGATATATAAGGTGTGATAGGCTGTCTGCACACATATCCCTCGGTGGGTATATAAGATGTGATAGGCTGTCTGCACACATATCCCTCTGTGGGTATATAAGGTGTGATAGGCTGACTGCACACATATCCCTCGGTGGGTATATAAGATGTGATAGGCTGTCTGCACACATATCCCTCGGGGGATATATAAGGTGTGATAGGCTGTCTGCACACATATCCCTCGGTGGGTATATAAGATGTGATAGGCTGTCTGCACACATATCCCTCTGTGGGTATATAAGGTGTGATAGGCTGTCTGCACACATATCTCTCGGTGGGTATATAAGATGTGATAGGCTGTCTGCACACATATCCCTAAGTGGGAATATAAAATGTGATAGGCTGTCTGCACACATATCCCTAAGTGGGAATATAAAATGTGATAGGCTGTCTGCACACATATCCCTCGGTGGGTATATAAGGTGTGTGATATGGCTGGATAGGCTGTCTGCACACATATCTCTCGGTGGGTGTATAAGGTGTGATAGGCTGTCTGCAAACATATCCCTCGGTCGGTATATAAGGTGAGTGATAGGCAGTCTGCACACCTACCCCTCGGTGTGTATATAAGGTGTGATAGGCTGTCTGCACACATATCCCACGGTGGGTATATAAGGTGTGATAGGCTGTCTGCACACATATCCCTCGGTGGGTATATAAGGTGTATGATAGGCTGTCTGCACACCTACCCCTCGGTGTGTATATAAGGTGTGATAGGCTGTCTGCACACATATCCCTCAGTGGGTATATAAGGTGTGTGATAGGCTGTCTGCACACATATCCCTCAGTGGGTATATAAGGTATGATAGGCTGTCTGCACACATATCCCTCGGTGGGTATATAAGGGGTGATAGGCTGTCTGCACACATATCCCTTGGTGGATATATAAGGTGTGATAGGCTGTCTGCACACATATCCCTCTGTGGGTATATAAGGTGTGTGATAGGCTGTCTGCACACATATCCCTCGGTGGGTATATAAGGGGTGATAGGCTGTCTGTACACATATCCCTCGGTGGGTATATAAGGTGGTGATAGGCTGTCTGCACACATATCCCTCGGTGGGTATATAAGGTGTGATAGGCTGTCTGCTCACATATCCCTCAGTGGGTATATAAGGTGTGTAATAGGCTGTCTGCACACATATCCCTCGGTGGGTATATAAGGGGTGATAGGCTGTCTGCGCACATATCCCTCAGTGGGTATATAAGGTGTGATAGGCTGTCTGCACACATATCCCTCGGTGGGTATATAAGGTGTGATAGGCTGTCTGCACACATATCCCTCGGTGTGTATATAAGGTGTGATAGGCTGTCTGCACACTTATCCCTTGGTGGGTATATAAGGTGTGTGATATGCTTTCTGCACACATATCCCTTGGTGGGTATATAAGGGGTGATAGGCTGTCAGCGCACATATCCCACGGTGGGTATATAAGGTGTGATAGGCTGTCTGCACACATATCCCTCGGTGGGTATATAAGGTGTGATAGGCTGTCTGCACACATATCCCTCGGTGGGTATATAAGGTGTGATAGGCTGTCTGCACACATATCCCTCAGTGGGTATATAAGGGGTGATAGGCTGTCTGCGCACATATCCCTCAGTGGGTATATAAGGTGTGTAATAGGCTGTCTGCACACATATCCCTCGGTGGGTATATAAGGTGTGATAGGCTGTCTGCTCACATATCCCTCAGTGGGTATATAAGGTGTGTGATAGGCTGTCTGCACACATATCCCTCGGTGGGTATATAAGGGGTGATAGGCTGTCTGTACACATATCCCTCGGTGGGTATATAAGGTGTGATAGGCTGTCTGCGCACATATCCCTCAGTGGGTATATAAGTTGTGATAGGCTGTCTGCATATGTATCCCTCGGTGGGTATATAAGGGGTGTGATAGGCTGTCTGCACACATATCCCTCGGTGGGTATATAAGGTGTGATAGGCTGTCTGCACACATATCCCTCGGTGGGTATATAAGGGGTGTGATAGGCTGTCTGCACACATATCCCTCGATGGGTATATAAGGGGTGATAGGCTGTCTGCACACATATCCCTCATTGGGTATATAAGGTGATAGGCTGTCTGCACACATATCCCTCATTGCTGTCATGTGCAAAAGGGGCAATTTATTACTTACAGGAAGGGGTGGTTATTGGCTTTTGGGCCCCGGGTGGCGGTATCTCTTAACCAGCACAGTGTGAACTGTTCTCTGCTGCTGTGGTGAAAGTGTATGCTGAGTGGACCCATGACACTATAAGCTAAGTTGTCTTCTCCGATGAGTCATGTTTTTTGCTTTATGGAAGAAGTACATTGGCATGTCAGGCAAGAGACATCAGAGAACAGATACCCTGCTGCCATTGCTGGGTGAACACAAGCTGGTGGGGGGGCAGAGTTATGGTCTGGGGAAGGTTCTAGTGGGATTCTCTGGGCCACTCATCAATGTGGAAGGCACTCTCCACCATTTTGGGTGTCAATCTATCCTTGCAGATCACATACACCCAGTCATGCCCATAGTCTCCCCTGGGGCGTACAGAATCTTCCAGCAATACAATGCGACATGTCACACTGCTAGAAATGTCCAACATTGGTTGGAAGAGCATGAGCTATACTTCCAGGTACTACCCTGGCCCCCTAATTTCTAATTGAGCAGCTGTGGGACCACCTCGATGGTCGTGTTCGCTCTATGGATCCTCCCCCACCACCTGTGGCCACCTACCAGTACTTTATGGAGTCACTCCGGGTCTGTGTAGCTCCTGTCCGTGCTGTACACTGAGCATACTCTGGATATTAGTTGCTGCTCAGAATAATGGCGCTCGACTGTGTGGTCTATGTAGTATAGTGTAATTTGGCATTGTATTGCAGTATTATTTGGTCTGTGCTGTGTGGACACTGTATGGTAGTATTATTTAGCATTGCATGATAATATTATTTGGGCTTCAGTGTGTGGGCACCATATGGTAGTATTATCTTGTGTTGCATCGGCAGTAGTATTTGGGCTGTGTTGTGTGGGTACTATGTGGTTGCAGTACTTTGGTATAAATATTTGAGTATAAGGTCTGTAGTCTGTAGACAGTGTATATATGGTGGTCGGGCCCTTCTTTACTTGCTGTCCTGGACCCCATTCTTATGTAACACAGATAATGGCTCCACACCTCGCACTATACCGGCGTATACCTCATGGACGTACGTGGGAGGAGAGCAGGATGTCCCCGCAGTGCATGTGGATGGGCTGAGCAGTAATTTCGCCTTGTACGCTGTAGCTGGAGGCGTCTGTTCAGGCGTCTGTTGTCACCTGCGCAGCCTGTGTCCTCCTGCTGCATCCAGGAAACACAAAGGCCGTAATAATGACTGCCAAAGAAAATCCTGTGTCGGCGAAACGTGACCCCAACTGCAGCGAGGCGTGTGCTCATAACACACAGGAACGACACTGCTGCGCACAAACAGTAAAATACCACCATCTAGGCAGGCCACCTCCCCTGACCACCGCCCTGACATATTGTGCTCCATGATGGGGACATTTCTCACTTTTTTGCCGGAATGTGTAGTAATAGTGTGGTGTGAGGGGTGCGATGTGACGGTGGAGGCGTTCACGGCGGGTGAGCCATATATTATGTGAGGCAATTAATTTCTCATTTGTTTCCCTGATTGTCAATCTGATAATTGGACATAATCCACTTCACTGATAAATCGAGCTTATTGTGTAAAGGACTTGGACTGACTTCTGCTTGGAGACAATGAGGCTCAGTAGCAGAGCGAGGACACGGAACGTACCGTAGGCTGACAGTGCCTCAGGGGGCCAGGAGGCTACAAAAAGCAAGCAGAGGTGCTGCAGTCAGTCATTGACCTGCTGGAGGCGGACAGGACACCGGTGGCTCCCATGAGGAGTTATAGAGAGGGATAAGAAGAGCTAGGACTCAGAACACAGACAATAAAGAACTGGAGTACAACCACTGAGGGCCCACGAGTCCAGCACATACTGCCATACTGAGGATACTCTGAATCAGCTGTGTGGACAATGAACACCCCCTACCCAAGAAATCGTGCCCAGCATCTCCATGGACAAGGACCACCAATGAACTGGAGGACCACCGCTGCTGTCTTACTGCTAGTTCTGGGTGAGTAACCTAAAGAATCCTGTGTGATAGCGAGTGCTGTCTCCAATGATACAAGGCAACCAACATGTCTCAGCAGGGCTGACCGTAGGGGGTGGCCAAGTGGACAATTGCCCCCCAGTGCCCTATTTTCTCAGGGGCTTGCGGTCAAGTACAGGGAATTACCAATCCCCCTTTCAGTGGCCCAAACTGCCATGAAATATAAAAATAAACCCTGCTACTATAGACCACCAGAGAAGCTACAGTGAACACTTTTGCTAGCTTAGACCACCAAGGGTTTGAAAATGTCCGATGGGGCCGACACCATGAAGAAATATCAGAATACAAATCTATACAGTCCAGGGAGGTTATCTATGCAGGCTGGGGAGGTCATCTATACAGTCCGAGGAGGTCATCTATACAGTCCTGTGAGGTCTCCCTAGAGGTCATCTATACAGTCCGGGGAGGTCATCTATACAGTCCAGGGAGGTTATCTATGCAGGCCGGTGAGGTGTCTCTGGAGGTCACCTATACAGTCCGGGGAGGTCATCTATACAGTCCAGGGAGGTCATCTATACAGTCCAAGGAGGTCATCTATACAGTCCTGTGAGGTCTCCCTAGAGGTCATCTATACAGTCCGGGGAGGTCATCTATACAGTCCAAGGAGGTCATCTATACAGTCCTGTGAGGTCTCCCTAGAGGTCATCTATACAGTCCGGGGAGGTCATCTATACAGTCCAGGGAGGTTATCTATGCAGGCCGGTGAGGTGTCTCTGGAGGTCACCTATACAGTCCGGGGAGGTCATCTATACAGTCCGGGAGGTCATCTATACAGTCCAAGGAGGTCATCTATACAGTCCTGTGAGGTCTCCCTAGAGGTCATCTATACAGTCCGGGGAGGTCATCTATACAGTCCTGTGAGGTCTCCCTAGAGGTCATCTATACAGTCCAGGGAGGGCATCTAAACAGTCCAGGGAGGTCATCTATACAGTCCTGTGAGGTCTCCCTAGAGGTCATCTATACAGTCCAGGGAGGGCATCTAAACAATCCACGGAGGTCATCTATACAGTCTGAGGAGGTCATTTATACAGTCCGGGAGGTCATCTATACAGTCCGGGGAGGTCATCTATACAGTCCAGGGAGGCATCTAAACAGTCCACGGAGGTCATCTATACAGTCTGAGGAGGTCATCTATACAGTCCGGGGAGGTCATTTATACAGCCCAGGGAAGTCATCTATACAGTCCTGTGAGGTCTCCCTAGAGGTCATCTATACAGTCCAGGGAGGTCATCTATACAGTCCGGGAAGGTCATCTATACAGTCCAGGGAAGTCATCTATACAGTCCTGTGAGGTCTCCCTAGAGGTCATCTATACAGTCCATGGAGGTCATCTATACAGTCCAGGGAGGTCATCTATACAGTCCAAGGAGGTAATCTATACAGTCCTGTGAGGTCTCCCTAGAGGTCATCTATACAGTCCAGGGATGGCATCTAAACAGTCCACGGAGGTCATCTATACAGTCTGAGGAGGTCATTTATCCAGTCCAGGGAGGTCATCTATTCAGTCCAGGGAGGTCATCTAAACAGTCTGAGGAGGTCATTTATACAGCCCGGGGAGGTCATCTATACAGTCCATGGAGGTCATCTATACAGTCCGGGGTGGTCATCTATACAGTCCAGGGAGGGCATCTAAACAGTCCACGGAGGTCATCTATACAGTCGGAGGAGGTCATTTATACAGTCCGGGGAGGTCATCTATACAGTCTGAGGAGGTCATTTATACAGTCCGGGGTGGTCATCTATACAGTCCAGGGAGGTCATCTATTCAGTCTGAGGAGGTCATTTATACAGTCCGGAGAGGTCATCTATACAGTCCGGAGAGGTCATCTATACAGTCCAGGGAGGTCATCTATTCAGTCCTGTGAGGTCATTTATACAGTCCGGAGAGGTCATCTATACAGTCCGGGGAGGTCATCTATACAGTCCAGGGAGGTTATCTATACAGTCTGAAAAGGTCATTTATACAGTCCAGAGAGGTCATCTATACAGTCCATGGAGGTCATCTATACAGTCCAGGGAGGTCATCTATACAGTCTGAGGAGGTCATTTATACAGTCCGGAGAGGTCATCTAAACAGTCCATGGAGGTTATACAGTCTGAGGAGGTCATCTATACAGTGCGGGGAGGTTATCTATTCAGTCCAAGGAGGTCATCTATACAGTCTGGGAGGTCATCTATACAGTCCGGGGAGGTCATCTATACAGTCTGAAGAGGTCATTTATACAGTCCAGGAAAGTCTCCCTGAAGGTCAACTATACAGTCCAGGGAGGTGATCTATACAGTCCGGTGATGTCTCTCTGGAGGTCAACTATACAGTCCAGGGAGGTCAACTATACAGTCCACGGAGGTCATCTATACAGTCCACGGAGGTCATTTATACAGTCCGTTGGGGTCTCCATGAAGGTCAACTATACAGTCCAGGGAGGCCATCTATACAGTCTGGGGGGGTCATCTATAAGGTCCGTTGAAGTCTCCCTGGAGATCAACTATACAGGAAAGTCATCTATACCATCCAGGGAGGTCATCTATACAGTTCAGGGGTTATATATACAGTTCAGGGGTTATATATACAGTCCAGGGGTCATCTATGCAGTCTGGTGAGGTCTGTATAGATGACCTCTCCGGACTGTATAAATGACCTCTGCAGTTACCTCGCTATAATTTATTTTTTTCTGGTTACTCAGGAAAATGTGAGACATTTGTGCTTTTGTTTTTTGCTAAATTTTGTGTTTACAATCAGATTATAAACAGATTATAACTTCTTCATATATTCATTCTCCAGGTATTGTGATGAAAACAGCTGCAGGTATCTATCTCATATCTATCTATCTATCTGTATATCTATCTATCTATCTATCTATCTATCTATCTCATATCTATCTATCTATCCTATTATCTATCTATCTCATATCTATCTGTATATCTATCTATCTATCTATCTATCTATCTATCTCTCTATCTCTCTATCTATCTCTCTTCCTTATATCTCTCTTCTTTATATCTATCTCACTCTTATCAAATTCAAAAAAGCTTTATTGGCACGTCCAAGTAAAACATTTAGCATTGCCAAAGTAAAAGAGTATACAAGCTATTGTGGAGTGGGGTCTGATGTGGGGATTAAAGGGGGTTAAAGGGGCACTATAGGGGTATAATAGTCCATGGTGTCTCAAAATGTAGTGGGCAGCAAATGGGTGGGGCGGGGTTGTAGCGGCAGTATTGGGGCATAGCAGTCCATGGTTTCTCATCTTCCTCTCAGTTGGTGGAAGGTGGAGACATATTGGGCAGCAATCTCCACAGTGGACTCCTCTTCGCCCAGTAGGATGTAGAGCTCCCTCTGTTCATCTATGGAAGTGAGGTCCAGGATATGAGTGAAGAGTCTGTGGAAGTAAGCGGCCCCCTGCACACAGTGCTGGCACAGTCTGCTCTCCCGTGGCTTGTATGTCTGCCGGTGCCGCCCCGTCTCCAGGCTGTGGGCGCTCAGTCTGTACAGGCTCAGGGTCTGTCTGTGTTTGGGGTGGGGTATCCTCTCCAGGTAGGGCGCCATGGTGTAGTCCCTTTGCAGTGATTTGTATATGGTGAGTTTCTGGGAGGTGTTTATTTCGCTTCTCCATTCCTCTATGTATCGCTCTCTTTATTTGTGCTTTGTTCAGGGAACGTTGGAGGTTTTGGCTGGACAGACAGCTGACACTCGGTTGGAGGGCCAGGGTTTGCTCTGGGCCCTGTGGCTCAGCCAGGCTTCGTGGTGGCAAGAGCTGGGGCTGCTGCTCTATATGTGCGCCCAGAATGATATAGCCCTCTTCTGCACGGTGAGCCATACTGGAAACCTGCGCAGCTCTGCCCGGCACGCCATGTTGGAGGTATTTGCAAAACTCCAGAAGGTCTCTGTTGGGCTGGAATTCCACTTTGACTGGTCTGGATAGGTGGCTGGGACCCACACCTCACTGCCGTAGAGCAGGATCGTGGCGATGACACCGTCAAATATTTTCAGCCAGACCCTCACTGGTGGTTTGGGTTGGTACAGTTGCCGACTGATGGCGTAGAAGGTTCTGTAGGATTTTCCTTTCAGGGTTTCTATTGCTGCTTTGAAGCTTCCTGATTGGCTAAGCTCCAGCCCCAGGTAGGTGTAGCTGTTGGTGTTCTCCAGTGTGAAGCCATTTAATGTGAGGGAGGAGATGGGGGCTTTATTCTGGCCCTTCCTCTGGATCACCATGACTTCTTTGGATTGATGGGTAGTGCCCATGTCTTGGAGGCCTCTCTCTGTTGGGGACAGAAGCAGGAGGTCATCGGCGTACATCAGGAACTTCACCTTGCAGTCATGCAGGGGGAGGCCTGGTGCCGAGAAAGCCTCCAGAGCTCCAGCTAGTTCAGTGATGTAGATATTAAAGAGTGTTGGGCTCAGGCTGCAGCCATGTCTGACCTCTCGGGCCTGCTGGAATATGCCATCTTCCTCCCATTCACCTTCATGCTGCATTGGCGACTGGTGTATGAGCTCTTGATGACATCATTCGTTCTCCCTCCTATTCCGCTCTCGAAGATTTCAGGAACAGGCCCAGGTCAAACGCCTTCTTAAAGTCCACAAAGCAGGCAAATATTTTTCCACGTTTGGTATTGTGGACGTGTGTCTTGATGGGACTGTTTGTTCTTAGGTCTTTTGAGATTGGTCTGTTTCAGGCCTGCTAATCCTGCCATGGTGTACAGGATGTTATTGAAGCCCTTCACTGCCCGGGTGACCCCTTGTTGGTCTGACTCATAGAAGCTCATATAAAAGTTTGTGAGCAGTTCTTTGATTTCAGGTCGGTTGGTCACATTGGTGCATTCGGTGGCAGACTGGCTGACCCATTTAAAGGATGGTGGCAGATTGTAGAGACCGGACTGATGGGGCTGGGTGGGTGGCTTGTTGGTGGAGCTCATGTGCAGCTGGATCTGGTTATGGTCTGACTGGTGTGTCTCATGGGTGACTATGAAGGCGTTTATGTCTGCTGGGTCTACGTCTGGTCTGTGATGACATAGTCCACCACACTGCTGCCCACATGGGAGTTTAGTCTGAACCGTCCTAACGAGTCACCCCGATACGCCCGTCCATTATGTACAGACCCAAGCTCCGACACAGGTTCGGCAGAGCTTTCCCGCTCATGTTAACAACTCTGTCATAGCTGTTTCTTATTGTCTGTACAGAGTCCAGGTCGTGGGTCTCGCCCCGAAGGATGTATGTGTTTCCGTCAGAGGTCAGATAGTCCTTCTCTGTGCCAGTTCTGGCATGGAGGTGACCGCAGATCAGCACCCTGCCCCAGGACTGGAATTGGGCAGCCTCCCTTTGTAGGACCTCATTTACATCAGGGTTGCAGTAGGGGGACTCTGAGGGGGGGTGTATGCTGCACAGAAGTAGATGTCAAATGTCTCCTCATTTGATAGCTTTCACGTGCTCTTTAAGCTCCTCCTTGTACCATATTAATATGCCTCCTGACGGCGGCCCAGTTTGGTGGCCTTGCTTTTTTGGGCAGAGAGGAAATATTCCTTGTAGCCCTTGGGTGCTAGGGATTCATCCTCTGCCTGGGTCCATGTCTCCAAAATGATTTGGATCTCAATGTTTTTCAGTCTTTCTTTAAAGTCTGATCTTAAGATTTGGAAACAAAAGCTGAAGCCCCTGGATATTCCATCTGCTCATAATAAGGGATGTCATTGTCAGTCGGTAACCTTGTAATGAGCGCCATTTTCATCGGATGTAGCAGGTTGTTTTGAGGGTTGCACTAGTTTGGTACAGAGTGGGCTGAGCAGGGTTCTTATTTCCGCCATGCCGCTGTTCTCTGTTGCGGTGTGTTGCCGGTGGTTTCCTATACCTCTGCAATCTTTGTGGACTGGGTCTCGGGTAATTGTTTCCTGTCTAGTACCAGGTCCTTAAGTTCTTTGGGCAGATGTCTCACTCATTGTTTATCACTGTGCTTGTCGTCATACAGGTGATGGAATGTAATTTCCGGGTGTTGTGCCAGTTTGATATTTGGTACTTGTGTTATATTGGTGACCAGCTCGGTGCTGATCTGCTGGGTTATACTGGGGGAGACGTCTTTCCTTGGGAGCAGGGCAGACATGATTCTTTGTGCTGGGTAGCCTTTGCTAACTGTGACAGTTTGTTGGTGGAGCCCTCTTGCTGCATATCATTTGTGGTGGTGTGTAGGATGAGGTGAGTAGGGTCAGTGAAATACGGATTATTAATCACCTCCGCGGCTTGTGTAAGGGTTGAGCAGCGGATTTTTGTGACCTGTTTCCTCTTTGTGTTGAGGTACAGGGTGATTTATTACCGCAATTTGTTCTCTGTTTAGGTGTGGTTTCTGGGGTGTTGGTCGGTTTGTTTGTGGGGTTCCTGTGACTCTGGCTGTCACCAGTCTCTGGTAAGTTCATTTTGGGGTGTGCGCTGTGTGTTATGGCATGCACCTGCACAGCACTAGTGATGGTGCCTGCATTTTGTGGGGCCTCTTTCAGCTTTTGGGGTTGGTAGAATCTTTTCAGTTGGGTTGTCTCCTCTCTGAGCCGGGCATTCTCTTGTTTGAGTGTTAAGGGACATCTGGATGTCATGCAGGCTGCACTGTCCTCAGACTTCAGCCGGGCCATCTCTTCTCTTAGCTGGTCGCTGCCATTTATCACTTTTGGGCTTTTTCGAAACTCTTCCTTTAATAGAGTAAGGTCTATTTCCAATACTGAGAGGCCGTCTCTGAGTGTCTCCAGAGAGGGGTGTGAGGTACAGGGGCCCGGTGCAGACTTGTGCCTGGAGACCATCTGTGCTGGAGCTGAGCCATCGGTTGGGTTATTGTCCCTGATGGTCTTTACTTGTTGTTTTATGGGCGAAGAGCTGCTGGAATTTCTCTAGTCTGGGATCAGCTCCATGGTGGTGCCGTTATTGTAGACGTTGATGGTCAGGAAGGTTTCACCGTTACTATGTTTTACCTTGATCTGCTTCCCACTGTTAATCCCACATTTTGTGACGTTCTTGTACTGACCACACGGTGTCAGACCAGAGTGTCAGACCAGAGTGTCAGACCAGAGTGTCAGACCAGAGTGTCAGACCTGGCTCCATGGCACTCTGTATAGAATAACAAATTTGTTTTCTCCCTCTGGGCTTTGCATAATTAGGGCCTTTTTTATGGCCTTGGATCTGGCTGTGCTTGGGAAAGTTATGTCTGACTTATCTGTCATCTATCTATCTAATATCTTTCTTTCTTTCTTTCTTTCTTTCTTTTCTCTCTCTTTCTTTCTTTCTTTTTTTTCTCTCTCTCTCTCTCTTTCTTTCTTTCTTTCTTTCTCTTTCTTTCTTTCTTTCTTTCTTTCTTTCTTTTTTTCTCTCTCTTTCTTTCTTTCTTTCTTTCTTTTTTTCCCTCTCTTTCTTTCTTTCTTTCTCTTTCTTTCTTTCTTTTTTTCTCTCTCTTTCTTTCTTTCTTTCTTTCTTTCTTTTCCCTCTATGTTGTCTCTTCAGAGCCTGAATTCTATATTTTTTCCTTTAAGGTAGTGCCCAGCATTCATTCTTGCCGCGTGTTGTGGGTGGACAGGACGCTGCGCCCCGGGGGAGGCCCTGGCAGGCTGCTCTGTTATATAAGAACTCTTCTGTCTGTGGAGCGTCTCTGATCTCCCAGGACTGGGTGGTGACGGCAGCGCACTGTGTGGTGTAAGTTGTTTTCCTTCCTACAAAATTCCCTACTGAACCCTGCGCTCCTCCCTGATCCTTAGGGGGTAATTTATTATACTGAGCTACGCCTACATTTAGTGTGATACTTTTATCTTCAGGGGTCGATCCTTTTGCCTCCCTCTATTATTATTATTTGACAGTTTTACATTTGTCAAAATTTGCATCAGGAAAACTCTGTAAGCCATAATTAGTCTCCCACTGCTGTCTCTGATAACTTTACTTGTAATACCACTCCTGGCCACTTGGTGAGCTCTTCAAATAAAAGATGTCTGGGAGCCACATGCAGCAGCTTGTACATCGCTGCTCGCCACCACCCTGTGGTAGGAACACTTATCACAGTAGACTTGTTGTATCTAGAGTCTTATAAACATGATCTCCACTCATGGTGCCCAGCACAATTACCTAATCTTTTGGTATCTCACATTAATCTTCCTTTTTCCCTGTTTTTTTGTTTTTTACTTCAGTGGCAAAACTCGTAGCAAACTTCAAATTCTGTTGGGAGTTCTGAACCTCACGGATACAGGTCCTACAAAGCTTTCTGTGGCAGTGAAAAAAGTCATCATCAACCCGATATACAATGGAGGTGTCACCAGTGGAGACCTGGCGCTGCTAGAGCTGGAGATGCCTGTGAACTTCAATGACAATATCCGGCCAATTACTCTTCCATCCCAAGACCAGGAGTTCCAGAATGGGATGATGTGCTGCCTGACCGGCTGGGGCTATACTGCTGAGAATGGTGAGAATTCCAAAAATCAGATTTAATTGAGATGGAAAGACCCTAAGGCTGTTTTTGTACAGTTCCTTCTTCATAAAGTCGTGTCTATATCCTACCACCCAATGTTCTAGATATCCTTTCTGAACATCCACAAAGGTTTCAAACTCACTTTAGGTCCTGAAAGGGTTCAGATAAGACGGTAAATCTCTGGGAGAGGTGGAACATCCAGACGGCTGCTATCTTATTGCAGCTTTTCAGACCTGTGGGGAAAGTTGTAGAAAAAGTGGATTTCTTTCCAGTTCCTTTCATAGCACCCCCATATTCTGTAGTGGTGTATGTAGGCTGTGATCAACCACATCTCCTTACCCAATGACTAGCACGATTGGATTTTATCATATAGACACTAGGGCTAGGTTCATGGAAAGCCAATTAACCAAAGATCATGTGAAGAACCTAAAAACTTCATGTACATTTTGACTTTGGTTGGTTTTCACATGCCATGTCTATAAAAAAAACAGAGGTTGATGATCTGACAATGCTCGTTGGGTAATTTGATGTATCCTCACAGTACAATCCTGAGAACAAGAGGGCCAAGCCCGGTTCCTTGCAGAGAGAGAGAAAGAGGGCACCCGTTCTCAGGATTAGTGGAGGTCCTAGTGGTCAGATTCCCATCAGATCAGACCACAATAATAGCAGTCTTTGGAGGGAACGTCTCAAGAATAAGGTAAGAACGGAGTAGAGTCCAGGTCCTATCCAGGGTAGCCATCCTGATTTATATATATTTTTTTTCTGGACAACTTATCAAAGAATTACCAGAAGAAAACCATTTCCTAGACAAATTGTAAAACCCTGATGCTTCATGAAGACTATATGTTAACATTTGTTTCGAGGCTATGGAATGGTCTCCTTTTTATCGACTGTCCAAGAATTTGGAAAATCTGTTTCTATCCTGTGCTTTATACAGAGAAGCTCTTGTGTGCTTAGTATTAATCTGTCTTGTGTTTGGTTTCAGTGCCACAGACGGCTCCACGCACTTTACAAGAGGTCGAGCTTCCTCTCATCAATTCTACTAACTGTGATAAAATGTTCCAAGCAGCACGGAATGCAAGCCATCGCCCTGATCTTGTAAAAGAAGACATGATCTGTGCAGGCTACCCTGAAGGCAAAAAAGACGGCTGCCAGGTGAGCAAGCCTCATCTCTATGGGGTCATAGTCCAAACTGTCTATTGCCTACTCCTAGAATGGATTTAACCTTCTAAATATTGTGCTCTACAGGGGGATTCTGGGGGACCCTTAGCTTGTCCATCTGATGAATCCTGGTTTCTGGTTGGAATCATGAGTTGGGGTGATGGTTGCGCCCAGCCACAAAAACCTGGAGTCTATACAAAAGTCAGCAGCTTTTCCTCCTGGATACAAAAGACGACAGGTGCTACCACAATTTCAGAGTTAAAAACCACCGCTGCAACGACTAAGAATGTGAACACAGTCATTACACAGAACCTGACAGTACAATCTCAGGCTTTCACCTTGTCGGAGGTGACCAATCAAGAAACCACCTCAGCTGGAAGGAGACTCCAAATATCAATCGGCCTTTTTATCATGGTGATTGCATTGACGGGAATTGTGAATGTGGCAAGAGAAGAATTTCTCTGTCTGTAAATGATTTATTACTATATAACTGATTGAAGACTCGAATGTCACATGAAAATGAAGAAAAGTGTCTACAATAATCCTTCATGTCTCACTAAGAAGGTTCCTAAGAGATCTCCATATATCAAAGATCCATGAAAATTATCTCCCCAAAAATCTTTTAAAAAAAACTATAAACTAATGAGGGCAATCATTATAAGTTACCAATCCCTGAGGGGAAGAGGTATGCTCCTGGGGAACATCCTAACCCAACTGATGGCTGATCCATCCACACACAGTTGTCTACGCTGGCAGTGTGCCCTTCGCCCCAGACACTTGGCGGCAGGGGGTGAATGTCTGGTCTGTGGAGCTTTTTGGGTTGTTTTATAAGCTCAGATGAGTAAAACCTTAATTCAACCAGTTTTTCTGTGAACCTGGCCACCCATTCTGTGAAACAATAAACAATATTTGAGACTTTTTTGTGTTATTCCTGTGCCACTTGGTTAATCCTGAACCATTAAGTTGGGGTACTCTGCAGACGATTGTAATATAAATATCTGATACAAGTGAGGAATAGAGATCTGAGAACTGATTTGTCCTGGGACTCTTGCCTCGGACTAACCAGGCAGACCAAAGAGGGGGGGGGGGGGCAGTAGTAGATATCTTTCGTAAGACAAACCTCATGCTCCTTATATTTTTGATGGAACAAGCTTTAATCCGAACAAAATAAAAGTCAAACAAAGTGTCAAACCCTAAAAAAGTAGGGGTAAAATACTACACTCGATATATCAACTGAAGCCATGACGAGGAGTCTGACCTCAACTGACTATCCTAAAAGAAACAAAAACTCTGATGGTGTCACTGATGGGCACTGTGACCTGACCCTAGCGTTGGAGTCATAGACACCACTAGTGCTACCAGAGATGACCTTACAACATAAGCAAGCCCATGTGTGGGGGACCTGGACTCTACCAACCGCAGTACCACTTCACATTAGCGGACACTACAGTCATGGTTGCTAGAGAAGAGAAAGTGAGAACCATTGCTGCAAACTATTTGCTTAGCTCAGGCTTGGACATCTGGGAAGAGTTTTTGTACTTTGTGCAGATATTTGCTGGATGTACTACAACTCCTATATGGTGCACAGGAAAGAGAGATTTTTATTAATCTGGCCTGGTTACTGACTCTCCAATTACCACATGCTGGTTATTGCACCATTTTAAGACTTACCTTCCACCCACATGGACATCCTCTTGCTCCTCCAACTCTGTCTGATTCCTCTTCCTCCTCCTCAAGTGGCAGCACCTCCTCCCCCATGGGAGTTTCTCATTGTGGGTCCCCAACAGTTACAAGACCACGTATTGCACGAGCGTGAGTGTCTCTTCAAAAATACATGTGAAGGGGGTGAGGGACAACTGAAGCATGAATGGCAGAGCTGCCACTGCCAGACCTGGAAACAACAGATGCTCCCTGCTGAGGCGGTCCTGTGTATGACCAAATTGTTCATGGCTTTCCGCTGCTCGTACAGACGCTCGAGCATGTGCATGTTGGATTCCAGTGAGTTGGGACGTTGCGCATTAAGCGGTGTAGCTGCAGACCATTTAGATGCTTCAAATCCAGGAAAGAGTTCCTCACCACGTGAGAATGGCTGAAAAGAGGGACAGTCTTCTGTGCACTGCCAGTACCTTGCTCAAGCCATGAAAAAGCCATGCAAGGAGCATGTGTTATTTTGCCCAGGTCGCTGACCACCTTGCCCAAATAGAGTCGGCAGGTGACAGACAGTAGGATGTTTGCTGCTTGATGTACTTTTGCCGGTGTGCAGAGACGTAGCTATACAGGAAGCAGGGAAACAGCTGCTTTGGGACCAAAACTCAAAAGGGGCCCATCCAGGAGGAGGACTAAAACACTTTATTGCTGAAAGGGTCTATCACAGCTATATTACAGTGGAGGGTCTATTTCTTATAAAGCTTTAAATTTCAAATATATAGACAGAAGGTTGTAGCTTGTGTGGAGTGGACTTTGGACTGTAGTGTAGCTGTAATGTGTTTATATTGCAGTCCAAGGTCTCTATGCGTTAGGAGGCACATTGAGGGAGAACTATTTTGCTGACACATAGCTTTGACTCTTCAGATAAGATAACAAATGTGTAGCTAAGACTCGTGTCTCTCTATCATTGGATAAATTTAAACATCATGTCATTGGACTAAGACTATATATGTTTCATATACCCAATAAACATCAGAGTGGCATTGTATACCAGAATCGTATCGTGTGTCAATGCTGCTCTCCTAGCGCTAGAAAAGAATCAAATCAAGCTGAATACCGAAGTCTAGTACCAGGGGTACCAACTACCAATAAGAGGGGAAGAAATGAATATTCCTAACAATCTGGGGGCTCTGTCCGGGATCGAGAAGGTCATCCTCGGGTCTGGTGAGAAGAGACACCAATTTTGTCCTCTGGCCGATCCGAGGGCACTGGCCACGTCTCGGAGTAAGTACAGAGTTTTTTGTATCCGGGATACATAGATAGGTACTCAGGGAGTACCCAGTATTGTGTCAGGGACACATATGATACAACTCAGGGAGTTGTAAACAGTTCAGGGAACTGTCAGATTAGGTACTCAGGGAGTACCCAGTATTGTGTCAGGGACACATAAGATACAACTCAGGGAGTTGTATACAGTTCAGGGAACTGTCAGATAGGTACTCAGGAGTACCCAGTATTGTGTCAGGGACACATAAGATACAACTCAGGGAGTTGTATACAGTTCAGGGAACTGTCATAGGTACTCAGGAGTACCCAGTATTGTGTCAGGGACACATACGATACAACTCAGGGAGTTGTATACAGTTCAGGGAACTGTCATAGGTACTCAGGGAGTACCCAGTATTGTGTCAGGGACACATACGATACAACTCAGGGAGTTGTACACAGTTCAGGGAACTGTCAAGTTAGGAATTTAGGGAAGTCCAGTAACAAGGAAAGCGTACTTCAGAGGGCTTGACTTCACAGAAGGTTTCACAGCTTGATTTGATTCTTAATAAGATAATTATAGAAGTTTTGAATGATAAGTTGTTTGATAATTGTAGAAGTTTTGCATGATAAGTTGTTTTGTCTAACATACTTATATAAGGGGAAGTGACAGGCTGGGTGGTAAGTGTACAGCTGTCGTCCCAAGACTAACATTCTGTTTTGCTATTGCTGTTTTGAATTCTGTTTGTAAGAAAATAAGTTTTGATAATGAGTAGTCAAAAATCTAAGACAGAATACCCTAAACCAGAACCAGGAGAAACATGTAAATAATATGTTGCCCGAGTCAGTCCTACAAATTATTACCTTGTTAACCCATGGGTAGATAATTTGGCAGGATGGACAGAGGCAATGGAAGTGGTAGACCCCTTTCCCAGGGAAGGAGACAATAGCATATATCACATGGACATGGTCAAGGGTCTATGCTTAGGCAACACTGCCGCCTGGCCATATTTTGAACCTGACCCTTCATGGGATATGGATTATATGGAGACAGGAGGAGAACAATGGCTAGAGATAGCTCCCCACTGGTAGGACCCCAACATGTGCAAGACAAAAGGTTTAAAAAGATCAAAAGACGATAGAAAACTACATGAGATACAGACTAAGAAGGAAAATGATAAAAAACATCAGATGTATCCCCCACCTTCCTATGTACATAAAATTAACTGTTTAGCGCTCAGGATTTAATAGCAGCCAGTCACATAATAGCAGGACACGCAGTTAATAAACAACCCCCACCCCCAATTGTATTGAGATATAATTTAAGGAACAAGGGAAAAGTGGAAAAGGATAGTGAGATAAGGGGACCTGAGACATCCATGCCTTTTTTGACAGTTGGTAATCAACTGATGAAAAAGGCTTTGGACATAGATGACCTTAATAAAATTATTAAACACTGCCCCAAGCCTACTGTGGCTCCGTCTGGCACAGTGGCTTATTTAAAGAAAGCCTGTAAAGGGAGAAATATGCGACAGACAGCAGGAATAACCGCTGTTATAACTGTGGACAGGAGGGACATTGGGCTAGACAGTGCACAACACCCAGGAGAGACACGCAGAATAGGGGAGCACACAGCAAACAACAGCCCATGACACAAAGGGGACAGAATACAGATAGACAGGGTACGCAGACTCAGCCCAGGTTCCCCATTGATTGAAATCATCAACAACCCTACTGACGGGGCCCGGAGGGAGTCACCCCAGCTTTCACACAGGTCACCACCCACTGGAAAGATACACCGATTATTTTGCTTATAGTTGCGGGAAGGAAGGTAGGATTCATGGTAGACAGCGGCGCCACCTCCAGTGTGTTTAACAAAGACATGTACAAGGGACCTTTAAGAAAGTCTGACCCCTCTATGGGAATCAACGGGGTATTAACTAAAACATATAAAACGAGTGTCCTCCCAATAGAGACAGTGGACAGTGAATACATTACGGACCATACTTTCAGCATCATACCAGACTGCCCTGTAAGTTTATTAGGAAGGGACTTGTTTGTGAAGTTGGACTTGGCAGTGACAGTAAAAAAATGACGGACTAAGTATTCACTCAGCCACCATGCCCATAGTGACCCCGGCTATATGTACTTTTGTTAGTTTATAGGACCACCCTGAGCTAGGAGACATAAACCCTTCACTATGGTCACAGGGCGACTATGACACGGGCCTGATTGATTGCACACCTTATCAAGCCAATCTTAAACCAGGTGCTACACCGGTGTATCAAAAGCAATACCCACTGTCCAAGGAAAAGATTGAGGGTCTACGGCCAATGATAGAAGAATTTCTGAGGAGAAATCCTTGAGGAGGTGATTTCACCTTACTCCACCCCTATCAATCCTGTGACAAAGGCAGATGGTACTACCCGCTTTGTCCAGGATTTGAGGGCAATCAACAATCTCATTGTGCCCATAGCCTCAGTGGTTCCTGATGTCACAACTATCCTTTCCTCCATCCCCGCGGAAGCCGTTTGTTTAATAAGAGTACTATTTTGATTTTTCCTTTGAGGGACGTCAACTGACCTGGGGTAGAATGCCACAGGGGTATGCTGATTCACCAGTTGTGTACAGCATTGTCCTCCAAGCCACTTTGAAACCCTGGCACTCCCCAAGGTTCCATCCTGATGCAGTATGTTGATAATCTACTGTTGTGCAGCATGTCAGTGGAGGCAAGTGTACATGATGGTATATCCTTGTTGAAATGGTTGTCAGAATGTGGTCATAAAGTGTCGTTAAAGAAACTGCAGTGGTGCAAAAAGCAGGTTGAATACTTGGGCTTTGTCCTCACACAGGGGGAAAGAAGAATCAGTCCCGGGAGAATCCAGTCTATTGTGGGTCTGGTCACCCCACACCAAAAAGGAAATGCTGTCCTTTCTTGGTATGATAAACTACTGTAGACAATGGATCCCCGACTGTTCTTATTACAGAAATATTTTGAGGCAAGCCACTCTGGAAGAATCCCCAGAGCTAATAAGATGGTCAAAAGGAATGTTGAATGCTTTCGATACTCTGAAATGTTCATTGATGTGTAGCCCAGGATTGGGCCTCCCTGATTATCCACATGTTTGCACAACAAAACTGTAAAACCATGGCGGGGGTACGCACTCAAGAACACGGGGGAAAGTTGCGTCCTTGTGCCTTTTTCTCAAAGGTAATGCCTGTCCCTGCACAAGGGATGCCGGCATGTCTACGTACTCTTGCGGCCTGTGCGATGATGGTGGAATTAGCCACACCTTTAACACTGGGACACTACACTGTCTTGCATACTATTCATTATGTAGTGGGACTACTCAGAGGTATTTGTACGCAGCACATGTCAGCACAAACATTGTCAGGTTATGAAGTCCTTTTACTCAGTGATCCATCATTACAGATTAAATATGCCTCACATACGGCAGGACCAGCACCTATACTGAATGCAGGACTAAAAGGGACAGAAGACTTTTTACTGTCTCAAGGTACTCGAATACGAAACCTCCCCCAGACTAGACTTGTCAGCCACCCCCATACCGGACGCACCAGAAGTGTTTGTAGACGGTTCATGTTCACGTCCACTCGACACCGTCTACTGTGCAGCATATGCAGTAGTGATGCTGCCAGATATTATCCTTGAGTCACGACCCGTTCATGTGCAATCAGCCCAAGCTGCAGAACTAATAGCACTTACAAGGGCATGTCAAATACACAAAAACAAACCTGTCACAATATACACAGACAGCAGATATGCACACGGGGTAGTGTGGGACCATGGGGTAATCTGGCAACGCAGGGGTTTCACCACAGCTGACGGTAAGAAAATATCACATTCCCAGCTTATAGATGATCTGTTGGCCGCCCTTCAGCTTCCCTCACAAATAGCTGTTATACATTGCAAAGCACATACTCGAGGAAAAGATTGGGTTTATCCTGTTTTGCAGAAAAATCCACACACTGGATTGGTCTGCAAAGAGGGGAAACCATGTATACCCCAGCACAGCGCTGCACTTTTCATAGCACATTTTTACGGAGTAGAGCACAACAGCATCAAACATTTCTTGTAGAATGCATGAATCGAACAGTTAAAGACAAACTTAGGAAAGTACTTTTGAGAAATGGAAACAAACCCTACCTATTATATTGGCAGAAATAAGAATGACTCCTAATAAGAGGTTAGGACTGTCACCCGTTGAAATCCTCATAGATAGGCCCTTTCCAACTCCTTGGGCAAATCACCCCCTAGTGGTACAGGAAGGCGACATAGACCAGAATAGGGAAGAATATGTCACAAAACTGAAGAAAAAGTTGCTTGTAAGTTTCCCTCTCTTCCACAGGAACCAACGCACTCGTTCCGAGCTGGAGACACGGTGGTGGTCAGGGTACTACGTAAAGGAGAAGATCTAAAGGAGCTGGCATTCGGACCCCCTACCACGGTGGTAGCAGTCACTAGAACGGCGATTCTCACAGAGGAGGCTCCGGTCTGGATTCATGCTAGCAGAGTGAAAAGGATCCCTGAGGTTTCTTCTCCGGTGTCCAACAAAGACAAAGAGCGGAGCTCAGAAGAAGCCTTGCCACAGGCTGAAGATGAGGACCCCACAATATTCTGGGAGATTTGTGTCTGCTGCTGATTATTAATCTTTGTGTTTTCTTGCCAATCGGACTCATTACCACTTGTATTTATCATCCAGAGGAGATGAGTTTATTATGTGGTGCACCAAATAATCACACAGTCTCTAAAGGAGCTCAGGAGCAAGATCCAGTTGTTCCTGGCCCCTCTTATTCTGAACAGAATAGTATAACCAGGATAGTGAAGGCCCTAAATGCCCTAGATTAAAGATTTACAGAGTTCACGAGACCTTACACAAACATGTGTTGTTACTGTATCCAATGTATACCCTCATTAGTTAATACATTTATGAGATGTAGGCGAGTCCCAGATACACCACAAGCTGCATACATTCAGGTACCTCAAGAAACCCTGGGTCTCCAGAAGATTACCAACAATATTTACAGAAATATTTTGAAAGGAACAAAATGAAAAAACCAAAAATGAAATATGTAGATGGTTTTTAAGAGGGGATTGAAAGGGTCTATCACAGCTATATTACAGTGGAGGGTCTATTTCTTATAAAGCTTTAAATTTCAAATATATAGACAGAAGGTTGTAGCTTGTGTGGAGTGGACTTTGGACTGTAGTGTAGCTGTAATGTGTTTATATTGCAGTCCAAGGTCTATATGCGTTAGGAGGCACATTGAGGGAGAACTATTTTGCTGACACATAGCTTTGACTCTTCAGATAAGATAACAAATGTGTAGCTAAGACTCGTGTCTCTCTATCATTGGATAAATTTAAACATCATGTCATTGGACTAAGACTATATATGTTTCATATACCCAATAAACATCAGAGTGGCATTGTATACCAGAATCGTATCGTGTGTCAATGCTGCTCTCCTAGCGCTAGAAAAGAATCAAATCAAGCTGAATACCGAAGTCTAGTACCAGGGGTACCAACTACCAATAAGAGGGGAAGAAATGAATATTCCTAACAATTGCCATCGCCCCTCAACAGTATTATACAATGAATTTATATGCAAAGACACTGTAGGAAACGGACGCAGCGGCTGCAGGGACACATCGGAGAGACTGATGTTGACTAGCCACAGGAGTGGGTGTTGCATGGGAGTCAGGGGTTGAGAAGAAGTTGCTAGGGGGCGGTGGGCTGTTCAATAACTTGCTTTGGGGCCCAGTCATTTCTAGTTATGCCACTGCCGGTGTGGCTACTCTCTCCCAGGCCAATCAGCTCTAAGACCACGGGCCACGCTTGACTTGACACATGTGATAGGAAGGAGTAGGAGTGTGAGTGACGCTGTGCCCTGCTATTGGGAACAGAACCTTATCCATGGAGGAGGAGGTGGAGGAGATAGATACTGTAAGTGCCTGCTGTGTGAGCAAGCCAGATGATATGGTGGGTGGGGGGGGGGGGGGGATCATAAGGACCTGACCATGTTACTGGGGTGCAGTCTGTCCACTGCCACAAAAAAACATTGAAAGACATGCACTGTCCCTGCCCCTAATAACTTCTCCAGGTGTCCATCGTGCTGTAAACCTTGATGCACAGAGAGAATTACAAGGAGTGGGCCGCATTCTCCACCACATGAGAGTACGAGGCTCTACTACAATGGTACTAAAGCAGCTGCACTACCAGCAACGTGGCCAGGTGGATGTTCAGCCTGTAGACAAGCTAATTGCTGGTGGAGAAAAGTTTTTTATGGCCAAATGTTCCATTATAGATGTGTTAGAAATACTTTCTGAGGCTAAACAAAGGACAGGCAGACAGTCTGTGAGGTAACTGCACGAGCACTGAACTCTTTTATTTTAGAGACACAGTAAAACAGGAACTTGCACAAATGTAACACTGCCATCTAGTGGCCAAACAATATACAAACCTTGTATGCTGACAGCCCCACTCAACAACTACTACCTATGTCAGTCCCATTTCTGATCTAAGATCCACAAATCTGTTTCTAGCGAGTGGCTTTGTCAAAGCATCAGCAATCATTTCTCCAGACTCACAATACACAAGTACAATCACTTTCTGATCAACTAAGTCATGAATGTCATGATGTCTGACGTCGATGTGCTTGGTTCTTGCATTAATCTTCTCACGCTGGATGTCAATTCCGCGATGATATGTCACTTCACCTAGGTCTTTAGTTTCGAACTGCTTATTGAGTACTCCTGTTAACTTTGCAATGTCATCGTTGTTTTTGTGAGCAATGATCAGGTCATCCACATTTAGCGTATAGTAAGAACAGTTAGTGATGGCTCACCTGATTATTGTATACGGAAAAGGGTTCTACCAGCCTATATAGACACATCCAGTCTGTGGAACTGGTGAGATAGGATCCCCAGCAAGTTACTATTGGTAACCACCATCAGTTTTTAAAGTTCATCCAGGAGCGCTCTAATCTTGTGTCCTATGCGGTATCCCTCACTAGCCGCAACTAAGTGAAGCAAACGAGCATTTGGACCCCGCATCCACGGCTATACTGGGGAAGGCGCTGGGAAGCGTGGGCACCGCTATCTCTGTAGGCACGTGGGATGCTGCGGCCACAGACTCCAACATCACTAGCGTGTTGCCCCCAATATAATTACAGGGAAATATTTACAGTCCCAAGCAATATGATGCCATCGGCTTAGACGGGAACCTCCGCACCAGACCTACCTGCAGTACGGTATGTACACACAATATAAAAGGAAAACTATCTATCATCTGTAACGCTGCCGGACCAATATTATAGGACAACTAACTACATGGTGATCTGGCAATGTGTGGATGAAGATAGTCCTTTTCTTGTAATAGACACTGCGATCCGATAATGTGAGGACGAATTACATACCGGATACTTATTTTACAAGTGGCTGACTCCTGCAATTAACAGTTTTTGTGATTATAAATTCAGAGCATATCCTCACTTTCTATCCATTGGATACTGCAGCTTGATAACCTCTGCTCTCTTTTGTGGACATTACGGTCTGATATTTTATTTTTGGACACTACAGTCTGATAATTGGTGGTGGATCTTACTGCAGTTTGATATTTTTAGAGATATTTACTCTGATGTAACATACAGATTTTAAAACTTTGGCGCCAACATACATTTTTCTTGTTTGCCCAATCACAGCCATGCCTACTAATGGCATGGCTGTGATTGGCCAAGTGCAGCATGTGACCCAGCCTCTATATAAGCTGGAGTCACGTAGCGCCGCTCGTCACACTGCTCTGATTAGTGTAGGGAGAGGACGCAGCTGCTGGACTTGTGATTTCAGGGAGAGAATCTAACTCAGCGATCTACATAGAAATAGTTGTGTGGGTGCAGGGCACTATTCTTTTACCCTGCCCTGAGCTCATTGACCAAAAAATACTAACTTTTAGAATTCCGTCAGGTGGGTGGCGGCGGCGGCCATTTTATGCATGCTCAGTGCACCAGCACTGCATCTGAGCTTTTGGGACATTGCAAATCCCCATTTTTTTGGGGCAAACTACAACATCTGTATTAGTCAGTGTGCAATTTAAGCTAGAAATACACCCATCATTTTCTGGGGTTTGAAAAACACACCCTTTTCCCCCCAAAAACAGTATTTTCCAGATCTGCAAGTGTTAAATTCAAGTTTAATATATACAGCATTCATATTCTGTTAGCAAAAAAAAAGCCTTTTTTGGCAATCTACAACATCTGTATTAGGGCTCATGCACACGACCGTGTGTGTTTTGCGTTCCGTTTTTCACCGATCCGTGGTTCAGTATCTGAGGTTTTTTTTCCTCTAATTGAAGTCCTCTTCCATTCCGTTATTGCACAAAACATATCCATAATGTTTCTGTATTTGATCCGTTTTTTTGCAGATTGTATACTGAAACAGTAACTTATTATATACCAAACACATGAGCAATATGTGCTGGGCATAGCATTTCTACAGTATGGCCCGCCCTGCAGCCAGTGTATTGTCCGAACGTGTATTCAGCACGACAGGGGGCGTCATTACTGACAAACGCAGCCGCCTGTCCACAGCCAACGTGGAGAAGCTGACGTTCATTAAAATGAACCAGGCATGGATCCCACAGGACCTGTCCGTACCTTGTGCAGAATAGACAGGTATACCGGCCTCACCCCGCCTTTGTTATACTGCAGCACAATTGCTCATGTTTGTACTTTGGATATTTCACACTCTTTTGGAGTGTACCTTAATTTTACAAAATTAAATTAAAACCAAAAACCTGTGTTGGCTATCTCGTCCTCCTCCACCGCCGCTTGGCTTATTTTAAAAGTTTTATCCAATGTCTAAAAGATGCCCCCCCCCCAATGCCCGGGCCCCTCATATAGATTATACTTACCCCGCTCCCCGGCACCAGCGTCATTCCTGATCTCCACAGGGCCACCATCTATGCAGATGATGCGAAGGAGGCTCGCCCCCATAGTGGCCTGCTATTGGCTGCTCCACCCGTTGCTTGATGTTTTGATCCGCGCAACGGGTATTTGCAGAATCAGCCATGCGGGGATAAGGAGTCGCGCAGGTGCTGGGGAGTGGGAAATTATCTATATGTGCTGCCATGCAGTTTCATAGTTTGTTCCTTGAACCATTTCATATGCAGTATTTCTATATTTGGTTATATGCTCCCATCTAGTGGCCGTTTTTGGTAATGCACTTGTTTTTCTATGTGCTCTTCTTTTACATCTATGACTCATTTCCTGTCAATGCTCCGCCCTTCTTCTGAAGTCCTTCACTTCCTGTATCTTCCATGCTTCTTCAGCCTCATGTATCAGGTACACATATATTCTCATGTACCCTAATGAAAGCATCATCTTTTGACCGCACAATACCGGAATCCATCTGTTCTACTGTACTCTGTCATCTGACTTACACAATAAAGCAAGTTACACGGATGAACGCGGTTCTGGTGAGTTCACGCTATCTGATGAGGATTGTCCGCAGTGATAATATCGGCTTATACAGGCCAGGCATAGAGGTCTCACTAGGGATAAATCGCTGTTAAAACAATCGGAGTCAGAATACTATATGAGGGGCCCGCACATTGGGGGGAATGTTTTAGACATTGGATAGCCCCTTTAATCCTGCAGATCTTGCACATGTAACACCCCAGAGTTGTGTTACCACTTCTGCACCCTGCTACTGTCTTTATTGGTCTAACCTCATGTCATCTTATCCATTTATTCAGGTCCTCCACACCGTGCATTTCTAATGTTATGTAACTGTTCATGTAATGTGCCTGGTTCACCAGCAGGTGGAAGCAAACACGGCAGAGCTGTACTTAGAGAGAATGGAAGGGTGGGGACCAGTGAGAGTAAGTCTAGCTTACCCCCTGCTAGGGGACAGGTGTGCAGGGGGCACGTCTCTGCTGGCCATGGAGGCCAAAGCTTAAAGTCTCAGGAGCCAAGAGGAAAGTTCCCTGGCATAACCTGGAGTCAGACTACAAAGTGTAGTTCAGCAGACAGAAGAATCTGAATTAAACAGTCAGCCTGTCAGTACAACAGAGCCCAAGAGAAACATATATAGCAGAGACGAGTTTGCCTGTCAGTTTAATGCTAAAGCCTGCTTGGACCAAGATAAAGTTTGAAGATTGTTTCTGATGAACGTTTATTCAAGTAAAGCTGCTATGCAACCACATACAAGGTCAGGATTTAATCTTTCTTTCAAATCCCTTAATTATTGCCCCTATTTTTTGCTTCTGAGCCAAAGCCTTGGGTCCAGGTAGGAGCACCGTGACACACATAAAGGGACATTTTAGGCCGCACTATGCCACTTGGCATTCCTATACCTGGGTCTCATTACATAGAGAGCCCTAGGGCTGTGGTTTTGTGTGCCCGCCTTGTGGAAAAAAAGCACCATACCAGAGTTGCTCGCACAGAGCTACAGGCTGACAAGCTTGGCTTAGCTCTGGCATGTTAAGATCCTAACCCACCCACAGCATCAGCGGCATCACCAGATCCCAAAGCAGACGTGGCCCTGACTGTTCAATGGGAGATACATGGCCTCTGCTCTTTATTGCTGCCACAGCTGTCCTTCTCCATTGATGTTGCTCCTCAGCACCCCGATCTGGTTCCCAGGTCTTGCCCAGCACACAATTATAATTAAAGTCCTCACCCTCCCTGCCGCTTTTATTAGATTCTGAGATATCATGGTGGGCTTCTGGGCCCTCCTTCCCTGATCTACGTTTTCCCTGACTTCCACTATTGTGCCTGGTTCACCAGCAGGAGACAGTGTACATGGCAGATAGAATGGAATTTATCATTCTATTCTCACCCTTTTGGGAAGAAGTGGGCTAGTCCTGCTTCCTACCAAGGGAGGGGCTTCAGGAAGTTTTTAGTCGTTCAATTGCCCTAGAGTAGTGTTGGAAGCAGATGAGTTAAGATGGAGCAGTGAGGGGAGGCCCCCTGCATCAGGAATCTCTCAAGGGAAGCAACTCATAGAGCACCATGACTACATACAGATTAAGAGACAGAGTATCGCGAGGGGGCCAACAGCCAAAAGCACCCCACTCCAAAGGAACCAGAACAGCCCTAAAGTCCAGACTAAAGCCGAGTTTAGCACAGCAGAAACATAAAGCAGAATATGCAGGTTCACCTGCCAGTTTATGCAGAAACCTGCTGGAGCCAAGAGAAACACCACTTTTTGTACTGATGAAAGTTGATTCAAGTAAAGCTGTTGAACTTTATAAAGTCTGGACTCAACTTATTCTCCACCTGAACCATCACTCTCCCCTTTATTGCTTCGGAGCCTAACCCTTGGGAAAGACAGTATCCAGGTAGGAGCACCGTGACACATACAGAGACTACTAAGGCAGTACCACACCACCCAGCATTCCTCCGAACCTGGGACATGATTGGCCCTGTGGGCGGCACATTGCACATGTCATGCTGCTGCAACTGAGAGGAGGAGTGAACCATCCAATACACACTCTCATCCTCTTTCTCCTAAACATTAATGTTGTACCTGTCTGAAGCCAGCAGGGATAACTGCGGCCTACTACTACTACTACTACTACTACTACTACTACTACTACTAGCTGGAAAGCTGGTGCTGCTTCTACTCTTCCATAGCCCGGACATTTTGGGACTCAGTTAATGTTGCACACTACCCTATGTATTGATCTAGTAATCACATATTTGCCAATATATTTTTGTTCGCTACCCTGGGTATTTTATATGGTTTTAAAAAAATAACATTTACTATGTCAGATGTCCTAACACAGAGTTTGTACACATGTTTATTCTAAAAGGGAAAAAATAAAAGGATGTCCTTGCAGGGAGCTTTCTTTGAGGTTTGCAGCTGCTGCAGTTCTGCTAGGAGGCACAGCGGCCTCAGCTCCTCACAGCTCCTCACTCCCTGGCTGACAGCTTTTCCTGCCTGTCCCTATTCTACACACACATGGGGTCATTTATCAAACTCGTGTAAAGTAGAACTGGCTTAGTTGCCCATAGCAACCGATTAGATTCCAAATCTCATTTTTGACAGGGCAGCTCCTTTCGAAAATGAAAGGAGGATTCTGATTGGTTGCTATGGGCGACTAAGCCCATTCTACTTAACACCAGTTTAATAAATGACTGTCATGAACTTTGCTGTGACAGGTGTCAGGAGATCAGTGAGACTGGCAACACATGGTTTGATCTGACAGGTTCCTTGTGGATCAATTCGTGTCTGTGTTGTTTCTGGTAATGGTCTCAGGTGGTCATTTAACCTTCCCTATTTCAAATTCCTCCGTGATAAGAATGATTACGAGAATGATAAAGTGTTCGAGTGGAATAAAAGGAAACCAAGAGTGAGGCGCCCTCAAAGAAGAAACCGCACCGATTATTAAACTACCGATTCGGACTCTAGTGCATCTGAGGGAGGCACCGTTCCACGTTACTTCCTCCCATGCCGGCTGGTTCAGCAGTAGACCTTTTTTTACAAAAGAGTGCTTAGAGATGTCAGGGCGCTGTTATACCCAGCTGCACCCGGTAACATTAGCGCTGATGAGCGCAATGCACTCAATTGGTTAACTGCTCAGGACAATATTGTGATAGAACCAGCCGACAAGGGAGGGAACGTGGTCCTAATGACTCGGGAATACTATGTTGAGGAGACTATGAGACAACTTCAGGACCACCAAACGTATCATAAGTTGAAAAGTAATCCAACGCCTCAGATATTGAACCAATTAGAGGGTTTGCTGAGGAAATACATCGAATTTGGTTTTTTACCACCTAAGATATTAGAGAGGTTCCCAAAATCCACAAATCGCTCACCTATCCCCCTGGCCGCCCTATCGTGGCAGGGGTTGGGTCAGCGACAGAGCAATTGTCTAAATATGTCGACTGGCTACTGAGACCTCTGCTGTACGGGACTCCGACTTATCTGAAGGACACAAGTGACTTCCTTCGCACCCTGCAGTTCCTGGAGTGGCGCGATGATTATCACTTAGTGTCCTTAGATGTCGAGTCCCTCTACACCAGGATCCCTCACCACCTAGGTGTTCAGGCAGTGAATAAAGTCCTTAATAGGACGGATAAAGGACCACTTTTCTGTAAGTTCATAGAGGAGTCCCTGGATTTCGTGCTCTCCAATAATGTCTTTCTATTTGGGCAGCAATGGTACCGCCAGGTACTAGGTACGGCTATCAGTACACCTGTCTCGTGCACCTTCGCCAACCTGTACCTGGCGGTATTTGAGGACTATTACGTCTTCTCAGTGAATAACCCCTTCATTCGGTACATTCAGTTGTTTCTCCGTTTTGTGGATGATGTTTTTATGATATGGTCGGGCAATGAAGAGCAGTGCCGTGGCTTTGTGGACTATCTTAACATGAATAATACATAGTAACATAGTAACATAGTATATAAGACCGAAAAAAGACATCCGTCCATCCAGTTCGGCCTGTTTCCTACAAGTTGATCCAGAGAAAGGCAAAAAACCCTGTGAGGCAGAAGCCAATTTTCACACTTAAGGTGAAAAAAAATTCCTTCCCGACTCCAATCAGGCATCAGAATAACTCCCTGGATCAGCGACCCCTCTCTAGTAGCTGTAGCCTGTAATATTATTACACTAATAACATGAACATGAAATTCACAATGAACTTTGGAGGACAAAGTCTAGATTTTCTGGACGTGAGAGTGTCCGTGGTGAATGGGGAAATTACCACTACAGGGTACCGCAAACCCACGGCCACTAACTCATTATCGCACCGTACCAGCTTTCATCCAGCACCCGTTATGAAAGCCGTCCCATACGGTCAATTTATCCGATTACGGAGGATCAACAGTACTGATGTGAATTTCCAGCAGCAAGCTCGTTCACTTGCTGACCGACTGGTTGCTAGGGGTTACTCACGGGCAGACGTAAATAGGGCTATGTCCAGGGCTGATGCCCGCCGGAGACATGAACTTCTTACGGAAAGTAGGAAGGAGAGCACGACTCCAGAGAAGTTCTCCTTTGTATTTCAATACAGCCCCGCAGCAGACGTGATAAAAAGTGCAATAAGTAATAACTGGAACCTCTTGAAGGGAGATTCTGTGCTGGGCAAGTTAGCAGAACAGAAACCACTTATCGCATTTAGAAGGTGTTCCACTTTAAAGGACCGCTTAGTACACAGTGTTATCCGTCCCTTACAAAATCCCTCTTGGCTTTCAATGCATCCAAGAGTAGGGAACTTCAAATGTGGGCGCTGCTCTTTTTGTCCCCAAAATCCACAGAGCAAAACTTTGTGTATGGGTGGAGTGATACACAAGGTTTGACAGTTTATCACTTGCAGGACAGCGTTCGTTGTGTATGTGGTATACTGCGATTGCCATCATTTCTATATAGGCAAGACGATCCAGCCATTGTTTGAACGCTTTAGGGAACATGTTAACTCGGTGAGAACGGGGAAAGGGTGTCCCCGCCTCATCGCCCATGTCCGGGAGCAGCACAGGAGTAATTCCCTCTGTCTTAAATTTGCAGGCATTGAGGTTGTGAATACCCCGCCTGGGGGGGGGGTGATAGGCACCAGCTATTATTACAGAAAGAGTCGAGATGGATTATCCGGACCCAAGCAATGGGGAGTCTCAGCTTAAATGACAAAAATGATATGTCTGTACACCTGTAGGATATATATGTAAGGGTGCCCCCTTTTTCACCCCATTTTATATCAACCAGGCCTCAGAGTTCAAAATATATATATATAGTTGTTGCCTCCTTTTAGGGTACCCTGATTGGGTCCCTTTAAGCCCTCCCTTATTAAATGTATCGCTTAGATCGTTAAGTCCATAAGCGGTTTCAATGTATGTTATGTTACTATATTTCATTGTTCACCCTATTTATTGGTCACTCATATTAATCACCAATTAGTCATGTTAACATTGTTTCTCTCATTGCATGTATTTGGATTTTAAGATAGTGTCCGGTTTTAGGGGGCGTGACTCTCCCCTCCAGGGTAGGAGAGGCGGTGCATTATTTAATTGGCGTGCACGCACGAACGGACATGCTTGAGCCAGACAAAGCGCAGTTGTTGCGCGAAACGGCCGTCGCCGCTTATCTATTGTGAGGAGAGTTTGTCCGCCGCCAGGCCCGACTGATGTACCTTCGATGTAATTATGGATTACAATAAAGTCTTGAACCGTTCTTTACACGGGTGAGTGCCGCTGACTTCATCTCTTTTCAACATTATCTTTATGGACTTTACCTTACTCAGCGAAGCACCGCCAACGTGTTTATCTTGATTGGAGGATTGTCCGGCGGTGAATGGTGTGAGGAGCGGAGAGTCTAGTAGTGCCGCCCCATATCTTACTTCTGTTGCATTCTAACCATCCCTATTTATTGTGGCTTTTCCCACCATGCTGTGTGGTTTATAGCTTCAGTCTTTTTAGATTGCTGGTGTTTGGATCTCGACGGAGTTCCTATGCTTCCATGGCTAAGTGTTTTCTTCCCCTATTGTTTATTGTTGGGGTTTTCTTGTGTTGCTCTTTTCTCTGCCATTTGTGTTTAGGCCTGAGGGAGACTCCTTTTCGTCCTACCCTTTGGTGGAACAGGTTGTCTCTTGTTCTGAATTTAGTACAAGGGTCCTATAGGGAGAGTTAGGACTTTAGGTTCCTGTGTATGAACTCATCTATCTCTGGCAGTCAGTCAGGACTTTGATGAGGGTACCTCTAGGAGGTGATCTGACCTGCTCCTTTCCCTAGTTTCAAGGACTTTTCCCCTCACCCCTTTACCTCCTACATTCGGTGTAGGTTTCACTCCCACACTGAAGCGTGACAATGACCCCAACAGTTCTTTTTCTTTCTATCCTTTCCCTTTACTCTCCCTCACACTAGAATAGAAGCTTGATTGTGACTGTACACTGTCCCTAAAACTATTTTCTGTCATACAAAATAAGTGGTCTTAAAAGGCAGAAAATGCTCAAAACCCCATATTCTGTTGCACATTTCTAACCGGGGGAGCAAATCCTTCACATGTGATCCATTGCTAACAGCAATCCCCAGCAAAAATGCATACAATGGAGGATGCCCGCAACGGACCACATATACCACAAAGACATCCTACAAATGAGCTAATGAAGCTATAAGAAATAGAAAATCACTGAAAATAGTGCACTACAATGGTAAATGCAATTGACAATATATGGCTAAACCGCCACACTGATATTAAAATGAGAATTTGTCCAATATATTCTTAAAACAAAAACCATACCGGAGCCCACGCACCCCGTCAAGGTCTCTCAAAGTTGCACAGGACCTAACGCTAACCTACCTATGCCGTATGGACAATTACAGATAGGGGCATAAAATCCGACAATTACACCTCCCTGCCTGCTGCACCGATTGGCTCATCCAGGCTGTCTGTTGGCCTGGGAGCCAATCAGGGCAAGCCTTCTCCCCACTACTTCCTCTCAGGGAAAAAAAGGACAATGCAACAGCACTCTGCAGACACAAATAAAGTACAATAATGCCATGATTATAGAAAACATTCTGGTGCTTATGCTATGCTTATTTAGCAAATTTGAGATTCTTGGCAAATACATTTTGTACAAAATTATTTGGGCCCGTCTGCCAAACGTCAAGGCGATCTCTATCAGACGGGAACCAAACACTAAATACTACCTGTAATGTGCCAAAATGGTCACCATAAAATTCAGGGAGTGCAGATTCCACATGCATGCTTGGTTCTCTGTGCTTTTTACCATTTTTGGTGCCTAACGGCCTCCATGAAATCCAGGGATGCAGGTACCAACATGCATGCTGAGCCCACTCTATACTTCTCCTGGTGCCAAATGGCTTCCAATTAATACAATGAAAGCAGGCTACAGATGTGCTGCAGTTTTACTTCCTCTCAGGGTTATGCGAGATTCCTTTCATTTCCTCCCTAGTGCTTTTTTACACTGACATGTGCAGTTAAATGGTGCTGGTCTTTCATCCGAAAAATTGCAAAGTTCATAACAAACTCGGTACGAATTGGTTGGCTCATCTTTACTTCTCAACCTCACACATAAGCTGTACGAGGCATTTACTAAACTTTCTGATCAAAATACATAAGCCCACTGACCACGTCAAGGTGGCCCATTTTGAGTAGGACCCTTCTCTAATTTAGCGCAGCCCCACCTGCTGTAACACAGCCTAACAACACCCCCACTATCAGGAAAAGCCCCCAAAACACTGGGCCCCACCAACCCACAGCATTAACACCGCACAACGTGAACAGATCTCCATGTAGATATCTAGAAGGTAAAAGATTATCATTAAAAGATGCAAACAAAAATAATTCACATAAAACTATAAATTCTTATTTTTCTGACTGTAGAATGAGAAAATTGTTGGCAGCATCGGACATTGGGGTCTTTTGAGCTTTTCCTTATCAGACTCTTTGCGTGCATGGAGATGTGAATACACAATACAGTCCAAGGTCAACCTGTCATAGTTTTACATGTCTTTGACATTTCTTGTTTTATTTGTCTTAATGGCTTGTGGGTTTTGTAAACATTTCTAGGATGTTTAAGAGAATTTGTTCCTACTTCTCGTAAATGAAATTGCCCAGCTCACTTTACCAGAAAGACGACATTTTTGAACATTTTTCTTTAACCTGAAGGAACCCTTCGAGCTGGCCCATTTAGACAAAAGGAATATATCCAGTCTGCAGAGCACAGAGGGATCGCAATCCACACCAGGATGAAGGGTGTTGTAGTGGAGAATAAGAGGGGAGATATGTTACTGATGTTGGGGCTCCTTACTTTGCTCTTCATCAGAGGTAGGTACCTCATGCACCACTCTCTGTGCTAGGATTCTGTATTATTATTAATATTGCCAAAAATCACCAAATCGAGAATATTTGTTGTGGACAATTGGGTCGACATCACTTTTGTCCATGAAAATCTTTTAAGGCAACATACTGAGAGGTCAGACAAAGACCTACAACAACCCTAAAAGGCTTATAATCACCATTTCCAGAAAAATTGTGGTCAGGATGTTAGACCAGTCTTAGCTTTATCGAAAACTAGGTTGTCCACGCTGCAATTTGCCCAAAAGTATTTGGACAGATCAACTGGATGAAGGTCTTATGGTAGGATGAGGCATGATCGAGTCCTGTGCCCACAAAAACTAATTTTTGCAATAAGCTCCTGCACCACAAAAAGCTCACCGCCCCATGGCATGGTGGGGGCAGCATCACCGTTCTATGGATGGATTGTAAAGGTTGAGGAGAAAAGAATGAAGCAAAATATAGGGGGAAAACATGCTGTAGTCGGCCAGAAAACTGCCCCTGGTAGAACAGCCCCTAGTAGAACTGCTCCTGGTAGACCTTCTCCTGGTAGAACTTCCCCTAGTAGAACTGCTCCTGGTAGACCTGCTCCTGGTAGAACTGCCCCTGGTAGAACTGCTCCTGATAGACCTGCTCCTGGTAGAACTGCTCCTGGTAGACCTGCTCCTGGTAGACCTGCCACTAGTAGAACTGCCCCTGGTAGAACTGCCCCTGGTAGAACTGCTCCTGATAGACCTGCTCCTGGTAGACCTGCTCCTGTTAGACCTGCTTCTGGTAGAACTGCCCCTGGTAGAACTGCCCCTGGTAGAACTGCCCTTGGTAGAACTGCCCCTCGTAGAACTGCTTCTGGTAGAACTGCCACTGGTATAATTGCTCCTGGTAGACCTTCTTCTGGTAGAACTGCCACTGGTAGAACTGCCCCTGGTAGAACTGCCCCTGGTAGAACTGCCCCTGGTAGAACTGCTCCTGTTAGACCTGATCCTGGTAGAACTGCCCCTGTTAGACCTGCTCCTGGTAGAACTGCCCCTGGTAGACCTGCTCCTGGTAGAACTGCCCCTGGTAGACCTGCTCCTGGTAGAACTGCCCCTGGTAGACCTGCTTCTGGTAGAACTGCCACTGGTAGAACTGCCCCTGATAGAACTGCTCTGGTAGAACTGCTCCTGGTAGACCTGCTCCTGGTAGAACTACCCTGGAAGAACTGCCCCTGGTAGACCTGCTTCTGGTAGAACTGCCACTGGTAGAACTGCCCTTGGTAGAACTGCCCCTGGTAGAACTGCCCCTGGTAGAACTGCTCCTGGTAGAACTGCCCCTGGTAGAACTGCTTCTGGTAGAACTGCCACTGGTAGAACTGCCCCCGGTAGACCTGCTCCTGGTAGAACTGCCCTGGTAGAACTGCCCCTGATACAACTGGCCCTGGTAGACCTGCTCCTGGTAGAAATGCCACTGGTAGAACTGCTCCTGGTAGAAATGCCAGTGGTAGAACTGCTCCTGGTAGACCTGCTCCTGGTAGAAATGCCACTGGTAGAACTGCTCCTGGTAGACCTGCTCCTGGTAGAAATGCCACTGGTAGAACTGCTCCTGGTAGACCTGCTCCTGGTAGAACTGCCCTGGTAGAATTGCCCCTGGTAGACCTGCTTCTGGTAGAACTGCCACTGGTAGAACTTCCCCTGATAGAACTGCTCTGGTAGAACTGCCCCTGGTAGAACTGCTCTTGGTAGACCTGCTCCTGGTAGAAATGTCCCTGGTATAACTGCCCCTGGTAGAACTGCCCCTGGTAGACCTGCTCCTGGTAGAACTGCCCCTGGTAGAACTGGCCCTGGTAGAACTGGCCCTGGTAGAACTGCCCCTGGTAGAACTGCTCCTAGTAGAACTGGCCCTGGTATAACTGCCCCTGGTAGAACTGCCCCTGGTAGAACTGCTCTTGGTAGACCTGCTCCTGGTAGAAATGTCCCTGGTATAACTGCCCCTGGTAGAACTGCCCCTGGTAGAACTGCTCCTGGTAGACATGCTCCTGGTAGAACTGCCCCTGGTAGACCTGCTCCTGGTAGACCTGCTTCTGGTAGAGCTGTCCCAGGTATAACTGCCCCTGGTAGAACTGCCACTGGTAGAACTGCCCCTGATAGAATTGCTCTGGTAGAACTGCCCCTGGTAGAACTGCTCCTGGTAGACATGCTCCTGGTAGAACTGCCCCTGGTAGAACTGGCCCTGGTAGAACTGCCCCTGGTAGAACTGCCCCTGGTAGACCTGCTCCTAGTAGAACTGGCCCTGGTAGAACTGCCCTTGGTAGAACTGCTCCTGATAGACCTGCTCCTGGTAGACCTGCTTCTGGTAGAGCTGTCCCTGGTATAACTGCCCCTGGTAGAACTGCCACTGGTAGAACTGCCCCTGATAGAATTGCTCTGGTAGAACTGCCCCTGGTAGAACTGCTCCTGGTAGACATGCTCCTGGTAGAACTGCCCCTGGTAGAACTGGCCCTGGTAGAACTGCCCCTGGTAGAACTGCCCCTGGTAGACCTGCTCCTAGTAGAACTGGCCCTGGTAGAACTGCCCCTGGTAGAACTGCCCCTGGGAGAACTGCTCCTGGTAGACATGCTCCTGGTAGAACTGCCCCTGGTAGAACTGGCCCTGGTAGAACTGCCCCTGGTAGAACTGCTCCTAGTAGAACTGGCCCTGGTATAACTGCCCCTGGTAGAACTGCCCCTGGTAGACCTGCTCCTGGTAGAACTGCTCCTGGTAGACCTGCTCCTGGTAGAACTGCCCCTGGTAGAACTGCCCCTGGTAGAACTGCTCCTAGTAGAACTGGCCCTGGTATTACTGCCCCTGGTAGAACTGCTCCTGGTAGACATGCTCCTGGTAGACCTGCTTCTGGTAGAGCTGTCCCTGGTATAACTGCCCCTGGTAGAACTGCCCCTGGTAGAACTGCCCCTGGTAGACCTGCTCCTGGTAGACCTGCTCCTGGTAGACCTGCTCCTGGTAGAACTGCCCCAGGTAAAACTGCTACTGGGAAGCTGAGACTTGTGTAAACTTGGACAGAAAGCAGAAAAAAATGTAATTTTTCACTTGCACAAAGCAGATAGAGGCCCCTCTCCACCCAGGGCTGCAGCTGCTGGCGGTGGTGCCTCTGCTATTCATGACATAAGGGGGTTCACTTACTTTGGGTGTATTATTGCTCTCCAGAGATTTGTCTCCACTCCCCCCTCTTGAGCTCAGTTTAAACTACTGTGCTGTACTCAAAATGACCATGGAGGGTGTGAATATTTTTATAGGGTGTGTATAATTTCTGTGTCTTATTTTGCAGACTCCTTTGCTGCTTCTGCTAACAGAAGCTCTTCTCCGCTGTGTGGCTCTCCGGTCTTCTCCAGCCGTATAGTCGGGGGCACTGATGCTGTGGATGGGGAGTGGCCCTGGCAGGTCAGCGTGCTGAAAAACTTCGATCATATATGTGGGGGAAGCCTCATCTCCAGCCAGTGGGTGCTCTCCGCCGCACACTGCTTCCAATAGTGAGTACAGACAGGGACAGGGGCTGACTATCTATCTGTCTGTCTGTCTATCTGTCTATCTATCTATCTATCTATCTATCTATCTGTCTGTCTGTCTGTCTATCTATCTATCTATTGAATAAACTTCAATTCAAGTCATCTTTATTGGCAGGACTATCTACATTTCAGCATTACCAAAGCTAGTGGGAAATAATTGTGTAGGGTTGGGGGGGATGGGGTACACATCCAGGGTGGGGGTCTAGGAGTCCATGTTACATCAGGCTCCTCTCAGTCTATGGCAGGCAGTAATATATTGTGCTGCTATGGCCGCTGTGTTCTCCTCCTCCCCTAGCAGTCTTCCTCCTCCATGTGTAGCACCCCCAAGTCAGGGGAGTATGAGGGACTGACCTGGGGAATGCCAGTGATGGAGAGGCTGGCACTGGATCCTCTGGGGCACTCTCTGGGTTCTTATATATTCTTCTCCAAGGCCCCAATGCCCTCTCTCGGCTTATATCCTTGGGATTATATTAGCTTTAAGTACCTCCTCTGGTATTTGTAGTACCTCTTGCTGTCTTGGTTACTGCTCTGCCTTCCCTCAGCTCATGCAGGACGGTGACCAGTGATGCTCCTGCTGGAATCCTTATCCTGTTTGCAGCTCGACTAAGGAGGAAACACTTCTCCACTAGTCCTAGGGTCTGGACTGCTCCTCCCAGGGAATGACTCTTCCTAGGCTGGACCCTCTCAGGCTATAGGGCCTGGGCTGACTTCAACAGGCTCAGGGCCTGAACACTGAACACCTTCACATGCTCATGGCCTGGACTGGACTGCCTTTAACAGGCTCAAGACCTGAACTCCTTCATAGGCTCATGGCCTGGACTAGACTGGGATGACACCCCTAGCAGGCCTGCACAATGGCACACAATAGCAGTACCAGGGTGATGGGATATACAAATAGGCATTACATTACATAGCATATTCTGAAAATGACATTCACCAATCTCCCCACAAATAAGGGGAACGTACTCACCCTAGTGACCCTTCTGTAGTGTCGGGCATCACAACTCCCGTACACTACACATGGAGGTGAAGTCTGGGCAGAGATCAGTCAGTCTCCTGAAGTGAGTGTCTCTCACTGCTGAGTATTTGGGGCACAGCAGCAGGAAGTGGGCCTCATCATCCATGGCCTCCTGGTCGCACTGCTGGCACAGTCTGCTCTCCCTGGGCGTGTACCCCAGTCGGTGCCACCCAGATTCGATGAGCAGGCTGTGGGCGTTCAGTCTGTACCGGCTCAGGATCTGTCTGTATCTACCTATCTATCTGTCTGTGTTACATATATCTATTCTGGGGGTACCACAGAATCCATATCTCCTCCCTGCACCATGACAGAGAGAGACTGCACACAGTGACTGCACAGGAGGAGGAGACTGTACTCAGTGACTGCACAGGAGGAGGAGACTGCACGCAGTAACTGCACAGAAGCCAGAGACTGCATCCAGTGACTGCACAGGAGGAGGAGACTGCACAGGAGAAGAGACTGCACACAGTGACTGCACAGGAGGAGGAGACTGCACTCAGTGACTGCACAGGAGAAGAGACTGCACACAGTGACTGCACGGGTGGAGGAGACTGCAAACAGTGACTGCACAGGAGCCAGAGACTTTACCCAGTGACTGCACAGGAGAAGAGACTGCACACAGTGACTGCACAGGAGGAATGGAGAGCACACAGTGACTGCACAGGAAGAAGAGACTGCACACAGTGACTACACAGAGGAAGAAACTGCACACAGTGACTGCACAGGAAGAAGAGACCGCACCCAGTGACTGCACAGGAGGAGGAGAGTGCACACAGTGACTGCACAGGAGCCAGAGACTGCACACAGTGACTGTACAAGAGAAGAGACTGCACTGCACACAGTGACTGCACAGGAGGAAGAGACTGCACACGGTGACTGCACAGGAGGAGAGACTGCACACAGTGACTGCACAGGAGGAAAGACTGCACACAGTGACTGCAAAGGAGCGAGAAACTGCACCCAGTGACTGCACAGGAGGAGGAGACTGCACACACTGACTGCACAGAAGGAAGTGACTGCACACAGTGACTGCACAGGAGGAAGAGACTGCACACAGCGACTGCAAAGGACAAGAGACTGCACACTGTGACTGCACAGGAGCAAGAGGCTACACACAGTGACTGCACAGGAGGAGGAGACTGCACACAGTGACTGCATAGGAGAAAAGACTGCACACAGTAAGTGCACAGGAGGAAGAGACTGCACACAGTGACTGCACAGGAGAAGAGACTGCACACAGTAAGTGCACAGGAGAAGAGTCTGCACACATTGACTGCACAGTAGAAGAGACTGCACACAGGGACTGCACAGTAGCAGTCCGGGGCACAGTTCTGTTTCTGGCGGGGTTAACAGTCTGGTTATTATCCAGTGTCTGACGCTCTCCTGTTTTCTGTTCACAGCGATACCAATCCATCATCCTATATGTTATATTTGGGGGAGTATAGACTGTTAGAGGTGGATATTCACGCGGAGATTGCATTAATCAGTTACATCATCATACACCCCGACTACACCACCCAGATGGGTCCAGGGGACATCGCTTTGCTGAAGCTCTCCAGTCCGGTCACCTACACCAACTACATCATGCCCGTCTGCCTGCCCTCGGCCTCCGTCACCTTCCCCTGTGGCATGGAATGCTGGGTAACCGGCTGGGGAAACATTGCATCAGGAGGTGAGGGACACTCAGTGTCTTTGATATCTTGTATTGTCTTGGGGTCCTTTAAATTGTGACTGTGGCACCTGGGAGATGTCGTGAGAGGTATCATGATGGCGGTTATAATTTAGTTGCGATTTCTGCTCTCATCACTGGAGCATCTGACTGCTGAATGGTCGCAGAATTCACATTTACCTAACCTTACACCGATTCGTTTTTTGAATCGATGGCCGCTCATGAATATTAATCAAAGGCTCCTCCCCCTTCTGGCCTAACTTAGAAACTACCCCCTTGTGATGACAGCTAATTGGTCATGTGACCTCCCTGCTAAGCAACAGTTAACATGATTGGTCATGATTAGCCTTCATGTCAGTCTCTGCCCCATGGACTCATTAAAAGATAGACACACCCTGTAGGCCGCATTCACACTTGTTACGGTTCAGAGGTTCCAGGAAGGTGAACAAGGTTCAGAATCTAATTTCGATGACTTGTTGGTTTTGTTGCCTTCCCATTGATGTAAACAGAAAATCCTGTGAAAAAGCGCTAGTTACTCCATGTTTGTGGCCTCTGCTATCAGGAGGCTTCAGAACATTTCTTAGGCTACTTTCACATCTGCATTTAGGCTGTCTGGTTTGGAGAACCAGCAAGGGATCTCAAAACGATAGCAAAACGCATCCATTCGAATAATACAACCGGCTGCATCCATTCAGAGCTAATGTAGTGGTACAGCCTGACGCATCTCCCAGTTGCCCGCACCCCTTCTCCAGCAGTCAAGGCTCCACCACCTCAGCAGAAGGGAGCCATGTTTCCTTCCCATCATCTACTGGTCCTGATACTCCTTCTCGTCACTCATTTCACCAGCAAAAAGACAACAATATGCGTGCACTCATCCAACGGCACAGAAGCTGAATGTGCACTTGACCAAGTTGCTGGTACTACAATCCCTTTCTTTCCATGTCATTGACTCCACACCTATAAGAGGGCTGATGGCATGTGGCCAGCCAAGGTGGAGAGTCCCAAGCTGTCATTACTACACATATGTTGAAACAGAAGGTGGGACAGTTTTTAAGCCTATCAGCGTCTGGTATAGTTCATGCCAGTGCTGATGTGTGGAGCTGTAACTGCAGTATGGTCAAGGTCAACATATGTTCTTTACAGCCCACTGGGTAAATGTGGTTCTGGCCAAGGATTACAAGCAACTTTTATTGCAGTGCAGCCACCATGTTGTAATCATGGGATTTCTGCCCCAATGTCCTCCTCTGCCTCCTCATTCTCCACCTTGTCCTTGGCCTCCACTGTAGGAACAATTCAAAGTGGTCCTCCAGCATACTAACTATGCAAAGTACAGCATTGTCACACGATTCTGAACCTGTTTCCGCTTGGGCGAACAGAGTCTCACTGGGGAGGAACTGCTCTGCATCATCAACCAAGAAATCAAATCCTGGCTGTCTCCTCGCCAACTGCCGATAACGGGAAGAACATTCTGTCTGCGCTGCTTCAGGGAGTGCTGACCCATGCACCACATGCAATCTCGTTGTCACCCGGTTCCTGAAGTCTTCCACCCAACTGCAAGACATTTTGATAATGTCCACAAAACTGTCCATGCACTTTAGCCACTCTTACAATGCAAAACATGCCCTCCTTGAACTGCAAGGAACAATGGTGTTCCCCTACATTGCCCTATATGAGATAGTTTCACACTTTGGAACTCCACCGTCCACATGTTGGACCGACTGTATGAGCAGTGGAAACCTATGACCGATTTCTTGATGATGCAGGTGGACAGGAGCACTCCCCTGTGTAACACCTGCCATTTGTTCAGGCCCTTTGAGGACGCCACTTTATTTGTCAGCTGCCAAGAATACAGGATGGATGATGTAATTCCACTCCTTCACGTCCTGGGAGGATGCTGATAAATCTGACTGGCAAGGAGACAGACAACATGGCGCCTACATCTCATGGCCACCTAAGCCCTGTGAAGGCTTAACTGGCACAGGAGGAGAATGAGGTCAAGGAGGCTGACATAAACGCCCAGGAATACTATACAACTAAGTGACAGGAGCGGAGCAGGAGGAGCTAGAGGGTGACGAGGAAGATGACGTAGATGACCATGACAGACCATAGCAATATGCGTTGGTGATGGAGGCAGGGAGTTCCTCCAGGTCCTTCGCACAAATGGCCAGATGTATGCTAAGTTGCTTGTGTAGTGACAGCTGCATTATCACAATTCGGCAGAGGAATGACTACTGGCTCTTCACCATGTTAGACCCTTGCCACCGATGCAAAATGGGGGCCTTTTTTACACCTTCTGAGAGAGATGAAAAGTCGGTTGGTTGCTGCCTACATGCGCCATCACCAATCCATGAAGGTCTAACTGGTAGTCCCTCTGAGCTCACACTCCACTGCTATGACTGCTGGAGTGGGGGTGGGGTGGGGGGGCGGGGGGCAGGGGGCAGGAGCTGCACCAGCTCCATCAGCAACGAGTCTTAAGTCTCTGATGAGCAGTTTTCTTCAGCCACCTACTGAAGAAAAGAACAGAAAAGTAAAAAAACTGATCCTGCGTATGAGCATCAATAAGCCCTCTATCACACGGTCAGTATTTTGCATCAGGATTTGTTCAAGATTTTGAAGTCAAAAGCAGGAATGGGTCCAAAACACAGAAGACATGCAAATATTTCCTTTTTTGGGCCGTTATTTTGACTGATGGAACAGAAAAATAAGATGTGAACACAGCCTCTCCGTGAGCAAATGAATAAGATGAGTATGTATATTTTTTAACCTGATTAACCCCTGAATAAAAACAATTGTAGCATCAGATGTTGCAATCAGCGATGAGTGCGACATCTGAGGGGTAGTGCAATCGCCATTCCCCATCATTGTGCCCACTACATACAAAGGAATGCGCGTCATGATGAAGTAATTAATCACAAATCAAATTTCTTAGTAAATTTGGTGAAGCACTAATAGGAACATAGCAGTTTATTGTAATGTAATGGAGAAGCAATCTAATAATCGCTTCTTACAGTCACCTGGGGTGACATAAAAAAGTAAAGATTTAAAAAATATATGTATTGAAATCACCCCGCTTGACCCCCCAAAAAGATTTGCCATCTTTTGTTGCCTCACTCTGTCATACAGTCTCCAAAATGGTATCAATAAAAACTACAGATCGCCCCGCAAATAAAATCCCTAATACAGCTCCACAGATTAGTTAGTTTAATGGCGATTACATTTTTTAATTTATTGTTTCAATACTAACGCACAAGAAGATTTATATAAATGCGGTATCTCTGTAATCGTACTGACCCGGAGAATGAAGAGAACAGGTCAGTTTTATCTCATAGGGAACGCTGTAAAAACAAAACCCATAAAACTATATAAATGTGGTATCACTGTAATCGTACTGACCCAGAGAATGAGGAGAACAGGTCAGTTTTATCTCATAGGGAACGCTGTAAAAACAAAACCCATAAAACTATATAAATGTGGTATCACTGTAATCGTACTGACCCAGAGAATGAGGAGAACAGGTCAGTTTTATCTCATAGGGAACGCAGTAAAAACAAAACCCATAAAACTATATAAATGTGGTATCTCTGTAATCTTACTGACCCGGAGAATGAAGAGAACAGGTCAGTTTTATCTCATAGGGAACGCTGTAAAAACAAAACCCATAAAACTATATAAATGTGGTATCTCTGTAATCGTACTGACCCGGAGAATGAAGAGAACAGGTCAGTTTTATCTCATAGGGAACGCCGTAAATACAAAACCCATAAAACTATATAAATGTGGTATCACTGTAATCGTACTGACCCGGAGAATGAAGGGAACAGGTCAGTTTTATCTCATAAGGAACGCTGTAAATACAAAACCCATAAAACTATATAAATGTGGTATCACTGTAATCGTACTGACCCGGAGAATGAAGAGAACAGGTCAGTTTTATCTCATAGGGAACGCCGTAAATACAAAACCCATAAAACTATATAAATGTGGTATCACTGTAATCGTACTGACCCGGAGAATGAAGAGAACAGGTCAGTTTTATCTCATAGGGAACACCGTAAAAACAAAACCCATAAAACGATATAAATGTGGTATCACTATAATCGTACTGACCCAGAGAATGAGGAGAACAGGCCAGTTTTATCTCATAGGGAACGCTGTAAAAACAAAACCCATAAAACGATATAAATGTGGTATCACTGTAATCGTACTGACCCAGAGAATGAGAAGAACAGGTCAGTTTTATCTCATAGGGAACGCAGTAAAAACAAAACCCATAAAACTATATAAATGTGGTATCTCTGTAATCGTACTGACCTGGAGAATGAAGAGAGCAGGTCAGTTTTATCTCATAGGGAACGCTGTAAAAACAAACCCATAAAACTATATAAATGTGGTATCAATGTAATTGTACTGACCCGGAGAATGAAGGGAACAGGTCAGTTTTATCTCATAGGAAACGCTGTAAATACAAAACCCATAAAACGATATAAATGTGGTATCCCTGTAATCGTACTGACCCGGAGAATAAAGGGAACAGGTCAGTTTTATCTCATAGGAAACGCTGTAAATACAAAACCCATAAAACTATATAAATGTGGTATCACTGTAATCGTACTGACCCGGAGAATGAAGGGAACAGGTCAGTTTTATCTCATAGGGAACGCTGTAATAACAAAACCCATAAACTATATAAATGTGGTATCACTGTAATCGTACTGACCCCGAGAATGAAGGGAACAGGTCAGTTTTATCTCAAAGGGAACACTAAAAAAACAAAACCCATAAAACTATATAAATGTGGTATTACTGCAATCGTACTGACCCGGAGAATGAAGGGAACAGGTCAGTTTTATCTCAAAGGGAACACTAAAAAAACAAACCCATAAAACTATATAAATGTGGTATTACTGCAATCGTACTGACCCGGAGAATGAAGGGAACAGGTCAGTTTTATCTCAAAGGGAACACTAAAAAAACAAACCCCATAAAACTATATAAATGTGGTATCACTGTAATCGTACTGACCTGGAGAATGAAGGGAACAGGTCAGTTTTATCTCATAGGGAACGATGTAAAAACAAAACCCATAAAACTATATAATTGTGGTATCACTGTAATCGTACTGACCCGGAGAATGAAGGGAACAAGTCAGTTTTATCTCAGTGTCACAGCGCAGTGTGGGTAGATAACTTCACAGCGACCACAAGAGGGAAGGGAAAAGTTACTAGGCCTGGAAACTAGGGAAAGGGGAAAAGGTCACCACCTAGTGAATCCCTAAACCGAGCCCTGACTTCTATAAGTATGAACAGACCTTGATGATAGGAATTAGTGTTGATCGAGCATACTCTGCCGAACACCAGTTCGGCTCGAGCATCTCGATGCTCGGCACATGGCGATACTCGGCCGAGTACCGCAAGTGCTCGAGCGCAATGCGCGAGTCTCATCACCGCACGTTTCTTGCCTGCTACGCAGCCAATAAACATGCAGGGAGGTACTGGCACACACTGTTATGCCGTAGACATGTTGGCTACTGGCATTATAGTAACCAATGACACATATAGCACCCGATGACACATGTTCGGCTCAGTATTATTTAGGAGAGCTGAGCATAGGAAGGGAAAGATAGTGTAGGGAGTGATATTGGAAGATTTTTATTACAAAAACTTTTCAGAGACCCAAAAGTTCTTTTAAGGACTATTGTGTGTGACAGCAGCAATATGTATTTTTAGTGCATCCTGCGCTAAATAGCGTCTAATAGGCCGATGCGAACAGTTGAATTATCTGCGCCACATCTCCTGTGTAAAGTGTGCGCATCCCTAAAATATAAGTGACATCCAGTGTACTTTTTCCGTAGACAGTGTCTGCTGCGGACAATTAAATTATCCGCGCCACATCTGCTGTGTAAAGTGTGCGCATCCCTAAAATATCAGTGACATACAGTGTACTTTTTTAATAGACGGTGTCCACTTCTGAGAGTGACATTACCAGGGCCATATCTAAAGTGTAACGTGTGCGATAAAATTTTTTATCTGTGACATACAGTGTACTTTTTCCGTAGATGCTGCGAACAGTGACATTACCTGTGGGACCTCTCCTGTATAACGTTTCCTCATCTCAAATACCTGTGACATTCCCTGTAATTTTTTATTAGCCGCTGGTGACAGCATTGACATTGTCTGCGGGATATCTCCTGGGTGACATTTCCACATCCCAAATACCTTTTTAATTTTTGGCGCATATACTTACAAATCCTACGCTTCTGTACGTGTGACATACTTTCAAGCATATATACCATTTAATATGAAGAAAGCGAGCAGTAAGGGACGGGGAAGTGGCCGTGATGCTGATGGTGCACACAGAGGCCGTGGCCCTGGGCACGTTGAAACTGTGCCTGCTGCCAGAGCACAAGAAAAACAATCATCCATGATACCCAGTTTCATGTCCCAGTTTGCAGGGCGGGGCAGAACACCACTCTTGAAGTCAGACCAGTGCGACCAGGTAGTCGGTTGGATTGCAGCAGATAATGCTTCCAGTCAGTTAAGCACCACCCTGCGTTCCACCAAGTCCAGTCTCAGTAGCCAGGAGTCTGGTCAACACAATCCTCACCCTGATCCGCCTTCCTCCCACCATGGAGAGTCTGGCCAAACAAGTGATCCCATATTCCGAGGACCTCTTTTCATCGCCATTCCTTCCCTCTCGTCAAGCATGCTTGAAGTCCTGATTCCCGACTTCTTGAGCATCCACAGTCACAAGAAGATGACAGTGGGGAACGGCAATTACTGTTTAATGAGGTGGATGATGATGATGGGACACAGTTGCCAATAAGTTAACGGCAATTACTGTCTCAAGAGGTTGATGAAGAGGATGAGACACAGTTTTCAATCACTGAGGTTGTGGTTAGGTCAAGTCAGGAGGATGAGCAGAGTGAGGAAGTGGAAGAGGAGGTGGTGGACGATGAAGTCACTGACCAAACCTGGGAAAGTGGAAAGCCGAGCGAGGACAGTAGTACAGAGGGGGAGGGATCTGCAGCACTGCAGAAGGCTGGGAGAGGCAGTGGATTTGCAAAAGGGAGAAGGTGGGCCACACCAAACAGGCCCACAACCATTACACAGAGCACCCCCTTGCGGAAATCTCCCTTGCCAAGGGGTAGGTGTTCCGCAGTATGGCGCTTTTTTGAGGAAAGTGCGGACGACAAAATAATAGTAGTTTGAAACCTGTGCTGTACCAAAATGAGTATGTAAACCTACACAACCTCATAAAGCATCACATACATCAGTGGTCACACGACAACCATAACTTAACCTACTCAGACCACGAACAACTCTGATCAATATAAAATCTCTTTATTGGAAAAATTTATAAATACACATGATTACAATAAATAGAAGCAAAAAAGTGCAAGGAAGAGCCAGATGTTACAATACACACCCGAGACAGAGAAAATATTGACTGGGGGGTATCGGTCAATTAATCAATACTAATCTCCAAATATCTATCATTAGAGTACATATCCCCTATCCATACATTCAAATATATCTCAGGTAAATATCAGTCCAGATGGGGGTCAGAAACTCTAAAAATCACAGAAATGTAAGGAAAAGATGAATGGTAAATACCAAAAATGGCCACCATCTGGACGGAGATAACTAGAGTAAAGCTATAATAGCACACAAGTATTTTACCAAAATAGGGAATACAAATGCCAAATTAGTACGTACCCATAATGTCTCAATATAGACCAACCCCAGTCAAAAGAGCACCTCGACACGTGTTTCACCACCAGGCTTCGTCAGGAGGACAAAATGAGCCAGGGTGTGAATACTAGCAATCCCACCACCACCAGCATGATCCTCCACATGGCATCCAAGCACCCTAATAAGTGGGACGAACGCCTGGGTCCACAATCTGTGTCTGCGAGTCACACCACTGCCTCCTCTTCCCCTATGTTATGTGCTGCTGGCCAATCCACTGTCGAAGACGCAGGCCCGGATGCCTCCCGCCCTGCACCTGGACCTTCGCAAGCATCATCAGAGACCACATCCACTTCCCTGTCCCAGCACAGCGTCCAATTGTCCTTACCCCAGGCATATGAATGTAAGCGCAAATACCCAGCCACCCACCCACAAGCCATAGCACTAAATGCGCAGCTTTCCAAATTACTGGCCCTGGAAATGTTGCCATTTAGGCTTGTGGACACTGAGGCCTTCCACAACCTGAGGTCGGCGGACGTCCCGAGTTACGCAGTCCCCTGCTGCCACTATTTTTCACAGTGTGCCGTGCCCGCCTTACACCAACATCTGTCCCGTAACATCACATATGCCCTGACCAACGCAGTTAAAGGATTTAATAGGGTACCCTTTCCAATAACAGGGCCTCTTAAGAGTCCTGTATTGTTATTTATCGTCACTACCTCAGCCACAAAATGGGATATCTTTAAAAGCATCCTAAATTCTTATTGTGAAAGGTACATACCGTATGGGAATAAAAGGTTAAGGAACAAAAAGAAACCAATGTGGATAAATAGAAATGTAAAGAAAGCAATAAATGACAAAAAGAAAGCATATAAATCACTAAAACAGGAGAATAGCGAGGAAGCACTGAAAAACTATAAGGAAAAAAATAGAACATGTAAAGAACAAAAAAAAGCATCAAAACTTGAGACTAAGAGATACATTGCCAAAGAGAGTAGAACTAACCCTAAAATATTCTTCAATTATATAAATGTTAAGAAGTATAAATCTGAAGGTGTCGGCTCTTTACAGAGTGATGAGGGGGGGGGGGGGGTTTGCAGAGAGGAACGAGGAGAAAGCAAAGCTGTTAAATATATTTTTCTCCAATGTATTATTCACTGAGGAAAATAAACTGTCAGATGAAATGCTGAATGTAAAAATAAATCCCCCATTAAAAGTGGCCTGTCTGACCCAGGAAGAAGTACAACAGCGACTTAAAAAGATTAAAATAGACAAATCGCCAGGACCAGATGGCATACACCCCCGTATCCTACGGGAATAAAGTAATGTCATAGTCAGACCCTTATTTCTGATATTTGCGGACTCTATACTGACAGGGAATGTTCCACAGGATTGGCGCATAGCAAATGTGGTGCCAATATTCAAAAAGGGTCCAAAAACAGAGCCTGGAAACTATAGGCCGGTAAGTTTAACATCTGTTGTAGGGAAACTGTTTGAAGGTTTTCTAAGAGATGCTATCTTAGAGAATCTCAATGAAAATAAGCAAATAACGCCATATCAGCATGGCTTCATGAGGGATCGGTCATGCCAAACGAATTTAATCAGCTTCTATGAGGAGGTAAGTTCTAGACTTGACAGCGGTGAATCAATGGATGTCGTATATCTGGACTTCTCCAAAGCATTTGACACCGTACCTCATAAAAGGTTAGTATATAAAATGAGGATGCTCGGACTGGGGGAAAATGTCTGTAAGTGGGTAAGTAACTGGCTGAGTGACAGAAAACAGAGGGGGGTTATTAACGGTACACACTCAGATTGGGTCACGGTCACTAGTGGGGTACCTCAGGGGTCATTACTCGAGGGGTCACTGTCACTAGTGGGGTACCTCAGGGGTCAGTACTGGAGGGGTCACTGTCACTAGTGGGGTACCTCAGGGGTCAGTACTGGAGGTGTCACTGTAACTAGTGGGGTACCTCAAGGGTCATTACTCGAGGGGTCACTGTCACTAGTGGGGTACCTCAGGGGTCAGTACTGGAGGGGTCACTGTCACTAGTGGGGTACCTCAGGGGTCAGTACTGGAGGGGTCACTGTCACTAGTGGGGTACCTCAGGGGTCAGTACTGGAGGGGTCACTGTCACTAGTGGGGTACCTCAGGGGTCAGTACTGGAGGGGTCACTGTCACTAGTGGGGTACCTCAGGGGTCAGTACTGGAGGGGTCACTGTCACTAGTGGGGTACCTCAGGGGTCAGTACTGGATGGGTCACTGTCGCTAGTGGGGTACCTCAGGGGTCAGTACTGGAGGTGTCACTGTAACTAGTGGGGTACCTCAGGGGTCAGTACTGGAGGGGTCACTGTCACTAGTGGGGTGCCTCAGGGGTCAGTACTGGAGGGGTCACTGTCACTAGTGGGGTACCTCAGGGGTCAGTACTGGAGGGGTCACTGTCACTAGTGGGGTACCTCAGGGGTCAGTACTGGAGGGGTCACTAGTGGGGTACCTCAGGGGTCAGTACTGGAGGGGTCACTGGTACTAGTGGGGTACCTCAGGGGTCAGTACTGGAGGGGTCACTGTCACTAGTGGGGTACCTCAGGGGTCAGTACTGGAGGGTTCACTAGTGGGGTACCACAGGGGTCAGTACTGGAGGGGTCACTGTTACTAGTGGGGTACCTCAGGGGTCAGTACTGGAGGGGTCACTGTCACTAGTGGGGTACCTCAGGGGTCAGTACTGGAGGGTCACTGTCACTAATGGGGTACCTCAGGAGTCAGTACTGGAGGGGTCACTGTTACTAGTGGGGTACCTCAGGGGTCAGTACTGGAGGGGTCACTGTCACTAGTGGGGTACCTCAGGGGTCAGTACTGGAGGGGTCACTGTCACTAATGGGGTACCTCAGGAGTCAGTACTGGAGGGGTCACTGTTACTAGTGGGGTACCTCAGGGGTCAGTACTGGAGGGGTCACTGTTACTAGTGGGGTACCTCAGGGGTCAGTACTGGAGGGGTCACTGTCACTAGTGGGGTACCACAGAGGTCAGTACTGGAGGGGTCACTGTTACTAGTGGGGTACCTCAGGGGTCAGTACTGGAGGGGTCACTGTCACTAGGGGGGTACCTCAGGGGTCAGTACTGGAGGGGTCACTGTCACTAGTGGGGTACCTCAGGAGTCAGTACTGGAGGGGTCACTGTCACTAGTGGGGTACCTCAGGGGTCAGAACTGGAGGGGTCACTGTCACTAGTGGGGTACTTCAGGGGTCAGTACTGGAGGGGTCTCTGTCACTAGTGGGGTACCTCAGGGGTCAGTATTGGGCCCTATTCTCTTCAATATATTTATTAATGATCTTGTAGAAGGCCTGCACAGTAAAATATCTATTTTTGCAGATGACACTAAACTGTGTAAAGTAATTAACACTGAAGAGGACAATATACTGCTACAGAGGGATCTGGATAGATTGGAGGCTTGTATTAGTGAACCAATCTTGGCTATTTATTTGGGGGAGGGGGAGGTGAAATGATGGGTATTTAAAGAAACACATGAGAGTACTGTGTCGACGCCCCTGATGAAGCATTTTGGTGCGAAACCTGGGTTGGGCAAGATCACGATTTGGTTTAAAGGATTGTGATATGCGCATTTTATCCTGCTATATTGTGAGTATAATAAAACCCTTTTTAGCAAAATAGTTCTGCGTTACTTCACCATTGGAAGCTCTCCTTCCACAGATGCTATTAAAGACCAGTAGGTGGACGAGAGGATAAATGAACGCTTTAGCTTTTCTATAAGCCTGAATGCTCTCCTGCATTTGTGAGTACAACTTGTATGCAACAGTGTGAACAGACACCACAGTACTTGACCATATGTGCGATTTTTGGTTATCTCACAGGGCTCCGTTTATTAGAGACTATAGTGAGAACCTAATGTTAACCTGGGTCGATTTCTTTGGAAGGCTCTTGACAAGTGGTGGAATCTGACACTCCCTGTGTGGTCAGTTGAATTAAATTAAAGTCATTGCGAGTGCGAGTGAATAGCCCACTTCACCTTTTGGACTCGCTGCAATTTCTGAGAGGCAACGTATTGGAGAAAAACTTTTGATTTACTAACTACATCATGCCCATCTGTCTGCCAGCTTCCTCACCTTCCCCTGTGGCATGGAATGCTGGGTAAGCGGCTGGGGAGACATTGCATCAGGAGGTGAGGGACACTTGATATTCGATAAACAGGACTTCTGCCAGTCATACATATTGGGATGCAGCTCCCAGCCAGGGGCGCACCGACAGGGGGGGTTTTAGGGGTCTGGACCCCCCCTAGAACCCAGATCCAATTTTTTTTTTTAATCACTCAGGGCCGCACCGCCGATCGCAACAGGCGGCGCGGCCCTGGTTCCAATTGCAGACGGCGGTGGGGAGGCAGTAGGAGATGAGCGCTTCCATTGCGGAAGCGTTCATCTCTATATTCATCGATCTGTGTTGCCGTCCTCAGGACAGCGATACAGATCAATGTGCTGTGGCAGGGGAGGGAGAGGCGTCTCCCTTCCCTGTTCTTCTGATAGGCTGCAGGCACTAGTGCCTGCAGCCTATCAGAGGCCGAGCTCAGGTGGCGCGATGACATCATTATCATCGCGCCGCCTGAGCCGGGCAGCACAGCGCGCCGGAAGAGGTCTGCTGCTAACCTCATGAAGGTAAGTATTAGTGTTTTTTTTTGTTTTTTTAATTGTGGCACATTTTAGGGGGCACCTGGTGGCATTTTGTTTTGTGGGGGCACTATGGGGGCATTTCTCACTGGCCCGTTTTGGGTAGAGGGCACTATGGGGGCATCTGGGGGCATTTATTTGTAGCCCATTTTGGGGGCATACTATAGGGGAATCTTGTGGATTTTTTTTACTGCCCCATTTGGGGGGCACTACAGGGGCATTATTTGGGGCACCACACCATGGGGAGTGGAGCATTATGGGGGCATTTATTTATTTATTTCTATCCCATTTTGAGGGCATTTTTACTGCCTTATTTTGGAGGGGGCCCTATTAGGGCATCTGGTGGCACTATAGCGGCATTATTTGGGGCACTATGGGGAGTGGAGCACTATGGGGGCATCTGGGGGCTCTAAAGGGGCTTTTTATAGGCATATTATGGGGGCACTATGGCATCTGGTGGCACTAAGGGGCATTTTTCACTGGCACATTATGGGAGGCACTATAGGGAGAGCAGCACTATGGGGCATCTGGTGGCACTATAGGGGCATTATTTGGGGTCACTATGGTATTTTTTTACTGGCACAATATCCCCTATATGCACTATGGTATCTGGCTGGCACTAATGTGTATTTTTACTGGCACATGGGAGGCACTATAGGGCCGGGCATCACTATGGGGCATCTGGTGGCACTAAGAAGGGGCATTTTTAACTGGCACTTTATGGGGGCACTATGGGGGAGAGGAGCAGTATGGGGGCATCTGGTGGCACTAAGAAGGGGCATTTTTAACTGGCACATTATGAGGGCATTATGGGTGAAAGAAGCACTATGGGGGCATCTGGTGGCACTAAGATGGGGAATAGTTACTGACACAATATGAAGGGCACAAAGAAGGGCATTTTCTACTGGCACATTATGGGGAGAGGAGCACTATAGGGGCATCTGCTGGGGGCACTACAAAGGGGCATTTTTTGCTGGCATATTATAGGGGGCACTATGGGGAAGGGGAGAGAAGCACCATGGAGGCATGTGCTGGGGGCACTAAGATGGGGTATTTAATACTGGCAAATTATCGGGGCACTATGGTCAAGTGGGAGAGGAGCACTACGGGGGCATTTACTGGGGCACTATATAGAGGTATTTTATACTGGCATACATTATGGGGACATTAGCTCAACTGCGGGCACTAAGCAGGTATATTTCTTGTACTGTAATATTATAGGAGAATTATTACTACTAGGGGCATTATGGTGAGCTTTACTACTACTGGGGGCTATGGCGAACATGATCACACTAGTATGGGTACTATGAGGGCATTATTACTAAGTGTGCTCAGGCAGGGAATTATTTCTATTGGTGGGAATTTGGTGAGCACTGTTACTTTGGTGGGCACCCTGGCACAGTATCAGCTTAGCACAATTATTTTTGGGGACAATATGTTTATTCTATTAGTGTCAGGGATACTATATACTGGGCACAGTTATGTTTTTAGAGCACTGTGTGCCAATAATTGTAGAAGGGGGCACTATCTGTGTGGTACAGGTATTTTTCAGGGGATAGTTTCTGCAGTATAGTATTGAGGAGCACAGCGGGAACAGTATTGGGGATGGCAGGATGGGGTGTTCAGAAGATATGAAGATGGTGGAAAAGTGGGAAACTAATGTCTATTTGTCAATCTCTGCAGAGACAGGAGATGGGTGAAAAATCATCATGGCGGTCTGGTCTGAATGGAGAAGATGAGAAAAGAGAACGTCTACATCAAAGGTGACATCACTGGATGTAGGAGGTATGTGGCGCTATGTAGGATAGGAGATGCACCGGCTTCTCCTCCTGCCATTTGCAAAAGGAGGATTCAGAGCTACGTGAGGACGGCCCAAGGGGTGGCAGGCCAGGGGCGGGTGGCGGATGTTGGGGGAATCACAAGCCTTGAGCAAGATCTGGGGAGGGAGAAGAGCGGAGGAGCTTCCTGGCTGTAGCCTGCTGTTGTCCATTGTATAATGTGAAGCAGGCAGTGCAGCCAGGACACGCCATCCCCTTGGTATGATGTGTAGACCGGGCTCCTCCACCCGGACCTACACACCTTTAATATGGCGCAGCTCCTCCTCCACTCCACTTTTGGTGCCTTCAGGACTAGGAGGGAGGATGTGAAACTGCAACAGCTCCTGCCACGGAGCTATGTGGGGGACAGTGAGAGTACAGGGGCTTTATGTTGGGCCCTGTATGGTGGAGTATTAGGTACAGTGTGTCTATGTAGGATGAGGGTGAGACTCTTACCGTCATCCTCATCAATATCATTTCAGCTGTACAGTGTTTGTTGGGAGTGGCCTATTATATGTAGGATGGTCTTAGAAAAATGGGCGGGGTCAATTTTTTGGCGCTGCACAATTTTTTTTCTTTTCGGACCCCGCCTAGACAAAATTTCTGGGTGCTCCCCTGCTCCCAGCAGTACTATCTGTACCTACATCATTTATATGGATAGACAGGGAGGCAGTACTATCTGTACCTACATCATTTACATGGATAGACAGGGAGGCAGTACTATCTGTAACTACAACATTTAAATGAATAGACAGGGGGGCAGTACTATCTGTACCTACATCACTTACATGGATAGACAGGGAGGCAGTACTATCTGTACCTACATCATTTACAGGCAGAGACAGGGAGGCAGTACTATCTGTACCTACATCATTTACAGGCAGAGACAGGGAGGCAGCGCTATCTGTACCTCCAACATTTGCATGGATAGACAGGGGGCAGTACTATCTATACCTACATCATTTATATGGATAGAGAGGGAGGAAGTACTATCTGTACTTACATCATTTACATGGATAAACAGGGAGGCAGTACTATCTGTACCTACATTATTTATATGGATAGAGAGGAAGGAAGTACTATCTGTACTTACATCATTTACATGGGTAGACAGGGAGGCAGTACTATATGTACCTACAACATTTACATGGAGAGACAGGGAGGAAGTACTATCTGAACTTACATCATTTACATGGATAGACAGCGAGGCTGTACTATCTGTTCCTACATCATTTATATGATAGACAGTGAGAGACAGAGAGTACTATCTATACATGCATCATTTACATTAAGAGACAGGGAGGAAGTGCTATCTTTACCTACTTCATTTTCAGTAAGAATCAGGGAGGCAGTACTATATGTACATGCATCATTTATATGGATAGAGAGGGAGGCAGTATTATCTGTACTTACATCATTTATAGAGAGACAGGGAAGCAGTACTATCTGTTCCTACATCATCTACATGGCTAGACAGGGAGGCAGTACTATCTGTACCTACATCATTTACAGTGAGAGACAGAGAGGCAGTACTATATGTACATGCATCATTTACATGGAGAGACAGGGAGGCAGTACTATCTGTAAGCACATCATTTAAAGTGAGACTCAGGAAGGCAGCACTATCTGTACCTACATCATTTACAGTGAGAGACAGAAAGGCAGTACTATATGTACATGCATTATTCATATGGATATAGAGGGAGTCAGTATTATCTGTACTTACATCATTTACATGGATAGACAGGGAGGTAGTACTATTTATACCTACATCATTTATATGGATAGAGAGTGAAGCAGTATTATCTGTACTTACATAATTTACATAGAGAGACAGGGTAGCAGTACTATCTCATTTACATGGAGAGACAGGGGACAGTACTATCTGTACCTACATCATTTATATCGATAGAGAGAGAGGAAGTACTTTATGTACCTACATCATTTATATGGATAGACAGGGAGGCAGTACTATTTGTACCTACATCATTTACAGTGAGAGATAGAGAGGCAGTACTATCTGTAAATGCATAATTTACATGGAGAGATAGGGAGGCAGTACTATCTGTACCTACAACATTTACATGGATAGACATGGGGGCAGTACTATCTGTACCTACATCACTTACATGGATAGACAGCGAGGCAGTACTTTCCGTACCTACATCATTTACATGGATAGACAGCGAGGCAGTACTTTCTGTACCTACATCATTTACATGGATAGACAGCGAGGCAGTACTATCTGTACCTACATCATTTACAGGGAAAGACAGGGAGGCAGTGCTATTTGTACCTCCAACATTTACTTGGATAGACAGGGGGCAGTACTATCTGTACCTACATCATTTTTATGGATAGAGAGGGAGGCAGTACAATCTGTACCTACATCATTTACAGTGAGAGACAGAGAGGCAGTACTATCTGTACATGCATCATTTACATGGAGAGACAGGGAGGCAGTACTATCTGTACCTACTTCATTTACAGTAAGAGACAGAAAAGCAGTACTATCTTTAACTACATCATTTACAGTGAGAATCAGGGAGGCAGTACTATCCTTACATGCATCATTTATATGGATAGAGAGGGAGGCGGTATTATCTATACTTACATCATTTATAGAAAGCAGGGAAGCAAACCTATCTGTTCCTACATCATTTACATGGATAGGCAGGGAGGCAGTACTATCTGTACCTACATCATTTACAGTGAGAGACAGAGAGGCAGTACTATCTGTACATGCATCATTCATATGGATAGAGAGGGAGTCAGTATTATCTTGACTTACACCATTTAGATGGATAGTCAGCGAGGTAGTACTATCTATACCTACATCATTTATATGGATAGAGAGTGAAGCAGTATTATCTTTACTTACATCATTTACATAGAGAGACAGGGAAGCAGTACTATCTATACCTACATCATTTATATGGATAGACAGGGAGGCATTATTATGTGTACGTACATCATTTACATGGATAAACAGGGAGGCATTATTATGTGTACGTACATCATTTGCAGTGAGAGACAGAGAGGCAGTACTATCTGTACATGCATCATTTATATGGATAGAAAGGAAGGCAGTATTATCTGTACTTACATCATTTACATAGATAGACAGGGGAGCAGTAATATCTGTACCTACATCATTTACAGCGAGAGACAGGGAGGCAGTGCTATCTGTACCTCCAACAGTTACATGGATAGACAGGGAGGAAGTACTATCTGTACCTACATTATTTATATGGATAGAGAGGAAGAAAGTACTATCTGTACCTCCAACAGTTACATAGATAGACAGGGAGGAAGTACTATCTGTACCTACATTATTTATATGGATAGAGAGGGAGTCAGTACTATCTGTACGTACATATTTACATGGATAGACAGGGAGGCAGTACTATCTGTACCTACATCATTTACATGGATAAAAAGCGAATCAGTACTATCTGTACCTACATCATTTACATGGATAGACAGGGAGGCAGAACTATCTGTACCTACAACATTTAAATGAATAGACAGGGGGGCAGTACTATCTGTACCTACATCACTTACATGGATAGACAGCGAGGCAGTACTATCTGTACCTACATCATTTACATGGATAGAAAGCGAGACAGTACTATCGGTACCTACATCATTTTCAGGCAGAGACAGGGAGGCAGTGCTATCTGTACCTCCAACATTTACATGGATAGACAGGGGGCAGTACTATCTATACCTACATCATTTATATGGATAGAGAGGGAGGAAGTACTATCTGTACTTACATCATTTACATGGATTAACAGGGAGGCAGTACTATCTGTACCTACATTTATTTATATGGATAGAGAGGAAGGAAGTACTATCTGTACCTCCAACATTTACATGGAGAGACTGAGACAGTACTCTCTGTACCTACATCATTTCTATGGATAGAGAGGGAGGAAGTACTATCTGTACTTACATCATTTACATGGATAGACAGCAAGGCAGTACTATCTGTACCTACCTCATTGAGATGATAGACAGTGAGAGACAGAGAGGCAGTACTATTTATACATGCATCATTTACATGTAGAGACAGGGAGGCAGTACTATCTGTACCTACTTCATTTACAGTGAGAGACAGAGAAGCAGTACTATCTTTACCTATATCATTTTCAGTGAGAATCAGGGAGGCAGTACTATCTGTACATGCATCATTTATATGGATAGAGAGGGAGGCAGTATTATCTGTACTTACATAATTTATAGAGAGACAGCGAAGCAGTACAATCTGTTCCTACATAATTTACATGGATAGACAGGGATGCAGTACTATCTGTACCTACATCATTTACAGTGAGAGACAGAGAGGCAGTACTATCTGTACCTACATCATTTACAGGAAGAGACAGGGAAGCAGTACTATCTGTTCCTACATCATTTACATGGATAGACAGCGAGGTAGTACTATCTATACCTACACCATTTACATTGAGAGACAGAGAGGCAGTATTATCTGTACTTACATCATTTACATAGAGAGACAGGGAAACAGTACTATCTGTACCTACATCATTTACAGGAAGAGACAGGAAGGCCATACTATCTGTACCTATATCATTTACAGTGAGAGACAGGGAGGCAGTATTATCTGTACTTACATCATTTACATAGAGAGATAGGGAAACAGTACTATCTGTACCTACATAATTTACAGGAAGAGACATGGGGGCAGTACTATCTGTACTTACATCATTTACATGGATAGACAGCAAGGCAGTACTATCTGTACCTACCTCATTGAGATGATAGACAGTGAGAGACAGAGAGGCAGTACAATTTATACATGCATCATTTACATGTAGAGACAGGGAGGCAGTACTATCTGTACCTACTTCATTTACAGTGAGAGACAGAGAAGCAGTACTATCTTTACCTATATCATTTACAGTGAGAATCAGGGAGGCAGTACTATCTGTACATGCATCATTTATATAGATAGAGAGGGAGGCAGTATTATCTGTACTTACATCATTTATAGAGAGACAGCGAAGCAGTACTATCTGTTCCTACATAATTTACATGGATAGACAGGGATGCAGTACTATCTGTACCTACATCATTTACAGTGAGAGACAGAGAGGCAGTACTATCTGTTCCTACATCATTTACATGGATAGACAGCGAGGTAGTACTATCTATACCTACATAATTTTCATTGAGAGACAGAGAGGCAGTATTATCTGTACTTACATCATTTACATAGAGAGACAGGGCGGCAGTACTATCTGTACTTACATCATTTACAGGAAGAGACAGGGAGGCCGTACTATCTGTACCTATATCATTTACAGTGAGAGACAGGGAGGCAGTACTATCTGTACCTACATCATTTACAGGGAGAGACAGAGAGGCAGTACTATCTGTACCTACATCATTTACAGTGAGAGACAGAGAGGCAGTACTAGCTGTACCTACATCATTTACAGGAAGAGACAGAGAAGCAGTACTATCTGTTCCTACATCATTTACATGGATAGACAGCGAGGTAGTACTATCTCTACCTACATCATTTATATGGATAGAGAGTGAAGCAGTATTATCTGTACTTACATAATTTTCATAGAGAGACAGGGAAGCAGTACTATCTGTTCCTACATCATTTACAGTGAGAGTCAAGAAGGCAGTACTATCTGTACCTACATCATTTACATTGAGAGACAGAGAGGCAGTATTATCTGTACTTACATCATTTACATAGAGAGATAGGGAAACAGTACTATCTGTACCTACATAATTTACAGGAAGAGACAGGGGGGCAGTACTATCTGTACCTACATCATTTACAGTGAGAGACAGAGAGGCAGTACTATCTGTACCTACATCATTTGCAGGAAGAGACAGGGAGGCAGTACTATCTGTTCCTACATAATTTACAGTGAGAGACAGAGAGGCAGTACTATCTGTACCCACATCATTTACATGGAGAGACAGGGAGGCCGTACTATCTGTACCTACATCATTTACAGTGAGAGACAGGGAGGCAGTACTATCTGTACCTACATCATTTACAGTGAGAGACAGGGAGGCAGTACTCTCTGTATCTACATCATTTACAGTGAGAGACAGGGAGGCAGTACTATCTGTACCTACATCATTTACAGGAGAGACAGGGAGGCAGTACTATCTGTATCTACATCATTTACAGGGAGAGACAGGGAGGCAGTATTATCTGTACCTACAACATTTACAGGGAGAGACAGGGAGGCAGTTCTATCTGTACCTACATCATTTACATGGAGAGAAAGGAAGGCAGTACTATCTGTACTTACATCATTTACAGCGAGAGACAGGGAGGCAGTGCTATCTGTACCTCCAACAGTTACATAGATAGACAGGGAGGAAGTACTATCTGTACCTACATCTTTTTTTGGAAAAGCCCTTAAATTCTGTCAGATTGTGGATGCGTCTCCTGTGCATCGCCCTCTGCACATCGTCCACAGATTTTAAACTGGATTCAGGTCTGGGCTGTGACTGAATTTTGGAACTGTTAATAATGTCCTCCATTTTGACAAAAGCCCCAGTTCCAGCTGCAGAAAAAGAGCTTCAAAGCCTAATACTGCTCCCACGGCGCTTCACTGTGGGGATGGCGGTCTATTATTTAATGCTATATAGGGAAAGGAACTGCGCTGCTCTCAATGGATTCAGACTCCCATTCACACTTCAGACTCCCATTCACATGGGAGTCTGAATCCTTTGAGAGCAGCGCAGTTCCTTTCCCTATATAGACTTTTGACTTTGGTGCAATTTACCCACTGCACCTGGAACCTGCAGCATTCAAGAGAGGAGTATTTCTGGTTTGACTAATTTTTGTATTATTAATATGTAATGCTGCCCCCACCGCGCTTCACTGTGGGTATGGCGGTCTATTACCTACTGCTGCCCCTACCGCGCTTTACTGTGGGGATGGCGGTCTATTATTTAATAATGCCCCCACGGCGCTTCACTGTGGGGATGGTGGTCTATTTTTTAATGTTGCCCCTACCGCGCTTCACTGTGGGGATGGCGGTCTATTACATAATGCTACCCCCGCCGCGCTTCACTGTGGGGATGGCGGTCTACTACATAATGGTGCCTCCACCGCGCTTCACTGTGGAGATGGCGGTCTATTGCATAATAGTCACATTTAAGGTGGAAATAAATCTGAAATAATTTGACTTGGTTGCATTTTATCAGGGGTGTGTAGAGTGTTAATATCTGCTGTGCATCCTTTACAGAGAGAGACCCGAGGGGTGGGAAATGGGATTATAAGAGATACTATAAGTGTTTTCTATTTGCAGTTTTATTGAAATTTGTGAAATTGAAAAAAAAATAAACAATTATAGGGCCATTTGCGCCACTTTTGAAACTTTTTAGAATTATTGTGTCTATTCTGAAGTGGCTAGAAAAAGGGGCAGGGCTTAGTGGGAGGGGTGGGGCTTTGCACAGATTCAGCATAGGTTATAGCTGAAGTCAGTGCAACCCCCTGTCTGGCATAGACTTCAGTTAAAGAGAAAGAAAACCTGTCTTGTACACCCACAGGGACAGAGTCACTTTGCGTCGCAGGTTCACACTAGTGTGGTGGACAATCCACACTCATACAATATTTGGTAGATAGAAATAGAACCGCGCTGCTTCAACTCCGACACTCTATTTAAGTAGTCTTTTTAAAAACGAAGGAGGACATTCCTGAGAAACCCTCCTTCGTTTTTAAAAAGGCTACGAGCATAGGGAGTAAGCTTGTACACAGCGCAATTCCCTTGGAGCCTACGAAAGAAAAGAAAAATGGGGGGAGATTCACATGGTGCGGTTTTTGCACGGGGTGCAAGAACCGCAACCAGAAAGAAAGAATGAGGTCAATTGAGAAAGTAAAGTCTAATCAAAACGGAAGATAATTTTCTATTAGAGGTTTTTGTTCATGTAAAAACCAGGGCATGATTTATATACTAGAATGCCCGTGCGGGCTTCAATATGTGGGCAGGACCACACGAGCTTTGAAGATCCGAATTCAGGAAGATGTAAATAATATCAAAAAAGGTTTAATTAGTCATAGTGTTTCCGCCCACTTCAAATCGAGACATGGAAAGAACCCCCAAGGTTTGAAATTCGTTGGTGTGGAGGTCGTTAAACCGCATTGGAGGGGAGGAGACTCCATCAAACAAATAAATAGTAGAGAAATCCAGTGGATTTACCAACTTGGAACACTGCAGCCTGGGGTCTCAACATTGAATTTGACTTGAAACCATGCTTGGTTTGAAAAGAAATCGTTTAGAGCCGTTCTGCAATTGATTTAATCGAATATTGAGGACCTCTGAACATCCGCCCATTGATAGTAAAAGGAGATTGGTTGCTTTTTTCACATGACCTCTTTTATGAATGGAGAGGCCGGCCTCCCCCGCTCACGTGGTATTGGGGAGAGGAGAGTAATACCAGTGACGCGGGGAGGAGGCGGACATCTGCGTTATATGCCTCTGTTTAAATGAATGATATTTTTACCAACTAAGAGTTTATGAATGAAAGGGATGGGAAGGATTTTGTTACTATTCTGTGGTTGATATGTATATTTCGGAATATGAGGAACCCGATACACTTCAGAGTATGAAGCACGTTTTGTAAGAAGAAATTTTTATGTTTTTATGAATAGGGTTTGATGAATTTTATAATTGACTGTAGATATTGTGTGTAAATCGAGCTTTATAAAAAGGGCATGAACATATAGGGTTGTGGCGCTATAAAATGACCTCAGGTCAAGACATGCGCTGTAGTCACCCCTGAGGAAGCCTTGGAGCGAAACCCGGGTCGGGCAAGAGACTGGACGTGTCCGGATTTTATATTGAGATATGCTTTTATTGCTCTTGTGTCTGTGAGTATAATAAATCCTTGTGTGAGAAACATCACAAAGAGGGTCCTTCACTATGTCCGCATACTCCTTTTGAGCCCACAGAGCGAACGGTTGCATGTGCCATTGGATCCCGGTGAAGCGGGACAATAAGGGAGGATAGACGGCAGAACCTGACTTAAATAGAGTGTCGGAGTTGAAGCAGCGCGGTTCTATTTCTATCTACCAAACCTGGCATAGACTTCAGCATCTGCTTCTTAATAAATGAGGCGCATCTCATGCCAGCACAGGGAGATCCAGACTGGCTTATGGCTACATCCAGGGGCTTATTGGTCATATACTACAGGGAAACTTCCCAGTGGGCCGATGAGCCCTCCTTTTGTACAATCAGTGGCAGTCTTTAGGGATGTATTTTTTGCTACTGGGATAGTATATGGAGATGTACTGTGGTATTTGCCTCTGCTGGGCGGTATAATGTCCTGCAATATGGCATTGTTGGCCCCTCCTTCTGTCAATTTGGACCCGACTACAAAATTGGGCCACTTTTAGTTTTTTTCCAGGGCCACTTTAAGTTCCCAGTCTGCCCCTGAGTACATCAGATGTCCGGAGGATACCAGAGGTAACGTACAACCTTAAGACACCCTGATAGGAGGATTCTTTCCTCTAAGATCCTTGTACACGGGCCGGTAATCTGCCGAGCACCAATATAGCACATCAAAGAGCCATTGTTTAGTACATGAAAATGAAGCAATCATTGTGCCGTGTGGGGTGGAGCGACCAGTTATGCGATCATTCATCCCTATTCAGGTCAGGTTGCATTTGTCGGCAGCACATCCACTTTCACCGGAGCACGAGTTGCCGAACCATGAATTTTATGCCTATTAAATGCTTGGATACGTCTATTGAGTAAGAAGGAGCCAGCTGTCCACTGTCAGCACCACCACCGACAGTGACAGCATTTTATCCCCCGATAAACCTTTAGTTATAAGTGTCATCCCATTTCTTTGGTTTTGTTAGAAGATCCTGAGATGTTTGCAGTTGTTTTCGTTGGATACTCAATGCTGTTGAACATCAAATAACGGATTCATCAAAGGCTTTGGCTTCTTGGTTCATGTTGACTGAATACAGTTCTGCTCATTTACAGTCAATTTGCCACAACCCCAGACTCTCCAGAAGGCAATGACTCCAATTATTGACCGAGAAACATGTGATACGTTCTACCACGTTGGCTCCAACATCAACAAGAATAAAACCATCATCCTGGATGACATGATATGTTCCGGATACAAAAATGGAGGCAAGGACTCCTGCCAGGTAAGTAACTATTATGTCTAGATGGGACCCAAAGGGCTATACATGACAAATAGAGGCAGCCCCATGTGTCATGCCCAGCCCAGTAGACCCTTCTTATGGTAACAGAGAACCTCTAATCCACCAATATATGGGACCATCAGAAGGAGGATGATATTGCTTACAGATATTTCTGTAGAAATTCATCACATTTCCCACCTTCTCAGAAGTGACCACTGTACTTACCGTGAGTTACGGGACACTATGCAGACTTGGGGCTGGCTTAAGTATACAGACAGGTGATGTTCCATGTATTGAGTGTTCTGAAAATGATGAAATGTTGGTGTCTTCCAGGGAGACTCCGGGGGTCCTCTAGTGTGTAAAGTACACGGAGTCTGGTACCAAGCAGGTGTTGTAAGCTGGGGAGTAGGATGTGCTCAATCTTATCGTCCTGGGGTCTACAGCTTTGTACCGGCCTATAACCCCTGGATAGAGAGCTATGTGCCTGATGTGACCTTCAGTGACCTGGTAGATATACCACCTCCAGCAACAGCTTGTGATACAGGTAATGGGATAACTTCACATGTTCTACTTCTTTCGTCTTTGTGGACACTTTTGGCGTCATTTATCAAACTGGTGTAAAGTAGAACTGGCTTAATTACCCATAGCAACCGATCAGATTCCACCTTTCATTTTCCAAAGGAGCAGTTGCTATGTGCAGCTAAGCCAGTTCTACTTTACACCAGTTTGATAATTGACCACATTTGTCATTTCATCCTCTTTGGATAGTATGAAGTACTGTATGATCACTGCTCGAAAAAGCTGCCCTGTATGAATCTGGAATCTGTGAATTTACCCGGCGCACTATTATTATATACTAAGGAGGAGCAAATCCATTCTACGAATTCGGGATTGCTTCCAAATTTCGAGGTATCCAAAGTGATTAGTCACTAAGCCGAATTTCCTTGCACTTTGTGCTAATGATAATGAATCAATTTTTCCTAAAATGATGACTAAAAAAACTAATAATATTCACCTCATCCACTTGATCATAGAGAGGCTGTCGCTCCCGACTTAATTCAAGGAAACCCACCAAAGGACCTGCAGCAAGTGTGATGATGTCACCATGTGATCACGCCGGGTGTACGTGATAACATGGTGACACACTTGCTGCAGGTTCTTTGGTGCACGGGAGCGGACGGCCTCTCTGCCAGCAAGTTGATGAGGTGATTATTATTATTTTTTTAACCCCCGAAAGGCTAAATGTGAGTCACAGTTGCTGCGATCAGCGTTGAACGTGGCAGCTGATAATGATGGTGGGGGGTGGGATGGGGGGGTTGGGAACACAATCACCATTCCTTTGTCCTTGCGCCCGCTCCAAGCAATTTGTGATAAAATAATTTGTAATGTATCAAATTTCTTGTCGAAGTTCAGCAAAGCAGCCGAATCAAATTTTTTGAACTTTCGCTCATCACTAATAATAATAATAATATTCTGCCAGTTGTAAAGTCTTCACCTTTGTTCTTTTCTTTCTTCCAGCTGTGCCATCTGCCTCTCCGGAGCCGGTATGTGGCTCCCCACTGGTTTCTAATCGCATAGTTGGTGGCATAGATGCCTTGGAAGGGCAATGGCCGTGGCAAATCAGTTTGCACTATCAGCAATATTGGTTCTATCCATTCTACCACTTATGTGGTGGTTCTCTGATTTCTCCTGAGTGGGTACTGACTGCTGCCCACTGCGTGAATAAGTAAGTAAACGTCTGCTTGTGGGCACAGCTTAAGATCCCATTAATTTCTCTTGAGATTCTATGTAGATTTTAAGTTAATTTCTCTCTGGAAAAGTAATTTTTAATTCTGTGAATAGATTTGAGAGATGTTCCTCTCTATATCATAAGTGTAGAGAGGAACTAGGAACTAGTGTAGAGAGGTCAAAGTTAACAAAGTGGAATTCGATCTGAAGTTTAGGAAAAATTTGATTCGCCACAAATCTCAATTTCCTCTCGCTTAGTGGTAACCAATTGTTTTTTTTCCAAAAATGGCCGCTGCTTGTGTTAAAAAGTGAAAATAAGAAGCCCAGAAACACGAGCATAGGGAGACTGCGGGGACAGTGCAGGGACAGTTCAGGCTTTGTGTAATCGCCCTGTGCATATTCTGCCATTCATACTCAATCTGTTCTGTTATACATAGACTTACTGTGCATCAGACTCAATGTCAACAGGTGTTGTCATATATAGGCCTGTTTATCTAGTTTACCTGCTGGGCCATTAATACTTTGTTATATTACTGATTCGGTTCCTGTGCACTATGGCCAACAAACTTTTGCCTGGACCTTCCAAAAGTAGCAGCAGAAGAAGGGGAGGAGGCAGCAGCAGCAGCAATAGGCCAGAGCTGCCTCTGTCATCCAGCGGTCGTGTTTTGACCCACAATCCAGCTGTACTGGAATGATTGACTCGCTCGTCAACATCATCGTAGGTGACAACAGATACACACAGCCAGGAATCGTGGGTTCCTCTATTTGGCATGGCCCAGGAACTGCCTCTGTGCCCTCACCTGTCCTTAAACTGCTTCTTGCTTTCGGTGCTTCTACTGCTGGCTAACTAAGGTATGCCGCCAGCTCTGCTCTACTTTTCAGTGAGGATGATCTTTTAGAGGACAGGCAGCAGTTACCTGCCAGCACAGAGAGGTCCGCTGAGGACTCCTCTAGGTGTGCAACTACTGATTTTGACAGTCGGGTGGGAGCACATGTTGCAAGAGGCCAGCAACGTGCACAAGAGACAGGTTAGGGTGACACAAGTGATGACCAAACTGATGATGATGTAGCCAATCACACGTGAAAGCCAGGTGAAGAGGGGGCGTCGTCATCATCACGGGGTGAGGGTGGCAATGTGCCCATGAGACAGTAGGGTGGAAGCAGTGGCAGATCTGCAGCCAAACACGGGAGGGTTAGACGGTCTGCTACTCGAAGGACTACCTGTGAGGAACCTACTAGCAGTGAACGGGTTCATAAAAGCAGCGGCAGTCAGGCATCATGCAGTGGTGGAGGGAAAATGCCATACTTGTCAGTGTGGGCATTTTTCAGCAAGTCGTTGGGGGATGTTAGCATGGCGGTATGCAGGATATGTGTGGCCAGAATTCTAATGTTGGTACGACCGCCCTGAGTAAACACATGGAGCGTCACCATAAATTGGCATTGGAAAACTGTGCCACTCATATAGACTTACAGCCTGATGCAGCAACCTCTGCATCTCCCGCTGGTTGGCACCCACTTTACAGCAGTCAGGGCTTGACAATGTCAGCAGAAGGCAGCTATTGTTCCTTCCCATTGACTTCAGCTACAGATGCTCCTCATCCTCCTACTCCTCGTCACTTGTTTAGACAGAAATCGATGACCAAGGTGATTGATAAAAAACAACAGTATGCGTGCACTCATCCAACGATGCAGAAGCTGAACCTGGTTCTGATCAAGTTGCACAGTCTACAGTCTCTCCCTTTTCATGTCGTTGACTATCCACAAATCAGAGAACTGATGGCTTGTGCCCCCAAGGTGAAGAATCCCAGTCCGACATTACAATTCCAAAAAAGCTGTACCAGCACATACATTGAGCAGAAGGGGGGCCAGTCCTTGAGCTTCTCGGTGTCTGGTACAGTTCACACCAGCACTGACACAAGGAGTTGCAACTATGGTCAAGGACAATATATGTCGTTTACAGCCCACTGGGTAAATGTGTTCTGGACCAGGCACACCAGCAAATAGGCCAGGTGATAGAAGGTGATAGCAATGCCGCCTGTGCATTGTAATCGTGGGATTTCTGCGGCAGTGTCCTCCTCTGCCTCCTCATCCTCCACCTTCTCCTCACCCTCCAATGTAGGCACAGTTCAGCGTGTTCATCCAGATTTTCACCTATGCAAAGCTAGGCATTGTCATGCAGTTCTGCACCTGGTCGGCCTGGGCGAACAGTCACACCGGGGAGGAACTGCTAAGCTTCATCAATAAAGAAATCAAACACTGGCTGTCTCCTTGCCAACTGGAGATAGGAACCATGGTTACTGATAATGGGATTAGAGATGAGCGAGTTTTTGAAAAATTCGATTTGCCGGTTCACCAAACTTTTTTGGAAAAAGTTGCGGCGAATTACGATTTTCCTGGCTGCTGAGAGCGATTGGCCAGCGCTCCAGCCTTGGAAGAAGGAGACGCCCAGGGCAAAAGAAGATTTCTCCGCCCCAGGCAAAAATAGGAGAAGCGTGTGCCCCGGTACCGGCGGCTACAGAGGACGAACGGAGCGGCACCCAGGGATACAAGTAAGTGCAGGGTCATCCCTGGGTGCCCCTCTGCATGTATATACATTTGCCTAATAAACTGTGGACCAGTGAAAGGTCCTCTTTAATGATGGTGAAGGTGACGATGATGAAGTATCGATGGACGTCACGTGGGTGCCCACAAAAGAGGAAGAGGAGGGGAGTTCAGAGGGAAAGACGGAGCAGCAGAGAAGGAGGGAAGGAGGAGAAGCAGGAAGAGATCGCAGGGCACAGGAGGCAAAACCTGGGACGCACTGGGTGAACCTCCTGACGGCCGTCAAGCATGTAACCCGTGGCTCCCGTGTGGATTTGGCGTTACCGCCTCAGATTGCATGCAGGCTGCCTCTTCTTCTCCTCCTCCTACTCCATCCTCCATCTCCTCCTCGGCTGACTCCTCCTGTTCCACTGCTACTGACTCTTCCGCTGCACCCCCCAAGCTCCCCAGAACCTATGTGACGTCCCAGGTGAGATTTTGCCATGCTGTGCTATGGCTGTTGTGTCTGGAAGCCAAGAGCCACACCAGTCCTGCACTGCTTTCAGCTCTGCAGTCACAGGCCGATCAGTGGCTAACCCTGCTCAATTTGACAGTTGGTAAAGAGGTGTGCGACAGCGGTGCCAATCTGCTGAGCGCACTGAAACAGGGCAAAATGACACATGTGCCATGCATGGCACACGTCCTGAACTTAGTCGTGCAGCGATTTGTTGCTAAAGATCCCGGGGTCCCAGGACATCTTTTGGCAGGCTAGGAATATCTTGGAACATTTTAGAAGATCTTACATGGCCATGGCTCTCCTTCCAGATGTTCAGAGGCTACACCACCTGCCCATCAGACGTCTGATTTGTGACAGCCCAACGCGCTGGAACTCCACCTTGTATATGCTTGTTAGGCTGCTCCAGCAGCAGCGTGCTGTTAACGACTAACTGTACGAACTCTGCAGCAGGACAGGTTCTGAGTATATTGGTTTCTTTTCACCGCACCAGTTGCTGCTAATGCGCGACGCATGCAGACTTCTGCGGCCATTTGATGAGATCACCAAACTGTTCAGTCACAGCCAGGGCGCCATCAGTGATATCGTACCTTACGCCTTCTTTCTGGAGCGTGCATTGTGTCGTGTCATTGATCATGCCGTCGAGGAGCAGTAGCTGGATGATGAAGAAGTCACAATGCCAGTGGGGTGGGGGTGTTTGGGTTACTCCATTTGAGACAAGTCAGCAGAAGTCTGAAGAGGAGTCAGAGGAGGATGGTGGCTGGGAGGAGGAAGAGGAGCAAGAAGAGCAGGCTTTGAGGGGGACTTTAGACTTTTCGGGGATCCCTGGTGTTGTCCGTGGCTGGGGGGAGGAGACCGAGGACGACATTCTCCTGGGCGATGAGCAGGAGCCAGGGGCTCCACCGCTTCCAATTTAGTGCAAATGGGGGCCTTCATGTCAGTGTTTGAAGAAGGACCCCCGTATAAAAAGCATAAAGGGCAAGGACCAATACTGGGTGGCAAAGTACTTAGACCCCCGATACAAACACAAAATGGCGGACATGTTACTAGCATCAGAGATGGCTGTCAGAATGCAGAATTTCCAGGCCTTGCTGCGAGAGATGCTGCATTGTCCTGGCAGAGGAATTTCCACCGACAGCGAAATAGGTGCGGGTACCAATCCTACCGCGCCTGCAAGAAGAGGGCGGTTTGAAGATGTGTTGGTCACTTAGGATATGAGCTCATTCTTGCAGCCAACCCATCGACAGCCGCCCTCCGGATCCAGCCTCAGGGAACGCCTAGACCGACAGGTGTCCGACTACATCGGGTTAACGGCCGATATGGACACTCTGAGAAGCAAGGAACCCCTGGACTACTGGGTGTGCAGGCTTGACCTGTGGCCAGAGCTGCCAATTTGCCATGGAACTCTTGGCTTGCCCCTCGTCGAGCGTCCTGTCCGAAATGACGTTCAGCGCTGCAGGGGGGGATCGTGACCGATAAGCGCACTCGCCTAGCTCACGACAGTATAAACTACCTTACATTTCTAAAAATGAATGAGGCATGGATCTCGGAGGAATACAATATCTGTGATGACCACGTGTAATTGAATTTCCTCATGCCAGCCCACACATATCTGCCACCACCCAGAACATAGAATAATCCTTGTCTTTTGTAAGTACAGCAGTATAACAGACCTTTTCTGTCAGGTGAATGCCTAATTTTTGGGGCCTGTACTCCAGTGGCCAACAGAAAAAATGTTATCCAGTGACCGCCTAATGTACCTCCAGCCAGGGCTGGCATCAGCACCCAGCAAACCAGGGCAAATGCTGGGGCCAACTGCTCCTGAGGAGGCCCACTAAGCTGCTATGAGCACTTCCATCAATACAGATGGAAGCACTCATTGGTGTCATTTCACTTACGCAGTACCACTCTGGTGGGCCCTCTGAGTCACATGAGGCCGGCTGCCCTCCATTCAGCAGAGCAGCAGGTTACCTTACCAGCTTCAGACACGCAGAGTTTGTCAGTGTGTCTCTACTGTGACTCTCTCTTTTCTGTGGGACAGGAGGGGGGGCTCTTTAAGCTGCTGCTGGATGCTGCTTCATGCTATTTAGTTTTTTTTCTGCTTAATTAAGCAGTTTGCCTCCATGACACCCCCCAGGGGTGTAGCTATAGGCTCATGGGCCCTGGTGCTACAGTTCAGTTTGTGCCCCCCCTACCCTCAATACCGTTTCCTAACACCACCAGACCCCTGCATGCCCACCATGCCCAATGGCAGAACTAAAATCTCACAGAGAAAATACATTTTAATCCAATAAGTGCATAATAATAATAATAATAATAATAAGGATGCCATCTAAAAGTAGTAAAGTATAATTGGCTAAACCGAGCATGCATGTGGTCTCATCAGGGAGAGTCGCTACCGCCTTTGGTTAAACTCCCATGAGAACATTGGGATACTAAAATCTAACACGCCCGATTCTTTTGTTCCATGGCATCTGCCATTCGGGGAGGATCGGGGCACCCACATACAAATAAGAGGGTTGGAGATCTCACCAGAACTGGTGGGTTAAGTTGTTTTAAGCTGACTATAAGGTTCTGTAGGACTCCTATTACCCAGGCTGTAACCTCCCTGACTGAACCCTGTTCTACGTAAATGCTATGGAATAAATCCTCCCTATCCTTTCTCTATACCTTGAATAATCTTTCCCTGAACTTGTAAACCGTTTTTTTTTAGCACAATGACGATTTTTCTATCACTGTCCCTAGCGCCTGCTGACATCTCTCCCTGCACTAAGTACACTGGTGAATGGCAGAATCTAAGATGGCTGCTGTATTTATATGGCTGTGACATCACAGGGCTGGCTGGCTGCTGATCGGCTGCATGCATGTCAGTATAAGTGATCCTGCCTTCCCAGAATTCCATTCTCCATGTCCTCACACGTGCAGCAGCCATTTTGGTAAAAATGTGATTCGTTACTACGAAGCACGAGGAAATTCGCATTCTGTGCAAATAAAATTTTTCCTGAAATTCTTAGCGAATTCCAGTTAGTCAGCTTCGATTCGCTTATCTCTAAATGGGATGAACGTTCTATCTGTGCTATGTCAGTGAGGGCTGACCCATGCATGGCGCACGTCTTCAATCTCATTGTCAACCGATTCCTCAAGTCTTAAACCCAACTGCAGGATGTCTTGAAAATGTCCAGGAAACTGTGCATGCACTTCAGCCATTCTTACCGTGCAAAACACTCCCTCTTTGAGCTGCAAAGGCATAATGCTCTTCCTCAACATCGTCTGGTATACAACAATTTTTTAATGCAGCAGACAGACAGGACTACTCCCCTGTGTAACTTCCACGTTAGCCAGTGGCAGCTCATGCGTGACATATGCAGCTTGCTCAGGCCCTTTGAGGATGTCATTTTATATGTCAGTCGGCAGAACTACGGGTGAATGATGTCATTCCCCGGCATCATGTCCTGGAGGAGATGCTGACAAATCTGATTAATGAGGGGACAGAAGACGTGGCACCTACATAAATGCCCAGGAATTTTATACACTAATAGGTTGCAAGCAACGCACAGACCATGGCAGTGGGCAGTGGAGATGGAGGCAGGGAGGCCCTCTGAGTTCCTTGCACGAATGGCCAGATGCATGGTGTCATGCTTGTGTAGTGACAGCCGCATTGTCAAGATTCGGCAGAGGGACTACTGGCTTTCCACATTGTTAAACACTTGCTACCGGTCAAAAATGGGGGCATTTTTTATACCTTCTGAGAGGGATCAAAAAATAGACTACTAGAGACATGCTATGTAGTCAGTTGGTCGCTGCCTACAAGCACCATCACCCATCCTCACAAAGGTCTGACCAGGGCACCCTCTGCATTCACACTCCATTGCCATGACTGGTGGCGGTAGGGGTGTGTGTGTGGGGGGCAGGAGCAGCACCAGCTCCATCAGCAGCAACTTCAGTCTGGAGTCTCTGATGAGCAGTTTTCTTCAGCCGCCTACTGAAGAAACCACCCAGCTGCAGCAGGACGTGCAGCAGAACCTCCACCAGCAGGTGGGGGCTCTGCACCCTATCACCCAAGATCCCCTGGACTACTAAGCATGCAAGCTTGAAGTATGGCCGCAACTAGCCGAGTTTTCCATGGGCATGCTTTCCAGCCCGGCTAGTAGTGAGGCATCAGAGCGACTGTTCAGTGCTGCAGGGGGCGCGTAGTTACCCCTAAGAGAACTCACCTTTCCTCCCAAAATGTTGAGAGGCTGACTTTCATAAAGATGAATAAGGATCAGCCAGGATTTCCAGATGCCAGTGCCTGATGCATCAGAATAGATCATTCCGCCACTAATGATAATACTGTAGTGTGCTGCCACATCGGAATATTCTGCAAAATGGGCCGTTACGTCCTGGTGCCACCATTTCGATGGTGCCACCCGCCTGATGCCTCCACTGCCATTCCTACAATAGGGCTTCTTTGCCATACTGATGTCATGGGGCCACTATTGTCCCTGTTACTGCCACTGCTATTGGCCCCCATACCCACTCTGTTATGGGGCCACTATTGTCCCTGTTACTGCCACTGCTATTGGCCCCCATACCCACTCTGTTATGGGGCTACTATTGTCCCTGTTACTGCCACTGCTATTGGCCCCCATACCCACTCTGTTATGGGGCTACTATTGTCCCTGTTACTGCCACTGCTATTGGCCCCCATACCCACTCTGTTATGGGGCTACTATTGTCCCTGTTTGCCCGTGTTGACATCATAGTGTATTTTTCCCTTCTTCTAAACGATTTGAAGAACAGGAAAAAAAATGATCTTATATTTTGATCATCCTTATGGCCTCTTTCACACGGTCAGTATTTGGTCAGTAGTTGTATGCCAAAAGCAGGTGTGGGTCTAAAACACAGATGAGATGCTAATAATTCCATTACATTTCATCTCTGTTTTGGACTCACTGTTTTTGGCTTACAGTTACTGATGCAAAACACTGACAAAATACTGACTGTCTGCATGCAGGACTTTTTTCCTCATTTAAAAAAACTGATTTCAGATATAAATGGCCAAAATGGATGCAAATTGAGCATAGGGCCTCTTTCAGACAATCAGTATTTGGTCAATGTTTTGCATGAGTATTTGGTCAGAATTGAATGGGTCCAAGACACAGATGAGATGCTAATAATTGCATAATATTTTACTTCTGTTTTGGATCCACTCCTGTTTTTGGCTTACAAATACTGATGCAAAATACTCTCCAAATACTGACCGTCTGAAAGAGACCTTTTAAGTCCTGCATGCAGGACTTTTTTCCTGATTTGAGACATAAATGGCCAAATCAGATGTAAATTGATCATAAGTCCTCTTTCATGTGGTCAGTTTTTGCATCTGTATTTGATCATAATTTTAAGCCAAAAGCAGAAGTGGGTGCAAAACACAGAAGAGATGCAAATATTTCTATAAAATTTTATCTCTGTTTTGGACCCACTCCTGCTTTTGGCTTAGAATTACTGATCAAATACTGGCCGTCTAAAAGAGGCTTTATGGATGCTCAAAATACAGTTTTTTTTTTGTTTTGTTTTTAGTTTTCTGTAATTCTAACAGATCAGAAGAATGGAAAAATGAACACAACCTTACTGTCACTGCTGCCTCCCCCCCTCCTCACTCGGTCAAGGGGGCACTACTTGAATCTTGGGGCACTGCGCGGTTAAGTGCACGGTGATAAATTAGACCTGACGGTAACAGTGACCTGTAATACTGATGCACAGTAAATTTACAGCTAATAGAGGGGATTAATAAGCATGTGTTTGGTCACAACATGCATTAAGAGAAAACATTTTTTGCCCACTACTTTATTGGCTCTGCCCCCATTTCTATATGTTGTTCCACTAAGAAGCCTTTGCACTTGAGGGGTGCGCATGGGTTTTTGGTTTTACTGAAGGCTGCTGTATGCTTTTCTTTTTGTTTAACAGAAGGGTTTAGCTATGAATCTGCCCTTCACAGTGATGTAGACGGCGATATATTACAGCTGTAAGACTGACGGCACAGAACCTACAGAACGGATTAACTATGAATGTGGGTGCACTAGAACGTAATGCGCACACAGCGATAAACTCTCCTTGCAATCTCTCTGCAGTTTAACTTCCAAGCCTTCACACTGAGATTGGGCCACCAAGAGGGATGAATATGATTAGGCACAGTGGCCTAGGTATACCTGATTTATTGTATATCGGTACAAATTAATTTGTAACAAATTTTAATGAATTTTCTTGTCGAAGTTCAGCGAATTGACCAAATCAAATTTTTCAAAACTTCGCTCATCACTAGAGAGAACCCAAGAGGGCGATGTCTGTCCACCGTACTAAGCCATATAGGTGGCCTGTTCAGAGGATTGAACTATGTGAGGTCTGAAGACCATAGATTCAGATATCGTAATCATATGGTTTGTCCTACAGAAGTGATCAGTATTCCCATCTCACCTACAGATAACAGACACTGCCATATCTTTTCTTCATTCCACAGAGATCCTAATGTGAATAATTATTATGTGCGATTGGGTGCACACAAACTGGGATCTTACACCAATGTAAATGAAGTTCAGGTCTATGTGAAGGAAATTATCATTTACCCCGAGTACACCGGTGAAGTGGCCAGCAGAGGGGACATCGCTCTGCTGAAGCTCTCCAGTCCGGTCACCTACACCAACTACATCATGCCCATCTGTCTGCCCGCTTCCTCCGTCACCTTCCCCTGTGGCATGGAATGCTGGGTAAGCGGCTGGGGAAACATTGCATCAGGAGGTGAGGAACACTTGATATTCGATGAAAAGGACTTCTGCCAGTCATACATATTGGGATGCAGCTCCCAGCAGTACTATCTGTACCTACATCATTTATATGGATAGACAGGGAGGCAGTACTATCTGTACCTATATCATTTACAGGAAGAGACAGGGAGGCAGTACTATCTGGACCTACATCATTTACATGGAGAGACAGGGAGGCAGTACTATCTGTACCTACATCATTTACAGGAAGAGACAGAGAGGCAGTACTATCTGTACCTAAATCATTTACATGGAGAGAAATCGAGGCAGTACTATCTGTACCTACATCATTTGTTTGGATAGACAAGGAGGCAGTACTATCTGTACCTACATCATTTGCATGGATAGACAGCGAGGCAGTACTATCTGTACCTACATCATTTACATGGATAGACAAGGAGGCAGTACTATCTGTACCTACATCACTTACATGGATAGACAGGGGGGCAGTACTATCTGTACCTACATCATTTGCATGGATAGACAGCGAGGCAGTAATATCTGTACCTACATCATTTACATGGAGAGACAGGGAGGCAGTACTATCTGTACCTACATAATTTACATGGATAGGCAGCGAGGCAGTATTATCTGTACCTACATCATTTACATGGAGAGACAGGGAGGCAGTACTATCTGTACCTACATAATTTACATGGATAGACAGGGAGGCAGTACTATCTGTACCTACATCATTTACATGGAGAGACAGGGAGGCAGTACTATCTGTACCTACATCATTTGCATGGATAGACAGCGAGGCAGTACTATCTGTACCTACATCATTTACATGGAGAGACAGGGAGGCAGTACTATCTGTACCTACATCATTTACATCGATAGACAGTATTGTATAGAATACATTAGAGAAAAAGATAACATTACCAATTTATTAATATATATAAGCATTTCCATAAAAATAACTACACATTTTTTTTATGTCCAGTGAATCTGCCAGAACCTATGACCCTTCAGAAGGTGGAGGCTCCACTGATAGACCTTGAGCGATGTAGGAAGCTGTTTCTTGAGGGTAATGCACCCAGTGATGCCACGCTCCTAGATGGCATGATATGTGCCGGATTTAAAGAAGGAAAGAGAAGCACCTGCCAGGTACCTCGTTCACATTTGCCTCTCATGTAACAGTTCACATTTAGAATCCGTCTCCATAAACAGCACTGTGTCCATCTATCATACAGCAGTTACCAATGGGCGGCTCCAGGATTCTGGCCACAATTTTGCCAATGTTTGATGCATCTAGTGTTCAATGAATTATCTGCAACTAGGTGAATAGGGACGTAGCTGACTGGGAAAGGGAGTGGCCTGAGACGCAACACTTAGCACCAAAATTATGCCACAAATGTTGAAAAAAATTCTGTCTCAAACTGAGTCAAACCTTTGGGCCGAATTCACACTTTAGATATTTGATCAGTTAATTCCATCACTTATTGTGAGACAAAACCAGTAGTGAAGCCTCCACAGAGATGAGGTGTGATGGAAGGATCTGCACCTCTTCTGTGTGTTTGACCTGCACCTGGTTTTGTCCCCTACGCCCAACCTGATTATTGTGTGCTCTGATATCATCCGACCTGAGCCCCTGTGATGCATCTGGTGCACGTCTAGAAAAGCCAACTACGATTACACCACACAGTGACTGCACCAGCAGAATAGTGAGTGCAGCTCTGGAGTATAATACAGGATGTAACTCAGGATCAGTACAGGATAAGTAATGTATGTACACAGTGACTCCATCAGCAGAATAGTGACTGCAGCTCTGGAGTATAATACAGGATGTAACTCAGGATCAGCACAGGATAAGTAATGTATGTACACAGTGACTGCACCAGCAGAATAGTGAGTGCAGCTCTGGAGTATAATACAGGATGTAACTCAGGATCAGTACAGGATAAGTAATGTATGTACACAGTGACTGCACCAGCAGAATAGTGAGTGCAGCTCTGGAGTATAATACAGGATGTAACTCAGGATCAGTACAGGATAAGTAATGTATGTGCACAGTGACTGCACCAGCAGAATAGTGAGTGCAGCTCTGGAGTATAATACAGGATGTAACTCAGGATCAGTACAGGATAAGTAATGTATGTACACAGTGACTGCACCAGCAGAATAGTAAGTGCAGCTCTGGAGTATAATACAGGATATAACTCAGGATCAGTACAGGATAAGTAATGTATGTACACAGTGACTGCACCAGCAGAATAGTGAGTGCAGCTCTGGAGTATAATACAGGATGTAACTGAGGATCAGTACAGGATAAGTAATGTATGTACACAGTGACTGTACCAGCAGAATAGTGAGTGCAGCTCTGGAGTATAATACAGGATGTAACTGAGGATCAGTACAGGATAAGTAATGTATGTACACAGTGACTCCACCAACAGAATAGTGAGTGCAGCTCTGGAGTATAATACAGGATGTAACTCAGGATCAGTACAGGATAAGTAATGCGTGTACACAGTGACTGCACCAGCAGAATAGTGAGTGCAGCTCTGGAGTATAACACAGGATGTAACACAGGATCAGTACAGGATAAGTAATGTATGTACACAGTGACTCCACCAGCAGAATAGTGAGTGCAGCTCTGGAGTATAATACAGAATGTAACTCAGGATCAGTACAGGATAAGTAATGTATGTACACAGAGACTGCCCCAGCAGAATAGTGAGTGCAGCTCTGGAGTATAATACAGGATGTAACTCAGGATCAGTACAGGACAAGTAATGTATGTACACAGTGAGTGCACCAGCAGAATAGTGAGTGCAGCTCTGGAGTATAATACAGGATGTAACTCAGGATCAGTACAGGATAAGTAATGTATGTACACAGTGACTCCACCAGCAGAATAGTGAGTGCAGCTCTGGAGTGTAATATAGGATGTAACTCAGGATCAGCACAGGATAAGTAATGTATGTACACAGTGACTGCACCAGCAGAATAGTGAGTGGAGCTCTGGAGTATAATACTGGATGTAACTCAGGATCAGTACAGGACAAGTAATGTATGTACACAGTGACTGCACCAGCAGAATAGTGAGTGCAGCTCTGGAGTATAATACAGGATGTAACTCAGGATCAGTACAGGATAAGTAATGTATGTACACAGTGACTGCACCAGCAGAATAGTGAGTGCAGCTCTGGAGTATAATACAGGATGTAACTCAGGATCAGTACAGGATAAGTAATGTATGTACACAGTGACTGCACCAGCAGAATAGTGAGTGCAGCTCTGGAGTATAATACAGGATGTAACTCAGGATCAGTACAGGATAAGTAATGTATGTACACAGTGCCTGCACCAGCAGAATAGTGAGTGCAGCTCTGGAGTATAATACAGGATGTAACTCAGGATCAGTACAGGATAAGTAATGTATGTACACAGTGACTGCCCCAGCAGAATAGTGAGTGCAGCTCTGGAGTATAATACAGGATGTAACTCAGGATCACTACAGGATAAGTAATGTAATGTATGTACACAGTGACTGCACCAGCAGAATAGTGAGTGCAGCTCTGGAGTATAACACAGGATGTAACTCAGGATCAGTACAGGATAAGTAATGTATGTACACATTGACTCCACCAGCAGAATAGTGAGTGCAGCTCTGGAGTATAATACAAGATGTAACTCAGGATCAGTACAGGATAAGTAATGTATGTACACAGTGACTGCACCAGCAGAATAGTGAGTGCAGCTCTGGAGTATAATACAGGATGTAACTTAGGATCAGTACAGGATAAGTAATGTATGTACACAGTGACTCCACTAGCAGAATAGTGAGTGCAGCTCTGGAGTATAATACAGGATGTAACTCAGGATCAGTGCAGGATAAGTAATGTATGTACACAGTGACTGTACCAGCAGAATAGTGAGTGCAGCTCTGGAGTATAATACAGGATGTAACTCAGGATCAGTGCAGGATAAGTAATGTATGTACACAGTGACTGCACCAGCAGAATAGTGAGTGCAGCTCTGGAGTATAATACAGGATGTAACTCAGGATCAGTACAGGATAAGTAATGTATGTACACAGTGACTGCACCAGCAGAATAGTGAGTGCAGCTCTGAAGTATAGTACAGGATGTAACTAAGGATCAGTACAGGAAAGTAATGTAATGTATGTTAACAGTGATTCCACCAGCAGAATACTGATTGCAGCTCTGGAATATAATACAGGATGTAACTCAGGATCAGTACAGGATAAGTAATGTAATGTATGTTAACAGTGACTCCACCAGCAGAATAGCGAGTGCAGCTCTGGAGTATAATACAGGATGTAACTCAGGATCAGTACAGGATAAGTAATGTATGTACACAGTGACTGCACCAGCAGAATAGTGAGTGCAGCTCTGGAGTATAATACTGGATGTAACTCAGGATCAGTACAGGATAAGTAATGTATGTACACAGTGACTGCACCAGCAGAATAGTGAGTGCAGCTCTGGAGTATAATACAGGATTTAACTCAGGATCAGTACAGGATAAGTAATGTATGTACACAGTGACTGCACAGTGACTGCACCAGCAGAATACAAAAACAAAAAATGCAACAGCACTCTGCAACCAGCGCTCTGTCCTGCCTCTATGCTAGAAGCTATCAGAGGTCATTAGTGTACATTTTGATCAAAAAGTAATAAGCCACTCGCCACATCAAGGCCGCCTCTATGAGTGGTCCTAACGCTAAATCCTACCTGTTATGGGTCACAACAGCCACATAGAATCCAGGGAGTGCGGGCCCAGCATGCATGCTAGAATCAACCATGCTTATTAACCCTTTCTCGTGCCATAACAGCCTCCATTAGATCTAGGGATGCAGGTACCAACATGCATGCTGAGCCCCTCACTATGTACTCAACCTGGAGCCAGATGGTTACTAGCAGGTACTATGAATGCAAGTTCAGTTTTATACTTACTCTGATTAAAACCAGCCTCTAGGGCAGACAAACTAGTCAGGTGTGCACGACTTAAAGAAGGCTGCCACACCTCCAACATATACTAAACAGAAACACAAGGGGGGGTCAGTCAGCATGCCCCTGTATACAGGTGCACGCAGCTATGGCGAAATATACAAACACAAAAAATGCAACAGCACTCTGCAACCGCCGCTCTGCCCTGCCTCTATGCTAGAAACTATCAGAGGTCGTTAGTGTACATTTTGATCAAAAAGTAATAAGCCACTCGCCACGTCAAGGCCGCCTCTATGAGTGGTCCTAACGCTAAATCAGCATGCATGTCGGTACCTGCATCCCTAGATCTAATGGAGGCTGTTATGGCACGAAAAAGGGTTAATAGGCATGGTTGATTCTTGCATGCATGCGTGTTGGGCCCACACTCCCTGGATTTTATGTGGCTGTTGTGACCCATAACAAGTAGGATTTAGCGTTAGGACCACTAATAGAGGCGGCCTTGGCGTGGCGAGTGGCTTATTACTTTTTAATCAAAATGTACACTAATGACCTCTGATAACTTCTAGCATAGAGGCAGGGCAGAGCGCTGTTGCATTTTTTGTGTTTGTATATTTCGCCATAGCTGCGTGCATCTGCATACAGGGACGTGCTGACTGACCCCCCCTTTTGCACCAGCAGAATAGTGAGTGCAGCTCTGGAGTATAATACAGGATGTTGTAATGTAATGAAATTTAGTGAGCACATTCTATATTTGGGTTTGGTTTATATAACTGACATTTACATACAGTATAGTGATAATTTTATGTGCATTTAATGTTGTACTTTGGGCTTTCTTACAGGGAGACTCTGGAGGACCTCTGGTGTGTAAGGTTAGAGGTGTCTGGTACCAGGCTGGAGTTGTAAGTTGGGGAGTTGGTTGTGCTCTTCCAAACCTCCCATCGGTTTTTACCCTGGTGCCATCATACCAGTCATGGATACAAGAACACATCCCCGATATGACATTCGCCAAACTCACAGATATTCCAGAGCCAAGTGTGAAATGTTCAGGAAACATCAGCGACGGTATGTTGGAGAAGCTGACGGGAGGGGGTGGTTATTTACATGGGACTGTATGTTGGGGAAGCTGACTGGAGGGGGTGGTTATTTACATGGGACTGTATGTTGGGGAAGCTGACTGGAGGGGGTGGTTATTTACATGGGACCATGTGATCACGCCGGGCTTACATGATAACATGGTGACACACTTGCTGCAGGTCCTTTGGTGGACAGGAGGGGACGGCCTCTCTGCCAGCAAATTGATGAGGTGATTATTATTATTATTTTAACCCCCGAAAGGCTAAATATAAGTCACAGATGCTGCGATCAGCGTTGAATGCGGCAGCTGATAATGATGGGGGGAAGGGGGAGGGGAACACGATCACCATTCCTTTGTCCTTGCGCCTGCTCCAAGCAATTTGTGATAAAATAATTTGTAATGTATCAAAATTCTTGTTAAAGTTCGGCAAAGCAGCCGATTCGAATTTTTCGAAGTTTCGCTCATCACTAATAATAATAATAATATTCTGCCAGTTGTAAAGTCTTCACCTTTGTTCTTTTCTTTCTTCCAGCTGTGCCGGTATGTGGCTCCCCACTGGTTTCTAATCGCATAGTTGGTGGCATAGATGCCTTGGAAGGACAATGGCCGTGGCAAATCAGTTTGCACTATATTTTCTCCCACTTATGTGGTGGTTCTCTGATTTCTCCTGAGTGGGTACTGACTGCTGCCCACTGCGTGAATACGTAAGTAAACGTCTGCTTGTGGGCACAGCTTCAGATCCCATTAATTTCTCTTGAGATTCTATGTAGATTTTAGGTTTATTTCACTCTGGAAAAGTAATTTTTTATTCTGTGCATAGTTTTGAGAGATGTTCCTTGTCATTATTGTCCTCTCTGTAGCATAAGGAGAGAACTAATGTAGAGAGGATCAAAGTCAGCAAAGTGGAATTCGATCTGAAGTTTAGGAAAAATTCAATTTGCCACAAATCTGAATTTCCTCTCGCTTCGTGGTAAACAGTCTTTTTTTTTCCAAAAATGGCCGCTGCTTGTGTTAAAAAGTGAAAGTAAGAAGCCCAGAAATACGAGCATAGGGAGACTGCGGGGACAGTGCAGGGACAGTTCAGGCTTTGTGTAATCGCCCTGTGCATCTTCTGCAATTCATACTCAATCTGTTCTGTTATACATAGACTTACTGTGCATCAGACTCAATGTCAACAGGTGTTGTCATATATAGGCCTGTTTATCTAGTTTACCTGCTGGGCCATTAATACTTAATTTGTTACATTACTGATTCGGTTACTGTGCACTATGGCCAACAGACTTTTGCCTGGACCCTCCAAAAGTAGCAGCAGAAGAAGGGGAGGAGGCAGCAGCAGCAATAGGCTAGAGCTGCCACTGTCATCCAGCGGTTGTGTTTTGACCCACAATCCAGCTGTACTGGAATGATTGACTCGCTCGTCAACATCATCGTAGGTGACAACAGATACACACAGCCAGGAATCGGTGGGTTCCTCTGAAAGCACGGTTATTTGGCATGGCCCAGGAACTGCCTCTGTGCCCTCACCTGGCCTTAAACTGCTTCTTGCTTTCGGTGCTTCTACTGCTGGCTAACTAAGGTATGCCGCCAGCTCTGCTCTACTTTTCAGTGAGGATGATCTTTTAGAGGACAGGCAGCCGTTACCTGCCAGCACAGAGAGGTCCGCTGAGGACTCCTCGAGGCATGCAACTACTGATTTTGACAGCACATGTTGCGAGAGGCCAGCAACATGCACAAGAGACAGGTTAGGGTGACACAAGTGATGACCAAACTGATGTTGATGATGATGTAGCCAATCGCACGTGGAAGCCAGGTGAAGAGGGGGCGTCGTCATCTTCAGGGGGTGAGGGTGGCTATGTGCCCATTAGAAGGCAGGGTGGAAGCAGTGGGAGATCTGCAGCCAAACACAGGAGGGGTACACTGTCTTTTACTCGGAAGACTACCCGTGAGGAACCTACTAGCAGTGCACGGGTTCATAAAAGCAGTGGCAGTCAGGCATCATGCAGTGGTGGAGGGAAAATGCCATACTTGTCAGTGTGGGCATTTTTTAGCAAGTTGCTGGGGGATGTTAGCATGGCGGTATGCAGGATATGTGTGGCCAGCTAATGTTGGCATGACCGCCCTGAGTAAACACATGGAGCGTCACCATAAAATGACATTGGAAAACTGTGCCACTCATATAGACTTACAGCCTGATGCAGCAACCTCTGCATCTTCCTCCGGTCCGCACCCCCTTTCCAGTAGTCAGGGCTTGACAACATCAGCAGAAAGAAGCTGTTGTTGCTTCCCATTGACTTCAGCTACAGATGCTCCTCATCCTCCTATTCCTCGTCACTTGTTTCGACAGCAATCGTTGACCAAGGTGATTGCTAAAAGACAACAGTATGCGTGCACTCATCCAACGATGCAGAAGCTGAACTGGTTCTGGCCAAGTTGCAGGTGCTACAGTCTCTCCCTTTCCATGTCATTGACTCTGCACATTTTAGAGAACTGATGGCATGTCCAAATCCAAGGTGGAGAATCCCATTCAGACATTACTTTTCCAAAAAAGCTGTACCAGCCCTGCACACGTACGTTGAGCAGAAGGAGGGCCAGTCCTTGAGCCTCTCGGTGTCTGGTACAGTTCACACCAGCACTGACACAAGGAGTTGCAACTATGGTCAAGGACAATATATGTCATTCACAGCCCACTGGGTAAATGTGTTCTGGACCAGGCACACCAGCAACTAGGCCAGGTGATAGCAATGCCGCCTGCGCATTGCAATCGTGGGATTTCTGCGCCAGTGTCCTGCTCTGCCTCCTCATCCTCCACCATTTCCTCACCCTCAAATGTAGGCACAGTTCAGAGTATTCATCCAACATATCACCTATACAAACCTAGGCGTTGTCATACGGTTCTGCACCTGGTCGGCCTTGGCAACCCTAAAATAGGTAGCAGGAGCCCTAGGATAGGTAGCAGGAGATAAGACACCTAGTTCCTTCCTTGATGAAGAAACCCGCGTCTACCAGAGGCATAGAAACAACAAACACCAGACAATAACAAACAGAGAGGGCAACAAGTATATTGAGATGTATGGGGAAGCAGGAGATCCAAGACAAACAAGCTCTAGCAACTCCAAGCAGAAATATCAACCGTATGGTCAGCAGTGTGAGGCAGACCTAAATAGAGCCTCATCACTGATAACGAGCGGCACCTAAGGAGAGGTGAGATCCTGCCAAACAACAACATACATAGAGGAAAACAGAGAGACCTGTCAGATAGCCTCACGTGCAGCAAGTCTATCCCATCTTCTCACCTCTCTCACAGGAAGGTCCGTGACAGCTATTGGCCTCCATACCCACTCTGTTATGGGGCTATAATTGTCCCTATTTGTCTGTGTTGACATCATAGTGTATTTTTCCCTTCTTCTAAACCATCTGAAGAACAGAAAAAAAAAAGATCTTATAATTTGATCATCCTTATGGCCTCTTTCACACGGTCAGTATTTGCTCAGTATTTGATCAGAATTGGTAATCCAAAAGCAGGAGTGGGTCCACGACACAGATGAGATGCTAATAATTTCATTACATTTTACCTCTGTTATGGATCTACTCCTGTTTTTGGCTTACAAATACTGATACAATTCTGATGCAAAATACTCTCCGAACATTGACCATCAGAAAGAGACCTTTAAAGTCCTGCATGCAGGACTTTTTTCCTGATTTGAGACATAAATGGCCAAAACTGATGCAAATTGAGCATAAGTCCTCTTTCACGTGATCAGTTTTTGCATCTGTATTTGATCAGTATTTTAGGCCAAAAGCAGGAGTGGGTCGAAAACACATAAGAGATGCAAATATTTTTATGACATTTTATCTCTGTTTTGGACCCACTCCTGCTTTTGGGTTAGAATTACTGATCAAATGCCACGGGGCCACTACTTGAATCTTGGGGCACTGCGCGGTTAAGTGCACAGCGATAAATTAGACCTGAAGGGATTAATAAGCATGTGTTTGGTCACAACATGCATTAAGAGAACATTTTTTGCTCCACTACTTTATTGGCTCTGCCCCCATTTCTATATTTTGTTCCACTAAGGAGCCATTGCACTTGAGGGGTGCGCATGGGTTTTTTGGCTTTACTGAAGGCTGCTGTATGCTTTTCTTTTTAATTAACAGAAAGTATTAGATATGAATCTTGGTGCCCTGCACAGTGATGCAGACGGCGATAAATTACATCTGTAATACTGATGGCACAGTACCTAGAGAACGGATTAACTATGAATGTGGGTGCACTAGAACGTAATGCGCACACAGCAATAAACTCTCCTTGCAATCTCTCTGCAGTTTAACTTCCAAGCCTTCACACTGAGATTGGGCCACCAAGAGGGATGAATATGATTAGGCACAGTGGCCTAGGTATACCTGATTTATTGTATATCGGTACAAATTAATTTGTAACAAATTTTAATGAATTTTCTTGTCGAAGTTCAGCGAATTGACCAAATCAAATTTTTCACAACTAGGTGGCCTGTTCAGAGGATTGAACTATGTGAGGTCTGAAGACCATAGATTCAGATATCGTAATCATATGGTTTGTCCTACAGAAGTGATCAGTATTCCCATCTCACCTACAGATAACAGACACTGCCATATCGTTTCTTCATTCCACAGAGATCCTAATGTGAATAATTATTATGTGCGATTGGGTGCACACAAACTGGGATCTTACACCAATGTAAATGAAGTTCAGGTCTATGTGAAGGAAATTATCATTTACCCCGAGTACACCGGTGAAGTGGCCAGCAGAGGGGACATCGCTCTGCTGAAGCTCTCCAGTCCGGTCACCTACACCAACTACATCATGCCCATCTGTCTGCCAGCTTCCTCCGTCACCTTCCCCTGTGGCATGGAATGCTGGGTAAGCGGCTGGGGAGACATTGCATCCGGAGGTGAGGAACACTTGATATTCGATGAAAAGGACTTCTGCCAGTCATACATATTGGGATGCAGCTCCCAGCAGTACTATCTGTACCTACATCATTTACATGGAGAGACAACAAGGCAGTGATATCTGTACCTACATCATTTACATAGATAGACGGGGGCAGTACTATCTGTACCTACATAATTTACATGGAGAGACAGTGAGGCAGTACTATCTGTACCTACATCACTTACATGGAGAGACAGTGAGGCAGTACTATCTGTACTTACATAATTTACATGGAGAGACAATGAGGCAGTACTGTCTGTACCTAGGCTGCAACATTTACATGGAGAGACAGGAAGTGAGTACTATCTGTACCTACATTATTTAGATGGAGAGACAGGGAGGCAGTACTATCTGTATCTGCATCATTTACATGGAGAGACAGGGAGGCAGTACTATCTGTATCTGCATCATTTACATGGATAGACAGGGGGGCAGTACTATCTGTACCTACATCATTTACATGGAGAGACAGTGAGGCAGTAATATCTGTACCTACAACATTTACATGGAGAGACAGGGAGGCAGTACTGTCTGTACCTAGGCTTCAACATTTACATGGAGAGACGGGGGCAGTGCTATCTGTACCTACAACATTTGCATGGATAGACTGGGGGGCACTTCTATCTGTACCTACATCATTTACATCGATAGACAGTATTGTATACAATACATTAGAGAAAAAGATAACATTACCAATTTATTAATATATATAAGCATTTCCATAAAAATAACTACACATTTTTTTTTATGTCCAGTGAATCTGCCAGAACCTATGACCCTTCAGAAGGTGGAGGCTCCACTGATAGACCTTGAGCGATGTAGGAAGCTGTTTCTTGAGGGTAATGCACCCAGTGATGCCACGCTCCTAGATGGCATGATATGTGCCGGATTTAAAGAAGGAAAGAGAAGCACCTGCCAGGTACCTCGTTCACATTTGCCTCTCATGTAACAGTTCACATTTAGAATCCGTCTCCATAAACAGCACTGTGTCCATCTATCATACAGCAGTTACCAATGGGCGGCTCCAGGATTCTGGCCACAATTGTGCCAATGTTTGATGCATCTAGTGTTCAATGAATTATCTGCAACTAGGTGAATAGGGACGTAGCTGACTGGGAAAGGGAGTGGCCTGAGACGCAACACTTAGCACCAAAATTATGCCACAAATTTGGAGAAAAATTCCGTCTCAAACTGAGTCAAACCTTTGGGCCGAGTTCACACTTTAGATATTTTTTCAGTTAATTCCATCACTTATTGTGAGACAAAACCAGTAGTGAAGACTCCACAGAGATGAGGTGTGATGGAAGGATCTGCACCTCTTCTGTGTGTTTGACCTGCACCTGGTTTTGTCCCCTACGCCCAACCTGATTATTGTGTGCTCTGATATCATCCGACCTGAGCCCCTGTGATGCATCTGGTGCACGTCTAGAAAAGCCAACTAAGATTACACCATTTATAGGATTAGTAAATCTGCCCCATTGAGTGCAGCTCTGGAGTATAACACAGGATGTAACTCAGGATCAGTACAGGATAAGTAATGTATGTACAGTGACTGCACCAGCAGAATAGTGAGTGCAGCTCTGGAGTATAATACAGGATGTAACTCAGGATCAGTACAGGATAAGTAATGTATGTACAGTGACTGCACCAGCAGAATAGTGAGTGCAGCTCTGGAGAATAATACAGGATGTAACTCAGGATCAGTACAGGATAAGTAATGTATGTACACAGTGACTGCACCAGCAGAATAGTGAGTGCAGCTCTGGAGTATAATACAGGATGTAACTCAGGATCAGTACAGGATAAGTAATGTATGTGCACAGTGACTGCACCAGCAGAATAGTGAGTGCAGCTCTGGAGTATAACACAGGATGTAACTCAGGATCAGTACAGGATAAGTAATGTATGTGCACAGTGACTGCACCAGCAGAATAGTGAGTGCAGCTCTGGAGTATAATACAGGATGTAACTCAGGATCAGTACAGTATAAGTAATGTATGTACACAGTGACTGCACCAGCAGAATAGTGAGTGCAGCTCTGGAGTATAATACAGGATGTAACTCAGGATCAGTACAGGATAAGTAATGTATGTACACAGTGACTGCACCAGCAGAATAGTGAGTGCAGCTCTGGAGTATAATACAGGATGTAACTCAGGATCAGTACAGGATAAGTAATGTATGTACACAGTGACTGCACCAGCAGAATAGTGAGTGCAGCTCTGGAGTATAATACAGGATGTAACTCAGGATCAGTACAGGATAAGTTATGTATGTACACAGTGACTGCACCAGCAGAATAGTGAGTGCAGCTCTGGAGTATAACACAGGATGTAACTCAGGATCAGTACAGGATAAGTAATGTATGTACACAGTGACTGCACCAGCAGAATAGTGAGTACAGCTCTGGAGTATAATACAGGATGTAACTCAGGATCAGTACAGGATAAGTAATGTATGTACACAGTGACTGCACCAGCAGAATAGTGAGTGCAGCTCTGGAGTATAATACAGGATGTAACTCAGGATCAGTACAGGATAAGTAATGTATGTACACAGTGACTGCACCAGCAGAATAGTGAGTGCAGCTCTGGAGTATAACACAGGATGTAACTCAGGATCAGTACAGGATAAGTAATGTATGTGCACAGTGACTGCACCAGCAGAATAGTGAGTGCAGCTCTGGAGTATAATACAGGATGTAACTCAGGATCAGTACAGGATAAGTAATGTATGTACACAGTAACTGCACCAGCAGAATAGTAAGTGCAGCTCTGCAGTATAATACAGGATGTAACTCAGGATCAGTACAGGATAAGTAATGTATGTACACAGTGACTCCACCAGCATAATAGTGAGTGCAGCTCTGGAGTATAATACAGGATGTAACTCCGGATCACTACAGGATAAGTAATGTATGTACACAGTGACTGCACCAGCAGAATAGCGAGTGCAGCTCTGGAGTATAATACAGGATGTAACTCAGGATCAGTACAGGATAAGTAATGTATGTACACAGTGACTGCATCGGCAGAATAGTGAGCGCAGCTCTGGAGTATAATACAGGATGTAACTCAGGATCCGTACAGGATAAGTAATGTATGTACACAGTGACTGTACCAGCAGAATAGTGAGTGCAGCTCTGGAGTATAATACAGGATGTAATTCAGGATCAGTACAGGATAAGTAATGTATGTACACAGTGACTGCACCAGCAGAATAGTGAGTGCAGCTCTAGAGTATAATACAGGATGTAACTCAAGATCAGTACTGGATAAGTAATGTATGTACACAGTGACTGTACCAGCAGAATAGTGAGTGCAGCTCTAGAGTATAATACAGGATGTAACTGAGGATCAGTACAGGATAAGTAATGTATGTACACAGTGACTCCACCAGCATAATAGTGAGTGCAGCTCTGGAGTATAATACAGGATGTAACTCAGGATCAGTACAGGATAAGCAATGTATGTACACAGTGAGTGCACCAGCAGAATAGTGAGTGCAGCTCTGGAGTGTAATACAGGATGTAACTCAGGATCAGTACAGGATAAGTAATGTATGTGCACAGTGACTGCACCAGCAGAATAGTGAGTGCAGCTCTGGAGTATAATACAGGATGTAACTCAGGATCAGTACAGGATAAGTAATGTATGTACACAGTGACTGCACCAGCAGAATAGTGAGTGCAGCTCTGGAGTATAATACAGGATGTAACTCAGGATCAGTACAGGATAAGTAATGTATGTGCACAGTGACTGCACCAGCAGAATAGTGAGTGCAGCTCTGGAGTATAAAACACAGGATGCTGTAGTGTAATGACATTTCGAGAGCACATTCTATATTTGGGTTTGGTTTATATAACTGACATTTACATACAGTATAGTGATAATTTTCTGTGCATTTAATGTTGTACTTTGGGCTTTCTTACAGGGAGACTCTGGAGGACCTCTGGTGTGTAAGGTTAGAGGTGTCTGGTACCAGGCTGGAGTTGTAAGTTGGGGAGTTGGTTGTGCTCTTCCAAACCTCCCATCGGTGTTTACCCTGGTGCCATCATACCAGTCATGGATACAAGAACACATCCCCGATATGACATTCGCCAAACTCACAGATATTCCAGAGCCAAGTGTGAAATGTTCAGGAAACCTCAGCGTTCCAGATCCCAGATGGACCGTTCTGTGCCTGGTGACATTAATAGTCATCATTTGTAGCTCATATCCATCATCTTCCTCAGTGTAGTCGTTGTGTCTGGTGATTTCATGTTCTTTATAGAGAATGGTAATCTTGTTATTATAAATTATAAAGTAAATCATCATCGTTCATAAAACCTTCAATAAAGTTTTTACCTCAAATTCCTTTCTGTATTTATTATTAATTCAATGCAAGTCAGCAGGACCAGTCCGAGCCGGGGTCGGGATTGTTTGACTCCATGTGGAGAATCTGAACAAGCAGCAAGGGTGGGCTGACAGTAAGTCCCATTCACACGACTGTATTTCTGTCTCTGCAAATGGCTCTGCAAAAAATGAGGACAGCACACTGTGTGCTGTCTAGTGACGAGCGGCATAGGCAATATACGTTTTTGCGATATTTAGCAAATGTTTCGCATAATATTCGCAATAAATTCACAAATTCTAGAATTCACGATCTCCAGTCATTATTTTCGCAATTGTGCAAATTGGCACTAATGATGCAGATTTTTTTGCGCAATACATGAGAATTAACATTTTATCAGGTCTGAGTAGATATTACTGATTGGCGCACTAAGTATTGTTGTGACTAGAGTTGAGCGGACACCTAGAAGTTCGGGTTCGACGGGTTCGGCAAAACTTCTCAAAAAAGTTTGGGTTCGGGACCCGAACTTTACCCCGAACCCAAACCCTATTGAAGTCAATGGGGACCTGAACTTTTGGGCACTAAAATGGCTGTAAAAAAATTCTGCAAGAGGCCTACAAAAGGCAGCAAAATGTGGCTAAGTGCCCTGCAAATGTTGATAGGGAAATAACTCAAAATAAAATAAAATAAATAAAAATGTAAAAATTAAAAATGATTAACCTGCAACTCGGAGGAGGAGGTGGATGCGGAGTTGGAGGTTGAGGAGGCAGTGAATGTGGTGTTGTAGGTGGAAGCGGCGATGGAGGAGGAGGAGGTAGCCAACAATGTTTTATTTTTTTTTTTTAATTGGAGTAGTCCCTAAAATATTGGGACAAAAAAAAAAAAGAAATCAAAGAATAAGTGCACTTGAGTACAAGAATGGATGGTTGAGGCCGGTATACCTGTCTATTCTGCACAAGGTACGGGCAGGTCCTGTGGGATCCATGCCTGGTTCATTTTTATGAACGTCAGCTTGTCCATGTTGGCTGTGGACAGGCGGCTGCGTTTGTCAGTAATGACGCCCCCTGCCGTGCTGAATACACGTTCAGATAATACACTGGCTGCAGGGCAGACCAGCACCTCCAAGGCGTAAAGGGCAAGCTCAGGCCATGTGGACAATTTGGAGACCCAGAATTTGAATGGGGCAGACCCATCAGTCAGTACATGTAGGCGTGTGCACACATACTGTTCCACCATGTTGCTGAAATGCTGCCTCCTGCTAAGACGCTCCATATCTGCTGGTGGTGCTGGTTGTTGTGGCGTGGTGACAAAGCTTTTCCACATGTCCTCTATGCTAACTCTGCCTTCTGAGGTGCTGGCCGTGACCCAGTTGCATTGGCGACCTCTTCCTCCTCCACCTCTGCCTTGGCCTTGTGCTTCCACTTGTCCCCCAGTGTCAGTTGGGAATGCCCTCAGGAGCGCGTCTACTAGCGTGCACTTGTAGTCGCACATCTTCCTATCACGCTCCACTGCGGGATCCAGCAGGGTGGCCACCCAGTAATCAGCACAAGTTACAATGTCGGCAACTCTGCTGTCGTTGCGCAGCATGTAGTCGCGCATGTGTGCCAGGCTGCCCAGAGATAAGGATAAACTGTCCTCTGTAGATGGTGTGTCGCCTGTGTCCTCCGTATCCCCCAGCCACGCTCCAGTGATGGCCCTGAGCTGCGTTGGCTGCCACCCTGCTGTGAACCTAGTTCCTCCTCCTCTACCTCTACCTCCTCCTCTTCCAGAACTGTGCCCTGGCTGGCCACATGTGTTCCTGGCCTCTGCTGGTGCAGGAAACCACCCTCTGAGCCACTTCTGAATGACCGGCCTGAAACCCTGGGAAATGCCCCCTCTTCCTCATGTGCCACATCCTCTTCCATCATCACCCTAAGTGTTTTTTCAAGGAGACATAGAAGTGGTATTGCAATGCTAAGAATGGCGTCATCGCCACTGGCCATGTTGGTTGAGTGCTTGAAACGCCGCAACAGGGCACACAGGTCTTGCATGGAGGCCAAATCATTGGTGGTGAAGTGGTGCTGTTCCGCAGAGCGACTGACCCGTGCGTGCTGCATCTGAAACTCCACTATGGCCTGCTGCTGCTCACACAGTCTCTCCAGCATGTGCAAGGTGGAGTTCCACCTGGTGGGCACGTTGCATATGAGGCGGTGAGCGGGAAGGCCGAAGTTCTGCTGTAGCACAGCCAGGCGAGCAGCGGCAGGATGTGAACGCCGGAAGCGCGCACAGACGGCCCGCACTTTCAGCAGCAGCTCTGACATGTCGGGGTAGTTTTTAAGGATTTTTTGCACCACCAGATTCAGCACATGCGCCAGGCAAGGGATGTGGGTCAAACCGGCTAGGCCCAGAGCTGCTACGAGAATTCTCCCATTATCGCACACCACCAGGCCGGGCTTGAGGCTCACCGGCAGCAACCACTCATCAGTCTGCTGTTCTTTGCCCCTCCACAACTCCTGAGCCGTTTTGAGAGTTTTAAAATTGCCTGCTGACGTTCACGCCGGGCTGTGCTGAAGTTGGGGGTGAGGTTCTTTCGCTGACCGGATGAGGAGGTGGTAGAAGAGGAGGAGGAGGAGGAGGAGGCAACAGGAGGCAAAGAATAATGCCCTGCGATCCTCGGTGGTGGAAGGACATAAGCCAAACCGCTATCCGCCTGGGGCCCAGCCACCACTACATTTACCCAGTGGGCAGTTAGGGAGATATAGCGTCCCTGGCCGTGCTTACTGGTCCATGTATCTGTGGTTAGGTGGACCTTGCCACAGATGGCGTTGCGCAGCGCACACTTGATTTTATCCTCCACTTGGTTGTGCAGGGAAGGGACGGCTCCCCTGTAAAAGTAGTGGCTGCTGGGAACGACGTACTGGGGGACAGCCACCGCCATCAGCTGTTTGAAACAGTCTGTCTCCACCAGACGGAAGGACAGCATTTCAAAGGCCAGTAATTTTGAAATGCTGGCATTCAGGGCCAGGGATCGAGGGTGGGTAGGTAGGTATTTTCTTTCTCTCCAGTGTTTGGGAGATGGACAGCTGAACGCTTGCCTGTGACATGGTGGAGATGCTTGGTGATGATGACGGAGGTGGTTGTGTTGGTGGAACATCCTCTGTTTGCTGGGTGGCAGGTGCCACTGTGACTCCAGAGGTGGAGGAAGAGGCAGAGACTGCAGCAGAAGAGGAAGCAGGAGGATCCTTTAGTTTTTAAGGTGTTTACTCCACTGCAGTTCATGCTTTGCATGTAGATGCCTGGTCATGCAGGTTGTGCTAAGGTTCAGAACGTTAATGCCTCGCTTCAGGCTCTGATGGCACAGCGTGCAAACCACTCGGGTCTTGTCATCAGGACATTGTGTGAAGAACTGCCACGCCAATGAACTTCTTGGAGCAGGCCTTGGTGTTCTAGGTCCCTGGGTGCGGTGGACAGTAGCAGGTGTACTGTCTCGGGGATGGCCTCTCCGCTTTTGCACCCTGCTCCCTCTTTTGGCTGCTGCCTCTGTGCGACCACCGCCTCTTCCTCAGAACTGCACACGTCACTCGCATGAACTTGAGTCCAGTCTGGGTATAGGACCTTATTATCCTCCATCATCTTCCACCCATTCATGACCCCTGCCCTCCTCGTCGGTCTGCACATTGCAGAAAGCCACAGCAGTTTGCACCTGTGTTTCGTCATCATCAGAGACGTGCTGCGGCGGTCTTCCCATGTCCTTATCCTGCAACAAATGTGGTTGGGCATCCGTGCATTCAATGTCTTCCACTTCTGGGGCAGGGCTAGGTGGATGGGCATAAGAGACATAAGAGACTTACCTGCATGATTTGGAGCTCTGACTGCTTGGCTGCTTTGCAAGGGGGTGAGGTGGAAGACTGATGGGCATGGGCTGCAGGTGCCAACTCTGAGCTTTCTGCATAGGACTGGGTGGGAGATACTGTGAAGGAACTGGCGTCACTGTCAGCCACCCAATCTACTAGCGCCTGTACATGTTCTGGCCTCACCATCCGTAGAGCGGCATTCGGGCCTACCAAAGGTTCTGTCGCCTACTCGCACCAGAGGAAGGTGTTTCACTTGGACCTGTAGTTGGCGCTGAACGGCCACGTCCTCTCCCAGCAACAGGAGCTCCACCAACACCGCCACGACCATGTCCATGTCCTCTCCCAGCAACAGGATCTCCACCAACACCACCACGACCAGGGCCACGTCCTCTCCCAGCAACAGGAGCTCCACCAACACCGCCACGACCATGTCCATGTCCTCTCCCAGCAACAGGAGCTCCACCAACACCACCACGACCATGTCTACATCCCTTATTTGATGTTCTCCTCAGTATTTGCGTTCACCCACCAAAACAGATGGTTTATCTCCGGTGTCAATTTACCTGCCAATAGTCAACAATTCAGTTCACTAACAGTAAGGCAGGGCCGGGTCATAGACAGAATACATTTCTTTAGGTCACACCACAGTGTAACGGAGCAATTCAACACAATTACTTCACTGTCACCAAAAATTAGATTTTTCTAACCAACAATGTAACAGCCGAAGTTAACGGTTTCATTTGACTGTCAAAAATGCAGCGTACACCGCGAATGTGCGATCTACCACAAAACCGGTGTGTCTGCAACCAACTATGTAAATGCGGAGTTCCACAGGTTACTTAAATTGACTCAAATACAGGGTCGGCCTCAGATCTGCTTTGAAGCACAAAACCAGTGTTTATTGCAACAAACTACAGAAATGCATGATGTCACCCCAAAAATTATAAAACAGTTTTTTCTGCGTTGTATGCAAAAGTGCTCTGTGGTACGACAGTACGGGTTTATTCCACCAACTACCGAAATGGACTATGTCACCCCAAAATTATAAAATAGGTAATGTAGGGGACTTGAACAACTGAAAGCAATTGCAGGCAAAACTGAATGGCTTTGCCTGTGAAATCGCACAGTTTTCACTGAACGCATCCGCAACGCATCCGGACCTAATCCAGACCCGCTTGTGTGAAAGGGGCCTATGGGGCTAGGGCTGCGTGAAAAACGCAGAATATAGAACATGCTGTGATTTTCACGCAACCCACAAGTGATGCGTGAAAGAAAACGCTCATGTACACAGACTCATTGAAATGAATGGGTCAGGATTCAGTGCGGATGCTATGTGTTCACGTCACGCATTGAACCCGCGCGGAAAACTCGCTCGTGTGAAAGGGGCCATCTGCTGTAAGGACAGCGTCCTGACAGCACCCCAAAAAGCCCTTTTTAGGGCTGGTACATCAGTCTGCTTTTATTTATTTTTTATATGTATATATTGCAGTTGCCTGCCTGTGTGTGAGAGGCCGCAGGCCCACAGACTGTACTGTGTGCACACTACTCATATAGGGCAGAACAGTACATTGCACGGCGCACGCGCAGTGCCCCAAATTGGAAGGAAGAGGACCGACCAACCATCTTTTTCCATCTCCCAGTTCCTAAAATCTATTCCATACACCGGCCCCTGATAGGGGACAAAACAGAGATTAAACTGGTAAGAACAGATTTTTTTAATAAAAAAAAAAAGAGGACAGCCTCTGCGGATCTGGGTATTTTTTGGCCGCGTTACTGAATGCTCATGCACAATGGCTGTAGGCTCATGCGTCCTTTTGCGGATTTGACAAACCTGGTCAGTCAAACCCAAGGCAACATCATCGCCCTCATCCCATATACGTTTTTTCTGGAGCGTGCCCTGTGAAGAGTGCTGGATCAGGCCGTAGATGAGCATGAAGAGGAAGAGTTGTGGTCACCATCACCACCAGAAGCAGCCTTGTCGTCGTCGATTGCTGGACCTGCGGCAACGCAGAGAGAGGAGTCTGAGGAAGAGGAGTCAGAGGAGGAAGGTGGAAGACCAACCACAGCAGGCGTCCCAGGGGGCTTGTTGTCACCTTTCGGGGACCCTTGGTGTTGTACGTGGCTGGGGGGAGGGATAGACCTTCAATGACGTCAGTGAGGACAAGTAACGGGACATGGCTAGCTTGGTATCCAACCTTGTGCAAATGAACTGTTTGCGGTTGTTTGCGGTGCATTAAAAGGAGAGTTTGGTCTGTCAATGTCTGTGAACACTACCTGATCGATACAACATCATACCTGATCGTATACACACACTGGATGTTTTAAAGCATGTTATTCCAAACAATTTAGGAATGTTAGGTGATTTATGCCCTTTATGGATTAAAACCCGACTCTGCGTCAACTACGTAATTTTCCATGGGAGTTTTGCCATGGATCCCCCTCCGGCATGCCACAGTCCAGGTGTTAGACCCCTTGAAACAACTTTTCCATCACTATTGTGGCCAGAAAGAGTCCCTGTGGGTTTTAAAATTCGCCTGCCTATTGAAGTCTATGGCAGTTCGCCTGGTTCGCCCGTTCGCGAACATTTGCGGAAGTTCACTTTCGCCGTTCGCAAACGGAAAATTTTATGTTCACGACATCTCTACTAGTAGAGTCACCAAATAACCTTAATGAATATTATTATTGAAAAACATGTATAATGGAGTACACAGGACACAGTGGGGTAGAAAATATGTACAGGGAACAAAATGGGAAGGGGGTAAATAGTATATCACATATAGGCTACATTCAAACGACCGTGAATGTGTCCGCGTCCGTTCCGCAATTCTGCGGAACGGGTGCGGACCCATTCACTGTCTATGGGGCCGGACGAGGTGCGGAGAGCACACTAGGTGCTCTCCGCTTCCGCATTTGCGGAGCGCGGCCCCGAACTTCCGGTCCGCGGCTCCGCAAAAGATAGAACATGTCCTATTCTTGTCCGCAGCCTGCGGACAAGAATAGGCATTTCTATGGGGGGTGCGGCTGGGTGTATTGCGGATCCGCAATTTGCGGATCCGTAATACACTACGGTCGTGTGAATGTAGCCTAATAAGTGACAATGAAACAGTAATATTTAGTTGTGTGCTAAAACATCAAATGCAAAGTTGCCTTTACCACAAAAAGCCCCGTGCAAGAGAGTAGTGTCAGTAAACAATGCATACAGCAAATAGCTTCACTAAAGTGCATAGTGCCACCATAAGAACACAACCAAAAGTTCATATAACAAAGTAAAACGATAAAGGTTACTTTGTTTTACTTTGTTATATAAATTTATGTGGCCCTATTAGGTCCAGGTTATAGGTATTATAGTAGGGGGTAGGCAACTTTCCTATTGATTGCTAGATATGTGGCTAAGCTCAGACAAAGACATTGCAGCCTTCTCATTGGCCCGCAAGCAAGAAGCAGGGAGGGATCATGGGTTCAGAGGGAAAAAAATCTAGAATATTCGCGAATACGAAGATATAGCACTGTATTCTAGGATTTTGTGAGTTCTCAAGGTGCCGATATTCGCAATAAAAATTTGTCATTAGAATATTCACCATCAACACTAGTGCTGTCCACATCCGTATGTCCGTACCATAGCCCCGCAAAGAAGATAGACCATGTCCTATTTTTTTACGTTTGGGGGCAAGAATAATCATTATTACAAAGGATCCGCAAAAATAAAGGATGCATCATGGATGTCACATGGAGGTCATCTGTTTTGTTTGCGCATCTGCGTTTTGCAGACTGCAAAATACATATTGTCATATGAATGCACCATAAAAAGCACACAAGCCCCACAGTCCACATAGTATTCCACACCCTCCTTCAAATTGTAGTGTCATGAGATGCAGTCTTGCTTGACTCGGTCGCATGCTTCACTGTTCTATTAAAAATGGAAATCATCCAACATGCCATGTATGTATGCCGTCACTCAAAATCCAATAGATCAGGACTTGTCTTGCACGTCTTGCACCCAGGCTCCACCAGTAATCCCATGTGGATGCTAGGGCCTAACCACCAATCAAATACAACAAGCAGCACTAAATACCACCATGTCCATATTACCACAGCAGCACAAATAAATTCCCCCATGCAGCTCAAAAATAGACCCTAGAGCATTGAACATCAGCACAGCACAACATACCCCTGGAGAAGCACCAACAAATACCACAGTGTTGTGCAAAATACCTCCTCAGCGCTAACACCATAGTATATCATAATGCAACTGCCCTGCAGGGCTAAACAAATACCAAAGTGCAGCACCACTGGCAGCAGCATTGTTCCCTTTCCCATCCTTCCCCTCAGCCAGCAGTATTGTGCTCCTTTCCATTCCTGATCCTGATTAGTGTTGAGCGAACAGTTCGAGCATAGTTCGGGTTCGTACCGAATTTTGGGGTGTTCGGGACACGGACCCGAACATTTTCAAAAAAGTTCGGGTTCGGGTTCGTTGTTCGGCGATTACTTCCCGCTTTCTGAAGGGCTTCACAGCAGCCAATCAGCTAGCGTTTTACTTCTTGCCCTAAGAGCCCATCACAGCCATGCCTACTAATGGCATGGTTGTGATTGGCAAAGTGCAGCATGTGACCCAGCCTCTATTTTAGCTGGAGTCACGTAGTGCCGCACGTCACACTGCTCTGATTAGTGTAGGGAGAGGACGCAGCTTCTGTCAGGGCGAGATTAGGAAGGGAAAAGTCAGCAACAGCAACTAATGAACGGATCGATCTACAGCTGTGAATGATTGAACTTCTGCTAGTTACTTGCTCACTGGTTTTTAGGCTGCACAGAGCGTTTTTCTGTCACTTATTTTCTGGGGTGATAGGCGGCCATTTTGTGACTTGTGGTGCACCAGAAGAAGCTGCCACCAAGTCCATCAATCCATCAATACTAGTTTTTTTTGCTATATCCTACATCAGGGGCTTGGCTGTGCTAATTGTCACCCCTAGAAACTCAGGAAAGAAATTTCTATATTTTATTAAGGGGTTAAATACAATTGCCAAAATACCAATCCCCTAAATCTGGTGTTCCAGCTTTGGCTAGCCAAGTATAATACTGTCTGCTGTCTGGCAAAGGATAGATTATTTTCTGTGGTGAAATTTAATTGCCAAAATAGCAATACCATAAATCAGTGGTTTCAGCTGTGGCTGGCCAAGTTTCATAGTGTCCTGCAAAGGATATATTGATTCCTTGCTGTGGGACCTGTATCCTCGGTCTGGGTGCTGGGCCGAAATAACTGAAAGTGGCCTTCTCCAGTGGTGGTTGATATGACGCCTTTTTCCTTGCTGTGGGACCTCTCTCCTCTGTCTGGGTGCTGGGCCGAAATAACTGAAAGTGGCCTTCTCCGGTGGTGGTTGATATGACGCCTTATTCCTTGATGTGGGACCTCTCTCCTCTGTCTGGGTGCTGGGCCGAAATAACTGAGAGTGGCCTTCTCCAGTGGTGGGTGATATGACACATGATTCTTTGCTATGGGACCTCTCTCCTCTGTCTGGGTGCTGGGGCCAAAATAACTGAAAGTGGCCTTCTCCAGTGGTGGGTGATATGACGCATGATTCCTTGCTGTGGGACCTCTCTCCTCTGTCTGGGTGCAGGGTCCGAAATAACTGAGAGTGGCCTTCTCCGGTGGTGGGTGATATGACGCATGATTCCTTGCTGTGGGACCTCTCTCCAATTGATATTGGTTAATTTTTATTTATTTTATTTTAATTCATTTCCCTATCCACATTTGTTTGCAGGGCATTTACCTACATTTTGCAGCCCTCTAGCCCTTTCCTGGACTATTCGGGTTCGGGATAAAGTTCTGGTCGAGTTCGGATCCCGAACCCGAACATTTTCGGGAAGTTCGGCCGAACTTCCCGAACCCGAACTTCCAGGTGTTCGCTCATCTCTAATCCTGATCCCTATACCCACCCCTCTCCCACTGATCTCAACGTTGTGGGTACTGACTGCTTCCCATTGTGCCAATAAGTAAGTGCTCCCCATGGCAGTGGCCGGTCCTGTGCATGTGTAAATATTGGGCTTGTTCAATTTGGAAGAAATGGGAGATATGGGAAGAGTTTTTCACAGTCAGATCACTCACACTATGGAGTGCCCAACCCTAGGAGGTAGTAATGGTGCTAAGGGGTATAAATAGCTTAGCACTGGATGATGGACTTCATGAGTCTCCACTGAACTAACTATGTCATTCTTTGTAGCATTCAGTTACAGCTAAGCAATACAACCTTGATTTCTAAAATCTGAAACCATGCCAACAAAGAGATCTAAGAAGAGCATGTTACAATGAAGAAACTTCAGTGACCACCACTTTGTTAGGTCCATCTTTCTAATAGGAGGTGAGACTACTTTAACTATCAAAGACACTTTATTTCTTTAGGTCATAGATTCTACCAGGTCTTGGGAAAATATTCTGGTCCATATTGATAGGATAACATCATGAAGATGATGCAGGTTCAGCTCTACATTCATGATTTATGGTTCCATAGAGGTTCTGCACCAAATTGAGATCTGTTTGTGGGCAGCCATGGGTCACGTTTATGGAACCAGCAGTTAGTGGTGTGTGCTTTGTGACATGGAGCATTACAATACTGGAAATAGGCAGTAAACAATGAGTGGACTGCTCTGTAAAATGGACATCCATGATGGCCAGCAGAAAGTTGTGGCATGGTATAGTGTGAAGGACTAACAAAGGATCCCTGCTTTGGCTATTACATTACCGCCACCACCGAACCATCGAGTACATGCTAGATGAATCCGGCGTTGTGGGGCCAAACCATAGTCTCTCCTTCATGCATTGAGACTCATCAGACAAAGAGACAATCTTCAGTCTTCAATCCAGTTCTGGAATTATTTGCTCCGCTCATTCTCACCTTTTGGTTATGTTCACAAGAGTTGAACCCAACATAGTCTTCTGCTGCCACAACACCTGCTGTGCTAGAAGGTCAGAGCTGCTCCTCTGTTAGCTATAGGGGATCTTGTCACCTCCTGCTTAGCTTCAACCAGTCCCTCCATTCTCTCACCTCTCTTGATAGTAAGTCAACTTTTGCACAGTAAAAATACCTTGAAACAGTAGAGTTCATATTATAACAACTTTATTTGTCGTCTTTAAATCCTCCTTCTGCCATGTGTCTCCAAATACGTCCAGTCCAATCCATCCTAATGTTCTCAGTAGACATTAGTAAATCTATTCACAGATTCTGAGATTTGTTATGAATCTCCGATTTTTAGTCAAGGAAACAAAACAGATTTTTTTCTGGTTTGAGTCGGATGAATCTTGTAAAACAGCGCTCAGCGCCATTTTCCTGAGGTTTTGACAGTGGGCAAAAGTGGCTGAGAGGAAGAAGAAGTCCTGTCACGTGACGCAGACTGGGAAACGGCTTGCCCTGATTGGCTCACAAGCAGCCTCTATGAGCCAATCAGTGTGGACTAAAGATGGGAGGAGCCTCTAAACAGCTACAGGATTGTCCTTGTGTGGTTAGTCTTTGACCAGAGAGGACCATCTCTGCAGGAGGGCAATTAACAATCATTTATGGAGCCATTATCTAGTGCTAGAGGATAGATTAGGGAGAGATTAGGGCTAGTAGTGGTAAGGAGAAGCATTGGGTGTGGGGTATTTGAGCAGGGAGGGAAAGTTCAGGAATAACTAAGGAGACAAGGGATAACTTAGGGCCAAGAGCTGACTAGCTGGGCAGTGAAGTGGGGCTGACTGGCCCTTGTAGTGCACCCTATAGTAGCCACAGTTTATATAGGTTAGTGCACATAATCAATCACGGTTTGCGATAAAAGTAGAAAGTTACACCTGACGCTGTATCAGACCTTTTTCTTCTTTTTTTTCCATTACCAAAGTTTGACAGTTATTTGGAGGGTGGATGCAGCCAGTCAGTTAATTATAACCAAGCGAGTGCAGTAAGTGCCACAGACGTACCTGTAGTAAATAACTCATACATTTCAATTGTTGGGGAAATTATTTCGATGTCTGGTTGAACTATTTTCTTTTGCAGTTGTGTTTTTTCAGATTCTTTCTATTTGAATGCACATATAGGTCAGAATAGATTATCCTAGAGGAGAAAGTGCCTTCTGAGTCTGACACTGTACATTGGAGCCAGGGGTCAGAGCGGCCCTCCTGCTCCTCCTCCTTTTAGACCCAACAAAGCCTTTCATTTGGGTTCTCTGGGTCTACACTGCCCCTTCCTAGTTGTGCGCCTTCTTTTATTTAACTAAGAAGGGCCACCGAACCCGACTGCACAATCTGGCAGATAGTCTTGAGAGTTTCCCTGTTGACTTTTTAGAGACAAGTCAGCTTTTGGAAGTGGAGGCGAGGGATCCCGTGGGCAGCTGTGCTGGTGGTAGTATTAGTAGCCGTGGTGGAGGTAGTGGAAGTGGTGGCACATTCAGAGTGGGATAATCTAGAGGTGGGCCAAGGAGCTCAACATGAGCTATCACAGTCTGATAAAAGTGACAGGGAGGTTTAGAAGTCTGATAATGATGATTGTATGTTAGACAGGACTTGGGAGCCGTATTGGGATGGTGAGGAGGAGTGAACATCAGAGGACGAGGGCGGTGGTAGTGGCAGCAACAAACGTCTTGCTGTGCACCCTCTCGCTGTTGGGGAGCCCCGAGGATAAAGTTCCATGGTGGAGCAGTGGGAGGATGAGGAGCTTCAGCTAGAGGAGGACAAGGAGGAGACGGTGTTGGAGGAGTATGAGGATGATGATGACACTGGCAATGACACACAATCACTACAGAGGGAGACAGAGATGGAAAGAACAGGCATCTTGGGCACGCTGCCAAGGATGGTGAGCTGTATGCTTTATTGCTTACGCACTGACAGGCGTACCGTACACATGAAGCAGACTGACGATTACTGGATAGCTATGCTACCAGACACACACTATCACTCCAACATGGGGGACTGTTTTCCTCAGCAGCAGTAGCAGCCAGTTCAACCTACTCAACATGATGGAGCAGTTTTTTTATGTCCCACACCAGGCTTAGGCAAGTCAGCCAGCCAAGTCCAACCGCCTCAACGACCAGGTTCAGGCCTTCCTAGACTCTGGCTCACAAAGAATGTCCTCAGACCCCATAGACTTCTAGGCAGGCAGACTGCAACAGTGGCCTGAACAAGACCACTATGCTCTTGATCCTCTTTCCTGCCCAGCCTCCGGTGTCCTCCGGGGGCAGGGGGGAAGGGGCTACAAATCAAGCCTGGATTAGGGATTTTTACACTCCTTCGGCTGAGGTAGATGAGGAGATCTGGCCTTGCTGACAGTGTCCCATCTTGCTACTCTTGCTGTCTGCCTGCCTGGTTACCAAGATGTTGCTTGCTGACCATCATGTTCCTTACAATGACTGTACCTGCTGCTGCTGTCATACCATAGCCACCATCATGCTACTGCTGCCATCTTCCTGCCTGCCAATGTAGTACCCCGGGTACACTACCATTCCTACACCTAGCTAACAAATAACTTAATCTGTGTATTTGATTCCAGGTCCTTTGATACTATGCCTCTAAAATATTACCATGCAACTTCTGTATTGTATTTCATGCACTGTGCCTGGTTGTCCAACAGGTGGCAGTGGAACTGGCAGAGGAAGATTTTCAGATTTAATGGAACTTTTATCACAAGAGGATCCGGAACATGATACATAATAGAATTAAAACTTAACTTTTATTCATTTAGATTAAAATGCAAAAGTGCTCAAATAATAAAGTGAGAAAAAATATACATATCAAAATAAATATTATACATGCACCTGGAGGCATAAACACTTGAAAAATGAAATGGAATGTTCTTACCAGGCCCAGGATATGGAATGGGGTTTATATCCACCAGATACTCTTGTTTTCGTCCTTCCATTTAACAACAACAGAGCCAATGGAGCAGGTTTTACTGGTCTTCTTGGGACATAAACTAAATGGCGCTCAGAAAATGTCCCTCATAAAATCGGGAATGGGGGCTAACAATTACAGAACACCCGCCATGATAAGGGCAACCCCATTAGGACCCTGTCCCTAACTGGGGCCTATTCCCTAAAGCTGTCCCTCACTATTGTCCCAACATGACATGTTTCGTCTCAGAAAAGGAGACTCATCAGGGGATTTGTGAGTGAAGAAAAGCAAAAGACTTGTGGAATAACAAGGACAAACATAAAAAAAAAAATATAAATATGACTCATTGATCGAGCATTATAATGTGTAGAAATGGATCTCCATAGTTTTAAAATCAGAAGACACTGAAAAATGCCAGTCAAAACTAGCTTCACAATCAAAACATGGAGTAATGGGAACAGGAGTCATAGATCCCAAAACTCATGACCAAAAAACCTAGGGCACATAAAAGACAGTGGTCCGGGTCCTGGTGGGGGTGGGGAAATGTCTCCACCTGACCCTAATCTCACCCTTTTTAGGCAGAAGTGGGCTTCCACTGTACTTTAGGCAGAAGTACTGCTTCCTACCAAGGGAACAGCTGCAGGAAGCTATACTAAGTTGAAAGTTGAAAGGAGACGAGACATGGCACAGTGAGTCTTCCAGGGGAAGCAACTGGTAAAGTCCCTTAACTCTAGGCAGTTCATAGACAAGTATTATGAGGGACTCAACGGCGAAAGGCACCTCACTGAAAGGTACCAGAGCTGCTAGAAAGTCCAGAAGCCAAAGATTAGCAAAGCAGTGAAAGATAAAGCAAAGTATACAAGTTCACCTGTCGGTTTACCCTTAGCCTGCTGGAGCCAAGAGAAAGATCAAGCATTGTTTGGATGCAAGTCTATTCAAGTAAAACCATTAAACTGGACTTATTCCACTAACTACAACTCCTTTGATGCTACAGAGCCTATCCCCAGGGAGATACAGTATCCAGGTAGGAGCACCATGACACAAAACTATCAGGTCACACCACCACTTGTCATTCCTAAACACTGGGACCCCAATCGTGCCCTGGGGATGGCCCATTGCAATTTTGGTGTCACAAACAGGATATTTACTTCTGCGCACTACTACTGAAGGCCAACAATGTCTGTAAACTCCCTACAAGTAACTTTATTGCATTTAATTGCTGCTGAAGAGTGTGAATCTGCATCAGTTGCAGCACTGTGGCAAAGTAGGGGTTAATCAGCGATCTGTATCTGTTGGGCCTCATGTATTGATGAAAAAGACTGTTCCACCCAGCAGCAGGGCAGGAAACAAATGCAACGAGCGCCTCCCCCCAGGGCCCTCCTATAACGTGTTCCAGGTGTAGGAAATGCCGAGTGTTATGTTGCGGCCTAAAATATCTCTTTATGTATGTCACGGTGCTCCTATCTGGCTGACCCCCAGGCTTCGGCTCTGAAAGCAATAAATAGGGGAAATAATTGAGGGATTGTAAAGAACTTGAGTCCAGACCTTGAGATGAAGTTCAACAGCAGCTTTACCTTGAATAAATGTTTCTTCCAACAGTTACAGACTTTTTCTTGGTTCCAGCAGGCTTTAGCATTAAACTGGCAGGCAAACTCAATTCTGCTATATCTTTCTCTCACTCAGCTGTACTGACAGGCTAGCTGTATAACTCAGCTTCTTCTGTATACTGCACTTCTTCTCTGTATTCTGACTCTAGGTTCTGCCAGGGAACTTTCCTCCTGGCTCCTGAGGCTTCAAGCTTTGGCCTCCGTGGCCAGCAGAGATTAAGGTGCTCTGGCTGGCATGGGTACGTCCAGAAGAGAGGTTCCCCTGCACACAGGAATGCACAATGTGGAGGACCTGGACAAAATTACATAAGATGACATTGTGTTAGCCAATTAAAGACAGTTGCAGGGTGCAGGAGTGGTAACACCACTCAAGGGTGTTACACAAGCAGCCCGCCTTCACAGAGGAACCATTCTTACAGCAGGGGGAACTAAAGTGCTGAGTTCAAGTTCCCAGGGGGACAAAGAAACCAACTGTACCCTACAGGAAGTAAAAGTAGACGCCATCTTGGAGAACGGAAAATACAGTTCCAGCTTCACTGGATCCTAAGAATCAATGCCCAGAAGGTCTGAGTGAGCACTGCTGGGGAAACTAAACTTGCTAGAGACTGTCTGGGGCCATCCTTACAAAGCTCCATACTCCCCTATATTGGGCAGCTGCTGCAACTCTTAAAGGGGACACACACTTATACTTTTGTCATTGCTTCCAAATTGCTATATTACCTTCCGCTGACCTAACTATTTGGAAGGAGCCTCAGCAATATGGCGTAAAAGCTTGCCTTGTAGGCTTTTATTGTATAGTGACGGGATTACAGAGTAATGACACCCCCACGCTTCCAGTGGTACTGAGGCTTGGTATACACAAAAGGATGTACATTATTGTATAGTGGCAGGATTACGGAGTAGTGATACTCCCACACTTGGAGCTCGGTATACACAAAGGAAGTTAAGAATAATCGCCTTGTGCAGTTGTTGTCCTCTGGGTTCACTGAGAGGGAAATGGTACCAAAGACGTCCTACTCAGCTAAGCAGAGAGGTACTTAATATGTGTAGGTAGCCATCGCTATTTCAGCTTATATGTATTGTCAATAGAGTGTGAGGGTTGCAGCATCTGAACGTGGGATGGTAACAGGAAGTAGTATAAAGCAGCACTTAAGGGAAACACCTACACTTAACCCTAAGTACAAGCCGAGAACGTCTTGGTTTAATATAGGGGAAGGTGTAGTACCCCAGAGGGGGCACTACCATTCCAACACCCTGCTACTGTCTCTAATGTCTAACAAATAATGTTATCTGTGTATTTGATTCCAGGTCCTTTGATACTGTGCCTCTATAATATTGCTATGTAACTTATGTTTTGGATGTCATGCACTGTGCCTGGTTGACTGTCCAGTAGGTGAAAGTGGATCTGGCAGAGGGAGCTCTTAGAACAAACCATTCCAGTATCCCCCATTTTGAGAAGAAGAGAGCTAGTGCTGCTTTCTACCAAGGGAGGGGTTGGAGAAAGCTAGAGTTGAGTTGAGAGTTGGAAGAAGAGCAGACATGGTGCAGTGAGGGCAGCTCCCCCCTCCTGCAGCAGGAGTCTTCCAGGGGAAGCAGCTCATAGAGCACCAAGACTCTAGGCAGTTCATAGACTGAGTATTACCAGGGGGTCAACAACCAAAGGCACCCTTCTCAAAGGTACCAGAGTTGCTAGAAAGTCCAGTAACCAGACTGAAGTCAGAGATTAGTGCAGCGGAGAAATATAAAGCACCTTCCAGTTTACCCTTAGCCTGATGAGCCAATAGAAAGATCTAGTATTGTTGGGTGCAAGTTTATTCAAGTAAAACCATTAAACTTTACCAAGTATTGACTCGACTTATTCCACCAACTCCCTTTGACTGCTGTGGAGGCTAGCCCCGGGGAGCGACAGTGCCCAGGTAGAAGCACTGTGATACAAAGCTATCAGGCCTCATCATACCACTCGGCATTCCTAAAAACTGGGACCCAATCGTACCATATAACAGCTGCTGTTGTTTTTGCCACCGACCATTAACACAACCACCATCGTAGCTTCTACTCTGTGCTGATGATCCCCTACTGCCACCACTATTAACACATTGCATCCACCTCTACTACTACCACCCATAAACAGCTGATCTATTGCAACGCCAGGTTGCTACCACTGCTACTAATGTTGCACCCACATGCCGCTAATACTGTACCCAGCCTTAACCCTTTCACGGCGCTTGAGCAATGTGTAAACAGCAGAGGCCCGCGGCTAATGACCGCGACCAGAAATGATGCCAATCTAGGTCATTAAAGCCTTTAGATCCTGTTATGAAGTTTGATCACGGCATCTTAACAGTTAAAAACCCAGAAGCATATTAGACCCAGCATATTAGAGCTGCAATTCTTATGTTGTCCAGCAGGTGGCAGATGAACATAAGAAATTAGCAATTCACATATTACCATGCTGCTGTATGGAGTGTGGTAATCTTCTATCTATATATATAAAGAAAGATGTATATATGTGTTTATTATGTATGTGTATATGAATGTGTGTTCCACGATCACTCAAAAACGCAACCATCGTATTTAACAAAACTTGGTACACACATCCCTAGCTACCTGGAAAGAAATCTTGTGGGGGTCTCAGCTCTCTAGGACGTACCGTTCCTTAGATATTCCCAAAAAATGACCTGGATTAGCCAATATAAGCCTGCAAGTCTTTTTCTTCATATTCCAACTGCCATATACACACGGTCACATGACCCTTATCAGCCAATAGAAGCTTGCGGGCCCTTAGTCTCCACATACACAAAGTTTTACTCCAGGTTTCCATAACAACCCAGCCATTTTTCTTCACTGCTGTAGGTCAGCTTTAGGATAGAGCTACACGACGACAATAAGTCGCACGACACATAGGGTACAACTACACTGCTACATGTGTTGCGTGACATTGATGTCGAACCTATGTCGCTCGAAAAGTTTTATAATGATAGTCTAGGGTGTGAAAAAATCTATCTTGGATGGATTTTTTGCAACTGTCGTGTTTCAGTCGCAGCATGTCACATGTCGCAGTGCTTAAAGACCCGGTCAAGACCATCTTGAGTTTAAAAATCTTCTTTATTCGATTTAAAATGTATTCAAAGTAAAAACAATGCATTTCGGGGAATTAAAATCCTCTTCATCAGGTCAAAAATTAAGGACAATCATGGGGTGCATGTAGAGATATATAAGCAGAAAAAAAACACCAAAAAACACACCTGTGGGTTACAGGGTTATGGAGCCCTAGGCACGTCCACACTTCAAAGAACATGTCGCAGTGCGACACCATAGCCTATCAGTAGAAAAATTGTTTAGACAAAATGTCGCGCGACACATGTCATTGTGTAGCCCTAGCTTTAAAGGGGCAGGGCGCTGCGGAGGTCACTGTTAAAGGGGCGGGCACTGTGGAGGTCACTGATAAAGAGGTGTTCACTGTGGATGTTACTCTTAAGGGGACAGGCAGCTGTGGAGGTCACTGTTAAAGGGATAGACACTGTGGAGGTCACTATTAAGGGGGCAGGGGCCACTATTAAAGGGGCAACTGCTGTGGAGGTCACTGTGAAGGCAGCGGGTACTGTGAGATCGCTGTTAAGGCATCGGGGTACTGTAGAGGTCACTGTTAAAGGGCTGCCCCCTGAGGAGGTCACTGTCAAGGGAGTGGGGTGCTGTGAAACTCACTGTTAAAGGGGTGGGCTGCTGTGAAGGTCAAAGTTAAAGGGATGGGCTGCTGTGGAGGTCCCATTTTAAAGTGGCGGGGCACTGTGGGGGGTCAGTGTTAAGTGGTGGGGGACTGTGGAGTTCACTGCTAAAGGGGAGGGGTACTGTAGAGGTCACTATTATGGGGGATACTGACGATATCTTTTAACGACACACACAAACATTAAACCTTCTGCTAGTATTGAAAAAAAAATACTGAATGTTGTAGCCTACTTAACTGAACACAAAAACAGAAAACATGTAAAAAAAATTATAAAATATAAACATTTCCATCACCCTCCTTTCTGTAGAATAAAAAAATAAATACATAAAAAATAAAAAATATCATATTTCTGGTAAGCAGGAGTAAAGAACCTGATCTGGTTTTTCTGGTTCATCTGGACCACATTGCAGGTTTCTATGTGTTCAGGGAAGTCATGTAAGAAGAGAAATGACAATGGGGGTGATGGTCATGGAAGAATGGTGATGAGAGGTCACCGCAGCAACAGAGTGGTCACACAATGCAGCAGAACCGCCTCACATTCTTCACCAGGAAAGGTGCCCTTCCCCTTGAGTGCAGCTTCACATGGCTCGGACGGCTGGTAGAGGAGGCTATGGTCTCCCTGAAGGATTTAGTTCATTATGTGATCACATTTTCTCACTGCGCCCTGGGTCTACGTTCAGGTTTTCCTCTGCTCTCGGTCTCCTGCTTCAGGGGGCACAATTTTCCGTAGTCTCGAGACTCTCTCTTCTGCGGCACTATATATTGATTGATGTTGCAGATCACACGCCGCACCACATCGCAGGTCAAATGCCATGCGGCTGAATATCACTGCATCCGGACATGACTGTCCATCACAATATAATGAAAGTGAATGGGGTCGCTTTGCGACTCGCAATTTGTTTCATGTGCAAACTGTCAGTCCTAAGTAATCGTGAAGGTTTATTTTCTTGAGACTAAGGGGTCTCAGCACCGCAGTCCTGTCTGCTGTCATTATGCTGCAGCGTGCGATCTTTGGTCATACAATACATGCTGGGGCCACAGTAACTGGGGGCCTTACACAGAGTACTTGCTCCCTTCTATACTCTGCTCCAGTTGGTTAGACGTGTAGCCCAATTTAAAGGGGTTCTCGAGAATGGTTTAAAGTGGCCGCCAGCAACCTGTCATAGAATGTGAGCAGGACTGATTGCCTCCACTTAGAGCTTATAGAGCTCACTGCACACTACGCTCTTGCACATACCTCCCAACCATCCCAGATCCGGTGGGACAGTGCTGGATTTTGGTGGCTATCCCATGGTCCTGGGATAGCTGCGTTATGTTCCATAGGTCGCAGACACAGCTATCTGCTCCCCACATTCAACTCAGCTGCCGATGCACCCCAGTCCAACTGCAAGAAAGGTGTGGCTGACTACTGGAGGTGCGGCTGACTACTGGAGGTGTGGCTGACTCCTGGAGGTGTGGTTGAATCCTAGAGGTGTGGCTGACTGCTGGAGGTATGGCTGACTCCTGGAGGTGTGGCTGACTCCAGGAGGTGTGGCTGAATCCTAGAGATGTGGCTGACTCCTGGAGGTGTGGCTGACTCCAGGAGGTGTGGCTGACTCCAGAAGGTGTGGCTGAATCCTAGAGGTGTGGCTGAATCCTAGAGGTGTGGCTGAATCCTAAAGGTGTGGCTGACTCCTGGAGGTGTGGCTGAATCCTAGAGGTGTGGCTGAATCCTAAAGGTGTGGCTGACTCCTGGAGGTGTGGCTGACTCCAGGAGGTGTGGCTGACTCCAGGAGGTGTGGCTGAATCCTAGAGGTGTGGCTGAATCCTGGAGGTATGGCTGACTCCTGGAAGTGTGGCTGACTCCGGGAGGTGTGGCTGACTACTGAAGGTGTTGCTGACCCCAGGAGGTGTGGCTGACTCCTGGAGGTGTGGCTGACTCCTGAAGGTGTTTCTGACCCCAGGAGGTGTGGCTGACTCCAGGAGGTGTGTCTCACTCCTGGAAGTGTGTCTGACTCCTGGAGGTGTGGCTGACTCCTGGAGGTGTGTCTCACTCCTGGAAGTGTGTCTGACTCCTGGAGGTGTGGCTGACTCCAGGAGGTGTGTCTCACTCCTGGAAGTGTGTCTGACTCCTGGAGGTGTGGCTGACTCCTGGAAGTGTGTCTGACTCCTAGAGGTGTGGCTCACTCCAGTTGGTCTTGCACCCCTGACTAGCCTGTTTTCCCCATAGGCTGATTTTAATTAGTGTAAGTATAACGCTGTAGCCGCTCTCCCTGCTTTCATTGGAAGCCGTCTGGCACCAGGAGAGGTATAGAGTGGGCTCAGCATGCATGTTGGTACCTGCATACCCTGGATTTAATGAAGGCTATTATAGCACATAACAGGCAGTATTTCGTGTCAGGTTCCCGCCTTATAGAGTTCACCTTGACGCTGGCAGTCTGGCTGGCACAAAGATTTTTGGCCAAAATTTATTTGCCAAGAATCTCAAAATTACAAAATAAGCGCAGCATTAGCACCAGAATATTTTCTATAACTATGGCGTTATTGTAAGTGTTGTGTTTGCAGAGCGCTGCTGTATTGTGTTTTTTTTCTTTGTGATGCACCCCAGTAGGCACAATCACACATCACGATGGAGGAGCATGCAGGCCCATGAATTAGTGTGTGAGTCTCCTACACAGACCAGCAGATGTGTGACCGCACCGTGCCTGCGCGCAGGATGTCCTCTGATCACTGGCGGAACACATAAGTGACTCTTTAATTTTTTTTTTATTATCAGAGGTGGCCCTAATAAAAGGGGGCACAATGTGAGCAAAACTACTGAAAAAGGGTTGTAATGTGGTCATAACTACTGAATGGAGGGCAGAATGTGGTCATAACTACTGAAAGGAGGGCAGAATATGGTTATAACTACAGAACGGAGGGCACAATGTGGTCATAATTACTGAAAGGAGGGCTCAATGTGGTTATAACTATTGAAAGGAGGGCACACTGTGGTCATAACTACTGAAAGGAGGGCACATTGTGGTCATAAATAGTGAAAGGAGGGCACAATGTGGCATAACTACTGAAAGGAGTGCACAATATGGTCATAACTACTGAATGGAGGGCAGAATGTGGTCATAACTACTGAAAGGAGGGCACAATGTGGTCATAACTACTGAAAGGAGGGCACAATGTGGTCATAACTACTGAAAGGAGGGCACAATGTGGTCATTACTCCTATGTGCGGGCAGAACTTCTGTGAGGGGGCACAATGTAGATATAATTTCTGTGTGGGGGCACAATGTAGATATACCTTCTGTGTGGGGGCGCTAAGGGAATCAGGTGTGTAAGGATATGCATTAGGCATAGTCAGAGGCATGGCTTAGTATTATAAAATTTGCTGCAGAGAGCATAACTGCTGCTGTTATCCCTTCTTGTCATTTCCAAAAGTTGGAAGGTTTGCTTACATATACTGCATATTGGTGAGCGTTCCTGTCGGGCTGCTCAGCCATGATGCCATATGATAGGCAGGACCGTATTATTACCATCCATTGTACCTTTGCTTCAACTGCCCCATCCAGGGGCATAGCTAACGGCTCATGGGCCCTGGAGCAAGAGGTCAGCTTGGGCCCACCTTCCCTCAGTGCCTTGTGTGCCTTCCTATGCGGCACAAGGGTCTTTGGGCCCCCTCAGGCTCCCGGGCCCGGTAGCGACTACTACCTCTGCACCCCCTATAGCTACGCCCATGGCCCCATCACCATCCAACTTGGGCACGTGGCGAATCACAGCTATTTCCAGAGAGCCTCCATCACAGGTACAATAAGAACAAGAACAGCATCTTGCTTGCCTATTAATGAACACAACCTGGGGCGAGCTGTCGTAGTACAGCAGCATAACACTGCAGGAACAATGGAGAAAATGAAGATAAACCAGAATTCCAGCAGAAGCGTGCTCCACCATCTTAGTCAGACCCCTCCGGGCTATTATGTGTCTTCTTAATACAGGAAGCCATAGTGACAAGAAGGGAAACCACCAGCCTGGCTTCACTTACCAGAAATGCAGGTACAGGAATCCGGGAGGGTGGTGCCTGTTCCTCTGTAACAGGGCCTAGATTTTACTGTTTTTCTTAGCATTTTACATTTTTTTGCAATTTTGACAGAGGGCTGCAGCTAAAATGTATGTTTGCATGTGAGGAAACACTATGACCAGGCCTCTCAACGTTTAAAAAGCCTAAGAAGTGACAATATTGACGGCACTGATAACATAGTAAAGTAAATTTTTTTACAGCTAAGCCCAATGTCTTTCTTTACACTCCTTAGTGCCCCCACATAGTAGTTATGCCCTGTTAGCGCCCCCACAAAGTAGAATGTCCCCTTGCTGCCCTCACACAGTAGTTATGCCCTGTTAGTTCCCCCACACAGTAGTTATGCCCTGTTAGCACCGCACACAGTAGAATGGCCCCCATTAGTGCCTCCACACATTAATTATGCCCTGTTAGCGCTCTGCACAGTAGAATACCCCCATTAGTACCCCCACACAGTAGTTATTTCACATAAGTGCCCCTCACAGTAGTTATGCCCTCTTAGTGCCCTCACACAGTAGTTATGCCCTGTTAGTGCACGCACGCAGTAGTTTTGCCTTGTTAGTGCTTCCACACACTAGTTATTCCCCCTTAATGCCCCACACAGTAGTTCTATCCCCCGTAGTGCCCTCACACCTTAGTTATGCCCTATTAGTGCCCCCACAAAATAGAATGTCACCATAGTGCCCTCACACAGTAGTTATGCCCTGTTAGTGCCCCCACACAGTAGTCATGCCTCGTTAGTGCTCCCGCACACTAGTTATTCCCCCTTAATGCCCCACACAGTAGTTCTGACCCCTGTAGTTCCCCCACACAGTAGTTATGCCCTGTTAGTTCCCCCACACAGTAGTTATGCCCTGTTAGCACCCCCACAAAGCAGAATGCTCCCGTTAGTCCCCCCACATAGTAATTATGCCCTGTTAGCGCTCCCCACACAGTGCAATGCCCTTATACAGTAGTTATATGCTGTTAGTGCCCCCACACAGTAGTTATGCCCCGTGAGTGCCCCCAAACAGTAGTTATCCCTAGTTAATGCTCCCACACACTAGTTATGCCCTGTTAATACCGCCGCACAGTAGTTAGTCTTCAACTACTAGTGCTAGTATGTATTTCCTATTGTACTTCATGTCATCTCCCAATTATGTGCATATTCATCCATGTAACTGTTATATTCATGCAAGTACCTGGTCTACCAGTAGATGGCAGTAACATTTGGAAGAGAGGGAGGAGTTTAGTTAGTCGGTAAATGAGTGTCCAGTCTACCCTCTGTAGAAAGAGGTTGTGAGAAGGCCAGCCTTTAAAGTCTACATCGTTGCATGACCCCTCCTGGGCTTGCATTGCCTCCCAAGCTAGGACAAAAGTTCCTAGAGTTATAAGTAAGGGACAGACTACAGCTAACCTAAGTTCCAGCAGAAGAGGAAGAGTTTCCTATTTGTCCAGCCAAGCATAACAGAGCTGAGATTGTTGCAGAGTAGTATTTGAATGCCAAAGTTAAGCCAATACCTGCTGATGGAAGCTATTTGGATTACCAATTTATGCTAAGTAAAAGCAACTGTTCAATGTTACTACAAAGTCTGGGCTCCATTTATTCTACTCATCCACCATCCAAGTTCACCTACCCCCTTTTGCACTTGCTTCGGACCACCCACATTTGGGATCCACAGATATCCAGGTAAGAACACCGTGACACGTGTACATAACATCTACAGAGACTGTAGGCCACCCTGCACCACTCTGGCAATCCTACCTCTGGGTACCAACATTACCATCTACAAAGGGAGTCTTGAGCTTCCGCTGCTTAACTGCAGATGGCATCACATTTACTTGCTCTATAAGAGGGACATAATTCGTAGAAACCTCCTAAGGGGCAAGGGATACCCCAGGTGCGGCCCAGTAGGACGCTGCAATGGTAGTTTTGCCTTGTTAGTGCTCCCATACACTACTTATACCCCCTTAATGCCTTGCACAGTAGTTATGCCTCTTGGGCCCTAATAAATACATGACACTAGATCTCGGTGTCCTGACAGAATGAGTATAATGCTACACACACCTAGTCTTTCCCTTGTGCTTGGGGCGTCACTTCCATGTGATTCTTTTTTGATGTCACTAACAAGTGTCTCCCGCATCATCATCTGTGGTCGCCGCCCCACGTAAGAGGTTCATGGTAATGAACTGGATTGTGTCAAATTGCAGAAGGAGGTGACCAAGAGAGCCAAGCGTGATGATAATCCCACTCAGAGATCCCGGCCGACATCCTCCTGCACATGAATCAGATCTTCTATCAGGGGCGTCACTAGAAAAGGTTGGGCTCCATAGCAAAAATGCCCCCTACTCCCCAACCAACTTCCCCACAATCCTCCTCCCATGGACTGCCCACACTTGCCTATGCCCCCCACCTGCTCAGTAGTTATGCCTTTTCAGTGCCCCCTTACTCCATCCTCAATGTAGTGCTTCCTCCAACATAAGTGAAGGCCCCCAGTGGTGTAAATAACTTACAAAAATCTTTAAAACTCACCTAGCCCTGTTCTCCCAGTGATCGGAGCACATCCTGCTCTTCCCAGCAGGTGCCATGCAGTGAGGTAATGAGGACAGGCCGGAGGATGATGCTCGGCCTTTGGGCTCTTCTACTCAGTCCAGTAGGAATGTTTCTGCATCCCTGGAGAGAGCGCAGCCGGAAAATGATGCCTGGGGCCTACTGGATGACAGACACCCGCTATGGCCTGGGCCTCGTCTGGGCGTACACCATACCTCCCAACCGTTCCGGATTTCAATGGCTGTCCCGCGGTCCTGGTGTGGGGAGGTATGTTCTGCTTTCTGGCAGCTGTGCCTGAATCCATAGGATGCAGAGACAGTTGCCATAATGAAGCAGAGAACCCGCATCGACTCTCTGCTTCATCATCCCTCCCCCCAGCTCTCCACTCCTCTGGTCTGTGCGGGGGGCATGGCCGGTCGGCAGTCAGCCTCGGCTCCGCCTCCTTCACAGACTGGAGCAGCCGATGTCCTGCTGCTGCTGCTGTTAGGAAGCAGGTAAGTATGTGGTGTTTATTTTTTTTAACTTTCTGTGAGGGACACAATGGGTGCATATTACTCAGGGGCTCAATGTGGGCATATTACTGGGGGGAACAGCTGGGCATAATACTGGGGGGCACAATGTGGGCATATTACTGGGGGGAACAGCTGGGCATAATACTGGGGAAACAGCTGGGCATATTACTGGGGGGAACAGCTGGGCATAATACTGGGGGCACAGATGGGCATATTACTGGGGAGAACAGCTGGGCATATTACTGGAGGGCACACTGTGGGCATATTACTGGAGGGCACACTGTGGGCATATTACTGGGGGCACAATTTGGGCATATTACTGGGGGAACAGCTGGGAATAATACTGGGGGCACAGCTGGGCATATTACTGGGGGGAACAGCTGGGCATAATACTGGGGGCACAGCTGGGCATATTACTGGGGGGAACAGCTGGGCATATTACTGGGGGGAACAGCTGGGCATAATACTGGGGGGCACAATGTGGGCATATTACTGGGGGGCACAATGTGGGCATATTACTGGGGGCACAATTTGGGCATATTACTGGGGGGAACAGCTGGGCATATTACTGGGGGGAACAGCTGGGCATAATACTGGGGGCACAGCTGGGCATATTACTGGGGAGAACAGCTGGGCATAATACTGGGGGCACAGCTGGGCATATTACTGGGGGGAACAGCTGGGCATAATACTGGGGGCATAGCTGGGCATATTACTGGGGGCACAATGTGGGAATATTACTGTGGGCAACAATGTGGGCATATTACTGGGGGCACAAGGTATGCTTTTGGTATTGCACATGACTAGGGACCCATATGGCGGGCTAGAGACTTTCTAACATCAACAGGCCAGCCAATTAAAGATAAATAAAGACTCTGTACTTGAACTTATGAGCTCTCTGTTATTACACGAGGAGGTCGCTGCTATTAAGGTAAAGGCTCAGACAAGATGTACCACGGTGGAAGCAAAAGGCAATGATCGAGCAGACAAGGCAGCCAAACAAGCTGCTCTCCAGCCACTAAATGCTGACGCCACCCCGGTGAGAGCCTTGAGACCTGAGCACATTTCTGTAAGTACATTTCAAAGAATGCTCGAACAAGACCCTCCTGAGGAAAAAGAATTTTAGGCAAAACAAGGGGCCAAACCTGATGAACATGGAATTTGAAGACAAAAATTTGTCTACCGAGCCCTCTACACCCAGCTATAGCTCAGGAGGCCCACGGGCCCACTCGCCTATCAAAAGGCGCCGTGGTAAGTGTGGTTAATGCAGGGTGGATTGCTCCAGGATTTTCAACAGTTGCTGCTTGGTTTGTACAAGGATGTATGGTCTGTGCATTGAACAATCCCGGTCAAGTTGTGAAGACTCCAAGCAAGCACACCCCCAGGCCACTTTACCTGTTCCAGAGACTGCAGATAGACTATATACAACTGCCTAAAGTAGGAGTATATGAATTTGTCCTTGTGTATATTGATCTCTTTCCAGGGTGGCCGGAAGCATTCCCAGTAGCAAATACAAATGCAAAGAATACAGCAGAGAAGCTGGTCAGTGAGCTGGTGGCAGGTATGGTGTTCCTGAAATTATTGAATCAGACAGGATTATCCCCATTTGAGATTATGTTTGGAAGCGCTCCCAGATTAGGATTGCATTTTCCACAACAGTTGCAAAGAATCAATGATAGTCTAACAAGCTACGTGTGGGCCCTCACAAAGAGGCTTTAGCACACCCATGTTTGCTTCCCCTCCAGATTCAGTAGAAGGAACACACAGTCTGCAACCAGGAGACTGAGTAGTGATAAAAAGACATGTGAGGAAAGGCCTGGATCCCAGTCCTGTTAACTACTCATCCAGCAGTAAAGGTTGAAGGAAAGCCTAACTGGATACACGCTTCTCACTGCAAAATAGTTCCGATGACCGAGGATTAGGATCTTCCTGCTGATGGCCGCCCTAATCCTGGAAACAATGGCACTGTACTTACAACTGAAGGATAACTGGGACAATGCACTTATCCGACACCACCAGGTCCTGTTTACAGGACTCAATGACACTGACAGTAAAATTGAGGATTGTTGGATCTGGATCTGTACTCACACACTCTGCCTTATCTGGCAATCCCTTTGCCTCTCACAAAGAAGACCAGCACCTGATGATCAAAAGTATGACCACACTGTAGTCCCTCTCCCCATAGCGTGGTGGGTGGAGGCTCCCTGGTGGCAAGACAAACAATAATGCAAGTAGTGTTGATTATAATAGTAGTATATGCTGTGACTAAGCTTATGTTTATGTGCGCCAACAGGTTCTGTACCAAAAGGAGAAACTACCAAGATTATTGAGAGGTCTTGGGAACTGCATCAATAGCTGAGAGGGAATCTGGCCCCCGACTGGCAGTTAGGCCTATCCCACCTGAAGTACCTCTGTGTTAAGATCTCAGATCCAAGATATCTCCAAATGGGGGAATTGTGAGGGATGAGAATCCATTTTGTAAACACATGTCCTCCATCTTGTGCATATGTGAAAAATTAGTGAGCCAGCTGTGAAGGATGGGGGGGGGGGGGGGTCCTGTGAATAAACCAAATGTTCTAGCTACAAGGCCAAGGTAAGCAGCTCCCTCTCTCTCCTTTTCAGAGTTTGATGTCCGGGAAAGTTATGTTTTGTTTTCTCAGTTTCGGGATGTACTGCTGAGTAATATCAACTTTGAGATAAGATGCTGCAGAAACTTTTAAATTATTAGAATTCTGTTAGTATAGTGTGGAAGTATTGCCTTTTATGAATAACAAATCAAATTATTAGTTTCGATTTCCACCCCCTTGGTGGTGGGACAGATTTGTCTGTGATTATCTGTAGTGTTATAAAGATGTATGCTTGTGTGGAATAAAGGAGAGAATCTGATTCAGCAGTGTGTCTGTGTCAGCTCTCTGAGCGCTCATAATGACACTTTAATTGGGACCCCGACAATTATAGATGAAGGGGGTTTTGCTCCAACAACTGTGTTGTTGTATTACAGTTTGTAATACTTGCCTAAGAGATTACCTACCATCTCGCTGACAGATACTGTTATGCATGTACACTGGCGTACATACAGGGGTCGCAGTTGCGACCGGGCCCGGCACTCCAGGGTGCCCGGCCGCCTGGCCCCTGCAGTAGTGCTCAGAGGCGGCTTTTCCATTAAGCCACTTATGCCACCTAAGGCCTCGCGCTGGTGGGGGCCTCGCTGATGTCCGAAGACACTGAACCTAAAGAGGACCTTTTATCAGGGTAAACAAATGTGAACTAAGTATGCTGACATGTAGAGCGGCGCCCAGGGATCTCCCTAAACTACATAATGGAGGGCAGTCTGGGGGCAAAATTAACTTGTGTGGGGGCAAAATTACTTAGTGTGGGGGCAAATTACATAATGGAGGGCAGTGTGGGGGTCAATTAATTAATGTGGCGGGAAAATTACTTAATGTGGGGCAGTGTGGGGGCAAATGACATAATGTGAGACAGTGTGGGGGCATATTACTTAATGTGGGGGGGCAAATTACTTAATTTGGGGCAGTGTGGGGGGCATATTACTTAATGTAGAGCAGTGGGGGGCATAATACTTAATGTGGGGCAGTGTAGGGGGCAGTATTACTAATGAGGGCATTCTGCAAGGGAATTACTATCGGTGGGACTATGAGGAGCACTATTACTATGGGGGCACTATTATTTCTTCAGGATAGTGTTTGTGGGTATTGGGGCTGGGGCACAGCGAGCAGCAGGATAACATTGTGGGGGCTCCAGGTTGGGGGATGATGATAGAAAAGTGAGGACACTAATATGTCTGTGTATCACACTCTGCAGAGACGAGGAGCCGCTGAGAGAAGTGTCTGGACCAAATGGAGAAGATCTACATGTGCTGCAATATACCTCTGGTAGCTAGGGTTGTGTTTGAATGCCTGTCTTACTGATAAGAGCAAGAATTCAGGCTCAGATACTTTTTAAAGACACTCTTAACTAAAGCTACAACTAAACTTCAAATGAAGGTTAATAATATGATTTTATTAAATATAATAACAATAGAATATACAGTTGTGTTTAAAATTATTCACCCCCCTCTGAAATTGAGTGTTTTTCCAGTTTGACATTGATTTTGATCATTTCAGTCGTCTTGTTTACAATAAATCACAGAGGCCCTTGTAAGTCAGACAAATATAACATAACATTTATAATGAAATAACCACAAATGTCTTTTCTGTGCTCACATCATTATCAGTTTTATTCACCCCCCAAGTGACATTCACTCTTAGTACTTAGTACAACATCCTTCTCCAGTTATAACAGCTTTTAAACGTGAAGCATAGCCTGACACAAGTGTCTTGCAGCGATCTACGGGTATCTTCGCCCATTCTTCATGGTAAAAGCCTCCAGTTCAGTCACATTCTTAGGCCGCGCGCAGCAGCTGCTTTCTGTAAGTCCCACCAGAGGTTCTGAATCGGATTTAAGTCTGGTGACTGCGATGGCCACTTCACAATGTTCCAGCCTTTAATCTGCAGCCATGCTCTAGTGGACTTGGAGGTATGCTTGGGATCATTGTCCTGGTGAAAGGTCCAACGTCTCCCAAGCCTCAGGTTTGTGACGGACTGCATCACATTTTCATCCAATATCTCCTGGTACTGAAGAGAATCCATGGCACCTTGCACACGCTGAAGCTTCCCTGTACCTGTAGAAGCAGAACAGCCCCAAAGCATGATTGACCCCCGCCATGCTTCACAGTAGGCAAGGTGTTCTTTTCTTCATAGGCCTTGTTCTTCCTCCTCCAAACATAGCGTTGATCCATGGGCCCAAACAGTTCTAATTTTGTTTCATCAGTCCACAGAACACTTTTGTGGTTTGTCCACATGACTTTTGGCATACTGCAGGCGACTCTTCTTATTCTTTGGAGACAGCAAGGGGGTGCGCCTGGGAGTTCTGGCATGGAGGCCTTCATTACGCAGTGTGCGCCTTATTGTCTGAGCGGAAACTTCAGTACCCGCATCTGACAAATCTTTTTTCAGTTCCTCAGCAGTCACACGGGGACTTTTCTCCACTTTGCGCTTCAGGTAGCGCACAGGAGTCGAAGTCAGCATCTTCTTTCTGCCACGACCAGGTAGCGTTTCAACAGTGCCCTTTGCCTTGAATCTGCGAATGATGCTTCCTATGGTGTCTCTTGGTCTGTGTAACATCTCTGCAATCTTCTTATAGCCATTGCCCTTCCTGTGAAGAGAAATCACCTCTTCTCTTGTCTTCCTGGACCATTCTCCTGACTTCACCATGTCTGTAAACACACCAGTAAATGTCTAGAAGGAGCCGAGTATCACAGTCACTTTACATCGGCCTAATTGGGGCTTATTCTGCTTGATTGCTGCTCCTTGACATCCACAGGGGTTTTCAATACCTGATGGAAAACACTTGAATGAACCTCTGTTCTTAAGAGCGGTCGTCTTTAAGGGGTTGAATAATTGTGTCAATGAAGAAATCACAAAAAAAACATTTAATACTGTATTACAAAAACAATTGATGTCATTTTAGTTGCATTTGGTTCTTTAAAAAGTCCTTGTAAGATTTCATTCTGAACACAATTACAAATGTGCACTAAATTCCCTAAAACCCTTTACAGCATTAGGGGTTGAATAATTTTGAACACAACTGTACATATAACAATATAATGTCCTTCTTTTGCACTTACCTACATGCAAAGGATAAAGAACATATTACACAATTACATCAACAACACTTCATCTGGAGTCCTGACTACATCCAGAATGAACATACTTATAGTACATCATCTGACAGCGACATATCAGCTAGGAAGCCCTTTTCAGTAAAAGCAGTCAGTCTTGATCGGGAAAATACTGATTAGGTCCCTACGAGGCATCCCGCCACAGGATGAGCTCCTGTCCTCTTACCTGAAGAGGTACAGCTCTATACAGATTAAACAATGAATGCCATTCCCTAGTGGAATGAAGCCGGGACATGCACTGTATAAAGGGTCACTGTCCCTGCGTACTTCTTGTTCATCTGCTTTCATTCCAGACCCCATAGAGTCCAATTCCCAGATCCACAATAATTTCCAAAACAACCTTGAAATTATATTCACGCGAAGTATAACTCCCTTCCACAAAGTCTAAACAAATCTTCAGTTCATTTACAGACCACAATGGCTCTAACAGAAACAAAATGAAGTTTAATATGAACAGATACAACATGGAGTCCAAATTATCAGAAACTATTGGAGTTATTTATCAAACTGGTGTAAAGTAGAACTGGCTTAGTTACCCATAGCAACCAATCAGATTCCTTCTTTCATTTTTGACAGCTCCTTTGGAAAATGAAAGATGGAATCTGATTGGTTGCCTAGGGCAACTAAGCCAGTTCTACTTTACACCAGTTTGATAAATCACTCCCTATATCTTCACACTTTGACGGCCATGGCTTATTTTAACCCTGCAGACCTTGCACATGGCTTTGGTTTATTGTGCTGGCCTTGTGTTGTAAAACATCATACGGGAGTTGGTCGGACAGAGCTACAGACTAGCTGAGCTTGGCCTAGGTCTGGCACATTTTGAGCCTATGTCTAAAGTATCAGCGGCATCACCAATTCCAGAGCTGACCACAATAGAAGCAGATCTGGCCTGGAAAGTTTTTGGAAGGCTTTTGCTGTACTTTGCCTCTGCTCTTTATTGGCACCGTGGCCTCCACTCTCCTCCTCTGATATAACCTCTTCAGCATCCCAATCCGGTTCCAAGATCCTGTCCAAGGCACAATTATCTTCATAGTCCTCACCCTCTCTGACAATTTTATCAGACTGTGATACATCATTGTGGGCTCTTTGACCTCATTCCCGATTCCCTGCTCTTTATTTTCCCTGACTGGCACTGTTGGTATCATTAACCCTACTGCTACCACTGTGGCTACAAGTGCCACTACTGCTATTAGCTGGAGGGATGATGCTGCTTCTACTGCTACTACGCACATTCTGACTCTGGGAGGATGCTGCATGGGTCTTTTGTTTTGCACTCTTCCATTTTCCAGACATTTTATTATGAAGCCTATAAATGAAAAGTCATGGGTTTGATACACATAGATTATTAAATGATACTAGAAAAAGTTGCAAGTTTTTTTCTGTAATTTATATAAAGAGGCAAAATTTTATATTTTTTCCCTTCTATAAACACACTGCAAACTAGTATTGACAATTTACTTTGGTAATAATGCAATGTTTGCGGTAAAATGTCTTTGAATTATTCTTTCCATAACACTGGTATAAAAATGATGCTATTGCAATATTGCTTTCGCTGTAGCTACCCATTACCTTGCAGTAGTATGCAATGTGCTTTAAGGGCATAGTTCAGCAGATTTGTACCTATGAAACTGGCTGACTTATTGCATGTGTGCTTGGCAGATAAAGACATCTGTGTTGGTCCAATGTTCTAGGTGTAATGGCAAGGTCCCTGTTGCACCTGGAGGCTCATTTGCGTATATTACATATGAACATGGGACCAACACAGATGACTTTAGTCGTCAAACATGTCAGCCCATTTCATAGGCACAAATCTGCTGACAGATGCCCTTTAATATGAGTATAATGCACTGCAATGATTTTTAGTAGAAATAAATGTTCAGTTGCTTGTCGTTTATGAGCTGTACAAACTTGGGTTTAAAAAATGCAGGCTGTCTGTTCATATACAGAGTAAATGAGTTGCTTTTTTTGCGAGGGTAGGGGGGTTGTAATGCAGAACTAGATGCTAGCAGCAACTGTAATAAACCACACAACTGGGTGACCAGTCCCTCAGTCCCCAAAAGCTTTCCCTAATGGTTTCCCGGACCAAACTCTCCAAACTGTACCTCCTTTTATCCCCCTATTCTCTTATAGTGTCCTTAGTACAGCTAGAATACTGGCTTGTGTCTGTAATAGCTTTTCATCAGACACTGACACATAACATCCTTCCAGGTCAGAAGCTGGACACAGAATGGTGATTATTCTTTCTCAGAATAGGGAGCTGCCTGCCCACTGCCCCTGATTGGCTGGTCCAGGTTGTCTGTCATCGTTTAAGCACATTAACTCTTCCCCCTCTTCCTCCCAGTGTCAACTGTTCAACCTTTTTTTCCCTTTTTCATGGTTTTCCTCACCACTGTTCACAATAAAATAGCTCTTAGGTTGAGGAAGGATCTGCCTTCGTCCCATTTGAAATGAAAAATATTAAAGTGGTTCCTCTAAGTTATTATATTTAAAGGAGTCTTCCTGTCATTTTATATTGATGGCCATTCGCTAGGATTGTGTAGTGGATGGAGCTGGTAACCACTTACTGCAGTGGAGGCAGTGCTAGCTGCGTCCAATTAAATGCGGTAGGTGGAGCAGAACAGCTGACGGGGGGGTGTCAGACCTGCACCAATCAGGTATTCATGGTCTGTCCTAAGGATAGGCCTTTGAGATAAAAGGATTTTATTATTAGTTATTATTATAGCGCCAATAAAAACAAAACAAATGCAATAAGCATGAAAAAAACGAGTTACAAATTAGTACAGAAGAAGAGAGGACTCTGCCCATGAGGGCTTACAATCTACAGGGATGGGAGAAGGGAGAGGGTGAAGCTGGTCATGGTGGAATAGCAGCAGCAGGGTCACTGGCTGTAGTCTTGTCTGAAGAGGTTCTTAGAGTTTTCAGGTTTCCTTTGAAGGTTTCCACTGTAGGTCAGAGTCTGATATGTTGGAGTAGAGAGTTCTAGAGTATGGGGGATGCACGGGAGAAATCCTGGAGGCAATTGTCGGAATCTGTGATAAGAGGAGAGTAGATTGGAAGGTCTTGTGAGGATCAGAGATTGCGTGTGGGGATGTATCGGAAAAGTAGATCAGAGATGTATAGAGTGGACCGGTTGTGGACGGCCTTATATGTATTTGATAGTATTTTAAACTGAATTCGCTGGGCGATAGGGAGCCAGTGAAGGGATTAGCAGAGGGTAAAGGCAGAGGAGTAACAGGGGAAAGGTGGATAAGTCGGGCCGCAGAGTTGAGGATAGAGTAGAGGGGTGCGGGAAAGCTAGATAGAAGTCCACAGAGGAGGATGTTACAGGTAGATTTGAGTGTTGTCAGAATAAAAGTGATAATGAAATCTATGGCACTCTATGAGCTGTCCTAGGCCAAAGATGTAGATTGAGAAGAGCAGGAGTCCTAGAACAGAGCCTTGAGGGACACTAACAGAGAGGGAATGAGACGAGGAGGTGGTGTGAGAGTGAGAGACACTAAAGGTTCGGTAAGGTATGATGTGATCCAGGAGAGGGCCAAGTCCATGATGCTAGTAGATGAGAGAGTTTGTAACAGAAGGGAGTGGTCGACAGTGTCAAAGGCAGAGGACAAGTCAAGGGGGAGGAGAATAGAGTAATGTTGTTTGGCTTTGGCAGTTAGCAGGTCATTCATGACTTTGGTTAGGGCAGTTTTAGGTGAGTCTTGGAGTCGGAATCCAGATTGTTGCCAGTAAAAGAGGGAGCAGGAAGAGAGGTGGGAGGACAGTTCAAGGTGGACATGTTGTTCAAGTAGCTTTGAGACATGTATGGGAGAAGTGATATGGGACGATAACTAGACAAAGAAGTTGGGTTAAGGGAAGGCTTTTTGAGGATGGATCTGGAGAGTAGAGTGGAAAGGTTTTCCTCTGTAATAGAGCAGCAGATTAAAGAGGACTGAGTACAGTAGTTGTGTAGAAGGGCTGTGGGGACTGCAGACTGCAGACTGAAGCTTTCTCTGGTTCTCGACTGAGATGATAGGTGATGGTGGGGGCACCGGGGGACAGAGAAGAGAGTTAAGAGTGTTAAAAAGTTGTTTAGGGTTGTGAGATGTGAAGTCTCCTATTCTGCAACATTAAGGGAGGATTTGTAAATGAGGAGGGATTGTTTTTGTGTGGTGAAGTGCTCCTTAGAATGAGATTTCTTCCATTGAGGCTCTGCAGCCCTGGAAGCTTGTCTCACACGATAGAGGGAGCTACGTACTGCGGAACACCAAAACTGCACCAATCTAATATTAATGGTCTGTCCTGAGGATAGGCATCAAGATAAAAGGATCACAACCCCTTTAAAAGACCAGAACAACTCAATATTGAGGAACATATGGCATCCAATGCCAAGTAGATTGCTTTATGACTAAAAGTTAAAAGAAATACAACTCTGGCATACCCATTTCTACAACCTCAGTGCTCTCCTGCCCTACACTCTCCCTGCACTGTCCCTGAACTCTCCCTACACTGTCCCTGCACTCTCCCTCTCCAATATTCTTCTATTACTCATTTTCAGCAGCACTGTCCATATTGCAAGATTGCTTGCCATGTCTTTCGCTATGCTAAGCTCACAGGACAATGGCAGACCGCTCAGGATGAGACTTTTATAGGGCTGTGATATCATAGGGGATGGCTATCTGCGGATTGGCTGGCTGCAAGGCATTACGTTCCCAGGCTTCTTACTTGCACTTTGTAACGTGTGCAGCCACCATTTTAAGAAAAACTGATTTGTTACTATAAATCGCAAAGAAATTAGGATTTGTTCGTTTTCCTAAATTTGTGGTAGAGATTTCAAGGCAAACCAGCAATTTTTATTGAAGTTGAATTTATTTGGACCTAAATCGAATTTTAAGATATTCGCTCATTTCTACTCTTAAGATACGTATTGGCCTCTTTACATAAAGTTCAGCATTTTCATCTTGTGCAGTAGAAGGAGTTTGATTACGGAAGAAAGGTTCAGCTAGATCCAGAACTGGTTGGAATTTCCTCAGCAGATCAAGACAAAGCAGCAAAATTGAGAAAACTTCAGCCAAAAAAACACAAAGACTGGAGTGAAAGAACAAGCACCCCATCACCTGACAAGCAGTAAAATGTGTACAGGGTTCACAGACCGTCTCAGCTAAGATATAGGAGAACGCTCAGCTCAGGCTCACCTTATATCATATTTTACTTTTGATTTATTGATTACATTTTACTTTTTTTGGGGGGATACACATGACAAAACAAGGAATCCACCAATCTCCAGTAGTAGTAGTTATTTTTTTTATGTTTTTCTTGAGAAAGAACTTTATTCTAGGATTAAAAACACATGTGGTGATACCAATAGGATTTCTTTTTTTTTTTTTTTTCTTTTGATGCATTTCGAGGATATAACTTTTTTTAAATGCTGTTTTTATTGGTATTATTAAGGGTACATATAATTTATTGATTCATTATTGCATTTTTGGAGGTTGGGGGTATAATTGCAAAAAAATTCTGCAATTCTGCCCTCATTTCTATTAAACTGCAAAAAAAAAAAAAAAAAAACTATTGAGAGTCAGTTAGCAAGAGTGTGGGGCCAGATGTCCTCTCCAGTTAGTTTGCATTTTCCTTTACCAGATCCCCATCAACTTCTGCATTTGGGGGGAATTCCCCATCAGACTCCATGCCCACGTGCCCAGCTACACCTTTACACCTTTAAAATTCTCTATTTTTATAGTCTGGGTGAGAAGTTGTCTATCAGGACTAACGTGATGTATTTTAACTGTCAATGCAAATAAATCCGTTCTAGTTGTTTAACTGGAAGGAGTGGTCATAGGAATATACATATATGGCACATGGCCATAGAATGATTTCCTAGGAGGTTCTCAGCCTACACCAAGGACACAAGCTCCTTACTGTAGAGCCAAGCCATGGGAATGTTACCCACGTTACTGGTAATGGTCTTTGTCGGTGAGTCACTTCTTCTTGGTTGTTGTCTTTGGATTTTTTGTTTGATTTTCTTGTATTTGTTCTTGGTTTCTTTCGGGGGGTTCTTGGTTCTAGGTTCTTCTAAAATATTTTCCGGTAGACAATGACCCACTTCATAGAAACTGGAACGTTACCCCTCCATATTGAGAGATCTTTTCGCTAAATTTCACACCAAGGCATTGAACACACTCCTTGGACCAGTTTTGGCCATCTGTCTATGGAGTGATTTTTTTTATATATATATTTTTTTAGAATATGGACATTTATATAAGTAGCAAAAAAGAAATAATGAAGTGGAACACTAAACATGATTTTTTTATATCCTTCCACAATTTATCCTTCAGCTTCCACTACCACAGCCTCATCCCCGCCGGTGTGCGGCTCTCCAGTATTGTCCAGCAGGATAGTCGGGGGCACAGACGCTGTAGATGGAAGATGGCCCTGGCAGGTCAGCGTGCAGTATTATGGCGACCATATATGTGGAGGAAGCCTGATCTCCCGCCAGTGGGTGTTGTCCGCAGCACACTGCTTTCCATAGTAGGTATAGTAGATGACTATCTTGTGATCTCCTTGATAACTTGTGTAGGAAGATATTGTGAATGTGATTTTCTTGGCTCCAGTGAGTGTTATAAATGTCAGCCATTATTTGTCTTCTGTTTGTCAGAGTATCTCCATGTAACCTGCAGGCTTTTATAGAAATATAGCTGCAGGGAAAGAAACAATGCTCGTGGAGATCCAAAGCTGATTGAGGTGTAGCCCAGACTCATTGGTCTTCCATAATATTCCCTTCCCACTGAGGTTCAGTCCCACAATGGAACAGAAAGGGTGTTTTCAAAAAGTTCCTTTCCAAATTTAGTAGCGATCTGAGTAAGGCGTCTGTAATAAAACCCTTCTGTACATTCTCCACCTCTGTTAAGACGTCCATGATGACCACAGACAGAGGCCTCGACAACACAGATAGACTGAGTTCATAATACAAAATATATCTTCAGTTCATCCTCGATTTTCTCGTTGTGTTTTCACCAGTGATAAGGATTAGCTGGATTTTTTGGCTTTCTCTCAGTGACTGCACCTCCCTGCTGGCGATGTACCCCTCTTTTTAATAGTTCAGTGGCTGCCAACAGATTTAGTTGCAATCTGTAGAATAAAGACATTTAAACCTCATAGGGACAATTAAACATTGACAAAAGGACGAAAGGACATACGAAAATACAAAAAGATCATAACACATTAGACCAAAACTAAATTAGAATAAAAGTATAATATACAGGAACTCTAGAACCTTATCTTCTAAAAAAAAGGACAGCTCAAAGGGTAAAAAAATAAAGAAAAAAGCACACATTTTTCTTCTAGTTTTAGTTTAGTTTCATTAGAGGAGCAGAGCAATGAAAATAGCAGAAATGGCGTATTCGGCAGAAGACGGAAACAGACAGAGCTGAACAGACCCCACTCACTAGAATGAGACCTTTGATTTCTGGTTGAGACTCCACTTTTTAAAAGATGAAAAGTCCTACATACAGAAGATTTTTGCCTGCTCTTTGACAGAATCTGTGACAGAGCCCGAATGGTGCCTCCGATGCACATGTGTCCTTACCTGCCCCTCGCCCCTCATTCTTCCTGTCCACTACTAAGAGAACATTTCTTATCTTTTATTTTTAACATTTTTTTAAATGAAAGAACTAGTTGGGTGGAGAGAGTACTGCCTAGCTTGTCCATGTCAGTTTATGATCTTTCTGATCTGCTAGATTTGCTCCGATCACCTGTAAGTGCTATTATTGTGAAATGAAAATGTCTAGGAGTAAGAGCAGTGCAGCCACAAAGAAGCCAAAAAATGATCTGTCCTCTGTGGTATCACTTAGTATAGAGCTCCAAACTGCCTCTGGAAGGGGCCCCAGCACAAGAACTATGCATCGGGAGCATCATGTAATGGGTTTTAATGCTCAACTGGCAGCTTAAAAGCAACGGTTTGCATGCACACTGCCAAGCATCTGCCGAAGTTGTGTAAAGCACATTGTGAATAGACTTTCGAGCAGCTCCATGAAATCCTAGGATAACCATGCACAATGGCAAATGTTGGTTGGAACTGCCTAAAGCACATGGGCCCTGGTGCCCACATGATCTGGATTGTTACTCTGCTATGGAGCTCAGAGATTCTTCATTGTCTGCTCTGTGCTGATCAGGCCTTCAGGATAGGCAAGGAAGAACAGATTGTGATCAGCACAGCAAATCTGTACAATAGTAGCTGTAAATACTGTAAAACATGATGGGCATTGCTAAAGATGTCTTCAAAAGCCCAGTGGGCCCCACAAACCCCCCTTAACCGCCTCAGCCCCCCAGCTTAAACCCCCTTAATGACCAGGCCACTTTTTACAATTCCGCACTACACTACTTTCACCGTTTATTGCTCCGTCATACAACTTACCACCCAAATGAATTTTACCTCCTATTCTTCTCACTAATAGAGCTTTCATTTGGTGGTATTTCATTGCTGCTGACATTCTAACTTTTTTGCTATTAATCAAAAATTACCAAAATTTTTGCAAAAAAATTAAATTTTTCACTTTATTTTGTAAAATTTTTTTTAAACTACATTTCTATATAAATTTTTCTCTAAATTTATTGTTCTACATGTCTTTGATAAAAAAAAAAAAGTCCAATAAGTGTATATTTATTGGTTTGGGTAAAAGTTATAGCGTTTACAAACTATGGTGCAAAAAAGTGAATTTCCGCATTTTGAAGCAGCTCTGACTTTCTGAGCGCCTGTCATGTTTCTTCAGGAGCTAGAATGCCAGGAAAGTATAAATACCCCCAAATGACACCATTTTAGAAAGAAGACACCCCAAAGTATTCGCAAGGGGGGCATGGTGAGTTCATGTATCATTTCATTTTTTTTCACAACTTAGCTGAAAATGAGACTTTCTGAGGAAAAAAAAAATTTATAAAGTTTCCATTTCTGCTAACTTCTGGCAAAAAAAAAAAAATCTCCCACGGACTCACTATGCCCCTCAGTGAATACCTTGGGGTGTCTACTTTCCGAAATGGGGTCATTTGTGGGGTGTGTTTACTGTTCTGGCATTTTGGGCGGGGCTAAATTGTGAGCAGCCATGTAAAGCCTAAAGGTACTCGTTGGACTTTACGCACCTAGGCTGCAAAAAAGTGTCACTCATGTGGTATCGCCGTGCTCGGGAGAAGTAGGGCAATGTGTTTTGGGGTGTATTTTTACATATACCCATGCTGGGTGAGAGAAATATCTCTGTAAATTGTCAACATTGTATAAACATTTTTTAAAAGTTGTCATTTACAGAAATATTTTTCTCACCCAGCATGGGTATATGTAAAAATACACCACAAAACTTATTGCCCTACTTCTCCTGAGTACGGCGATACCACATGTGTGACACTTTTTTGCAGCCAAGATGCACAAAGGGGCCCTAATTCCAATGAGTACCTTTAGGATTTCACAGGGCATTTTTAAGCATTTGGATTCCAGACTTCTTCTCACGCTTTAGGGGCCCCATAAACTCGCCATGCCCCTCACGGAATACCTTGTGGTGTCTCATTTCCAAAATGGGGTCACCTGTGGGGTATTTATACTGCACCTGGCATTTTAGGGGCCCTAAAGCATGAGAATCCAAATGCGTAAAAATGCCCTGTGAAATCCTAAAGGTACTCATTGGAATTAGGGCCGCTTTGCGCATCTTGGCTGCAAAAAAGTGCCACACATGTGGTATCGCCGTACTCAGGAGAAGTAGGGCAATGAGTTTTGGGGTGTATTTTTACATATACCCATGCTGTGGTGAGAAATATCTCTGTAAATGACAACTTCTTAAAAATTTTTATACAAAGTTGTCAATTTACAGAGATATTTCTCTCACCCAGCATGGGTATATGTAAAAATACACCCCAAAGCACATTGCCCTACTTCTCCTGAGTACGGCGATACCACATGAGTGACACTTTTTTGCATCCAAGATGCGCAAAGCGGCCCTAATTCCAATGAGTACCTTTTAGGAGGGAATTTTTACGCATTTGGATTCCAGACTTCTTCTCACGCTTTAGGGCCCCTAAAATGCCAGAACAGTATAAATACCTCACATGTGACCCCATTTTGGAAAGAAGACACCCCAAGGTATTCTGTGAGGGGCATGGCGAGTTCATAGAAGATTTTTTTTTTGGCACAAGTTAGCGGAAATTGATTTTTTATTGTTTTTTCTCACAAAGTCTCCCTTTCCGCTAACTTGTGACAAAAAGTTAAATTTTTCATGGGCTCACTATGCCCCTCAGCGAATACCTTGGGGTGTCTTCTTTCCAAAATGGGGTCATTTGTGGGGTGTTTGTACTGTTCTGGCATTTTGGGCGGGGGTAAATTGTGAGCAACCTTGTAAAGCCTAAAGGTACTCGTTGGACTTTACGCACCTAGGTTGCATAAAAGTGTCACACATGTGGTATCGCCGTACTCAGGAGAAGTAGGGCAATGTGTTTTGGGGTGTATTTTTATATATACCCATACTGGGTGAGAGAAATATCTCTGTAAATTGACAACTTTGTATAAAAAAAATTAAAAAGTTGTCATTTACAGAGATATTTCTCTCACCCAGCATGGGTATATGTAAAATACACCCCAAACACATTGCCCTACTTCTCCTGAGTACGGCGATACCACATGTGTGACACTTTTTGCAGCCAAGATGCGTAAAGGGGCCCTAATACCAATGAGTACCTTTAGGATTTCACAGGGCATTTTTACGCATTTTGATTCTCACGCTTTAGGACCCCTAAAATGCCAGGGCAGTATAAATACCCCACATGTGACCCTATTTTGGAAAGAAGACACCCCAAGGTATTCCGTGAGGGGCATGGCGAGTTCACAGAAAAAACATTTTTGGGCACAAGTTAGCGGAAATTGATATATTTATTTATTTATTTATACAAAGTCTCATATTCCACTAACTTGTGACAAATAATAAAATTTTCCATGAACTCCCCATACCCCTCACAGAATACCTTGGGGTGTCTTCTTTCTAAAATGGGGTCACATGTGAGGTGTTTGTACTGCCCTGGCATTTGAGGGTCTCCGCAATAATTACACGTATGGCCAGCGTTGGGAGTTTCTGCGATTCTCCTTATATTGAGCAGACGGGTAATGAGAATTTTTTTTTCCGTTCAGCCTCTGGGCTGGAAAAAAAAAAATTAATGGTGCAGATTTTTTCATTCGCATCAATCATCGTGGATGAAAAAATCTCTGCCAAAATCAGTGACTGCGGTGCGGTGGGCTGGGCGCTAACTACCTAACAAGTAGCTAGCTAACTGGCGGTGATAAGGGACCCTTACGCCCCATTCACACGTCCGCAATTCTGTTTGCGGAACGGAATTGCGGACCCATTCATTTCTATGGGGATAGACTTTGTCCTGCTCGGATCCGGAATTGTGGATCCGTACGTCCGGGTCTGCACTTCCGTTCCGCAAAAATATAGAACATGTCCTATTCTTGTCAGCAATTGCGGACAAGAAAAGGCATTTTCTATATAGTTCTGGCAATGTGCGGATCTGCAAAATGCAGAAAGCACATTGCCGGTGTCCGTGTTTTACGGATCCGATCCGTGGATCCGCAAAACACATATGGACGTCTGAATGGAGCCTTACAGGGGGGTGATCAGGGGTTAATAAGTGATCAGGGGGGGGGGTGTAGTGTGGTGCTTGGTGCTACTTTACATAGCTACCTGGTCCTCTGGTGGTCGATCCCAGCAAATGGGACCAGAGGAGCAGGTAGCAGCTATATCAGACGCTGTTCACAAAACAAAACGCCCTCTGATATACCTGTTTGATTTCATTTATTTAATTTTATTGATCATCGCTGGCAGGCTGCAGTACAACTTCCGATCTGTGAGCTGCTGTGAACGGGCGCGTGTCAAGGAGGAACAGAAGGACCGCCGCAATCACGCGTATCTGCGTGCGGCGGTCCTAAAGTGGTTAATTACTTAAATGGCCACTTTCTGCCTACTTGTGCCTAATAGTTCTGGCCCCGTCCACAGCACCTCCCCCGTCCTGGGCAGAAGTGACGTCTCTCTGTCCCTTGACCTGACAAGAAATCTGGTAAGGGATGTGATGTCAGTGGCGCAAGGATTTTCGCAAGAGAAGCATCATGTGACCAGGTTCCTGATCAGCCGATCCTTGCAACTTCATGACTGTAAGTTCATTAGAAACTTTCTTTACAGGCAAGATATGATTAAGATGGGCTTGTGGGGCCCACTGAGGCTTGGAAGACCCCTTCAACGTCCTGTACTTCGGCTTTGAGGGTAGACTAATCAAACATAACAGTCATATCATCACATGTCAATAATGTTGTCAATGTGGATATGACTCCATTACTAAGGACATGGCTTCTACTAGTTCTCAGTCTCATTAACCGAGGGGCCAGTTATTCTGGAAAAATGGAAGTAAATCCATGTATAACGGTGTCACAGCTGTAGTTAAAGGGGTTGTCCGGGTTCAGAGCTGAACCCGGAAATATTCATATTTTCACCCAGGCAGCCCCTCTGATGTTAGCAGTGTGTTCGGTGATGTCACTGGCTTTACTGGGTCGGCTTTAGCGCTGCCCTAGCCACAGTACATTTGAACTGGGCATTTCACATGGTTTGCTATTACAATGCTTGTTATCAAAACGTTGTTGGGTTTATTATGTACACAACATTTTTGTCTCTGGTAGCGCCCCCTGCTGTTTCTGCTATAGTTCACCTTCTCCTGCATTCAGCGGTGGAGCAACATGCTCAGTAGTGTCTCTCCTGTCAATGCCGGCTTACTGATCTCGTGGTGAAGCAGGTGACGCACTCCAGACGACTTTCAATCAGTCACCCTTCTAAGTTCACAGGAGTATAACGCTATATCTCTCTGGACAGTGGAGAAGGAAATTATTACATATCATAGAGCTATTCATTAGAGGAATCGCTGTGTTTGAGGGAAATGGTGAACAAGAGATGACAAACTTGACAGTTACACAAAAAAAAAGCTTGAGGCACGAGGCCTGGTGGTTATCAATAGCAATTGCAGAATAGTCTCTATATGCAGTGTGCAAAATAACTGCATAGGGGAATGGCAACAGTACAGAGCAGTCTGTGTAATGCCGACGATGGTTCCCATCAGTACAGAACAGTCTGTGTAATGCCGACGATGGTTCCCATCAGTACAGAACAGTCTGTGTAATGCCGACGATGGTTACCATCAGTACAGAACAGTCTGTGTAATGCCGACGATGGTTCCCATCAGTACAGAACAGTCTGTGTAATGCCTCAGACGGTTACCATCAGTACAGAACAGTCTGTGTAATGCCGCAGATGGTTACCATCAGTACAGAACAGTGTTTGTAATGCCTCAGATGGTTCCCATCAGTACAGAACAGTCTGTGTAATGCCGACGATGGCTACCATCAGTACAGAACAGTCTTTGCAATGCCTCAGATGGCTACCATCAGTACAGAACAGTGTTTGCAATGCCTCAGATGGCTACCATCAGTACAGAACAGTCTGTGTGATGCCTCAGATGGTTACCATCAGTACAGAACAGTCTGTGTAATGCCTCAGATGGTTACCATCAGTACAGAACAGTGTTTGTAATGCCTCAGACGGTTACCATCAATACAGAACAGTGTTTGTGTAATGCCGCAGATCAGGGGCGTAACTACCATAGCGGCAGACCATGCGATTGCTATAGGGCCCAGGGCAAGAGGGGGCCCAGACTTAGTTGGGATTATCTCCTCTTCTACTTGAGGTGAAAACTTGGTCAGGATGCTACCCTCTAAAGGAACAACTTTTAGCAAATGAGGCAGTGGAAAAATGGCAGTTACTTCTCTATGTACTCCACTGCCGCAGATGATTACCATTAACAGAACATCGTGTGTAATGCCGGAAATGGTCATCATCAGTAAAGAACAGTATGTGTAACGCTGCAGATGGTTACCATCAATGCAGAACAGTTTGTGTAATGCCGCAGATGGTTACCATCAGTACAGAATAGTCTGCATGATGCCACAGACGGTTGCCACTAGCAGTCTCTTACAACAGCTTACAGTGTAATTATAACACCGTGTAACAAGTGATTATCCCCCGAACAGGGCAGTCTCATGACATGGACTCAAAGTCATAGTATATATAAGCAGGACAATGATATGTATTTCTCGGTACACATGGTGCGCTGTTACAAGGCTCAGGAGGAGGATTGGACGATCACCAACTGGTCAACAACTGAATCATGGGTATCTGGTTTGGGCCTCAGAGGCTGCTGATTGCAACTTGCCACAGACCCATCGTTAGACTAGTGGACTGCTGGGCTGTTGTATATATATGTTCAGACAGATCCAGCTGCCTCTGCATAAGTGCCCAGACCTTGTTCACCGTGCTCTCAGGAGTGCTAGCTCCATCTTCCACGCTTCCTACCAAAGTGACACTTTTCCTGATCTACTCCACTTGTCACTACCCAGCCACATAGATGCCACAACTAGTGTGTCAACTCCCAGCCTCCTGTCATCATAGCTATATGATATGTCATTGACTCATTTGGGGGGAGACAACCAATTATAACAGATTCTTAGCGCAGCTCCACCTCTTGGGGGCATCACTACTACACACTCTAGCCACTCGGAGTCCTCCTCCATTGGTCACTGACTACAGTCAAGCACACTATAAAAAAACACTGTTTAAAAATGGCCCATATTAACCCCTTTCCCCCCAGTATTCCACCCTAAAGAAGAAAGAAAGTGCACAACATGTAAACTTTTTAACTCAAAGATAGTCAGTGTCCATATTTTGTATAATTATATAATGATCAACATATAATGATTGCGGAGACCATCAAATGCCAGGGCAGTACAAACACCTCACATGTGACCCCATTTTAAAAAGAAGACACCCCAAGGTATTCCGTGAGGGGTATGGTGAGTTCATGTAAAATTTTATTTTTTGTCACAAGTTAGTGGAATATGAGACTGAAAAAAAATATCAATTTCCGCTGACTTGTGCCAAATTTTTTTTTTCTGTGAACTCGCCATGCCCCTCACGGAATAGCTTGGGGTGTCTTCTTTCCAAAATGGGGTCACATGTGGGGTATTTATACTGCCCTGGCATTTTAGGGGCCCTAAAGCGTGAGAATCCAAATGCGTAAAAATGCCCTGTGAAATCCTAAAGGTACTCATTGGAACCAGGGCCCCTTTGCGCATCTTGGCTGCAAAAAAGTGTCACTCATGTGGTATCGCCGTACTCAGGAGAAGTAGGGCAATGTGTTTTGGGGAGTATTTTTATATATACCCATACTGGGTGTGAGAAATATCTCTGTAAACGACAACTTTTTAAAAAATTTTATACAAAGTTGTCAATTTACAGAGATATTTCTCTCACCCAACATGGGTATATGTAAAAAAAACACCCCAAAACACATTGCCCTACTTCTCCTGAGTACGGTGATACCACATGAGTGACACTTTTTTGCAGCCTAGGTGCGCAAAGGGGCCCAAATTCCAATGAGTACCTTTAGGTTTTACATGGCGGCTCACAATTTAGCCCCGCCCAAAAGGCCAGAACAGTAAACACACCCCACAAATGACCCCATTTCGGAAAGTAGACACCCCAAGGTATTCACTGAGGGGCATAGTGAGTCCGTGGGAGATTTTTTTTTTTTTGCCAGATGTTAGCAGAAATGGAAACTTTATTAATTATTTTTTTTTCCTCAGAAAGTGTCATTTTCCGCTAACTTGTGAAAAAAAATGAAATGATACATGAACTCACCATGCCCCTCTGCGAATACTTTGGGGTGTCTTCTTTCTAAAATGGTGTCATTTGGGGGTATTTATACTTTCCTGACATTCTAGCTCCTGAAGAAACATGACAGGCGCTCAGAAAGTCAGAGCTGCTTCAAAATGCCGAAATTCACTTTTTTGCACCATAGTTTGTAAACGCTATAACTTTTACCCAAACCAATAAATATACACTTATTGGACTTTTTTATTTTTATCAAAGACATGTAGAACAATAAATTTAGAGAAAAATTTATATAGAAATGTAGTTTTTTTTTTAAATTTACAACAAAAAGTGAAAAATGTCATTTTTTTGCAAAAATGTTGGTAATTTTTGATTAATAGCAAAAAAAAGTAAAAATGTCAGCAGCAATGAAATACCACCAAATGAAAGCTCTATTAGTGAGAAGAAAAGGAGGTAAAATTCATTTGGGTGGTAAGTTGCATGACAGAGCGATAAACGGTGAAAGTCGTGTAGTGCAGAATTGTAAAAAGTGGCCTGGTCATTAAGGGGGTTTAAGCTAGGGGGGGCTGAGGGGTGAAGGGGGTTTAAGCTACGGGGGGCTGAGGCGGTGAAGGGGGTTTAAGCTACGGGGGGATGAGGCGGTGAAGGGGGTTTAAGATACGGGGGGCTGAGGTCATTAAGGGGGTTTAAGCTAGGGGGGGCTGAGGGGGTTAAGGGGGTTTAGGCTACGGGGAACTGAGGTCATTAAGGTGGGTTTAAGCTAGGGGGGCTGAGGTGGTGAAGGGGGTTTAAGCTAGGGGGGCTGAGGCGGTTAAGGGGGTTTAAGCTACGGGGAGCTGAGGTCATTAAGGGGGTTTAAGCTACGGGGGGCTGAGGCGGTTAAGGGGGTTTAAGCTACGGGGGGCTGAGGCGGTTAAGGGGGTTTAAGCTAGGGGGGGCTGAGGGGGTTAAGGGGGTTTAGGCTACGGGGAGCTGAGGTCATTAAGGGGGTTTAAGCTAGGGGGGGCTGAGGCGGTTAAGGGGGGTTTAAGCTACGGGGAGCTGAGGTCATTAAGGGGGTTTAAGCTAGGGGGGCTGAAGGGGTTAAAGATGAGTCAATTTATTTCATGTATTCATTCTTGTATTCCCAGACCTGTAACAGTTGCCATCTACATACCTGCACACGAGCTTGTTTTTGCCCGATGACTTGTGTTTTGGACTGTGTACGCTGCTTTATCCCTTAACTTTTATCATACATTTTTTTTTGGAGGGAGGGGGACAGATTGCTAAAAGGTCTGCAATTCTGTGGCCCACTTTTTGGGTTTTATGAGTTTCTTTTTGATTATGCGGTATAAATGACTTTATTGGTCAGTACGATTATGGTGCGGTATCATTTATACACTGCCTTCGACAATACAATTCTCTCTTCAAAGACAAAATAAATAAAACTGCGGCTTTATTCAGAGAGAATCGGTTTTCTTGTTTTGCCTTCGATACCGCTGGGCTTGTTCTGTGCAGGGGCATTTCATGTTTCCATATGTTGTGGTACTAATAGGTCCTATTGCTCCTTTTGGGAAGATTAGTGACCAAAACAACAGAGATTCTGGCAGTTTTTTCCTGTGTGTTTTGAACAATGCAGGGATTCAGCAGGTTGGGTTGTTACTGACACAGTCACGCTTTTTACATCTTTTTTTATAATAAAAATAAATTATTTTTAATTGAGAAAGGGGTGTTTGTATTTTTTTGTTCCCTTTTTGTTTGTTTTTTTAGTGAAAAAAACATTTTATTTAACTTTTTTCAGTGCCACTAGAGGACACACTGCACAGGGGTGTAAACTATAGTTTATAGGGAAAAATAAGATGAAGCGTGGGAAAATGAAAATAGCAGCATACATAGCAATAATGAAAGGTACATGTAATAGCGCCACAGACCAGAAGACCCACATTATAGCAATACCCTAGACCAAAGTACAATGTTCTTGCTATGAATACTATGAAAAAATGATATGGCAGTCGTTTGGACACTGTATAGCGGTCTTATGTGAGCAATGTATAACAGTCTCGTACGGACATTGTATGGCGGTCTTATGTAAACTCTGTATGGCATTCTTAATGTGGACTCTGTATGGAAGTCTTATGTGGACACTGTATGGCAGTTGTATGTGGACACTGTATGGAAGTCTTATGTTGACACTGTATGGCAGTTGTATGTGGACACTGTATGGCAGTCGTATGTGGACACTGTTTGGCAGTTGTATGTGGACACTGTATGGCAGTCGTATGTGGACACTGTATGGCAGGTGTATGTGGACACTGTGTAGCAGTTGTATGTGGACACTGTATGGCAGTTGTATGTGGACACTGTATGGCAGTTGTATGTGGACACTGTATGACAGTTGCATGTGGACACTGTATAGTGGTCTTATATGGACACTGTATGGCAGTCGTATGTGGACACTGTATGGCAGTCGTATGTGGACACTGTATGGCAGTCGTATGTGGACACTGTATGGCAGTTGTATGTGGACACTGTATGGCAGTCGTATGTGGACACTGTATGGCAGTCGTATGTGAACACTGTATGGCAGTCGTATGTGGACACTGTATGGCAGTCGTATGTGGACACTGTATGGTGGTCTTATGTGGACACTGTGTGGTGGTCTTATGTGGACAATGTATAACAGTCTTATATGGACACTGTATGGCAGTCATATGTGGACACTGTGTGGTGGTCTTATATGGACAATGTATGGCAGTCATGTGAGGACATTGTATGGCAGAATTAGTTTGTATTTTTGGCTTGTTGAAGGATAGTCGTGCTCGTTGCTCGGGGCCGGCTTATATCTCAGTGTATATTATATAGTTATCAGTTTACCTTCTGTTCTCTCCTTTCGTTCGCAGTTACATCAGTGAAGCGGCCTACACCATGCACTTTGGGCTCTTCAGGTTATCGGAGGAGTATAACCACACTCAGAGCTCTTCTGTCTCTAACATCTATTTACACCCTAACTATACGGGGACTGGAAGTCCAGGAGACATCGCTCTGGTGAAGCTCTCCAGCCCGGTCAACTACACCAGTTACATCATGCCCATCTGTCTGCCCGCCGCCTCCGTCACCTTCCCCAAAGGCTTGGAGTGCTGGGTAACTGGTTGGGGCTCAGGTGAGGATGGATCCATGAAGTGTTCTCGGTCTTACATGAAAAATCAGAACCTCTGCATGAAGGGCACGCTCCCATGAACAGGGATTACCACGAAAACCTTTTATGGTACCGCAATGTCCCTTTCATCTGTCATTCTGGAAGGATGCGCCCACTCAGTGGTCATAATTGGAGATGTGCAAATTTCACAAAATTCATTTCAGATCCAGTTTGAGTGATTTGATATGGGTCCAAATAAATCCCCCCCCGAATAGAAAATGCTCCAATAGCCCAGAAAATTGGGATATAACACCCTCTAGTCTCCTAGGAAATGTTTTCTCTCCCCAAGCTCTGAAATGCAATGACAGAATAATAAATGATGTCTGAGTGACACTGACATACATGGCTGTGCGGTAACACATGTATGATGGCGGTAACATACAGCGTATTTAATATCACACTGCGCCGGCACATGTGTTCTGCTTCTTCATATTTCACAGCTTCCAAATATTATCCGTTATCAGGGGAATATGGTGTTGTGGCTTGTTCTGAGCATCCAAAGCACCCATCCAAAGATTCTTCCTACTTTGGGAGCAGCAGTGCAGTATGGAAGCTGACAGGAGATGTGCTACAGGGGTAGTACTAGTGGCAGCAGGAGGAGTGGTAGTGCAGTGCTACAGGGATACTACTAGTGGCAGCACGAGGAGTGGCAGTGCAGTGCTACAAGGGTACTACTAGTGGCAGCATGAGAAGTGGCAGTGCAGTGCTACAGGGGTACTACTAGTAGCATCAGGAGAAGTGGCAGTGCAGTGCTACAGGGGTAGTACTAGTGGCAACAGGAGAAGTGTCAGTGCAGTGCTACAAGGGTACTACTAGTAGCAAAAGGAGAAGTGGCAGTGCAGTGCTACAGCGGTAGTACTAGTGGCAGCATGAGTAGTGGCAGTGCAGTGCTACAGGGGTACTACTAGTAGCATCAGGAGAAGTGGCAGTGCAGTGCTACAGGAGTAGTACTAGTTGCAACAGGAGAAGTGGCAGTGCAGTGCTACAGGGGTACTACTAGTAGCATCAGGAGAAGTGGCAGTGCAGTGCTACAGTGGTAGTACTAGTGGCAGCAGGAGAAGTGGCAGTGCAGTACTACAGGGGTAGTACTAGTAGCAACAGGAGAAGTGGCACTGCAGTGCTACAGGGGAAGTACTAGTGGCAGTAGGATGAGTGGCAGTGCAGTGCTACAGGGGTAGTACAAGTAGCAGCAGGAGGAGTGGCAGTGCAGTGCTACAGGGGTAGTACTAGTGGCAGCAGGAGGAGTGGCAGTGCAGTGATACAGGGGTAGTACTAGTGGCAGCAGGAGTAATGACAGTGCAGTTCTACAGGAGTAGTACTAGTGGCAGCAGGAGGAGTGGCAGTGCAGTGCTACAAGGGTACTACTAGTGGCAGCATGAGGAGTGGCAGTGCAGTGCTACAGGGGTACTACTAGTAGCATCAGGAGAAGTGGCAGTGCAGTGCTACAGGGGTAGTACTAGTGGCAGTAGGATGAGTGGCAGTGCAGTGCTACAGGGGTAGTACTAGTGGCAGCAGGAGGAGTGGCAGTGCAGTACTACAGGAGTAGTACTAGTGGCAGCAGGAGGAGTGGCAGTGCAGTACAGAACATGATGGAGAAGCAATAAAATATGCTTATTAACTGCAGAAAATTTCCAACAGGTTTCTTGGGAAAGAAGATACAATTGCACAGTGTCCGGTGCAACTATAATTCTTAAAATATCGCCAACCAGTACATTTAAAAAAAATATTATTTTGGCTGCTACCTGGCTCCTGCACATAAAAAGAGTACTATCTCTTTAAAAATGGATGTGCAGTGCAGCAGAGTGTGTATGCATGTGAACGGCTCCAGCCCCATAAGACTGGATATACATTAACTGGCCCCATCCTGTCCCTAATGATAAAACCTGACTTTCTACCTAGTAATCCATAGCATCCATACACTGTCCCTGCAAGACCCTATAATGAGCGGCTTGTGTGTATGATTGGTGTCTGTCGGAGACACATCCTACCAAATCAGTGCCTGAGCTCAGGGGTGGACCGGCCACATACCTTACAGGGAAATGTCCTGGTGGGATGCTGGCCTCCTCACAGACACTGGCCAGGTACAAAATCATCTGATGCTCCAAGCCAGGGATCAGCAACCTTTGGTGCTCCAGCTGCTGTGAAACTACAACTCCCAGCATGCAAACATGTGAAATGGAGCATTCTGGGAGTTGTAGTTTCAGAACACCTGGAGTGCAGGAGGTTGCTGATCCCTGCTCTAGGCATTAATTAATGTCGTAGCTTCAGGTACTGATACACCCGGCCAATAGCCGCAGGGGCCCTCCTGAATTCAGCTGTATCTCCATCCTCAGTATGGTGATAGGGCAGTATTTTATGCTGCACTGTAGTATTTGGTTTTGCTGAAGCGGTATATTCTGTAGTGCGGTACTGCAGGCCCTGCCCACTTCTGTTGTCTCTGCCTACTTGTGTTGTCCCACCTAATGTCAATTTGGACTTTCCTACAATTTGGGGCAGTTTTTGTTTTTTTTCAACCCCCCCCTGAGCTCAAAATATCATCTGAGCTAGCAGGGAGCCTAATAGACCAGCCAATATCCTGCCTCCTGATTGGCTGTCAGGTGTCCTGAAGAGCATTGTGGGGGAGTCCACCAGCCGTGATCCTCCATCTTTATCCTCCACACCCTGGTATATTCGCTAGTGTACTGAATTTTAAAAGTAAAATGGTGGGCACCACTTTCCACAATTTGTCAGAAGCCAAACAACAAAACTTCCTGTTCATTTAGACAAATCATTTTTCTGGAAATTGTAATTAACTCAATTTAATTAGAATCAGTTCACTCAAAAAGTAGCCTAGCCGTGAAGTAAATGAAGCAGCCCGATTAGGTGGGCACAGATGTGACCCCTCACGATGTATGACCACCGAGGTCTACAGAGCTTCACTATGGCTCCTCTTCTCCTTTATGGGACCACATTGTACCTCTGTGGGCTATTAATACAAAGACATATGTATGTTCGTTCTGCCAGATGCCAACATAAGAAGGCCCTCCGCCCTATAGGGTGGAACATGCCTGTGTAGGCATTGACCGAGCACCTTGTTGTGGGTTAGAGGGTTCCAGGTATCCACCTAGATTCACATCCATTCATTTTCCCATTTCCTAGATGGAACATCGTATCCCAACACTCTACAGGAAGTGATGACGCCGATCATTGACAGAGCGACATGTGACCAGCTCTACCATATGTTCTCCGACATCGGCAGCAACAAGACCATCATCCTAGATGACATGATATGTTCTGGTTACATAGATGGAGGAAAGGACTCCTGCCAGGTAAGTACGAGTGGTACGGAGATGGGCGAGGCTGCTGTCTTCCACTGGACCCACCTGTAGGTGCACGGCGATCGATAGTCGGGACCACATACATCTGCCCATGCTCAGGATTTTCACTTTATCTTCCCCAGTTACATGGAGATCTGGGACGTGCACACTTGCACAGTAAATTATAACGGGTGCTTTGCCCGCTGCCGTGTGCCCTCCAACAAATGGAGGACAGCGAACCTAAGACAATTGGTGTTTGTAGACAGGGGGGTAACTAAGGGCTGAAAGGCCAGGGTGCAAAAGCCCAGCTTGGGCCCCCAGCGCAACCTCCCCTCCTGATTGCCAGCAACAGCTTTTCTTAAGTGAGCCATGGATGCAGCACTGGCGCCAGAGATTGCAGCGCACTTACATCTGCTCTGATTGGGGTCCTCCACTTCCTAAACATCGGCTGCAGCATCCTAGGTGTTTGACAGAGGGAGGGGGCGCCACACCACATTGCATTCTTTGCAATTCTATGCATACACCTGCTCTCTGGTGTCAGACCTTCAGAATATTCACCTTCCTTGGACCCACCAACAGATAGGATGATTCCATAGGATGACATTTTCACTAATTTCACATTCTGCCATTTCTGCCATTTGTGTCTTCCAGGGAGACTCCGGGGGACCTCTGGTGTGTAAAGTAAACGGTGTCTGGTATGAAGCAGGCATCGTAAGTTGGGGGATAGGATGTGCTTTACCTTACCTCCCTGGGGTGTACACCTTAGTACCGGCCCATGCAGCATGGATCCAGAGCTATGTTCCCGATGCGACCTTCATTGACCTTGGAGATATACCCCTGCCTGCACCGGCGAATTCTACACCAGCAGGTAAGACGTGGACACCACTACTCAGACACAATCCTGTGGAAAGTCATTTACAAGAGCCTTGGACCAGACACCTTGTGCATCCACCGTGCAGGCTCCACACTTCTCTTCTAAACAATTTGGGGGTCATTTATTAAAGGGGTTGTCTCACTTCAGCAAGTGGCATGTAAGGTAGAGAAAGTTAATACAATACACTTTCTAATGTATTGTTATTGTCCATTTTGCTTACTTTGTTGGCTTGATTCATTTTTCCATCGCATCAAACACTTCTTCTTTCCATGGTTACGACCACCCTGTAATCCAGCAGTGGTGGTTGTGCCGGCCTTTCTTGTGGACCATGAGAGTGTGCATAGACTGGCACTTATTTCTACAGTGTGCGAGCACGACCACCACTGCTGGATTACAGGGTGGTCGTAATGATGGAAAGAAGAAGTGTATGATGCATAAGGCAGGTTCCAAGCTGTCTTACATTTAGACAATTTTCTATGCCTTAGGGTCCATTCACACGTCCGTAGTGTATTGCGGATCCGCAATACGCCCGGACGGCACCCCCATAGAACTGCCTATTCTTGTCCGCAATTGCAGATAAGAATATGACATGTTCTATTTTTGTCCAGAGCCGCGGACCAGAAGTCTGGGGGGGCGCTACGGAAATGCGGATGCAGAGAGCACACTGTGTGCTGTCTGCATCCATTCCTGCCACATAGAGAATGAATGGGCAGAATTGCGGAATGGGTGCGGACTCATTCACGGACGTGTAAATGGAGCCTAAACCAGCCCACTCCACGTCCACTATTTTAGACCTGACGTAAGTGTGGAAAAGTCGCCAATTGCATCGCCTACTGGTTAGTATTTCTGGTTGGTAAAGGACCCCCTTTATCTTATGGAAAGATTACAAAGATTTACGTAAACATAATTTCTCCAATGAATTACAAATGTGGAAGTTTAGGAAGAAGATTGAGGAGATTGAGATCAGAAGGAGATTGATATAGTCCATAGAGCCCACAGCGAAGTGGTGGCTTCCTCCTAGTCAGGATCACTGTCCTCACGGAAACCCAATGAACTCCAGAGAGACAGATTCCCAGTTGAGCTATTACAGTAATCCAAGGAGGTTTTCCATGGAAGCAGAAGTGCATAGCATGTAAAAAGTGCAGATGGCTCTATTGGGGACCCAGGTCACTCTTGAGCTGGCCATAGATATTAAATGTACATTGGTGGGATCAGCAACCATCTAATGCGATCTCCAAACCCTCTCCTGATGACAAAACCCTCCCCTGTTACTAATGAGAACACATGCATGCTCAACTGAGCCAAACCTCCATGTACATGCCAAGATAAGGAGACATAGCTGTTGGTTGAACGAGTGTTTGGCCAGCAGCTAATTCATGTCTATGTCATAGTTCACCCTAAGGTCTTGCTTTTGCTTCCTCTGGAATTACATAGGCCGATGGGTGGTTTGTTACCCATTTACACCTATAACCTTGATTTAATGTAAGTGTAGATGTGACCGAACTTCTGAAGAATCTGTTTCTGCAACATTGTAGTTCTGGGTGGATGTCCTGTTATGGAGATATTGGCCATGATATGGTGAGGCATATTTCAGCCTTCATCGCCTTGTAATGGCCGATATAACTCAATGGGAAATTCACCTTCAGCGTTTTTATAGAAGGAAGTTTGTTCACCTCTACGCAGTTGTTCATCGTCATCTTTGTTGTAATAATTTCATGTCTGTATTATATTTTTCCAGTGACGATTTCTCCACCCCAGACCACTCAGTGGAAGCTCAATTATACCTCAACCTCACCCAGCAATTATGTTTGTGGCTCTCCGATGTTCAATGACCGAATTGTAGGGGGCATGGATGCTGTGGATGGAGTATGGCCCTGGCAGATCAGCCTGCGGAACTTCACGGGAGATCACATCTGTGGTGGGTCCTTGATCTCTAACCAGTGGGTCCTGACTGCTGCTCATTGCTTTGAATAGTAAGTTTTACCCGTGACCATGTGTATTACTTCCCACGAGACACCGAATACTGGAACCAAAGTGTCTATTCTTAATACGTTTACTATGTTCTTCACAGCTCCATCAACCCATACGATTATTTTATCGTGGCGGGGGAATACCAGCTGTCCATCTCTGGTTACCATGAATATTACACCTATGTAAGGGAAATTATAACTTACCCCACATTTGCAGGGGTAGGGAGCAAAGGAGACATTGCCCTTATCAAGCTGACTTTTCCTGTCCCCTACAACAAGTACATCCTGCCTATCTGTTTACCATCTTTGTCTGTCATCTTCCCGACTGGTTTGGAATGCTGGGTAACTGGCTGGGGGAACACTGGATCTGGTGGTAAGTCTTCATTTATTACTTGTTCCTCAACTGCTATGTCTTTTAGCAAGAATTTTCTTAATACTATTTCAGTCCATATATATGTCAATGGCAGTTCTGTCAGTGCAACAACCAGGCCACAGGTGGAGGTCATAGGTGAGTCTAGTGGTGAGCCGATGGGGGTAGTAGTTGTACTCACTGTTCTGTAGCTCCCTGGGACGACGTGCAGTGATGGGGAGGACAGCACTAGATCCTCCAGGGCACTCTCTATTTTGTCCAGGGATCATTAGCCAGATGGTGGATGAGGTGCCCTTGATGGTGTGAGGTTTTGGGATGCCTTGGTGGCTGGGCCCCCAGTGTTCGTGATTCCAGCACCCTTAGGTACAATTGGGAGATAAAGTCGAATAAGGAGGGAGGGAGCAGTCGAACCAAACAGGTAAGTGATCCATTTCCCTACAGCACTATCATAGGAGATCTCGCACAGATCCTCCAGAGAGATGGGTGTTATTTGAAACCATTCTCTGCTCTGACCAAGAAATGAGGATCCAGAACACAGGACCCTACACTTAGTCGGGTATTGGAAACTGGGTTTTCTAAACTACACCATATCTTTAAAAATGTAGAAGAACCACTAGAGGAGAGGTTGGTCCTTTCATCAATACTAGAGGGGGATATATCAATGTTTAGAATGTTTGCACTTGTACAATGTAATAGTCATGTGTAGATAGATGAGAAGCCTCACAATGTCTTGTGTAACACCACAGTGAGTCTACCGTATCCTAAGACTCTTCAAGAAGTGATGACCCCATTGATTGACTACAAAACATGTGATGCTATGTACCAAGTTAACTCTGCTGTGAATGCGACCACCAGCATTATCAAGGATGATATGATATGCTCCGGGTACACCTATGGAATGAAGGATTCATGCCAGGTACACAGATTTATATCTTCTTCTTCCATTTCATACTCCTTAACAGGTTTCATAGCTGAGGGGCGTCTATGGAGAGGAGAATTGTTTATTGCTTGACTTTTCAGATGATAAAGCCAGAGATGAGGTGACAAGTGGAATATTTAGCTTATCTTTCCTTCTAGACAATATTCTCCATATGTATTCTGATGACATCTCAGTGTTTTGGTTGCTTAGTGCAGTGGACAATGCTGGTCAATGACTTACACCTAACAATTACTCAAGACAAGATGTCCTCCCAACAGGCCAAGTGGTCACCAGTTCTGTCTTTTTCACTCAGGGAGACTCTGGAGGACCTCTGGTGTGTAAAGTAAAGGGTGCATGGTACCAGGCTGGCATTGTCAGTTGGGGAGAGGGATGTGCTAAACCTTATCGCCCTGGAGTCTACACTCTCACTACCGTCTACCATCAATGGATACAAAGTTACATCCCAGAACTTAACTTCACAAACCCGGGACAGATAGTTGGTCCAACTGAAGATCCAAATGAAGGCTCCAAGCTGCTGGGTCAAGAGATGACGACTGTGATTCTTCTTACCTTGAGTTTAATGTTTTTTTATTGCATTTAAAGGAAATATGTCACCAGAAAATTAGCTATTATTAAAATCACGTTTTTATGTTTAAAATATTTTGTAAAAATTTTTGATGATGCGATTTTAAATTTTCCATGTCCATATCTATATTTGAACAAAACCCATGAAATCCTGCACTTCTTTGTCTGTACAGATCACTTTACTGCAGTTACCTGCTTATCTACGCACAGGGGTGATATCATTACAGGAAGAATTAGAATGACAGATAAGACAGAATAGGTGTTTGTCAAAGCTTATTTACTCCACCTCCCTGCACAATGACCTCTGCTCAGGTCACAGAGCCTAGAAAGTTCCCCACCTGAGCATTTTGTCTATGGACCATGGGGCTGCCATAAAGCAATTTTCTTAATGCTTTCTAAATGCTGTTTAGAACAGCTCAGGCAAGATGGCCGCCCCCATAATCATGTTCAGGAAACAGAATAAAAAAATCTGTAATTAGAAAACAAAAAGAGTTTAGAAAAAAAGTAGATGTGTTACTTTCTGGTTTTAATTGTCAGGGAAAAAAAATAAATTGGTGACACATTTCCTTTACGTTATAGCTCCACTTAGCATAGGATGGAATATGACGTGTTTGGGCTTTGTGGGTAATCGGAGGTGGTGCACAGCAGAAGATGCTGCAGATATTCTGTGTCCTCTACCGGGACTACTTGGAAATGTATTTGTATTATTATGCCATTATTTAACGTTCCAATACATTTCATACTCATAGAATAATATCTACTGTGATAAGAACGCTTGATGTTCCTTTACTGAAAGCTGATGGTAGAGATGATAAGCAACAATTCAGATGCAGCAGAAGAAAGTAAGATAGGAATGTGGAGCCTTGTAGATCCTTAACCCTGGGTTCAGACCTGAGCGTTCATGAAACGCGTGTTTTACGCGCGTTTTTGTCGCGCATATTATAGCATGTTTTTGCAAATAGGAAACGCGCGACGTACGCACGTTCTTGTGATTGACTACTGTGGTGTCAATCACAATACGCGCAACAAACGCCCCCAAAAAAACTCAAGTACTTGTTTATGCGTAGGGCGTTTTACAGCGCGTTCGAACGCGCTGTAAAACGCGAAAATGTGAACCAGTCCCATAGGGAAGCATTGGGTTGCATGTGTTGAGCGTTTTACAGCGCGTTCAAACGCGCTGTAAAACTCGCAAGTGTGAACTTAGGGTAAGTGAACGCAACAAAGAACAGGCAGGAATGACCACAGTCCAAGAAACACACCTGGTGTAGTTGAACGATGGTTTGGAGCAATACTTACATTTCAGAGCTGTGAACATGCAGCGATGAAGCAGAGCCAAGACACACCTAGAATAGTTGAACTTGATAATTGCGGAAAACCATACCTGCTGGCATCAGTACCAGACTTGGCTAAAAGTGGCAGAAAGCCAAGACGACTGCCATCATAAAACAAGAGGGCAGACAGAGCAGCCAGATAGGCCACAGGGACCAACTTGATAAAGAACAGACTAAGCTCATGCACAGGTCGGCAGCACTCATGGGGAAGTTCACTGACAGCTGAACTGGTGTGATCAGGAATGTGACTTGGCTAGACCAATCAGGCTGCCATCAGGAACGTACTTTACCAGTAACCAATGTAATGGGCAGGCAGGCTGGCATCTCGCAAAGACTTCACCAGGGACCCATGTGCCATGGATAGAGGTGGCAGACATCCAATCAGGCTGCCATCAGAAACAGGCTTTATCAGGATGCACCATAAGGCCTCATGAACATGCCTGTTGCCCGGCCATTATGTGCATTGGGGACCAAAATTTGCAATCCCCAATGCATGGGCACCATCGGTTCAGCTGCTGCAGATGGATCCCGATGCAGTTAAATTGGTCCGTGATCCGTCCGAACCAGATAAAAGTAGGACCTGTTCAATTATTTTGTGGTTTAGAGGCACGGAGAGAAACCTCCATTCCGCTCCGCCTGGAAAATGTGAAGTAATCTGCAGGCAGTTTGTTATAGAACTGGATTTATCGAGAAATTTGAAATATAGTTTTGTGGAAAAAATTTTTGTAAAATTTCTGCTTATTCTGGGGTTTGAAGTCAAGGAGGAGGTCCTATCAGTGATTGGAAGCTTTCCCTCTATGAGGAGGAGGTCCTATCAGTGACTGACAGCCTTCCCTCTATGAGGAGTCGGTCCGATCAGTGACTGACAGCCTTCCCTCTATGAGGAGGAGGTCCTATCAGTGATTGGAAGCTTTCCCTCTATGAGGAGGCGGTCCTATCAGTGACTGACAGCCTGCTCTCTATGAGGAGGCGGTCCTATCAGTGACTGACAGCCTTTCCTCTATGAGAAGGAGGTCCTATCAGTGACTGACAGCCTGCTCTCTATGAGGAGGAGGTCCTATCAGTGACTGACAGCCTGCCCTCTATGAGGAGGAGGTCCTATCAGTGACTGACAGCCTGCCCTCTATGAGGAGGAGGTCCTATCAGTGACTGACAGCCTTCCCTCTATGAGGAGGAGGTCCTATCAGTGACTGACAGCCTTCCCTCTATGAGTAGGAGGTCCTATCAGTGACTGACAGGCTGCCCTCTGTGAGGAGGAGGTCCTATCAGTGAATGACAGCCTTCCCTCTATGAGGAGGAGGTCCTATCAGTGAATGACAGCCTGCCCTCTATGAGGAGGAGGTCCTATTGGTGACTGACAGCCTTCCCTCTATGAGTAGGAGGTCCTATCAGTGACTGACAGGCTGCCCTCTGTGAGTAGGAGGTCCTATCAGTGAATGACAGCCTGCCCTCTATGAGAAGGAGGTCCTATCAGTGACTTACAGCCTGCCCTCTATGAGGAGGAGGTCCTATCAGTGACTGACAGCCTTCCCTCTATGAGGAACCCATGTGGTAAAAAATTTAGTAAAATTTCTGCTCATTCTGGGCTTTAAAGTCAAGGAGGCAGTCCTATACGTGATTGTAAGCTTTCCCTCTATGAGGTGGATGTCCTATCAGTGATTGGCAGCCTTCCCTCTATGAAGAGACAGTCCTATCAGTGACTGACAGCCTTCCCTCTATGAGGAAGAGGTCCTATCAGTGACTGACAGCCTTCCCTCTATGAGGAGGAGGTCCTATCAGTGACTGACAGCCTTCCCTCTATGAGGAGTCGGTCCTATCAGTGACTGACAGCCTTCCCTCTATGAGGAAGAGGTCCTATCACTGACTGACAGCCTTCCCTCTATAAGGAGGAGGTCCTATCAGTGATTGACAGCCTTACCTCTATGAGGAGACGGTCCTATCAGTGACTGACAGCCTTCCCTCTATGAAGAGGAGGTCCTAACAGTGATTGACAGCCTGCCCCCTATTAGGATGAATTCCTATCAGTGATTATCAGCCTCCCCTCTATGAGGACTAGTCCTATCAGTGACTGACAGCCTGCCCTCTATGAGGAGGAGGTCCTATCAGTGATTGACAGCCTACTCTCTATGAGGAGGAGGTCCTATCAGTGACTGACAGCCTTCCCTCTATGAGAAGGAGGTCCTATCAGTGACTGACAGCCTTCCCTCTATGAGGAGGAGGTCCTATCAGTGATTGACAGCCTGCCCTCTATGAGAAGGAGTGATTGACAGCTTTCTCTCTATGAGGAAGAGATCCTATCAGTGATTGACAGCCTTCCCCCTATAAAGAGACAGTCCTATCAGTGACTGACAGCCTGCCCTCTTTGAGGAGGAGGTCCTATCAGTGATTGACAGCCTTCCCCCTATGAGGAGTCGGCCCTATGAGTGATTGACCGCCTGCCCCTATGAGGAGGCATTTCTATCAGTGATTATCAGCCTCCCCTCTATGAGGACTGGTCCTATTAGTGAATGTCAGCCTGCCCTCTATGAGGAGTCGGTCTTATCAGTGATTGACAGCCTACTCTCTATGAGGAGGAGGTCCTATCAGTGACTGACAGCCTTCCCTCTATGAGGAGGAGGTCCTATCAGTGACTGACAGCCTTCCCTCTATGAGGAGGAGGTCCAATCAGTGATTAACAGCCTGCCCTCTATGAGGAGGAGGTCCTATCAGTGATTGACAGCCTGCCCTCTATGAGAAGGAGTGATTGACAGCCTTATCTCTTTGAGGAAGAGGTCCTATCAGTGACTGACAGCCTTCCCTCTATGAGGAGGAGGTCCTATTAGTTACTGACAGCCTTCCCTCTATGAGGAGGAGGTCCTATCAGTGATTGACAGCCTTCCCTCTATGAGTAGGAGGTCCTATCAGTGACTGACAGCCTGCACTCTATGAGGAGGAGGTCCTATCAGTGACTGACAGCCTTCCCTCTATGAGGAGGCGGTCCTATCAGTGACTGTCAGCCTTCCCTCTATAAGGAGGAGGTCCTATCAGTGACTGCCAGCCCTCTATGAGGAGGAGGTCCTATCAGTGACTGACAGCCTTCCCTCTATGAGGAGGAGGTCCTATCGGTGACTGACAGCCTTCCCTCTATGAGGAGGAGGTCCTATTAGTGATTGACAGCCTGCCCTCTATGAGAAGGAGGTCCTGTCAGTGACTTACAGCCTTCCCTCTATGAGGAACCCATGTGGTAAAAAATTTAGTAAAATTTCTGCTCATTCTGGGCTTTAAAGTCAAGGAGGCAGTCCTATCCGTGATTGGAAGCTTTCCCTCTATGAAGAGACAGTCCTATCAGTGATTGGCAGCCTTCCCTCTATGAAGAGACAGTCCTATCAGTGACTGACAGCCTTCCCTCTATGAGGAAGAGGTCCTATCAGTGACTGACAGCCTTCCCTGTATAAGGAGGAGGTCCTATCAGTGACTGACAGCCTTCCCTCTATAAGGAGGAGGTCCTATCAGTGATTGACAGCCTTACCTCTATGAGGAGACAGTCCCATCAGTGACTGACAGCCTTCCCTCTATGAAGAGGAGGTCCTAACAGTGATTGACAGCCTGCCCCCTATTAGGATGAATTCCTATCAGTGATTATCAGCCTCCCCTCTATGAGGACTAGTCCTGTCAGTGACTGACAGCCTGCCCTTTATGAGGAGGAGGTCCTATCAGTGACTGACAGCCTGCCCTCTATGAGTAGGAGGTCCTATCAGTGATTGACAGCCTACTCTCTATGAGGAGGAGGTCCTATCAGTGATTGACAGCCTTCCCTCTATGAGGAGGAGGTCCTATCAGTGACTGACAGCCTTCCCTCTATGAGGAGGAGGTCCTATCAGTGATTGACAGCCTGCCCTCTATGAGAAGGAGTGAATGACAGCCTTCTCTCTATGAGGAAGAGATCCTATCAGTGATTGACAGCCTTCCCTCTATGAGGAGGAGGTCCTATTAGTGACTGACAGCCTTCCCTCTATGAGGAGGAGGTCCTATCAGTGACTGACAGCCTCCCCTCTATCAGGAGGAGGTCCTATCAGTGACTGACAGCCTGCCCTCTATGAGGAGGAGGTCCTATCAGTGACTGACAGCCTGCCCTCTATGAGTTGGAGGTCCCATCAGTGACTGACAGCCTGCACTCTATGAGGAGGAGGTCCTATCAGTGACTGACAGCCTTCCCTCTATGAGGAGAAGGTCCTATCAGTGATTGACAGCCTGCCCTCTATGAGGCGGAGGTCCTATCAGTGATTGACAGCCTTCCCTCTATAAGGAGGAGGTCCTATCAGTGATTAACAGCCTGCCCTCTATAAGGAGGCGGTCCTATCAATGATCGACAGTCTGTCCTCTTAGAGGAGGAGGTCCTATCAGTGTCTGACAGCCTTCCCTCTATGAAGAAGAGGTCCTGTCAATGACTCCTACATCCTGCTACTATCTTTAATGGTCTAACATAAACGCCATCTTATGTATTTTTTTCCAGGTCCTCTACACTGTGTATTACTAATCTTGTTATGCAACTGTTCATAACAAGTAATGTGTCTGGTTCACCAGCAGGTGGCAGTGTAAATGGCAGAGCTATAGTTAGAGAGAATGGAACTGCTTCCTGCTGGAATGGTGGGGCAGAAGTTTCCAATTAGTTCTAGTTCTAAAGTAGACAGGATAGGAGCAAGCTGGGGCACGCTCGGGCCTGCCTATGCCAACCAGAGCACCCTAAACTCTGCTGGCCATTAAGAGAGATGTCTTGAAGCCATAGGGGCCAGAGGAATAGTTCTTCGGCCACCATAAGAGAAATCAGCAAGAGGAAGAGTTCTTTGGCTGAAGATACGTTTTACTGAGTGTCAGGAAGGGAATAACAGTTGACAGCACCCCATCCAAGGATACCAGGACAGTCCTAAAGTACAGAAACCAGACTTAAGCATAGTTTAGTGCGGCATAAAGAAAGAAAGCAGGCATTTAAGCAAGACTGTCAGTACAGCAGAGAAAGAGAGAAAGCTGAGTTGAGTTTGCCTGCCGGTTTATGCTAAAGCCTGCTGGAACCAAGACAAAGCCGCAAATCATTTGGATGAAAGTTTATTCAAGTAAAGCTGCCATTCAATTTCACTACAAAGTCTTGACTCAAGTTATTTTTCCTTCATCCCTCAATTATTCCCCCTTTATTTTGCTTCGGAGCCAAAGCCTGGAGTCCAGCAGTATCTAGGTAGGAGCACTGTGACACATAAAGAGACATTTAGGCCGCACCACACCACTCAGCATTCCTACTACACCTAGGACACGATAGGGGCCCTGGGGAAGGCACATTGCACTGAGGGAGGTCCTATCAGTGATTGACAGGCTGTCCTCTCTCAATCACTCATGGGTCTGCCGCCTTAACCTCAAAACCCAGAATAAACACTAATATAAATGACTAAATTACCAGTTTTGCTGAATCTTTTCACATACAACTATATACCAATCTGCTCAGCTCTTCCTGCTCAATACCCTGCTGCCTTCAGCTCGAGTCCATGTTCAATGTGACAAATTCCCCTTATAAAATAAGTATTCTAGAGAGGAAGTCGACTTTCAAAAATCAATTTAAAAGAAATTTAGAAACGAACAATTTAGAAGCAAAGGAGTCGACAGAGGAAGAATCACTCTAGAGAGGCTGCACTTTAATGAGGAATGGCTGTAGGTCAGCCACCAGTGGTGGTCGCATACACGTGTAGGCACCGTCATCATCACACGCTTAACGCGATAATGCAACAATAGCACTTTACAGCACTACAACCATCACTTTAAAGGGACTATCCTGATGCAGCTGGTGTCCGAATAACGCTGGCCACATCTAGTCCTCCTTATCTACAATTACAGAAAGGCCAACCATTTCTCTTCTACCGAGGTGCTTAGCAGGAAGTTCACCTCGATTACTACACAGCGTGCATTCCAGGGGCGTAGCTAACGGCTCATGGACCCTGGTGCAAGAGTTCAGCTTGGGCCCCCCTTCCCTCAGCGCTTTGTGTGTCTTCTTATGCTGCACAAGGGTCTTTGGGCCCCCTCAGGCTCCTGGGCCCGGTAGCGACTGCTACCTCTGCACCCTAGCTACGCCCATGGTGCATTCCTCATGTAGTGATGCCTCGTGATCTCAGGTTTGACCTGTTTTATTGTCTGTAGGTTAACAGTTAGAGGAGGCAGAGGGAGTGGAGTGACACATGATTACAGGGCTTTTAGAATATCTGTATTATTATCACTTATTCTGATGCCTGATTGGAGTCGGGAAGGAATTTTTTTCCCTTAGGCCCCTTTCACACGGGCGAGTTTTCTGCGCGGGTGCAATGCGTGAGGAGGACGCATTGCACCCGCATTGAATCCGGACCCATTCGCTTCAATGGGGCTGTGCACATGAGCGGTGATTTTCACGCTTTACTTGTGCGTTGCGTGAAAATCTCAGCATGCTCTATATTCTGAGTTTTTTCACGCAACGCAAGCCCCATAGAAGTGAATGGGGCTGCGTGAAAATCCCAAGCATCCACAAGCAAGTGCAGGTACGGTGCGATTTTCCCGCATGGTTGCTAGGAGACGATCTGGATGGGGACCCAATCTTCATTATTTTCTCTTATATCATGGTTATAGGGGAAAATAATAGCATTCTCAATACAGAATGCTAAGTGAATTAAAGATGGAGGGGTTAAAAAATTAAAAATAAAAATAATGAAACTCACCTAATCCACTTGTTCGCGCAGCCCGACTTCTTTCTTCTTCATTCTTCAGGACCTGGCAGGAAAAGGACCTGTGGTGACGTCACTGCGCTCATCGCATGGTCCATCACATGGTGATGGACCATGTGATGGACCATGTGATGACCACAGCGACATCACCACAGGTCCTTTGACAGGTCCTGAACAAAGAACAGGAGACCGCCAGCTACGCGATCAATTGGAGGAGGTGAGTTAATAATGTTTTTTTAACCCTCAATTGACCGTTTACTAAGCGTTCTGTATTAAAGAATGCTATTATTTTCCCTTATAACCATGTTATAAGGGAAAATAATAAAATCTACACAACACCTAACCCAAACCTGAACTTCAGTGATAAGGTCCGGGTTCAGGTCTGGGTACCAAACATGCCGATTTTTCTCATGCGCATGCAAAAAGCATTAAAACGCTTTGCACTTGTGCGGAAAAATCGTGCATTTTCCCGCAACGCACCTGCATCTTTTCCCGCAACACACCTGCAACGCTCGTGTGAACCCAGCCTTAAAGTGAGGAAAATTGGCTTCTACCTGCTTTTTTTTTTTGCCTTCCTCTGGATCAACTTGCAGGATAACTGGCTGAACTGGATGGGCCGAGGGCTTTTTTCAGCCTTGTGAACTATGTTACTGTAAACACATAGCTCTGCATGGGAGCTGTATGTATAACACGGGAGGTGGCAATAGTTTCCCAAGCCTTCAGAGCAGGTTGCAGATCATTGAAACCCTTCCTATGAAACGTGCGGATGGTTACCATACCTTCAATAGGCATTGTCCTTCCGCCTGACCCTGTACGTATAAGAAAAGATTCTAAGCTGCTCACGTATCTTGCACACTCAGAACCTGTGCTCAAATCCAACCTGGGACCTCATCCGCCTGGACTTTTTATCAGGTTCTTTAATTTTCTCAAACCACAAACTGATTATTGGTCTTTTTATGAAATTGACCCAAGTCTGTGTGATATACAAAAATTAGACTGCAGATCTCTTTGGCAATAGGGAACTACAGGACTGAGGACAATTCATCCTCCTGGCATGTGCTGTAGAATATGTTGGCGCTACATATGTGCCTGTGACCAGGGGTGGAAGACCTTACAGGTAAATGCCCTGGTGGGCCAATGCCCAGGGGGCCACCTGGGTCCTACTCACATCCGGCCAGTGGATGTTTTTGGGGATGTATTTTGTGCTGCTGGGTATATTTTGAGATGGGCTGTGGTATTTGGCGCTGTTGGGGCGGTATAATGTGCCACAATATGGTATTGCTGGCCCTGCCTTCCATCAATTTGGACCTGCCTACAAAACGGGGCCACTTTTAGTATTTTTTCCAGTGCCACTTTAAGTTCCCAGTGCACCCCTGCACATGACCATAACTGGTATCTGTCTGGACTAAATGTATTGCACAGATTAATTATCTAAAAATATCCCCCGCCATTTTTAACCCCCACTGTTGTCCTAAAGTCTTTAATAAAAGATTATTTTTTTAAGGGTTTAAAAAAATATGTGTAACTCATCTTACTGATCATCTGCTTCCTTGTCCTGACACAGGAGAGTCCAGCTCAGCCAATCACTGGCCACGGTGGAGACTCATCTCAGTCACTGATTGGCTGCGCAGACATCTCCAGGCATTTCCTGCATGTTGTGCTGACACCAGGAAGCAGAGGCCAGCGGGAACACCAGAACGGGAGCAGGGATCGGTGAGTAATGCTTCGTTCTCTTCACCTCTTCTGCCCCATATATACAGTTTTTATCCCTCCAGACAACTGTTTCTGTTTCCATTCATCTGTCTATGAGTAATGTGAGTGTGGTGACAACCATTACTATACATAGGAAACGTCATAAAACCGTAACTCCACATTACTACAGTATAGAAGGATACACACCATTCCCATTCATTAGATGGCTGGTGACTGTGTAAGTTATGCAGGTGGATGGCGACAAACTCACTCGGAGAACTGAGGAACACTGGAACAGCTTTACTGATGATGATGTTCTTGCAGTACGGCAACAAACTCTGGTGATTGTGAAACAGGTAAATTTCTATTCTATAGGGACGTTGCCTCTTTAAGAAACGGAGTTGATAGCGGGAAGGGCGTCACTACAGTATCTGTGGAATTAGTTTAACTTTCTACAGTCTGTAATGGCCACACTTATTGTTCCTGCTAGTGGGCGATGGACCCTCCTGGTGCTCCATCTCTATCTCTCCAAGGCAGGATCTCTCTCTTTGCTTCGGTGTAGAGTCTGGCCGGGCACTTCTGAGGCCTTGCTGGTCTGACACATGTGCTCCACACTCTGCCGCCTTGCACTGGTCCGTGTTGAACTCTTCCTTCAGTGCTATACAATGGAGCTGTAAGAAACAGCCCAATGATGTCCCAAGTTTTATTAGTCTGTTTAAACTGTGTTAAAGTTGAATGTATATGTGTTCCTGTGTTTCTGTGATTCTGGCCCTTTAAGACAGCAGCCATTGTAATATGATGCTGGAGTGACACGCCCCCAATGATGTCTGCCAGCCTGTTTGCAGACAGAGTGTGAGAAGAGAAGCAGGAAGTGACGGGACAGGGAGCAGCAGCCATCTTGGCAAGAGAAAACCCAGGTGTCTGTGCTGTACTGGGAGTGTGTGGAGATATTAGAGGACTGTGCAGCCAAGCTGTATGTATTTCAGTCCAGAGGCGGACGGAGTATAAGGAGACAGTACTGAAAGGACTGTGCCCAGTGGCTAATCAGTAAAACTGCCACTGTGGCTGTGTATATTGCCCCCAAAGTTAGAGACTCGCAGTGCTGTCGAGCACCGGACAGTAACTGCAGAACCGCGGCTTACATCACACCTCAGTGTGTGGATTCTGCAGGACTGTCAGTGTGCTGAGTGATATCGGCTGCTGGACTCCACTGCATCCATTTGGTTTCCCTGCCTGCTGAGGAGGATTTCATTGCTTCGGATATCGTAATAACCGTGAGGAGAGGACGCTTCGCTATCAAAGAAAGGAAGGACATTGGGCCCCACGGCGCGTTTCTACGGACTGTAAGCGGTCCACCTGGACCACTGGAATAAGGGGGGTGCGCATGCAACTGTGAAGTTCGGGTCAGTTAGGGATAGTTTGGGGAATATTGTTCATTCAGTGACCGTACTGCAGAAGTAAACGTAGTAAAAGTGGAAACTATTGCAGAATCTGCCTTGAATTGTTCATGCCATACTGTGTATTGTGCTTTTCCTTCTCTCTGTTCTTTTACCTTTAACTTGTCTTTATTATCCTGTAGTAGATGCATTTTTCTTGAACTTGACCACTGCATGTGCGTTCTTTTCTGGTTGCGGAGCCCAAGCCACCTGCATTGCCATTTGGTTCACACAGCAGCCTCTCTGTACCTGTACGGGCTACGCTGCTTCACTTAGGGGCCACATCACTCCACCCCTGAGCTCTGGTAACGGACCCTGCTCTGGTCTCCTACACTGCTTCACTTAGGGGCCACATCACTCCACCCCTGAGCTCTGGTAACGGACCCTGCTCTGGATCTCCTGCACTGCTTCACTTGGGGGGCCACATCACACCACCCCTGAGCTCTGGTAACGGATCTGCTCTGGATCTCCTGCACTGCTTCACTTGGGGGGCCACATCACTCCACCCCTGAGCTCTGGTAACGGACCCTGCTCTGGATCTCCTGCACTGCTTCACTTGGGGGCCACATCACACCCCCCCCTGAGCTCTGGTAACTGACCCTACTCTGGATCTCCTGCACTGCTTCACTTGGGTGGACACATCACACCACCCCTGAGCTCTGGTAATGGACTCTGCTTTGGATCTCCTGCACTGCTTCACTTAGGGGCCACATCACACCCCCCCTGAGCTCTGGTAACTGACCCTACTCTGGTCTCCTGTACTGCTTCACTTGGGGGCCACATCACACCACCCCTGAGCTCTGGTAACGGACCCTGCTCTGGATCTCCTACACTGCTTCACTTGGGGGCCACATCACCCCCCGAGCTCTGGTAACTGACCCTGCTCTGGATCTCCTGCACTGCTTCACTTGGGTGGCCACATCACACCACCCCTGAGCTCTGGTAACGGACCCTGCTCTGGATCTCCTGCACTGCTTCACTTGGGGGCCACATCACACCACCCCTGAGCTCTGGTAACGGACCCTGCTCTGGTCTCCTACACTGCTTCACTTGGGTGGCCACATCACACCACCCCTGAGCTCTGGTAACGGACCCTGCTCTGGATCTCCTGCACTGCTTCACTTGGGGGCCACATCACACCACCCCTGAGCTCTGGTAACTGACCCTGCTCTGGATCTCCTGCACTGCTTCACTTGGGGGCCACATCACACCACCCCTGAGCTCTGGTAACTGACCCTACTCTGGTCTCCTGTACTGCTTCACTTGGGGGCCACATCACACCACCCCTGAGCTCTGGTAACGGACCCTACTCTGGATCTCCTGCACTGCTTCACTTGGGGGCCACATCACACCACCCCTGAGCTCTGGTAATGGACTGTGCTCTGGATCTCCTGCACTGCTTCACTTGGGGGCCACATCACACCACCCCTGAGCTCTGGTAACGGACTCTGCTCTGGATCTCCTGCACTGCTTCACTGGGGGCCACATCACACCATCCCTGAGCTCTGGTAACGGACTCTGCTCTGGATCTCCTACACTGCACTCCTCTCCTTCTCCAGGCTCTGGCTGAACTGCTCTTCCTGTGCAGCAGGCTTTGTCTTCCCCTGTTATCTCTAGCTGGGAACTGGCTCCCCCTGCTGGACGGGAACGATAAAAGCAAGGGTCTTTGTCCTTGCACTGCAACAGCTCCTCCTGACACTACACTTTAATCTGTGATTAAGACCACTCATAGTTATTAACCAACAACTGTGAAGGTCAAGAACAAGGCACAGGCTAAGATTTTTTAATAAAGACCAATTGAAAATATGATTTTAGCTTAAAATTAGTACAATGCAATAATAAAAAAAAAAATGTGTCCATAGCCTTTAAAGAGTGTGGGGACTTTTTGGGGACCTAATTTATGTTATTGTTCTTTTGCCTCCTAAATGCAAAATGAAGCAAGTCTATAAGAGTTTTTTTTTAATGTTCTATCATTTTGCTTCTGCAGAGTGTGTGTAGGTCCTTCATCTAGCTTCTGGTGCTGCTGAATCTGACTTAAATCTGCCAGAGATCTCCCCCTGTTTCTGATGTTTCTCTCAGTAGGGTGCAGGGAACGCGGGGGATACTGATAAGTGAAGAAGTATTTTTAGGGCACACTTAAAGGGGTTGGCCCATCATAGACAATGGGGGCATATAGCTAGGTTATGCCCCCATTGTCTGTTAGGTGCAGGTCCCCTGCACCTAACCCCTTTAACCCCTTTAACAGGTGGATGATGGGACTTAATATAACTGTCCAGGCTGGCACACTCCTTGCAGTGCAAGAAATATTTTGGAGAATGTAATGGGAGGATCGGATTATGAAGGATGTTAGACTTTGATCACTTTGTATTCCATGGTTAACTACAGGAAGAGGCAAACAAGTGACGCGGCCCAAGGTCAAACATTTTATTGAACTTATATTGTGATCGAGCGCAGAGACGGAGGTAAAAAAAGAGCAATAAAATATAATAAACAGAAAAGCCATCGCCTCCTTGTAAAACAAAGTTTTATTTGTAGAATTTTCCAGCCCCAAAACACCAGTTACACCTGACGTGCTGTGGGGAGTCGTCCACTCCGAGGAAGCAAAGTGATCATCTGCTGCTGAGAAATGGAGAAGATCCTATTCTATGTACTGGGGGTCCTACATGTCGGTAAGGGACTGTTACTATTTCATCCGGGGTGTTACATAGGACTGCAGGTAATGCCTACTACAGCATCTGAGGTGTGTCACATAGTTTTATTCCACTTCTTGTTCTTTAGAGGTCACTACTCAATAGAGATGTCCCGAACTATTCGCCGGCGAATAGTTCCCGGTGAACATCGCTTGTTCGCGTTCGCCGCTGCGGGCGAACCTATGCGATGTTTGGTCACCCCGCTATAGTTCATCATTGAGCAAACTTTGACCCTGTGCCTCACAGTCAGCAGACACATTCCAGCCAATCAGCACCCTCCCTCCCAGACCCTCCCAACTCCTATCCAAAAGCAAGGACAGCATCCATCTTAGATTCATTCTGAAGCTGCAGTGTTAGTTAGAGCAGGGAGAGCGCTGCTGCTGCTGAATTAATAGGGAAAGCGTTAGCTACTAGTGTTCTGTGTTCACTCCAGTCCTCAAAGACTCATCTGCTGTAAGGACAGCGACCTTACAGCACCCCAAAAAGCCCTTTTTAGGGCTGTCACATCAGTCTGCTTTTATTTATTTTTTCTATATATATTGCAGTTGCCTGCCCGTGTGTGAGAGGCCGCAGGCCCACAGACTGTACTGTGTGCCCACCACTCATATCGGGTGGCACAGTACCTTGCAGATAAAAAAGTTATTTAATTTTTACCCTTTAATATAATTGCAGTTGCCTGCCAGTGTGTGTCAGGCCCACAGAGTGTACTGTGCCCACTGCCAGTGCCCACCACTCACGCACGCGCAGTGACCTCAAATTCAAACGAAGTGGACCGAGCATGGGTCTTTTTCCATCTCCCGGTTCCAAAAATCTATTCACTACACCGGCCCTGGCCCTGATAATGGACAAAACAGAGATTAAACTGATAGGAATAGGACTTAGGTAACACTAGTTGCATTGGTGGCAAATTCCATTGCAAGTGCCCAAAATTAGAAGGAAGCGGACAGAGCAAGGATTCAATTCAATACACGTCCCCTGATAGGGACTTAACAAAGATTAAAATGGTAAGAATAGTAGTTCACACTATTTGTATTGGTGGCACAGTACATTACGCGGCGCACGCGCAGTGCCCCAAATTGGAAGGAAGAGGACCGACCAACCATCTTTTTCCATCTCCCGGTTCCTAAAATCTATTCCATACACCGGCCCCTGATAGGGGACAAAACAGAGATTAAACTGGTAAGAACAGATTTTTTTAATTTAAAAAAAAGAGGACAGCCTCTGCGGATCTGGGTATTTTTTGGCCGCGTTACTGAACGCTCTTGCACAATGCCTGTAGGCTCATGCATCCTTTTGCGGAGGTGACAAACCTGGTCAGTCAAACCCAAGGCAACATCATCGACCTCATCCCATATGCGTTTTTCTGGAGCGTGCCCTGCGAAGAGTGCTGGATCAGGCCGTAGATGAGCATGAAGAGGAAGAGTTGTGGTCACCATCACCACCAGAAGCAGCCTTGTCGTCGTCGATTGCTGGACCTGCGGCAACGCAGAGAGAGGAGTCTGAGGAAGAGAAGTCAGAGGAGGAAGGTGGAAGACCAACCACAGCAGGCGTCCCAGGGGGCTTATTGTCACCTTTCGGGGACCCTTGGTGTACGTGGCTGGGGGGAGGAAGAGACATTCAATGACGTCAGTGAGTTCAAGGAACGGGACATGGCTAGCTTGGTATCCAACCTTGTGCAAATGGGGAGTTTGCGGTTGTGCAAATGGACTGTTTGTGGTTGTTTGCGGTGCGTTAAAAGGGGAGTTTGGTCTGTCAATGTCTGTGAACACTACCTGATCGATACAACATCATACCTGATCGTATACACACACTGGATGTTTTAAAGCACGTTATTCCAAACAATTTAGGAATGTTAGGTGATTTATGCCCTTTATGGATTAAAACCCGACTCTGCGTTAACTATGTAATTTTCCATGGGAGTTTTGCCATGGATCCCCCTCCGGCATGCCACAGTCCAGGTGTTAGTCCCCTTGAAACAACTTTTCCATCACTATTATGGCCAGAAAGAGTCCCTGTGGGTTTTAAAATTCGCCTGCCTATTGAAGACTATGGTGGTTCGCCGTCCGCGAAAATTTGCGGAAGTTCGCGTTCGCCAACGGAAAATTTTATGTTCGCGACATCTCTACTACTCAATAACACAAAATAAAAAGGGAAATGGGGAGTGCTGTTAAAAGTGGACTTTTATTAAAATGTAAATGCAAACAATTAGGAGGTAACATGTTTACGAGCGCCTCCCTCCCTCCCTCCCATCTGGGTCTGCTGAGGAAGAGAGACCCCTCTTTAAAACGCGTTACTGTACTTTACTCATTGTTTGTATTTACATTTTAATGAGTCCACCTTTATCAGTTAGCGTTCAAGAGTCCCTTTTTTATTTTGTCTTATTGGCGCTTCCTTTCTGGACCTCTGAAGAGTATTTCCAGGAGCGGCTTCTGTTCTGGACTGACTTTACCTGCCTTGGGTTCCACCCAGTGATATGCCTGCACTCAAGGATTTCCTCCAGTGAGCAGCTTTTCACTTGGCCAGGGGGGCTACTTCTATAGTCCTCACACTTCTCAGAAGTCATCTCATTATCATTACAGGCCGGAATACACACAACACCTGGATATACATTAGATAACTCAATATTCACCATTCAGAGTATATACACCTACATATAGATTACATAGGCTCCATCATTCACATTTTATCTACTCCCCCTCCCTGCACAATGACCTCTGAACAAGTTACAGAGCATGTTTATAAACTCTCCTATTGAAGAAGTCAGTGAGGCCCCCTCCAGCCTATTGTCTCTATGGCACATGTTTCTGCTGTAAAGTGTCTCTCAGGAAGTATTTATATACTAGTGGCCACTACAAAAAAACAAAAACAAAAACAAAAAAAACTAAACTCTACAATAAATCTACAAAACCTGATGTAAACAATAGGTCATTTTCTGATGTCACATTGCGTTTAAGGATCCTCAGCTGTAGAGATGAAGCACATATCCTTATCACTTTACGATATATGTGACAGGGACTGGCTGAGAGGGGCATTTCCTGAGGGATTTTTCCTCCATAAACTTTGATGTTGTGTTGATTTAGTGTCGTGAATGTGTCACCTGTGGTCTTTGGGCCTGTGGATAACACTTCTATAGCATATGGAATTGTGAAGATTGTAAAGTGCCACCTGTCCATATTAGCTGTTAGGGAATGTGGACCCCAGAGAGGTGATTCCCCACTCAGGAACCCCCTCTATGAGCTCCACCTACCATATGAGCAGATCCCATTCTGCTAGGCCCATTTCATGGTTGTCTACATTTCAAACATTTTGTGTATTCCTTGGGTGATCACAGCTGATTGCTGGGACTAACGGCAGAAGAATCATCAAGACCTATGTGTGTCATTTACTGTCCAATCATAATGTAACGCTGACCACCAGCTTCTGTAAAATGCAAAGTAAGAAAATCTAAAAGTTTTACTCTTAAGGCGACTTTTATGATGTTTATGTTATGACTAACAACTTTTTACCTGTGGTCATCCTCTCCTGTCTGTTTGCCTGTTTGTTACATGGCCTATATACAGTACCTGTACCACCACTGATCGGTTATTGTGATCTGCTTACCCCTCTGCTGCAGCCTAGGCTCTGTTAGAAGAAAGGTTTGTGATTGGTTATTCTCTCTTTAAATATTTCTGTTAGCTTCAGCAATGGGTTTCTGGTTATAGCGTAAGCTCTGTGCATTGTTGTAGTTCTAACATCTTATTTCTTATGTAGTTGGTTTTTTAGTTTGCTTGCAAAGTCCTTGCGTTTAAAAGAGTTTTCCAATATTTTATAACTGATGACCTATCCTCTGGATAGGTCATCAGTATCTGATTTGTGGGGGTCCGACACCCAGGACCCCTGCCGATCAGCTATTTGAGAAGGCTCCTGCTCTCCTGTGAGTGTGGCTGCCTTCTCCCTGTTCACCAAGCACAGCGCCGTTCTTGGTATTGCAGCTCAGCCCCAATTACTGTCATTTTCATCCATCTGCTTCATTACCTGACTGTCATCTTCATCCATCTGCTTCATTACCTGACTGCCATTTTCATCCATCTGCTTCATTACCCAACTGTCATCTTTATTCATCTGCTTCACTACCTGACTGTCATCTTCATCCATTTGCTTCATTACCTGACTGTCATCTTCATCCATATGCTTCATTACCTGACTGTCATCTTCATCCAACTGCTTTATCATCTGACTGTCATCTTCATCCATCTGCTTCACTACCTGACTATCATCTTCATCCATCTGCTTCATTACCTTTCATCTTCATCCATATGCTTCATTATCTGACTGTCATCTTCATCCATCTGCTTCATTACCTGACTGTCATCTTCATCCATCTGCTTCATTACCTTTCATCTTCATCCATATGCTTCATTATCTGACTATCATCTTCATCCATCTGCTTTATTACCTGACTGTCATCTTCATCCAACTGCTTTATCATCTGACTGTCATCTTCATCCATCTGCTTCACTACCTGACTATCATCTTCATCCATCTGCTTCATTACCTTTCATCTTCATCCATATGCTTCATTATCTGACTATCATCTTCATCCATCTGCTTCATTACCTGACTGTCATCTTTATCTATGTGCTTCATTACCTGACTGTCCTCTGCATCCATCTGCTTTATTATCTGTCATTTTCATCCATCTGCTTCATTACCTGACTGTCATCTTCATCCATCTGCTTTATTATCTGACTGGCGTTTTATTCATTTGTTTAGCTTGGTCATCTAACAGTGACTTTCAATTTAATAGCTGCCAACTGTCCTGAATTTGCTGGGAATGTACCTGATTTTCAGAGACAGTCCTAGCAAATACGTGCTGTCCTTCGTCGAAAAAATGGGTAATGGTTGTTTCTGGGTGGGTCTGGGGCATCCCCTGGGTGGGGTTTGTAAATCCTGATTTTACTAACCCAAATGTTGGTAAGTATACTCTTTCTGTATTTTTCATTGTTAATAGGAGCTTCATAATACAATCTTTGACCATCCAGTTGTTTACATTATGGTCCTACTATAAGTCCTGAAGGGTATCTGAGTCCCCGTAGACACTGTTAGTGTCTAGGAAAGGTCACTGCTATCAGTGAAGTACAATTCTACAGTCTTGTGACCAGCGTCATTACAGTTTATGATGTCTGTGATTTTATGATGTCTATGATGGTCACAGCTGTGAATTACGTGCTGCATACTTCAGCTTCACTGTGTTCATCTTCAGTGGTGTCTGCCCATTGTCGTTCTCACAGGTTTATTTGCTGTGTTGTTTATCTTTCAATCTACTTTTTGATGGTGGAGATTTTTCTTCAGTGTTTCCTTATATCCTTTTCTTTCGCTTGCAGCATTTCCGTACTTTCTTTGTGTAGTGCATCGCAGGTCACCAGGTAATGGAGCGTAGAGTGATCTCCCTCTAGTGGTGGCTGCAGGCATCAGCGTGTTTTATCTACCAGGCTTTAGTTTTATGTCTATGCAGGACATTTGGAGCCTTGTATCATGTGAACAGGTGCTTACAGAACACGGCATGAGATGAAACTGAGGACATGTGAGGTGCCCGTGGACAGGCGACAAACAGACTTAGACTGGGTTGTGATTAACTCTTTCTTTACTGAAGAGAATGTGGCTATCAGTAAAGTGGGACAGGTTGGATGTAGCTTGTATACCCGTACAGAATGGTATATGGCGGCTAGCGTCGATCAGGATAATAGAGCGTTTGCTCAGTCTCTGCACTCACTAATGACCCCTGATTGAGGACGACTTCAGAAGAACATTGCGCTCCTCCTCTGCTTACACCAGGGGCACTTTCCCGGGGATTTCGGTCCCAGGGAGGTAACATTTCGATGTTTTCCAGCAGAGCGGAGGCTTCTGCATTCTTAGGCTTGAGGCCAGCTGCTCCCCAGTTCAGCTGGTTTTGGTGTTGCACGATCCTTGGATCTCACGGCTGTACCTTCTCATCTCATGGTTCTGGTTCTCCACGCTGGCTTGCCTGGTATCATCTCTAACCCTGACCACACATCTGGTCTCTGCACACATGTGCACAGGCATTGTAGGCAGGGAAGATGGATGTGCCTTACTCAACCACCTCGAGGTGCTCACCCTGGTCACTGCCTATCAGTGCTGGATCCAGCTGTAGATAGCAGAGCTGAGCTTCCACAATCTGACCGATATCCCGGAACCAACCCAACCAATTTCACAAAAAGGCATCCATTAAACAAATCCAAAACTTTTGTGATTTGTTTAAGACGTATAATGTAAAACAGTGCCCGGCACCATTGTACTGTCAATATTGGTGGAGAGAACCATGAGGGAGGAAGAAGATGGATCACATGACAATGGGAGGAAGTGAGGGGCAGGGCTGGACCTGATTGGCCCGCAGGCTGACAATCTGTATCAGCCAATCAAGGGTTAGTCCTACCTAATCTCTGGCCAGTCTCCGGTTCATACCCAGTTCTCTAACCCCATGAACTTCTGGGCAGGCAGACCGGAACAGTGGTTCAAACTGGCACAGCACGCTCTCTGTCATCTTTATTGCTCAGTCGCCAGTGTCATCTCCGAAAAGGGTTTAATTGGGGGGAAGGGGGGAGACGGGGCGTGGTGACACCCAAACGCATCAGGTTGTCCTCCGCAATTTTCAAAAACATCCTTTGTGTCAAAATAAATGAGTCCTGGATCTAAGTGGATTTTCACACTCCTCTGGCTGAGTAGATCGGGTCTTGCTGACGGTGCACAATCTTGGCACTGCCGCTGTCTGCCGGCCTCCATCATGTTCCATATTGTATGGCTGCTGCTGCCACCATCATGCCGCTACCCCAGCTGTTACTCACTGCTGCTAATAGTCTTACTGCCACTACCACTACAACTTCACAGTCGCCACTACTACTACTAGTACTACTACTAGTACTACTACTACCAGTACTACTACTGGTACTACTACTACCACTACTACTGCTACCACTACAACTACACAGTCGCCACTACTACTACCACTACTACTACTACCACTACTACTAACACTACTACTACCACTACTACTACCAGTACTACTACTACCACTACTACTACTACTACCACTACAACTACACAGTCGCCACTACTACTACCACTACTACTACCACTACTACTACCACTACTACTACTACCACCCATAGACAGCCTTGTATGTTCCATGCTATGCTGCTCCTGCTGTGGCCACGTACCACTATATCCGTACCCTTTCCACATCCACACTGCACGGCTGCTGCTCCCAATTAGAAGGGAGACGTTTTTTAGGCTCGTTCACAAGGAGCCACTTTTTATTTCTGACAATTAACACTCGTGTGTCGTCCTAACCCCGTCAAGGCATCATTTTTGGACGCTTGGTCCCCCAAGCCACTTTTAAAAAACATTTTTTTATCCCATAACACGGTGTGTGGTTAAACACCATCTGCCTTTTATAAGGGACAAAATTTTTGGAAGGTTTGGAATATGAGAGAAGCAGAACATGTGCCGACGCGGTGTGATATTAAACACGCTGTATGTTACCGCCGTCATACGTGTGTTTCCCCACAGCCATGTTCGTCAGTGACACTCAGACATCGTTTACTATTGTGTCACTGTGTTCCAGAGCTTAGAGGAGGGGAGGGAGGGAGCAAAAATTTGTACAAAATTTTAAAAAACAGATAACAAAAGGATATAAAAAAAAGTCCTAGGAGACCTCGGAGTGTCATATACTAATATTCAGGCCAATTACAGCATATTTAATTTGTGTAGAATTAATTCGGACATAAAACGACTTTCAAAAAGTTCTCTCATCTCTAAAATAAATTCAATATGGCTCCATGTTTAGATAGCTCTGGACAGACTGCAGTGTCCAAACTAACCACTAGGTGGCAGCACATAAACACGTACAGGACGCGCATCTTCAGACCATGTTTCACTTGCAGCACATGTATCAGAATGTATCTCACCAAGAGGAAAGGTAAGGAGGGTTAGGTGAGTAGGGTAAGGATCTTTATTAACCCTTTCTTGCCCTGTGCGGTACTACAGTATTACATAGCGTCAAGTACCTGCAGCACAGTGATGGCGGGGGCTCAGGAGCTGTGTCCTCACCACCACTTGTGGGTGCAGCACCCTGCTATCACTGCCAAGATTGGGGATAACTCCAATCCTGGCAGTTTAACAGATGTGGCGGTCAATACTGAGTAGTAAAACATAACAAAAATCATCTAAACGCGGTCTCTCCGTAATCACACTGACCCACAGGAAAAACTTGATATGCCACTATGAACACCGTAAAAACGGTAATTTCAGTGTTTTATCTCATATTACCCCAAATATATTTAGAAAAAAAAGCTGGACAGCTGGAAACCACTTTAAGAACCAAAAAAGAGGGTGTCCCTAATGGGTTAAAATAAATTCGCCCAAAATAAATAAATAACGCTCTTTAAAAAAAAAAAAAATTACTCCTTCATGATCCAGCCAGCTTTGGTGACAAAATTTTAATTATTATGCCTTCCAAGGCCAATTACGTTTTTGATTTTTCCGTCTTCATAGGCCAGGGTGTGTTTTTTGTACGAGTTGTGTTTTTTAATACCGTGACCCATTTAATGGACTATAAGAAAAGCAATCGGGCCATTGTTTCTGGGTTTTGTCTTTACGGCATCCACTATGCGGTGACCATTTTATGTGGGGGCGATTACTAGATTTATATTACGTTCTACTTCTTGCCCCGTCCATGACAGGTGATTTTCTATTTCTTTCTTTCTTGTGTGGTTTACATATTTACGGGAGTGGCGACCAAGCACAACCATGGCGCCCACTGCACAAAGGCAACACTCAGTCCTGCTGGGTCTTCGGGTGACAACGGTTGGAGTGTCCTGTGTGTACTCACATGACTTCTCCATAGGAACAGGTCGAGCCACATTCTGAGCAAGTCTAGTGAGATAAGTCCTAACCAACGAACCTCTTTTGAGAACACTCTCCAGAAGGTGCCAGGAAAGAAAGTCCAGCTGCTATGACCGGCCTCAGGTGCCTCACCAACCTCTTGCTACTCTCCAGTAAGTACAGCCAGTCGGTCCCTGCAGAAAGCTAATCACAGGGATCAGCACTCTGATCATTCATTGCATATTTAAGGTTGTTTTGTGTTAGTTTTACGCCTGGCTTTGCTTTGTATGACTGCACCAAATTTATGAACTGGAGCATCTTAATAATGTATGCAGTGTGAGTGTGATGAGGTTCACACCTTTAGGTGTTAACGTAGACCAGGAGGTTGCTTGGCGTGGGTTGAGACATTTTTTGAAAAAGTCGCTTATAGTCAATGAGCCATAATCAAGGCCTAAACAAAGACCACTGTGAAAAGTGGCGAGGAGCGAAAAATGTTGCAAAAATGTTGCAGTTGCCATGACCTTGTGGTATCCACTGCTCCAAATACAGGTCCTTGTGGTCTATACTGCTCCAAGTACAGGTCCTTGTGGTCTCCACTGCTCCAAGTACAGGTTCTTGTGGTCTTCACTGCTCCAAGTACAGATCTTTGTGATCTCCACTGCTCCAAGTACAGATCTTTCAGATCTCCACGGCTCCGTATACAGATCCCAGTCATCTTCACTGCTCCAAGTACAGGTCCTTGTGGTCTTCACTGCTCTAAGTACAGATCTTTGTGGTCTCCACTGCTCCAAGTACAGATCTTTGTGATCTCCACTGCTCCAAGTACAGATCTTTGTGATCTCCACGGCTCCCTATTCAGATCCCAGTCATCTTCATTGCTCCAAGTACAGGTCATTGTGGTCTCCACTGCTCCAAGTACAGGTCCTTGTGATCTCCACTGCTCCAAGTATAGGTCCTTGTGATCTCCACTGCTCCAAGTATAGGTCCTTGTGGTCTCCACTGCTCCAAGTACAGATCTTTGTGATCTCCACTGCTCCGTATACAGATCCCAGTCATCTTCACTGCTCCAAGTACAGGTCCTTGTGGTCTTCACTGCTTTAAGTACAGGTCCTTGTGGTCTTCACTGCTCCAAGTACAGATCTTTGTGGTCTCCACTGCTCCAAGTACAGATCTTTGTGATCTCCACTGCTCCCTATTCAGATCCCAGTCATCTTCATTGCTCCAAGTACAGGTCCTTGTGGTCTTCACTGCTCCAAGTACAGATCTTTGTGATCTCCACTGCTCCCTATTCAGATCCTAGTCATCTTCATTGCTCCAAGTACAGGTCCTTGTGGTCTTCACTGCTCCAAGTACAGATCTTTGTGATCTCCACTGCTCCCTATACAGATCCCAGTCATCTTCACTGCTCCAAGTACAGGTCCTTTTGGTCTCCACTGCTCCAAGTATAGGTCCTTTTGGTCTCCACTGCTCCAAGTACAGATCTTTGTGATCACTGCTGCTCTCTATACAGATCCCAGTCATCTTCACTGCTCCAAGTACAGATCCCAGTCCCCTCCACTATTCCCAGTAGAAATCTTTGTGATCTCCCCTCCTCCCAATAAAGATCCTTGTGGTCTCCCCTGCTCCCAGTACAGATCCTTGTGGTCTCCACTGCTCCAAGTCCAGATCTTTGTGATCTCCACTGCTCCCTATACAGATCCTAGTCATCTTCACTGCACCAAGTACAGATCCCAGTCCTCTCTACTATTCCCAGTAGAAATCTTTGTGGTCTCCCCTGCCCGTAATAAAGATTCTTGTGGTCTCTATTGCTCCCAGTACAGATCCTTGTGGTCTCCACTGCTCCCAGTAAAGATCCATGTGGTCTCTACTGCTCCCAGTACATATCATTGTGGTCTCCACTGCTCCCAGTACAGATTCTTGTGGTCACCACTGTTCCCAGTACAGATCCTTGGGGTCTCCATTGCTCCTAGCAGATCCTTGTGGTCTCCACTTCTCCCAGTACAGATCCTTGTGGTCTCCACTTCTCCCAGTACAGATCCTTGTGGTCTCCACTTCTCCCAGTACAGATCATTGTGGTCTCCACTGTGTTTAGCCCTGTATTTTCGATCCCGTAATCAATTCTTTACTCGTCTGCACATATTGTCGACAGTCCCAGCAGCTATATCTTCAATGTGCAAATGTATAAATCCAGGTATATCACATCTACCATGGGACCAGAATCCAGATTTGCATTTAGATCCTCCAGTGCCCAAGGAGAATGCCGAGGATGAGTATGAGGCGTTGGTGCACAGCCCCACCACCTGACCCGGCCATACTTACCTCAGGCTCTCTCTATATCACAGTCCACACACGCATCTTCGTGTCCCACCCTTCTGTTATGTGCTTCTCACAGAGTCCAATTCAGGAATAATATCCTAGGGGGGAATGTAAAGGAGTGGTCAGCGTCAGTGTAATGTTCTGCACCTACTGTTGATGTTATAGGTTTCGTTGTGTATTGTACATACCAAGAATCGTCTCAGAGCCCGTCACTTCTAACCGCTGATCCCACCCCCACCCTCCAGGCTTCTCATTATCAACTGTATTAACATGGACAATGATCACACATTCTTCCCCTTTTAACGAAATAATAAAAGTAAAAGGATAGAACAGGAAATAGATATAAGGGGCCTGTCAGCAGGGCGCTCCACCAGGAACCATGCCTTGTAGGGTTAGCTCAGATGATACCTTTCACTCGTGGCACTTAACTGCTCATTTGCATATAAATTAAACCCACTTATTCTCCAGAAGGAGACACCCCACTGCTAAGTTGAAGCTGTGCTAGCCCTACATGGCATTGTGCTGCTGACAGTGAGTGTCCTGCTGACAGGCTCCACTTACACATCTTTAATTACTTGATACTTCACCATTGTTCTATGAGTCCTGGAGTTTTTGGCCATTCCTCCATGATGTGTCTGTGCGGCCTGTAGCTTCCTGGTACCCGTCTACTGAATTCTTTAAACCCTCTGCTTGTCTGGAGGAGGAGCTATTCTGTTCACCTTTTGGGATGTTGTCGTCAGTGTTGTCTATACGTACGTTGGTTGTCATCAGCATCTTTTTCATTACTAATTTTCATCATTTGTTTGGACCACTAAACATTTGATGTTGATAAAAGAGACTTGTAAGGGGTTAGACCATGTGAGACGGACCAGGCTTCGTAAAGACACAGTTTTAATTTGTGGCAACAGGTTTGTTTGAAGACTAGCCCTGTCCTCCTCTCTTCTCTGATGACCGGACCTGGTCAGGCTTTCTCTTCTGGCATTGCACTCATCTTCAATGGAATCTGCTTCTCAGTGACAGCAATGAAGATGGCTTTTTACTTAGTATGTAGACAATGTCTCATGCCGATCCTCGTCACATGCTCCTCTCTCATGATTGCAATTTGAACTCTACGACCGGCTCAGCACAGTTGGAATGCCCCTATCTACACGAGCATTTCCCATGAGGCAAGATGGCTGGTCTGTTCCTTCTGACCTCGCCTGCCTCAGGTTCTTATAAATGCTAGGGCTAGGAGGAGCAAATCAGCTACCCGTACTCAGTGCTCCCCTCTCCATATGGCCACCTGTGACATCTCCACCACGATATGCATCTTAACGTGGCAGTCATACTCATGACATTTAACCCACAGTCTTGCAAGCGCTTCTTAGTACATCATTGAGGTCTCTCAGCAACATAAGGTGCTCCCATGGCGTATCATACATTATACACATTACTGGCGTATTACACAGTAATAAGTCACATAACAGGGTCCCTATGTATAAAAATGAAGGGGACTTTACACCCTCTTCAGTCGGAGACAGGCCAACAGGGACCGTACATGTATAGAGGGACTCAAATAAACGCCCTCTACATTTCTCGTAGCCTGATTGGAAACCCGTGGTGCACTATGTTCAGGTAAACTCACTCTTTTTCTCGGTTTAGATAGCAGTGGGTACGTGTTACACACAGGGAGTATGCAGGTACTAGTAGTGTCAGAGGTCTCCCTAGTTTGAAGATCCATTGAGTTTCTTTGCGGAAAAGCATCTTATCGATGTTACCACCGCGAATGGGTCTCTGAATGTGTTCAATCCCTTGGACCATAAGTACACTAGTATTGCCGCCATGATGGTCACAAATATGGCGTGCTACCGATGTCTCATCGCGATTATTCCTAATATCTAGTAGGTGCTCACCTACTTGTCTCCCTAGTTCACGCTTTGCCTTGCCCACATATTGTAATCCACATTGGCATGTGTGCAAATAGATGACCCCCACAGATAAGCAATCGATGAAAGATCTTATGCGGTAATTCTCACCATATGTTGCCACATGCGAAACATGAAGAACCACAAGGAAACGTGCCACATTTCTGGTGTAGGGCATTGGTAACTAGTGATGAGCGGGAGGTGCCATATTCGATATCGCGATATTTAGCGAATATTCAATTGAATATTCGTCATATATTCGGCGAATTAGAATATTCGTCATTATTCTATATATTGCGAATGTTACGCGAATTTATATTCGCATTGTGAATTCAAGTTAGAGCTGAGTTCCTAATGGCTGGCTTGCTAGACTATAACGAAGATTGAGAATATAGTGCTATATTCGTGAATTTGTGATATTCTCAATCTTCGTTATATTCTCGCAATACAACCATTAGGAACTCAGCTCTAAGTTGAATTCGCAATGCGAGTAATTCAGGTTATATTAATCGCATTGCGATTACAACTTAGTCAAATTTGTGAGATCGTGATTCTCGCATCCGACAGTACATTTTAGCATGGAGGCGTTCTCATGCACACGGGAAGTCTGCAGAAGCGGCAACAGCCATTGACTGGAGCGGGCTGGGAGCCAGGAATCCTCCGGACAGGTAAGAACAGCTTTTGGGAAGTGGGAAGACAACCAGAGAGCAACAAGGATTAACAACTTAAAAAAAAAAAAACTAATATTCAAAATAGCGAATATATAGCGCTATATTCGCAATATTCGCAAATTTGCAAAGTGCCGATATTCGCTAAAAAAAAAAATTGCTATTCGAATATTCACGCTCAGCACTAGTAAAGACTATGGACCAACCGATCACGTACTGTAAATTCAAGCTGCTGCGATAAGTGACTAGTGGGCTTTCAAGTATCAAGTCTCCTATAGCCAGGTCAGACGGCAAAATCGACCAGTGTGCCTGTAAGATCTCCCGTACCTGTATGTATGCTTTATCGTTGAGACAGTTTTGTCCTTTTTCCCAATTTTGGGGCTTAGGAGTTGTTCACGATTGGTGCTCATGGATTGGTTATATGCCTGTCTTAAAATCTCCTGTGGGTATCCTCAGTTGGTGAAGAGGGTCCTCAAATCACGGACGGCCACCTTAAAGTTGCTAATTTCAGAACAGTTCCTTCTTGCCCTCAGATATTGCCCCTAAGGGATCCCTTTCCTGAGGGCAAGAGGGTGTCCACTGTCCCAGAGCAACAAACTGTTCGTTGCTGTCTTCTTTCTGAACAGATTCGTGACAATCTTGGCCTTTGTACCCAAGGAAATGGTGAGATCTAAAAACGTAATCTCAAGTTCGTTGATATCAGATGTGAAAAACAGGTCTAGCTGGTTGACATTTAGTTCTGCCACAAATTGGGTGAACATCTCCTTACTGCCTCTCCAAAGCAAAAATACGTCATCGATGTATCTAATCCAGATAATATCGATGATGAGTAGTGGTCCATTCTTTCTTTAACAACGACCTCTCTTTCCCACCAGCCCAGGTAGAGATTTGAGTTGGTTGGGGCACAAGGACTACCCATGGCAACTCCCCTGAGCTGGTGGAAAATCTGACGGTCAAACAAGAAGACATTATGTGTCAAAATGAGGATCCATCAAAGCAGTGGGAAACAAACTAGGGAGACCTCTGACACTACTATCACATGTATACTCGCTGTGTGTTACACGTCCCCACTGCCATCTAAACTGAGAAAAAGAGTGAGTTTACCTGAACATAGTGCACCAGGTTTCCAATCAGGCTACGAGACATGTAGAGGGTATTTATTGGAGTCCCTCTATACATGTACGGTCCCTGTTGGCCTGTCTCTGACTGAAGAGGGTGTAAAGTCCCCTTAATTTTTATACATAGGGTTCTTAATAAAAATGTATTATTTTATTTTCATTTAAAGAATCAACTTCATGACTCGAAGGTCCTCAAAAAAGAGATGACATAAATTTGTGGTGCCCAAGGGCATGTAAGTGGAAAGGAACCAAGTGGAAGACCCATCCAGTCTCATTTGTGCTTTGACAAATTTCTCTATAGTCTTGGGCAAAGACCTCAACTGAGGATGAAAAGGCATTTTGTGAATAATAATGACACGTGTTGGGTTAAAAATTGACTGAAATACTTGGAAAATGGTTCAATACTGAAACTTTTTATAACCCCATATAAAATTAATATAGAAGATAATATTCTTTTCTGTTTTCTATCTATGTGACTCCAGTCATCTCTGACTTCACCACTGACGCCCAACCAACATGCGGAAGCCCAGTCATCTCCAATCGGATCGTCGGTGGCACAGGTGCAAATGAAGGAGCATGGCCCTGGCAAATCAGTCTGCAGAACCAGGGTTCCCACATCTGTGGGGGGTCCTTAATCTCCAACCAGTGGGTGCTCAGCGCTGCACATTGCTTCACAACGTAAGTTTCTACCTACAGATATGACGTGACCTGATCTACCCCGTAGTCAAACAAGATGCAGACTGGTATAGCACAGCACAGTGGTCAGCCATGGTAACCGGGAAAAAACGGACAAATGTCCTTTACTGAGGAGCTGGACATGAAGAAGAGTAAAATACAGTCAGAAAGGTGGAGGAAGGGGAAGGAGATAACAGCCATGGCTCTAAGCCACCAATGTGCCATCTACTCTGTACCAGCTGTTTCCTAGCATAGAGGGCTGCTAATTGTACTTGGTGGTCACATGGAGGTCCCATTAGTGGATCCATGCCTGAAAATTTGAATGTAAGGAATGCATTTCCATTGATAAAAAGACCTTTAGCGTAATGTGCCTTTTTAGTGACCTAACAAGTAGCGATTTACATTGAAAATTTTATTTGCAAAGCTGAATTTTCTAATGCTTCCTGGTAACAAACTGATTTTCCCTGAAAAAATAATTTAAAAAATCATACTTACCTCATCCGTTTGAGCACGACCCGGCTGCCGCCATATTGATTGAAGATCCCAGCGAAATCCTGTGTTCGGTGATGTATGATGTCACCATGCCAGTCGACGTGCTGACATCCTCAAGGGCCACTCAAGATTTTGCGATGGATCTTCAATCAAGATGGTGGCAGCTGGCTCTTTGCGATCAAATGGATGAGGTAAGTATGATTTTTAAAATTTTATTTTTTTATTATACTTTAAAGTTCTATTGCACTCTCTAATTATAAAAGAATGCGATTCGTGATGTGTTATTCGTCGCAAAGCTAATTGTTTCTGTAAAATTCGGTCATACAGCCGAATCGAATTTTACAAAATTTAGCTCATCACTAATCACAAGGCAGGCCAGACGATGTCTTAGCTCCATCTCACGGCCCAACACTTCAGCTTCTGTCGCTATATGTATAACTTGTGGAGGGGGAAGATGTTCATTACCATTGTGTAATATGATATTTGGCTTTAATTCTTAGACCTACAAATCCCTCCGACTACAAAGTCGTCCTCGGCGAGTACCAGCTGGACACCACCAGTCCTAACAAGATTGAGTCCACCGTACAAAGTATTATTCTGAATGGCCTGTACAACGGAGCTGGCAGCTCGGGGGACATCGCTTTGATTAAACTGTCCGGTCCTGTTAATTATACTGAGTACATCCTGCCAGTCTGTGTGCCAACCGCATCCATGAGCTTTCCTGATGGCACCAACTGCTGGGTAACTGGATGGGGCAATACTGGATTTGGTGGTAAGAAAACTAAAGCCAATCATGTCTCCTACTGTCCGTGAGAACCACACAGCACCAGAACATGGCTGCAGTGACCGCGTCCACCGCTATAGACATCAGTGCAATAGCAGGCATAGGGCGGAGGCATCAGTGCAGCGGACAGAGAGTCACTGGAGAACATGACGGTACAGACAGCGGACAGAGAGTCACTGGAGGACATGACGTTAAAGACAACGGACAGAGAGTCACTGGAGAACATGACGGTACAGACAGCGGACAGAGAGTCACTGGAGAACATGACGGTACAGACAGCGGACAGAGAGTCACTGGAGAACATGACGGTACAGACAGCGGACAGACAGTCACTGGAGGACATGACGGTACAGACAGCGGACAGACAGTCACTGGAGAACATGACGGTACAGACAGCGGACAGAGAGTCACTGGAGAACATGACGGTACAGACAGCGGACAGAGAGTCACTGGAGGATATGACGTTACAGACAGCGGACAGAGAGTCACTGGAGAACATGACGGTAAAGACAGCGGACAGAGAGTCACTGGAGGACATGACGTTACAGACAACGGACAGAGAGTCACTGGAGGACATGACGGTACAGACAGCGGACAGAGAGTCACTGGAGGACATGACGGTACAGACAGCGGACAGAGAGTCACTGGAGGACATGACGGTACAGACAGCGGACAGAGAGTCACTGGAGGACATGACGGTACAGACAGCGGACAGAGAGTCACTGGAGGACATGACGGTACAGACAGCGGACAAACAGTCACTGGAGGACACGAAGGTACAGACAGTGGACAGAGAGTCACTGGAGGACATGACGGTACAGACAGCGGACAAACAGTCACTGGAGGACACGACGGTACAGACAGTGGACAGACAGTCACTGGAGGACACGACGGTACAGACAGCGGACAGACAGTCAATGGAGGACACGACGGTACAGACAGTGGACAGACAGTCACTGGAGAACATGACGGTACAGACAGTGGACAGACAGTCACTGGAGGACACGACGGTACATACAGCGGACAGACAGTCACTGGAGAACATGACGGTACAGACAGTGGACAGACAGTCACTGGAGGACACGACGGTACAGACAGCGGACAGACAGTCACTGGAGGACACGACGGTACAGACAGTGGACAGACAGTCACTGGAGGACACGAGGGTACAGACAGCGGACAGACAGCCACTGGAGAACATGACAGTACAGACAGCGGACAGACAGCCGCTGGAGAACATGACGGTACATACAGCGGACAGACAGTCACTGGAGAACATGACGGTACAGATAGCGGACAGAGAGTCACTGGAGAACATGACGGTACAGACAGCGGACAGACAGTCACTGGAGGACATAACGGTACAGACAGCGGACAGACAGTCACTGGAGGACATGACGGTACAGACAGCGAATAGAGAGTCACTGGAGGATATGACGGTACAGACAGCGGACAAACAGTCACTGGAGGACACGACGGTACAGACAGTGGACAGTCACTGGAGGACACGACAATACAGACAGCAGACAGAGAGTCACTGGAGAACATGACGGTACAGACAGTGGACAGACAGTCACTGGAGGACACGACGGTACAGACAGCGGACAGACAGTCACTGGAGGACACGACGGTACAGACAGTGGACAGACAGTCACTGGAGGACACGACGGTACAGATAGCGGACAGACAGCCACTGGAGAACATGACAGTACAGACAGCGGACAGACAGCCGCTGGAGAATATGACGGTACATACAGCAGACAGACAGTCACTGGAGAACATGACGGTACAGATAGCGGACAGAGAGTCACTGGAGATCATGACGGTACAGACAGCGGACAGTCACTGGAGGACATAACGGTACAGACAGCGGACAGACAGATACTGGAGGACATGACGGTACAGACAGCGGACAGACAGTCACTGGAGAACATGACGGTACAGACAGCGGACAGACAGTCACTGGAGGACATAACGGTACAGACAGCGGACAGACAGTCACTGGAGGACATGACGGTACAGACAGCGAATAGAGAGTCACTGGAGGACATGACGGTACAGACAGCGGACAGACAGTCACTGGAGAACATGACGGTACAGACAGCGGACAAACAGTCACTGGAGGACACGACGGTACAGACAGTGGAAAGTCACTGGAGGACACGACGGTACAGACAGTGGACAGACAGTCACTGGAGGACACGACGGTACAGACAGCGGACAGACAGTCAATGGAGGACACGACGGTACAGACAGTGGACAGACAGTCACTGGAGAACATGACGGTACAGACAGTGGACAGACAGTCACTGGAGGACACGACGGTACAGACAGCGGACAGACAGTCACTGGAGAACATGACGGTAGAGACAGTGGACAGACAGTCACTGGAGGACATGACGGTACAGACAGCGGACAGACAGTCACTGGAGGACACGACGGTACAGACAGTGGACAGACAGTCACTGGAGGACACGAGGGTACAGACAGCGGACAGACAGCCACTGGAGAACATGACAGTACAGACAGCGGACAGACAGCCGCTGGAGAACATGACGGTACATACAGCGGACAGACAGTCACTGGAGAACATGACGGTACAGATAGCGGACAGAGAGTCACTGGAGAACATGACGGTACAGACAGCGGACAGACAGTCACTGGAGGACATAACGGTACAGACAGCGGACAGACAGTCACTGGAGGACATGACGGTACAGACAGCGAATAGAGAGTCACTGGAGGACATGACGGTACAGACAGCGGACAAACAGTCACTGGAGGACACAACGGTACAGACAGTGGACAGTCACTGGAGGACACGACAATACAGACAGCAGACAGAGAGTCACTGGAGAACATGACGGTACAGACAGTGGACAGACAGTCACTGGAGGACACGACGGTACAGACAGCGGACAGACAGTCACTGGAGGACACGACGGTACAGACAGTGGACAGACAGTCACTGGAGGACACGACGGTACAGACAGCGGACAGACAGCCACTGGAGAACATGACAGTACAGACAGCGGACAGACAGCCGCTGGAGAATATGACGGTACATACAGCGGACAGACAGTCACTGGAGAACATGACGGTACAGATAGCGGACAGAGAGTCACTGGAGAACATGACGGTACAGACAGCGGACAGTCACTGGAGGACATAACGGTACAGACAGCGGACAGACAGATACTGGAGGACATGACGGTACAGACAGCGGACAGACAGTCACTGGAGAACATGACGGTACAGACAGCGGACAGACAGTCACTGGAGGACATAACGGTACAGACAGCGGACAGACAGTCACTGGAGGACATGACGGTACAGACAGCGAATAGAGAGTCACTGGAGGACATGACGGTACAGACAGCGGACAGACAGTCACTGGAGAACATGACGGTACAGACAGTGGACAAACAGTCACTGGAGGACACGACGGTACAGACAGTGGAAAGTCACTGGAGGACACGACGATACAGACAGCAGACAGAGAGTCACTGGAGAACATGACGGTACAGACAGTGGACAGACAGTCACTGGAGGACACGACGGTACAGACAGCGGACAGACAGTCACTGGAGGACATGACGGTACAGACAGTGGACAGAAAGTCACTGGAGGACACGACAGTACAGACAGCGGACAGACAGCCGCTGGAGAACATGACGGTACATACAGCGGACAGAAAGTCACTGGAGATCATGACGGTACAGATAGCGGACAGAGAGTCACTGGAGAACATGACGGTACAGACAGCGGACAGACAGTCACTGGAGGACATAACGGTACAGACAGTGGACAGACAGTCACTGGAGAACATGACGGTACAGACAGCGGACAAACAGTCACTGGAGGACACGACGGTACAGACAGTGGACAGACAGTCACTGGAGGACACGACGGTACAGACAGCGGACAGACAGCCACTGGAGAACATGACGGTACATACAGCGGACAGACAGTCACTGGAGAACATGACGGTACAGATAGCGGACAGAGAGTCACTGGAGAACATGACGGTACAGACAGCGGACAGACAGTCACTGGAGGACATGACGGTACAGACAGCGGACAGACAGTCACTGGAGGACATGATGTTACAGAGGACAGACAGTCACTGGAGAACATGACGGTACAGACAGCGGACAGACAGTCACTGGAGGACATAACGGTACAGACAGCGGACAGACAGTCACTGGAGGACATGACGGTACAGACAGCGAATAGAGAGTCACTGGAGGACATGACGGTACAGACAGCGGACAGACAGTCACTGGAGGACATGACGGTACAGACAGCGGACAAACAGTCACTGGAGGACACGACGGTACAGACAGTGGACAGTCACTGGAGGACACGACGATACAGACAGCAGACAGAGAGTCACTGGAGAACATGACGGTACAGACAGTGGACAGACAGTCACTGGAGGACACGACGGTACAGACAGCGGACAGACAGTCACTGGAGGACACGACGGTACAGACAGTGGACAGACAGTCACTGGAGGACATGACGGTACAGACAGTGGACAGACAGCCACTGGAGAACATGACAGTACAGACAGCCGCTGGAGAACATGACGGTACATACAGCGGACAGACAGTCACTGGAGAACATGACGGTACAGACAGCGGACAGACAGTCACTGGAGAACATAACGGTACAGACAGCGGACAGACAGTCACTGGAGGACATAACGGTACAGACAGCGGACAGACAGTCACTGGAGGACATGACGGTACAGACAGAGATTAGAGAGTCACTGGCAGACATGAAGTTACAGACAGCGGACAGACAGCTACTGGAGGACATGGTGTTACAGAGGACAGACAGTCACTGGAGGACATCATGTTACAGAGGACAGACAGTCACTGGAGGACATGATGTTACAGAGGACAGACAGTCACCGGAGGACATGATGTTACAGAGGACAGTCACTGGAGGACATGATGTTACAGAGGACAGTCACCGGAGGACATGATGTTACAGAGGACAGTCACTGGAGGACATGATGTTACAGAGGACCGTCACTGGAGGACATGATGTTACAGAGGACAGACAGTCACCGGAGGACATGATGTTACAGAGGACAGACAGTCACCGGAGGACATGATGTTACAGAGGACAGTCACTGGAGGACATGATGTTACAGAGGACAGTCACCGGAGGACATGATGTTACAGAGGACAGTCACTGGAGGACATGATGTTACAGAGGACCGTCACTGGAGGACATGATGTTACAGAGGACAGACAGTCACCGGAGGACATGATGTTACAGAGGACAGACAGTCACCGGAGGACATGATGTTACAGAGGACAGACAGTCACCGGAGGACATGATGTTACAGAGGACAGTCACTGGAGGACATGATGTTACAGAGGACAGTCACCGGAGGACATGATGTTACAGAGGACAGTCACTGGAGGACATGATGTTACAGAGGACCGTCACTGGAGGACATAATGTTACAGAGGACAGACAGTCACTGGAGGATATGATGTTACAGAGGACAGACAGTCACTGGAGGACATGATGTTACAGAGGACAGACAGTCACCGGAGGACATGATGTTACAGAGGACAGACAGTCACCGGAGGACATGATGTTACAGAGGACAGTCACTGGAGGACATGATGTTACAGAGGACAGTCACCGGAGGACATGATGTTACAGAGGACAGTCACCGGAGGACATGATGTTACAGAGGACAGTCACTGGAGGACATGATGTTACAGAGGACAGACAGTCACTGGAGGACATGATGTTACAGAGGACAGACAGTCACTGGAGGACATGATGTTACAGAGGACAGACAGTCACCGGAGGACATGATGTTACAGAGGACAGACAGTCACTGGAGGACATGATGTTACAGAGGACAGACAGTCACTGGAGGACATGACGGTACAGACAGCGGACAGACAGTCACTGAAGGACATGACGGTACAGACAGCGGACAGACAGTCACTGAAGGACATGACGGTACAGACAGCGGACAGACAGTTACTGGAGGACATGACGGTACAGACAGCGGACAGTCACTGGAGGACATGAGGGTACAGACAGCGGACAGACAGTCACTGGAGAATATGACGGTACAGACAGCGGACAGAGAATCACTAGAGGACATGACGGTACAGAGAGTGGACAGTCACTGGAGGACATGACGGTACAGACAGCGGACAGACAGTCACTGGAGGACATGACGGTACAGACAGCGGACAGACAGTCCCTGGAGAACATGACGTTACAGACAGCGGACAGAGAGTCACTGGAGGACATGACGGTACAGACAGCGGACAGACAGTCACTGGAGAACATGACGTTACAGATAGCGGACAGAGAGTCACTGGAGGACATGACGGTACAGATAGCGGACAGACAGTCACTGGAGGAGATGATGTTACAGAGGACAGACAGTCACTGGAGGACATGACGGTACAGACAGCGGACAGACAGTCACTGGAGGACATTATGTTACAGAGGACAGACAGTCACTGGAGGACATGATGTTACAGACAGCGGACAGAGAGTCACTGGAGGACATGACGGTACAGACAGCGGACAGACAGTCACTGGAGGAGATGATGTTACAGAGGACAGACAGTCACTGGAGGACATGACGGTACAGACAGCGGACAGACAGTCACTGGAGGACATGACGGTACAGAGGACATACACTGGAGTACATGATGTTAATGCCCCTCAGTAATAATAATGTTCCAATTAGTGCCACCCAGAATTAATAATGCCTGCATTAGCGCCTCCAGTAAAATTAATGCCCCAATTAGTGCCCCACAAAATTAATAATGCCCCCAGTAATAGTAATGTCCCCATTAGTACCCCCAGAATCAATAATGCCCCCATTAGAGCCCCTCAGTAATATTAATTCCTCTATTAGTGCCCCCCAGTAATATTATTGACCAATTAGTGCACACCAGAATAAAAAATGCCCCAATTAGTTCCCCCCGACAATATTAATGCCCCAATTAGTGCCCCCCAGAATTAATAATGCCCCCATTACTGTCCCCAAGAATTAATAGTGCCCCCAGTAATAGTAATGTCCCCATTAGTGCCCCCAGAAGTAATAGTGCCCCCCTTAGAGCCCCTCAGTAATATAATGCCTACATTAGTGCCCCCAGTAATAGTAATGCCCTCATTAGTGCCCCCCAGTAAAAATAATGCCCCTACAGTATGAGTGTCGCCAGTAATATTAATGCCCTCATTAGTGCCCCCCAGTAAAAGTAATGCCCCTATGAGTGCCGCCAGTAATAGTAATGCCCTCATTAGTGCCCCCCAGTAAAAATAATGCCCCTACAGTATGAGTGCCACCAGTAATAGTAATGCCCTCATTAGTGCCCCCCAGTAAAAGTAATGCCCCTATGTGTGCCGCCAGTAATAGTAATCTCCCCATAATTATTAAGCTCCCCATAATTATTAACGCTCCCATTAGTGCTCCCCCAAATTAATAATGCCTCCTTTTCTTCTCTGTCCAAATAAACAACCTCACCTCATCCATTTGATGGCGCCACGGCTAACACTCACTGCTCACTGGAAGCTCAGGGCAGGATCTGGGAAACGTCATCATGCTGGAGCACAGGTCCTGTCCAGCATGATGACATTTCCCAGATCCTGTCCTGAGCTTCCAGTGAGCAGCGAGTGTTAGCCGCGGCGCCATCAAATGGATGAGGTGAGGGTTTTTGTCTTAACACAAGTGGGGGGTACTAATGAGCGCTCCACAATGGAAGTGCTTATTAGTAACAGTCCATATAGGAAAATACCGGAAATTATTATTGCCGGTAGAAAAAAACAACCGGCAGGGTCACTAATTGACTGGCTTGGCCGGTACGTTACCAGCTGGGTGGCAACCCTAAGGATTGATGGCATGTAAATGTCTGTATTTGAGTTAGTTAGGGATATCCTGAGAAGGACAAAAAGTTTTTGATAGTAAAGGAGGGACGTTTATGATCAAAGAGCAGGAACTGATCACAGAATGAAGAAGACAAGACAAGTCTATTCCCTACTTTATGTGTAAGAGAAGAAGTAAGGTCTGAAAGACCCAGGGAGGAGCCTAGAGATAGAGATGGCCCTTAGTTTTTGTGTCCTGTGTGACCTCACTCATTGATTTTCTTTTCGGCAGTGAGTCTTCCGTACCCGCAGACTCTCCAGCAGGTCATGTTGCCTCTGATCGGCACCAGCGCCTGTGATGCCATGTACCACATCAACTCCAACATTGGTGCCAGCCAAGTGATCATTCCGAATGACCAGATCTGTGCAGGATACCAGGATGGACAGAAGGACTCCTGCCAGGTGGGTGACGAGTCTTCTTATGGCAGAAGTCTTTGGATTTATTATTTTCTTTGAGCCTTTTTTGTCTCAACTGCAGATGTAGCAGACCTGAGATCACTGGTAAAGGGTGTTGGGAAACCCTGGTTACACACAATACATTTACCTGCACCCAGCCAGGAGACCCTTGTGCTGCACAGTGCGGCGCCCTCCGGTGGATGCTGGAGGTATTAGCGGTAAATTTACCTACTGGTGGGCTGAAATAGACCAGTCGCTCCTTACCTGTTATTACCCTAAAATTAGGAACAACTGTTGGGTGTGTGGTGCGGGCTAGCCTGCGGTACAACAGCTTACAATCTTATTCCATGCTATAATAATCTCCCCCCCCCAACAACTGGTTAAATAGCGCGTGCCTACAGTGTTCTCCTGAATGCACCAGCCGGTGAAGCTTCTCAGCTCTCAGGTGTGAACTGACACTTTAGACGTCAAGTCCTTGTCAAGAGCGGTTACAGTGTAACTGTCTTTATTTTTTTATTTTTGTAAGGGGCAGTGATACTGACCATCAGGCTCGGACTGGCCCACAGGGAAATCTCCCGGTTGGCCCATCAGCAGGGTGGCCTATCTATATATATAAAGAAGGACCTATATATGTATGTGTGTATGTTCCCCGATATCAACTAAAACCTATTTTTAGACCCTAGGGTTAGTGTAGAGGCATTAGAGAGAATATGTACTCGCACTCCGTGTATCCGTTGCAGGTGCACGTGAAGGTAGTGGACACTGTGTAAGGTAGGTTCACGGCACACTGATTTGTATGCAAGTAATCGCATTTTATTTGTATTTTTCAGTGTTCAATATAACATTGTTGTATACATCCAGGCTATATGATAAGTATAAGGCCACAATAATTGTTTGTACGGTCCCCGGACTGGCTGCATCCAGGGCCCCATCACAAGTGTGCCATTACAGATCCGGCTGAGGTAGGTCTTTATCAGACCGAAACATCCGGGACCGTACAAATAATTATTGTGGCCTTATACTTATCATATAGCCTGGATGTATACAACAATGTTATATTGAACACTGAAAAATACAAATAAAATGTTATTACTTGCATACAAATCAGTGTGCCGTGAACCTACCTTACACAGTGTAGAGGCATTAACACATTTTTTACATTTTGGATTTTCCCAACAGATTGCCTTCTCTTGACACTAACCAATCACTTTTATTATATAATTATTAATAGTATTCTAAACCGAAAATCAAAGTCCCTATTAAAATCTAGTAGGCTAATCCTGTGGTAGGAGACTGTTCCAAAGTGCCAGTGTATTGTGTTTATAATGGCTATTTCGCACTGCTGGTTGTGCAATCCTAGCCACAGCTAGTCACCACGGTTCCTGAGTCTATAATAAAGTCTTAGGTCCATACACCACTAATAGCCTACAAAATATTAAAAACTATCTGGCACTGCCCTCCGACATGTTTCGCCAAACGTTTGATGTCCTCAGGGGTACGGGCAGTGTGCACCCCCTGAGGACGCCAAGTGTTTGGCGAAACATGCTGGGGGGCAGTGCCAGATAGCTCTCATCTGCATTCCTGGCAGCAATTTCCCTTCCTGTGGACAAGATCAGGGTCATGGACCTGATCAACTTCCATTGGCTGCAGCTCTGGTCCCTGGAGGATGCTCTCACACCTGGATGTTAAGGGATTCTCCTCACACACAGCTCTTGTAGCTTCTCCCAGGCTCACCCTAAGATGGAGGATCCTTCACTTCCTCCCCAGGCTTGTAACTCCATCCCCTGAGAGTCTAAAGGGGTTGTCTCACCTCCTTATTTGCAGGCTCCCTTGTGGCTCTCAGGGCCTCAGTTCCCCGCTTGCTGGGGGTGGAGCTGAAGGCACAGGGCAGGGAGGATGCAACCCTGCCCCTTGCTTGTGTGTGTGCGGACCCTGTAATTCCTATGAGCTTGTAATAAACACAGTGTTCACACAATGAGAGCTGATTCGCCATCTCACAGCAGGAGGGAAGCGTTCCTTCCCGGCAATTGCCAGCTCGTTAGCGAAGTAGACTGTTGCTGTTACATGCAGCGATCTCCTCCACAGTATGGGGAGCAGTGATCGTTATGCCATCGTTCCTCCCCATACTGACTCGTTGTTTGCCGGCAGCAGATCCGGATTACACAGCACAATCTGCTGCAGGTAAACAAGGATTTTTAAACCTGTTGAAAGATTCCAATCAGTGGCAGTATTACACCGCCAGATTATCACTAACGGGCGCTACTACAAACATTTGGTAGTGATGATCTGAAAGATTATCTTCCCGTGTAATATAAGCTTTAAGGCTACTTTCACACTGCCATTTCTGGGTCTGCTTGTGAGATCCGTTTCAGGGCTCTCACAAGCGGCCCAAATTGGATCAGTTTTGCCCCAATGCATTCTGAATAGATAAGGATCCGTTCAGAATGCATCAGTTTGGCTCCGTGCGGTCACCATTCCGCTCTGGAGGCTGCTTGCAGTGTTTTGTTGGACGTCTGACGATTCGGAGGCAAACGGATCCATCCTGACTTACAATGTAAGTCAATGGGGACGGATCCGTTTTCATTGACACAATATGGTGCATTTGAAAATGGATCCGTCCCACATTGACTTTCAATGGTGTCAAGGACGGATCTGTTTTGACTTTGTTCATGATAATGCAAAGTGATCCGTTCTGAACAGATAAAAGATCCGCGGATCCGCACCGAACGAAGCTCTGAAAGTAGCCTAAGCTAGAATATACTCATTGACTTCTTCAATAGCTTTCGTCAGGAGATACCGCGACGTGTTATCACGGTGCCTTTAAGGTTCTGTCACATCCGTACAATACTGCAAGTCCTGAATTAGAAGACTGTGGTGACCCCCTATCGTGAGGTATATAACCATAAGGATGCCTATATTCTGTGGCCCACTAACTCCATGTAGCCCCTCCGCGAACACGACCATATCTTCCACCTACGATATTACAATGATTTAGTGATTTCCTGATCATGTCAATTATTGGACTCTCATTTTGTCTTTCAGGGCGACTCCGGGGGACCCCTGGTCTGTGAAGTCAGTGGGGTTTGGTATCAAGCCGGCATTGTAAGTTGGGGAGAAGGCTGCGCCCTGTCCAACCGGCCCGGAGTTTACACCTACGTTCCATATTACTACGACTGGATCTCCTTGCATGCGTCCTCATCCGTGTTTTCTGCATCAGCATTGCTGTTGATCTTCTGTCTACTGCTGCACACAGGGCTGTCTATACAGGCGGTCCTGCCCTAAGTGACCCCATATTAGAAGCCGCTTCACCCCTGATTATTCCCACCGGGTGCTGCTCATGGTTGTGATGTCGCTGTTATTTACGCTGTTGTGTGACAATTGTGGCAGCACAAAGTACATGGTAATAGACCCTATTTCAGTCACCTACAGATGACATTGTGGCCCTCAGGATGAGCTGAAGGCAGCAGGGGATAGAGCAGGAGGAGCGCAGCAGACTGGTATATATAGCTTTGTGGGAAAAGATTCAGTAGAACTCGTCACTTCTCTATTTACATCTTTTTATTCTGGGGTTAGGAGCAGCGATGAGCGAAGTTTGATTCGGCAGAATTGCCAAAGTTCGCCAAGAAGCTTGTTTTGTTACAAATTAATTTGTCAAGATTCACAATAAATGAGGTATCCCCAGAGCCCCTAATCGTACTTAGTGGCCCAGTCTCAGTGTGAGGGCTTGGAACTTGACCTTTTCCTGACCGCCAATAGTAAATTTACATTGGCAACCAGGCATTTAAAAATGCCGCTCACTGGTGCGTGCAGCGGGCGCCATGGCCACCGGGTGTGTGCCGGGTGTGTGCACCAATGTCCGCGTCTGGCAGGGATGGGGGGACCCGGAGCCTGTATGCAGCAGCCCCTGTCGTCCTGTGTGATGCAGTTATGGGTCGGAAAAGATCTTCTAAGTGACCAACTCATCCAGTTCACATTCCTAGCACCGCTCTCTCAGGAACACAAAGTACCTTGTAGATGACTGTCCCCGTGCCTTGGATCCTCACGGTGTCTCTGTCCTATCCCTGGTGCGTTCATTTTGGTGGATGATCCAAAAATCGCAGCTTTCTATCATAACCCTAAGATACACAAAAACAGTGAAAAACCACCGGGCAGGCCCATCGTGTCCAGGGTGGACTGTCTAACGAGCCCCCTCTCTAGATATGTAGACCAACAGCTACAAGTATATGTAAAAGAATTGCCTACATACTTAAAGGATACCAGGCATACCTTACAAATTTTAAATAATATTACATGGAAAAAAGAACACATCCTTGGTACTCTAGATGTTAAATCGTTATATGCGATAATTGAAAATAATAAGGGATGTGAAGCTGTCGAATATTTTTTAAAGAAGAAGGGTGATATGCCAGAGGATCAAGTAGACTTTATCGGGGAATGTATTGTGTTTATTTTAACCAAAAATGATTTTATATACAATCAAGAATTTTACCTCCAGACGTATGGGACCGCTATGGGGACGAGGTTCGCACTGGGGTTCGCTAATCTATATGTGGGATGGTGGGAGAATCAGGTCATCCACCCTACAGGCGAGCTCCGGGCGGGCCTCGTCCTCTGGCGTCGTTTTATTGATGATGTTAAGTTTTTAATTGAAATGAATAAAAATCTTTTTTATTTAGAATTTACTTTAACCTATAGCAATAGTGAAATCAATTTTTTAGATCTCAGCATTTATATAGAAGACAATCAACTCAAAACTAGGACCTACAATAAACCGACTGATGCAAATAGCTATTGCCATGAACAGTTGTCATCTCCCCGCTTGGCTGGAAAATATCCCCAGGAGCCAACTGCTACGCCTAAAAAGAAACTGCACTGACACTGGTGAAGACAAAAAAGAGGCAGACTCCCTACAAAGAAAATTTGAGGTTAAGGGCTATAAGATGGACCCGTTGGCTAAGCAGCGCAAAGAGGTCGATGCAATAGATAGGCAGAGGTTACTAGAAGATAAGAGGATAGGCAGAGACAGTAACAAGGATGAAAAGGATGCTTTTCCCCAGTCATCTTACCGTATAACATTCAAATGCCTGCGATTAAAAGAACAATAAAAAAACACTGGGATATTCCAAGGCATGATAAGATCATTGAGGACCTTATCCCAAGTCAACCCAGGTTTATCTACAGAAAGGCTAAAAATCTTGGAAATATTATAGCATCTACCAATAAGCGTATTAGTATTGAGAGTAAGAATAACAGGGGCAAATCAGCCATAAAAGTACGGGTAGCTTCCGGCCTTGTAAAATGTGCGTGGGTTACAGATTAGTGAAAAATGGGAAAAAAATCACCCAGATTATGAACACAGAAGGGACACAAAACTACACCATCAACTACAACATAACGTGTAATAGCTATGCTGCAATCTATATTATATGCTGCCCCTGTAAAAAGATGTACGTGGGGAGAACGAAAAGGCAGTTGAAAAAAAGAATAGGGGAGCAGATTTATAATATTAAAAGGAAATATGAGGGACATCCCCTATGGAGGCACTATAGGGACAAGCATGAGGGTAGTTTTAGAGGTTCTAGCTTTTGTGGGATAATCATAGTCAGACCGGACAGGAGGGGCGGTGATAGAGATGGCCCGAACTATTCGCCGAAGAACAGTTCCCGGCGAACATAGCTTGTTCGCGTTCTCCTCGGCGGGCGAACACATGCGATGTTCGGTCCGCCCCCTATACATCATCATTGAGCAAACTTTGACCTTGTACCTCACAGTCAGCAGACACATTCCAGCCAATCAGCAGCATACCCTCCCTCCCAGACCCTCCCACCTCCTGAACAGCATCCGTTTTAGATTCATTCTGAAGCTGCAGTCTTAGTGAGAGGAGGGAGAGTGTAGCTGCTGCTGATTTAATTGGGAAATCGATAGCTAGGCTAGTGAATTCAGTGTCCACTCCAGTCCTGAAAGACTCATCTGATCTCTGCTGTAAGGACAGCGTCCTGACAGCACCCCAAAAGCCCTTTTAGGGCTGCAACATTAGTCTGCTTTTTTTTCCCTTTATATACATATTGCAGTTGCCTGGCCTGCCTGTGTGTGAGGAGCTGCAGGCCCACAGACTGTAGTGTGCCCACTGCCAGTGCCCACCCCTGTCATCCCATGTGGCACAGGACTTTGCATCAAACAAAGGCATTTCATTTTTACCCTTTAATCTAAGGTTAGTTGCCTGCCAGTGTGTGTCAGGCCGACTTCCACAGACTGTAGTGTGCCCACTGCCAGTGTCCACCCACTCATACCGGGTGTGACAGTAAATTGCACGGCGCAGACGCAGTGACCGTGGATTAAAACAAAAGGGAAGGAGCCAGCGTTTTTTTAACCATCTCCCCGTTCGAAAAATCTATTCAATTCACCTTTTGGGGACTCTTGGTGTTGTCCGTGGCTGGGTGGAGGAAGAAACCTTCAATGACATCACCGGGATGTGGCTAGCTTGGTATCCAACCTTGTGCAAATGGGGAGTTTGCGGTTGTGCAAATGAACTGTTTGCGGTTGTTTGCGGTGCATTAAAAGGGGAGTTTGGTCTGTCAATGTCTGTGAAGCGGGCGTGACCCTTACACTACCTGATTGATACAACATCATACCTGATCGTATACACACACTGGATGTTTTAACCCCTTAAGGACGAAGGGCGTACATGTACGCCCTTCGTCCGCACTTTAAAGATGGCGCCCGCTCCCGCACGGAGCGGGCGCATGAGCTGCGGGTAAATGCTTGATTCATCAAGCTGACACCCGCAGCTCATGTCCGCGACCGGCAGCGATGCCGATCGCGGACATTTAACCCCTCAGATGCCGTGGTCAATCCTGACCACGGCATCTGATCGCACAAAAACCGAAAGTTTCACTTTCGGTTTTGCTCCGGCTCCCTGATGGCCACAAGGGGAGCCGGAGCATGCATGTAGTACCCTAGGTTTCTGTGAATGAAACCTAGGTTACTACACAGTATTCCTATGGAGCCTATGACTGTAATAGGCTCCATAGGAATATGCGATTTTCTCATATATTCCAATGCTATTGCATTGGAATATATGAAATAACAATCTGATGATTGCATCTTATAGTTCCCTATGGGAACTATAAGAAAGTGGTAAAAAAAAAAAAAAAAGTTTAAAAAATAAAAATTAAATAAAAAAAATATAAAAATTCAAATCACCCCCTTTCCCCAAAATTAAAATAAAATAAATAAAAAATAAAAAATTACACATAATGGGTGTCGCAATGTGCGAAAACGCCCATACTATAATAATATTAAAAAATATTCACCATACGGTAAACATAAAAACGGAAAGAAAGCGTCCAAATGGCTAATTCGCCATTTTGGACGCTTCATTTCCTAAAAAAATGAATAAAAAGTGATCAAAACATCATACGCACCCCATAATGGTATCAATTAAAAGTTCAGATTGCCCCGCAAAAAATGAGCCCCTACACTGCTCCGTACGCATAATTACAAAAAAGTTATAGGGGTCAAAACGCAAGAAAAACTATACATATTAGGTATTGCCGGATTCGTACTGACCTGAAGAATAAAATTAACCAGTCAGTTTTATCGCAAATCGAACGTTGTATTTTAAAAACCCGTAAAACTGTGGTGAAATTGCTTTTTTTTTGCAATTTCACCCCATTTGGAATTTTTTTCCCGTTTCCCACTACATCACATGCAAAAATAAATGGTAGCGTTAAAAAGTACAACTTGTCCCGCAAAAAATAAGCCGTCATATGGCTATGTGAGCGGAAATATAAAAATGTTATGGCTTTTGGAAGGCAGGGAGCGCAAAACAAAAACGCAAAAATCCCAAAACCCCCGGTCCTTAAGGGGTTAAAGCATGTTATTCCAAACAATTTAGGAATGTTACGTGATTTATGGCCATTATGGATTAAAACCCGACTCTGCGTCCACTACGTAATTTTCCATGGGAGTTTTGCCATGGATCACCCTCCGGCATGCCACAGTCCAGGTGTTAGTCCCCTTGAAACAACTTTCCCATCACTATTGTGGCCAGAAAGAGTCCCTTTGGGTTTTAAAATTCGCCTGCCTATTGAAGTCTATGGCGGTTCGCCTGGTTCGCCCGTTCGCGAACATTTGCGGAAGTTCGCGTTCGCCATTCGCAAACTGAAAATTTTATGTTCGCGACATCACTAGGCGGTGACTTCATTAAGAACATGTCCCGAACAGAGACCAAATGGATATTTAATTTGAACACCTTGATCCCCCATGGATTAAATGCGGAGATCGAGGTATATGCTTTTGATTGAATCTGCATGGCAGAGATAGCGGTAATGGACGGTCCGTGATGAGACAGGAAGCGCTGACTGATAGATCCAATTGGAGCGGCAATAGTGGTGAAAGGGTTAACTTTGCCAACACATAAAGGAGCAAGAAGACAGCATGCACACTGAACTTCCTGAGGAAGGACAACGCTCATTGTCCGAAACGCGTTGGAGGTCTTCTGGCAACTACAGCACACCGTAGCTGTAGTAAGTGACGTCATGAGCCGGCTCCAGAGTACGCGAACGCGATCCTTTTCACCAGCGGCAGCTACGCGCCACTGGCCGGGGCGCGTGCTGCAAGTTTAGAGATCCATTCAGAAACCGCACCAGGGATAGGACAGAGACGCCGTGAGGATCCAAGGCACGGGGACAGTCATCTACAAGGTACTTTGTGTTCCTGAGAGAGCGGTGCCAGTCCCTATTGTACCTGTGTGCGTTATAGTGGACCACATATTGGTGTTTAGGAGTTACAATCGGCATGCAGATACTCTGGGCATAATAGTATTGGCGCAGTATGCAGTGTGTACCTTGATTACAGCGGGCGGTGCGGTCCCCTGTGGTATACTGCAGCCTTTGTTCACATTGGATTGGAGGGTGCGCCATATAGCAATCTTTAATAGACAGTTCACATTCCTGACAAAGATTAGACATGATGGACACGAGGCAGGGATGATTCAGCAGCTCCAGCAGGATCATTCACAAATTGCTTTAGGTCCCTTGCACACGAGCGAGTTTTCCGCGCGGGTGCAATGCGTGATGTGAACGCATTGCACCCGCACTGAATCCTGACCCATTCATTTCAATGGGGCTGTGCACATGAGCGTTTTTTTTCACGCATCACTTCTGCAACGCGTGTAAATCGCAGCATGCTCTATATTCTGCGTTTTTCACGCAACGCAGGCCCCATAGAAGTGAATGGGGTGCGTGAAAAACGCATTGCATCCGCAAGCAAGTGCGGGTGCGTTGCGTTTTTCACTGATGGTTGCTAGGAGATGTTGTTTGTAAACCTTCAGTTTTTTATCACGCGCGTGAAAAACGCATCAAAACGCATTTCACACGCCCGTGAAAAACGCATTAACGCAACGCACTCGCTGGCAAAACGGACAGGTTTAAGAGCTAAAATCGCACCATTTTCACTGAACGCATCCTGAACGCACCCGCAGCAAATCCGTGACGCCCGTGTGCAAGAGGCCTTATAGTTCCTACTACTAGAAAAGTAGAAAAATACAATACAGACCAGCAAATAGAAATAATACTAATGAAATTCCACTGCTTGGACACAGGCCGCGTGTGAGAGGCAGTGTACAGTGCGGGCTCTGCGTCCGTTATGAACAGATCTGGTTGTATTATCTTTGACATACCCAAGACGGATCCGTCATGAACTACACTGAAAGTCAATAAGGGGTGGATACGATTTCTATTGTGTCAGATCGTGTCAGATAAAACGGATCCGTCTCCATTGACTTGCATTGTGAGTCATGACGTCTTTCTCCGTAAACCTCAGCACGCTGCTCAAATGCATTTTGGAGCGCTCCGTTCTGTTCAGTTACGTTTTGTCCCCATTGACAATGAATGGGAACAGAACGGAAGCGTTTTTTTCCGGTATTGAGACCCTATGACGGATCTCAATACCGGAAAATATTAACGCTAGTGTGAAAGTGGCCTTATTCAGACTAATCTGTGCTTCTCATCAGGTGTCAGTGACATCACAGAGCCAAAGAAGGAAGGGACTAAAGGAAGGAATCTTTCAGGTGAACTAGGTCAGAATGAGCTCCCTCGTGTACGGGACCAGAGATAGGACGCAGGAAACCTTCCCCAGAGCAAGAAAATGGAGGGATCCGCAACAGGGATGACCATAATCCCATGTGGACCCCCATAGGGTCTGGGATCCCTCCATACTATGAGCCTAGTGGTATTTAGATTTAAAAATTATTAGGGTTAAGACAAGGTGACTGAACATAGTGGACGGATCAAACATGGCCGCCGGGTTATTGCAGCAGCACTGTCCCTAGCGCATGAGCGCTCTCCACGTCTCTCCCTATTCTCAGCTCACAGGACAAAGGCGGAGAGCGTTTGGGAAGAGAGTCTTATAGGGCTGTGACATCACAGGAGAGGCGATCTGCGGATTGGCTGGGTGCACAGCATTATGGGTGATAATGCGTTCTCGGGCTTCTTACTTTCCGTTTTTAACACAAGCAGCCTCGATGTTAAGAAAACCTGATTGTTACCACAAAATGTGAGGAAATGTGGATTAGTTGCGAATGGAAGTTTTCCTAAACTTAAGACCAAATTTTGCTTTGAATGCTTCGCTCGACACTAGTTAGGAGTCCAGTGGGCGGTCCTATCAGGGATTGACTGCTTTCTCCCTGTGATTATGCATACCTGGATAGCTGCGATCACTGACTGGGACCGCCCACTGGACTCCTAAACCCTGAACGTGCAGAGAGGTAAATGAAGAAGTTACAAGTTCCACTGAATCTTTCTGGATATCGTATTTCTGAAGCCTCTGCACCATACTTCCCACACGTGGCCGTGGATAGAGCGTTCTATCGCCATTGCTGGTAGGTGGGACATCAGCGATTCACAAGGTTGAGGTGGGATCTGCCACCATTCAGCTGCTCTCTCACAACCCAGGGGTCACGGCTCATACTTTCCAGACACACATGGTTTGTGACGTTTTCATGTGCCCTTCTTTGTGTCGTGATCTTTACATTTTGTAAAGTTTTTGTATCCATTAAACATTCTTACTTTTATCCTACACGGAGGACTCACCGTATCACTTCTCTTACATCAGAAGAAAGGCGAGCCAGGCAGGACATTTGTTTCCTGAAATTTAGCATTTTTCTCTTACGATGGGGGAAATGTAGCAAAAACAATGAATTCTCAACATCAGGAAATGTAAAAAAAAACCAACTAGGATCCGTTTTATTACAAACGGTACATGTCCCACGTCCAGAGACTCACTGTAGACAGTCAGCCTGAGCAGTCAGCGGTAAGGCACAGGGAGCCGTGCAGAGACGGAAAGAAGATGCCTGAGCCGAGCGAGTGATCGGACTTAGAAAGCAGTGTTTAACCCTTTCAGTACATGGACATTTTTCAATTTTGCGTTTCCATTTTTTCCACTCCCTGCTTTCCCGGAGCCATAGTTTTTTTGTTTTTTCATTCTAAGCCATATGAGAGTTTTGCATTTTATGGGACAAGTTGTACTTTTTAATTGCACCATTTAGTATTGCATAAAATGTAGTGGAAAGCTGCAAGAAATTCCAAATAGGATGGAATTGGAAAAAAAAATGCAATTCTTTAAAAAGTTTTTTTTGGTTTTGGGTTTTGCTTTAACAGTGTTCCCTATGCATTTTCCGGGTCAGTACGATGACCGCGATAACCACATTTATGTAGTTTTTCTTGTTTTAATACTGGAATAAAAAACTGTTTTTCTTTTCATTGCCATATTCTGACCCTGATAACTTTTTGAGGGATGATCTGCAGTTTTCTGTTATACCATTATGGGGGGAGGTGAAGTGACAATCCATGAATCAGACATATTTTGTCCATTACGACATTCACCTTACAGGGTAAACAAATTAATATTTTAATGCTTTTTGTCATTTTGGTGTTTTTTGGGATCTTTTGTAGAGATGCCTAGGATGTTTATTTTATTTTATTTTTTTATGGGGAAAGGGGGTGATTTTTATTTTAAAAAAAATTTTTAAACCTTTTTTTTATTTTTACACATTTCAAAAGTTCCCCTAGGCAACTTGAGCACCCAATCATCAGATCGTTTCTGCCACAGACTCTAGTGCAGTAGCATTGCAGTCTATGGCAGTTGTGCTATGTTCCTATTGAACCAGGCCACTGGCAGAGCCTGAGCAGGAGCATAGCTGCGGCAGCTTTGGGTCCATCAGAGGGACTGAGGCTGCTGCAAGGAATGAACAGCTTATGGCTCCCCCCAGTCACCACATGGAGGAGTGTTTATCACCCTGTGAGTGCAGTGCTACCAGAGAGAGCTGCCACAGATGCTGTGGTCACAATTGACAAAGGCATCTGAGAGGTTAAATGTCTGCGATCAGCATTATCACTGATCACAGACCTTAGTTCCTGGTGCCTGCTCTTTGAAAATAGTTCTCACTCCTCTCAGAGGAGGACACTATCTTTAAAGTGCAGACATCTGCCATACATGTACTCCGGATGTCAAACTGAGTCAAGGACGCATTGATTGTCAGGCTAACGCCGCAATGTTACACAGATTCTCTATAATCATATGAGTGATGTGTCCCGTGTTACAGATCCCAGTCCTTATAACAGGGGTCAGCAACCTCCAGCACTCCAGCTGTTGTGAACTACAAATCATCTCATCCTCATCTCACACCTGATCGGCGGGGGTCCCAGGTGTCGGACCCCCGCCGATCAGATATTGATGACCTATCCTAAGGATAGAAAAAGTGTATAAATGGAGCATCACAATAGTACCTCACGGATTCTTTAGGAATGCATCCGCCAATCCACGACCCCGGATTTCACAACAGTGAAAAAATTAAGAATGCTGGCAGCATCTCTAATCCAAAACAGTTTATTCACATAGGGTCCATGAGACAGTACAAAAAAGGGCAAGCAAGGTGCGACGTTTCGCTACATGGTAGCCTTCCTCAACCCTCAGCTTGAGAAAGTCCCTCCCCTCTATGCTGTCACTCACCATGGAGGTGAGGGACCGTAAAGTAGATCAATGCAGAGAGTACTTCACTGTCAAACCTGCAAGAGAAGAACCTGGCAGAATAAAAGTTCATATTCACACTATCCTGATGAGAAAAGCTCCACAAAAAGTATGTTTGTTCTGTGTCCCAGGTCCCAGTCCACTGCTGTCAGCAGTTTAGCATAGTCAACATCCAGATGGAAGAAGATGTGGAACAAACATCCAAACATCAACTAGGAGTAAAGAGAAAATTAGAAGGGATTTCAGGATGAACGGCTGATGTTTAATGTAAACCTTGGACAGAATTTCACTCAAATCAGGCTGCAAAACAATAGGTCTTCTGGGCAATACAGGAATCCGGTCCAGAAAAGTGAAATCAGCTTCTGGGAACAATGGTTTTGAAGACTACAGGTGTGTTAGGATCATCTGTCCCACATCTTAAGGATGCTATAGTAGCCGTCATAGAAAGTGGTCTGGAATCCCGGGTCACCAGAGCATAGCTAGAAATGCCAATCCAATATTCTAGATCAGGGATCAGCAACCTCCGGCACTTCAGGTGTTGTGAAACTACATCTCCCATCATGCACACTTGCGTGGCTGTTCTCTGAACTCCCATAGAAGTGAAAGGAGCATGCTGGGAGTCGTAGTTTCACAACAGCTGGAGTGCCGAAGGTTGCTGATCCCTGTTCTAGATAGTAGGAAAGGAAATCTCAGGCTGTATCTGATTGGATAGAGTAGAGGAGACCTTCGTCCCACTAAGTGCTCACACACGGGTTCCTCATACACAATTAATTCCTTGTGACATATATTACACAATGAGACCGCTCGTTGTTTCTATGTTCAGTTTCTATGGTCAAGACGTCATTCCTCACTCTGGCTTTCATAACCAGATTTGGTGTCACGCTATGATTGAAGCTCTCCACTAGATAAGTGATTTAGTGACTCCAGTTACACAAGGGAGAGTCATGAAGGTTCTTCCACTCTTCCCATCTTGTGTACACACTAACAAGTCTAACGAGAGGCATCGATTGTATTAAAGGAGATCTGACAACCCATACAACAAAGGGAAAGTGACTATTTCTGCTACAAAGACTGAAGAATCTCAATGTCTCAGATAACTTTACCTTGGAAAATGTCGACAGAAGAGAAAGATAAAGGTTAAGAATATCTAACAGAAAGGTTCGGAGAGGCAGACGTTGCATTAAAGCATCGGCCGAGTGATGGTGGTCATGGTGCAGAAAGTGAAAGACATCAGTTCATTTATGGTCAAAGGCTTCAGTGAAATCAGCATCTGGGAATATTTCATCTAATCACCTCACTCTTATCCTATGTGTCCAGTGAGGTGGATAGATGGTGGAGACAATGTAGGTATCCATAGAGGAGACATAACTGCAAGGGAAGCATGCAGTACCCTACTGCTGTCGATCCGAACATGGGGACAGGATGTGGTTCCTGAGTGATGACCTAGGACTTAGGAACTTTGCATTGGTTCATACTGTGGAGATCAGTCAAAGGGTTAAGGGAAGTCCAGTTTTCCACCACTGATCTTCAGAATGGAGGTCAGAGATCAGTTACTGGAAATCTATCAGTATCTATGAGCAAAGAGATAGAACTGTTCTGACGAGTTCTTCCACTCTGGAGACCAGTGTTGACTCTGAACTTCACCAATGAGGTCTTCTAAGCCATACTTGATGTATGAGAAGATATTTTCACATTACATTTAAAAAGTAGACAATTTAATCAATTTAGCTCTTCCACCAAAAAGTTAACAACGGGCCTCTCATTCTCGCCCCTCTGGGGCGTTACACATGCAATCCAGTAGTATGCTGCTTTTACGATAGCAGTGGGTCAGATTTATTATACTTTATCATGGATTTAAGTGTCTTCGAACATCAATGTCCACATATTAGAGATGGATGGTGGCCGTGATGTATGGATTGGTGCGTACATTGATGTGGATGGAGAATGTCCACATAAAGCACCCGTCACTCACAGGTCACAGGTCTGGAATCACCTTTTGGAAACCAGAGGCCAGCTCCTTAATAGTGATGGGGCCCTTCTTCTTCAATGCTTTTATGATTGGTTGCAGCTCTGATGTTATCATGAACGGCCATTGCTGACATGAAAGAAGACCTTGGTTCTGCCTGAATCAATGCTGAATTTACATTTTAAGAGGTTGTCTAACTTCAGAAAATATCATTTATGATGTAGAGGAAGCTAATACAATGTATTGTGATTCTCCATACTGCTTTCTACTGGTTTGATTCATTTTTCCATCGAGGTATATGCAGCTAATATCCAGGGGTTACGGCCACTGCTGCAGTCGAGCTACAAGGTGGACAGGACGGGAGCTACAGTGTTCAAGCACGCCCGCCGCTGCCGGATTATAGTGTACCTGGAATATATTTTTTTATTTGCTAGTTTGTTAGCGCTAGGCATGTATGCCTGAGTTAGTCTGTTACCTTATAAGAGTGATGGCTAACCTCCGGCACTGCAGCTGTGGTGAAACTACGACTCCCAGCATGCTCCAATTATTTCTATGGCGTTCTGAGAACAACCAAGCAAGTGTACATCTTGGGAGTCGTAATTTTACCACAGAGTGCCTTATAGCCATCACAGCCTTATAATAACAGCTTTCATTAATGTCCTCTGTCCCTTTCCACTGCTCCCTTAATAGACCGTTGCTAGGGCTTGTCTGTCTCCTGGTAACTGTAAACAGAAGACGGCGGGGCGGTCCTTCACACTGCATGCTGCATTAGGCTTCAGACTGAGGAGGCGTGTCTCTCAGTAATCCAATCTGATTGGCTGGCCGGAAGCTGTCACAGCAAGTGTGTATGGGAGGGAGGGCAGTTCTGGCAGAGGAGCCATCTTGAAAAGATCCTTATATTGTAGGGGTTAAAACAGCTGTAACTAAGGGAAAAACAGGAAAAAAGGAAACAGTGGTACATGAAGAAAATAAAAATTGCTTCATGCATAATGCTGCTGCAGCAGTAACATGTGCTAAAACTGATTTTTTGCTGAAAACATGACAGTTACCCTTTAAAGGGAGGACGTAAATCTGATTGTGTGCTCCCCTCATCCCATTGAACCCCTTAGATGCTGCATTCAACGCTGATTGAGGCATCTGAGAGTCACACTGAGTCCTTTTCGGGGTTAATCAAGGGTTACAAAAAGTACACACTCACCTTATCCATTTGTTCGCGGAGATGCCTTCGCAGCCATCTTGATTGAATCTCCAAATCTCTTGCACGCTGACGTGAAGACATTACCACATCATCACACTGATGACGTCACCGCCCCTGGCCAGCATGATGATGTGGTGATGCCACACGTCAGCGCGGTGCGAGATTTGGTGCATTTTTTTCAATCAATATGGCCGCCATGACCTCTCTGCAAGAAATTGGATTAGAGGTGAGAATGTTTTTGGGGAGTTTTATTCCGCCATTTCAGGAAAAATTTATTTATTACCATGAAGCACAAGGACATTCGCCTTAGTGATGAATACATTTTTTTCCTGAAATTCGGATCGAAGTCCAGTTCATTAAATTCAATTCGCTCAATACTAGTTGGGACTATTACAACTGGATCTTACTCCAGCAGAGGTCCTTAGGCCCGGCTTTTTCCCTGTGTACGGTGTAATATTATGCAGTGAGCAGCAGACATCACCCACTGATTGGAGATCAGAGTCCCCCACAAATATGGCATCCATTGTACCGCACACTGACTTGCCAGGGCCACCCTCCATCATCAGCACCCTCAATGATTCTGCTGTGGGTTCCTGGGAAAGTTTTCTTTGAGGACATTTCAGTAGAGCTGATTAGCATGGAAGCAACTAAGAGGGAAGAAGGTCGATTGCGCTTTAGACAAAGTGAATTGCTATGCAAAGTTATAATAAGGGCATTCTGGTCAGGTTACAGTTCCTAGGGTTTAGGCTTCCATGGGTTAGTTCTTTTCAAGCTAGTGTTCCTCTAGTTAGTTTCTTAGGTTAGTGTCCCTGAGGTTAGTGTTCATCGGGTTAGTCCTGGATTAGCATTCTTCATGTTAGCCATTCTTAGGCTCACGTTCCTCCGCACCATTTGATTATTGTTAATAGCTCTCTTTTGCTTGTCAGACATTAGTATCAATGTCCCCCAATTCAGGCCGTTTGGTACCTTGAACGCCTGGGATCTGAGGGTACAGTTTAGTTAGCCCCTCACTGCCGTGGATATTACACTGGTGAGTCATGTTGGAGACTGGCATGTCCAGTGGACATTGATCTAACATTCCATAGATGGCGTGCAGAAATGAAGAACGCATTTCTAGTTCTATGTTTGCATTGGTAGCATACAATAAAGTTGTTGGACAACCCACCATCACCTCAGGGCGGTTTTATCTTTGCTGCATTAGCCTGTGCCAATCCTACAAATCTGGCACCTTGTCTCACATCTTCTCAGCTAAAGGCCACCACCAAAGATCAGTACTTCGACCCTCCAATGTTAAATATTGGATGAGCTGCTGCACGTAGCACTTGGTGAGGGGCAGTGGGTAATATACCGATGTCGCTCGATCATCGGCTTCCCATTGAAGACGGCAGGGTAACTTTCACTGATATTTTTAGAATCTCACCATAATTTGAGTAACACCTCCAGGTGACGGGTGAGCCCAAGCTAGTGAGCGAAAAATGATAACTATTCCCCAGGAACTTACAAAAGAAAATCTGCAAATTCCCCTTTCATACCGAACATCTGATCAGCAATGATGAGAATGGTTTCTCACGGCTGTCTTTATCAATCACAGTGAAAATAGTAAGAAATGAAAATCCTCTGCCAGTCCACGTACATTATCAGCCACTGTAGCCGTGGCCCCTGTGGTCATACACATAGAGGAGCAGAGGATTCAGCCTCACAACACACCTGACAATATGGGAACTGACCACTGGGGACTTCATCTGGTCCTTCCTCAATGACGGCCGAGACTGGCGGGGGGTCATCCTTCTGAAGGTAACCCTGGGATTGTGGGTCACAACAAAAGCCTCAACGGTTCCATCAACCGAGAACCGACTAACCCACAAGAGACCTGGGTCTCTATCTCTCTCCTCCATCTCTCTCTCTCTCTCTCTGACCTCTCTCATCTCTTTCTCATCTTGCTTTCTCCCATCCTCTCTTCTGTCATCTCTCTCTCCTCTCTTCTCATTTCTCTCATATCTCTTATCTCTCTCATCTCTATCTCTGTAATCTCTATTTTCCCTTCACATCTTTTATCCTCCTCTCTCTCTCTCTCTCTCTCTCTCATCTTTTATTCTCATCTCTCTCTCTCTCTCTCTCTCATCTTTTATTCTCATCTCTCTCTCATATTTTACTCATTTCTCTCTCTCTTTCTCACCTTTTACTTTCATCTCTCTTTCTCTAATAACTCTCTCTTTCATCATTTACTCTCATCTCTCTCTCTCTCTCTCTCACCTTTTACTCTCATCTCTCTCTCTCTCTCTCTCTCTCTCTCTCACCTTTTACTCTCATCCATCCTTTGACTATCTCCCACTAACTATCTGTATTATATAGATAAGATAAGTAACTATCTAATGTAATGTGACATCACAGCACTATGTCTGTAGCATGTATGTATGAACAGCAGAACCTATCACACTACCTAACACCCTGCACTGGAACCTATCAGCTACACTATATCCCTATCTAACCTACACTGACTATCTCCCACTAACTATCTGTATTATATATATAAGATAACTTACTATCTAATGTAATGTGACATCACAGCACTATGTCTGTAGCATGTATGTATGGACAGCAGATCCTATCAGACTACCTAACACCCTGCACTGGAACCTGTCAGCTACACTATATCACCATCCAACCTACACTGACTATCTCCCACTAACTATCTGTATTATATATATAAGATAACTATCTAATGTAATGTGACATCACAGCACTATGTCTGTAGCATGTATGTATGGACAGCAGATCCTATCACACTACCTAACACCCTGCACTGGAACCTGTCAGCTACACTATATCACCATCCAACCTACACTGACTATCTCCCACTAACTATCTGTATTATATATATAAGATAACTATCTAATGTAATGTGACATCACAGCACTATGTCTGTAGCATGTATGTATGGACAGCAGAACCTATCACACTACCTAACACCCTGCACTGGAACCTATCAGCTACACTATATCACCATCCAACCTACACTGACTATCTCCCACTAACTATCTGTATTATATATATAAGATAACTATCTAATGTAATGTGACATCACAGCACTATGTCTGTAGCATGTATGTATGGACAGCAGAACCTATCACACTACCTAACACCCTGCACTGGAACCTATCAGCTACACTATATCACTATCTAACCTACACTGACTATCTCCCACTAACTATCTGTATTATATATAGAAGATAACTAACTATCTAATGTAATGTGACATCACAGCACTATGTCTGTAGCCTGTATGTATGGACAGCGGAACCTATCACACTACCTAACACCCTGCACTGGAGCCTATCAGCTACACTATATCACTATCTAACCTACACTGACTATCTCCCACTAACTATCTGTATTATATATATAAGATAACTATCTAATGTAATGTGACATCACAGCACTATGTCTGTAGCCTGTATGTATGGACAGCAGAACCTATCACACTACCTAACACCCTGCACTGGAACCTATCAGCTACACTATATCACTATCTAACCTACACTGACTATCTCCCACTAACTATCTGTATTATATATAAGATAACTAACTATCTAATGTAATGTGACATCACAGCACTATGTCTGTAGCATGTATGTATGGACAGCAGAACCTATCACACTACCTGACACCCTGCACTGGAGCCTATCAGCTACACTATATCACTATCTAACCTACACTGACTATCTCCCACTAACTATCTGTATTATATATAGTAAGATAACTAACTATCTAATGTAATGTGACATCACAGCACTATGTCTGTAGCATGTATGTATGGACAGCAGAACCTATCACACTACCTAACACCCTGCACTGGAACCTATCAGCTACACTATATCACTATCTAACCTACACTGACTATCTCCCACTAACTATCTGTATTATATATATAAGATAACTAACTATCTAATGTAATGTGACATCACAGCACTATGTCTGTAGCATGTATGTATGGACAGCAGAACCTATCACACTACCTAACACCCTGCACTGGAACCTATCAGCTACACTATATCACTATCTAACCTACACTGACTATCTCCCACTAACTATCTGTATTATATATAGAAGATAACTAACTAACTATCTAATGTAATGTGACATCACAGCACTATGTCTGTAGCATGTATGTATGGACAGCAGAACCTATCACACTACCTAACACCCTGCACTGGAGCCTATCAGCTACACTATATCACTATCTAACCTACACTGACTATCTCCCACTAACTATCTGTATTATATATAGAAGATAACTAACTATCTAATGTAATGTGACATCACAGCACTATGTCTGTAGCCTGTATGTATGGACAGCAGAACCTATCAGACTACCTAACACCCTGCACTGGAACCTATCAGCTACACTATATCACTATCTAACCTACACTGACTATCTCCCACTAACTATCTGTATTATATATATAAGATAACTAACTAACTATCTAATGTAATGTGACATCACAGCACTATGTCTGTAGCATGTAAGTATGGACAGCAGAACCTATCACACTACCTAACACCCTGCACTGGAGCCTATCAGCTACACTATATCACTATCTAACCTACACTGACTATCTCCCACTAACTATCTGTATTATATATATAAGATAACTAACTATCTAATGTAATGTGACATCACAGCACTATGTCTGTAGCATGTATGTATGGACAGCAGAACCTATCACACTACCTAACACCCTGCACTGGAACCTATCAGCTACACTATATCACTATCTAACCTACACTGACTATCTCCCACTAACTATCTGTATTATATATAGAAGATAACTAACTATCTAATGTAATGTGACATCACAGCACTATGTCTGTAGCCTGTATGTATGGACAGCAGAACCTATCACACTACCTAACACCCTGCACTGGAGCCTATCAGCTACACTATATCACTATCTAACCTACACTGACTATCTCCCACTAACTATCTGTATTATATATATAAGATAACTAACTATCTAATGTAATGTGACATCACAGCACTATGTCTGTAGCCTGTATGTATGGACAGCAGAACCTATCACACTACCTAACACCCTGCACTGGAACCTATCAGCTACACTATATCACTATCTAACCTACACTGACTATCTCCCACTAACTATCTGTATTATATATAAGATAACTAACTAACTATCTAATGTAATGTGACATCACAGCACTATGTCTGTAGCATGTATGTATGGATGGAAGAACCTATTACACTACCTGACACCCTGCACTGGAGCCTATCAGCTACACTGTATCACTATCTAACCTACACTGACTATCTCCCACTAACTGTCTGTATTATATATAGAAGATAACTAACTAACTATCTAATGTAATGTGACATCACAGCACTATGTCTGTAGCATGTATGTATGGATGGAAGAACCTATTACACTACCTAACACCCTGCACTGGAGCCTATCAGCTACACTATATCACTATCTAACCTACACTGACTATCTCCCACTAACTATCTGTATTATATATAGAAGATAACTAACTATCTAATGTAATGTGACATCACAGCACTATGTCTGTAGCCTGTATGTATGGACAGCAGAACCTATCAGACTACCTAACACCCTGCACTGGAACCTATCAGCTACACTATATCACTATCTAACCTACACTGACTATCTCCCACTAACTATCTGTATTATATATATAAGATAACTAACTAACTATCTAATGTAATGTGACATCACAGCACTATGTCTGTAGCATGTATGTATGGACAGCAGAACCTATCACACTACCTAACACCCTGCACTGGAGCCTATCAGCTACACTATATCACTATCTAACCTACACTGACTATCTCCCACTAACTATCTGTATTATATATATAAGATAACTAACTATCTAATGTAATGTGACATCACAGCACTATGTCTGTAGCATGTATGTATGGACAGCAGAACCTATCACACTACCTAACACCCTGCACTGGAGCCTATCAGCTACACTATATCACTATCTAACCTACACTGACTATCTCCCACTAACTATCTGTATTATATATAGAAGATAACTAACTATCTAATGTAATGTGACATCACAGCACTATGTCTGTAGCCTGTATGTATGGACAGCAGAACCTATCACACTACCTAACACCCTGCACTGGAACCTATCAGCTACACTATATCACTATCTAACCTACACTGACTATCTCCCACTAACTATCTGTATTATATATATAAGATAACTAACTAACTATCTAATGTAATGTGACATCACAGCACTATGTCTGTAGCATGTATGTATGGACAGCAGAACCTATCACACTACCTAACACCCTGCACTGGAGCCTATCAGCTACACTATATCACTATCTAACCTACACTGACTATCTCCCACTAACTATCTGTATTATATATATAAGATAACTAACTATCTAATGTAATGTGACATCACAGCACTATGTCTGTAGCATGTATGTATGGACAGCAGAACCTATCACACTACCTGACACCCTGCACTGGAGCCTATCAGCTACACTATATCACTATCTAACCTACACTGACTATCTCCCACTAACTATCTGTATTATATATATAGGATAACTAACTATCTAATGTAATGTGACATCACAGCACTATGTCTGTAGCATGTATGTATGGACAGCAGAACCTATCACACTACCTAACACCCTGCACTGGAACCTATCAGCTACACTGTATCACTATCTAACCTACACTGACTATCTCCCACTAACTATCTGTATTATATATATATATATATAAGATAACTAACTATCTAATGTAATGTGACATCACAGCACTATGTCTGTAGCATGTATGTATGGAGAGCAGAACCTATCACACTACCTAACACCCTGCACTGGAGCCTATCAGCTACACTATATCACTATCTAACCTACACTGGCTATCTCCCACTAACTATCTGTATTATATATAGAAGATAACTAACTATCTAATGTAATGTGACATCACAGCACTATGTCTGTAGCCTGTATGTATGGACAGCAGAACCTATCACACTACCTAACACCCTGCACTGGAACCTATCAGCTACACTATATCACTATCTAACCTACACTGACTATCTCCCACTAACTATCTGTATTATATATATATATATATAAGATAACTAACTATCTAATGTAATGTGACATCACAGCACTATGTCTGTAGCATGTATGTATGGAGAGCAGAACCTATCACACTACCTAACACCCTGCACTGGAGCCTATCAGCTACACTATATCACTATCTAACCTACACTGGCTATCTCCCACTAACTATCTGTATTATATATAGAAGATAACTAACTATCTAATGTAATGTGACATCACAGCACTATGTCTGTAGCCTGTATGTATGGACAGCAGAACCTATCACACTACCTAACACCCTGCACTGGAACCTATCAGCTACACTATATCACTATCTAACCTACACTGACTATCTCCCACTAACTATCTGTATTATATATATAAGATAACTAACTATCTAATGTAATGTGACATCACAGCACTATGTCTGTAGCATGTATGTATGGATGGAAGAACCTATTACACTACCTAACACCCTGCACTGGAGCCTATCAGCTACACTATATCACTATCTAACCTACACTGACTATCTCCCACTAACTATCTGTATTATATATATAAGATAACTAACTATCTAATGTAATGTGACATCACAGCACTATGTCTGTAGCATGTATGTATGGACAGCAGAGCCTATCACACTACCTAACACCCTGCACTGGAACCGATCAGCTACACTATGTCACTATCTAACCTACACTGACTATCTCCCACTAACTATCTGTATTATATATAGAAGATAACTAACTATCTAATGTAATGTGACATCACAGCACTATGTCTGCAGCATGTCTGTATGGACAGCAGAACCTATCACACTACCTAACACCCTGCACTGGAACCTATCAGCTACACTATATCACTATCTAACCTACACTGACTATCTCCCACTAACTATCTGTATTATATATATATAAGATAACTAACTATGTAATGTGACATCACAGCACTATGTCTGTAGCATGCATGTATGGACAGCAGAACCTATCACACTACCTAACACCCTGCACTGGAGCCTATCAGCTACACTATATCACTATCTAACCTACACTGACTATCTCCCACTAACTATCTGTATTATATATAAAAGATAACTAACTATCTAATGTAATGTGACATCACAGCACTATGTCTGTAGCATGTATGTGTGGACAGCAGAACCTATCACACTACCTAACACCCTGCACTGGAACCTCTCAGCTAAACTATATCACTATCTAACCTACACTGACTATCTCCCACTAACTATCTGTATTATATATAAAAGATATCTAACTATCTAATGTAATGTGACATCATAGCACTATGTCTGTAGCATGTATGTATGGACAGCAGAACCTATCACACTACCTAACACCCTGCACTGGAACCTGTCAGCTACACTATATCACTATCTAACCTACACTGACTATCTCCCACTAACTATCTGTATTATGTATAACTAACTAACTAACTATCTAATGTAATGTGACATCACAGCACTATATCTGTAGCATGTATGTATGGACAGCAGAACCTATCACACAACCTAACACCCTGCACTGGAACCTATCAGCTACACTATATCACTATCTAACCTACACTGACTATCTCCCACTAACTATCTGTATTAGATATAGAAGATAACTAACTATCTAATGTAATGTGACATCACAGCACTATGTCTGTAGCGTGTATGTATGGACAGTAGAACCTATCACACTACCTAACACCCTGCACTGTAACCCATCAGCTACACTATATCACTTTCTGATCTTCACTGACTATCTCCCACTAACTATCTTTATTATATATCTAAGGTAGCTAACTAACTATCTAATGTAATGTGACATCACAGCACTATGTCTGTAGCCTGTATGTATGGACAGCAGAACCTATCACACTACCTAACACCCTGAACTGGAACCTATCAGCTACACTATATCACTATCTAACCTACACTGACTATCTCCCACTAACTATCTGTATCATATATAGAAGATAACTAACTATCTAATGTAATGTGACATCACAGCACTATGTCCGCAGCATGTATGTATGGACAGCGGAACCTATCACACTACCTAACACCCTGCACTGGAACCTATCAGTTACACTATATCACTATCTAACCTACACCGACTATCTCCCACTAACTATCTGTATTATATATATAAGATAACTATCTAACTATCTAATGTAATGTGACATCACAGCACTATGTCTGTAGCATGTATGTATGGACAGCAGAACCTATCACACTACCTAACACCCTGCACTGGAGCCTATCAGCTACACTATATCACTATCTAACCTACACTGACTATCTCCCACTAACTATCTGTATTATATATATATAAGATAACTAACTATGTAATGTGACATCACAGCACTATGTCTGTAGCATGTATGTATGGACAGCAGAACCTATCACACTACCTAACACCCTGCACTGGAGCCTATCAGCTACACTATATCACTATCTAACCTACACTGACTATCTCCCACTAACTATCTGTATTATATATAAAAGATAACTAACTATCTAATGTAATGTGACATCACAGCACTATGTCTGTAGCATGTATGTGTGGACAGCAGAACCTATCACACTACCTAACACCCTGCACTGGAACCTCTCAGCTAAACTATATCACTATCTAACCTACACTGACTATCTCCCACTAACTATCTGTATTATATATAAAAGATAACTAACTATCTAATGCAATGTGACATCATAGCACTATGTCTGTAGCATGTATGTATGGACAGCAGAACCTATCACACTACCTAACACCCTGCACTGGAACCTGTCAGCTACACTATATCACTATCTAACCTACACTGACTATCTCCCACTAACTATCTGTATTATGTATAACTAACTAACTAACTATCTAATGTAATGTGACATCACAGCACTATGTCTGTAGCATGTATGTATGGACAGCAGAACCTATCACACTACCTAACACCCTGCACTGGAGCCTATCAGCTACACTATATCACTATCTAACCTACACTGACTATCTCCCCCTAACTATCTGTATTATATATATAAGATAACTTACTATCTAATGTAATGTGACATCACAGCACTATGTCTGTAGCATGTATGTATGGACAGTAGAACCTATCACACTACCTAACACCCTGAACTGGAACCTATCAGCTCCACTATATCACTATCTAACCTACACTGACTATCTCCCACTAACTATCTGTATTATATATATAAGATAACTAACTATCTAATGTAATGTGACATCACAGCACTATGTCTGTAGCATGTATGTATGGACAGCAGAACCTATCACACTACCTAACACCCTGCACTGGAGCCTATCAGCTACACTATATCACTATCTAACCTACACTGACTATCTCCCACTAACTATCTGTATTATATATAGAAGATAACTAACTATCTAATGTAATGTGACATCACAGCACTATGTCTGTAGCATGTATGTATGGACAGCAGAACCTATCACACTACCTAACACCCTGCACTGGAGCCTATCAGCTACACTATATCACTATCTAACCTACACTGACTATCTGTATTATATATATAAGATTACTAACTAATGTAATTGAATAAGGATCCAGATGAGTCTGCAAAGCACAGAGCACAGCAATGACACTGTTGTCTCTCTCAGAACTGCAAATAAACTGCTGCTGGGGAGGTTTTTATATAGTAAGGGGTAGGTAACTTTCCTATTGGTTGCTAGGGATGTGTCTGAGCTCAGGCAAAGACATTGCAGCCTTCTCATTGGCCCACAAGCAAGAAGGGATGTTACTGATGAAAAAAAAATCTAGAATATTCATGAATACGAATATATAGCATGATATTCTACATCTTCGCGAATTCTCGAAGTGCCGATATCCGCAATAAAAATGTGCGCGGTTAGAATATTCGCGATCAACACTTTCCATAACATTGTATTGCCATGGGTAGAAGAAAGATTGTGACTTGCTAGTGGACGAAGGCAATTATTTGAGTAGAATTAAATTTGTTAGCAGTAGTTATCCAGCGAATCCAAAACTTTTGCAACGTAATTTGAATGAATCAATCAATCAAAATGGAATCCACCATTTTACAGATCAGAAGACAGCACAGCAGGTCAGGGAAGATGAAGAAAGCGAGCATACAATAATATTTCTGCTGCTACTTCTACTACTCCTACACAGCCACACGTCTTTTGACTTGTCTGTCAGGTTTCATACTGTACTACTGCTCCGCAGCTACTGCTACCCTGCTGCCACTACTACTACCCCTACACAGCAGCACATCTTCTGCCTTTTCTGTCCAGTTCCATACTGCACTACTGCTGCTCCGCAGCTACTGCTACCCTGCTGCCACTACTACTACCCTTACACAGCAGCAAATCTCCTGCCTTGTCTGTCCAGTTCCATACTGCACTATTGTTGCACAGCTACTACTGCCCCTGCTGCCACTACTACTACAACCCCTACAAAGCTGCACATTTCCTGCCTTGCCTACACTCTGTACTGCTGCTTCAGGCACACTGTCACATGAATTTGTGGTGGTGGTGGAATTGGAGGTGATTAAATATATATATTTATCTGCCCCCAGTAAGGGATCATTTTTGTAGTTTTTAATTTTAAAAAGCATAATAAAACAGACAGGTGTAGCGAGTTACTAAACAGGTTTAATGTCCTGGAGTGCCATTACCACTTCTTTTTGGCACCTTGATACCATATCCTATGTGCTAGTATGAATTATCTATTATACTTCTTGTCATCTTATAATAATGTGCATATTCATTCATGTAACTGGTTATGTTCATGTATTTGTCTGGTCTACCAGCAGATGGCGGCAATATTGGCAGAGATAGGATCTCTGGAGAGGAACCTTCTGGATTCTCCCAGCCCTCTGTAGAGAGGAAGGAGTTTAATTAGTCATTGAGTCAGTGTTTAGTCTACCCTCCATAGGGAGAGGTTGGGAGTTGGCTAGCAGGGCACTGCGTGCTCTGCTAGGCCCCAGAGGCCCTGCCTTAAAAGTCCTTTATGGTTGCTTGTCCCCTCCTTGGCTTGCATTGCCTCCCAAACTAACAGAGCTTGATGCCAGGACGAGAAGTTCCTAGGATTAAGGACTAAAGTAAGAGACAGACTACAGACAGCTAAACTAAGTTCTAGAAGAAGTGGAAGAGTTTCCTATTTATCCAGCCAAGCATAGCAGAGCTAAGAGAGCTACTGCATAGTAGAGATGAGATTGTTGCAGAGAAGTAATTGCCTGCCAGATTAAACCAATACCTGTGGATGACCAAGATAAAGTTTGGAAACTGTTTGGATTACCGTTTATGCCAAGTAAAGCTGTGCTCAACGTTACTACAATGTCTGGACTCCATTTATTCTTCCTATTCATCATCCAAGTTCAACTTCCCTTTTTGCACTGCTTCGGACCACACCAAGTCTGGTATCCAACCATATCCAGGTAAGAGTACCGTGACACGTGTATACAACATTTACAGAGATTGTAGGCCACCCTGCACCACTCTGGCAATCCTACCCTGGGTACCCACACTACCATCTACAAAGGGGACTCCGTGTCCTCGCTGCGTCACGGCGTCACGATTACTTGCTCTATAAGAATGACATATTTCGTAGAAACCTCCTAATGGGCAAGGGATACCCCAGGGGAGGTCTAGTGGGACGTCGCACAGGCTCAGACTGTCATACACAACTTTTCAGGGAAATCTGAGCAGTTTTGATTTAGATGATTTATTTAGTACTGAAATTGAATCAGATGATCAATTCATTTGAATTGAACCTGAAACAAATATCGAGAAATTTGCTCACCTCTAATCTTGAGGCCATCAACAATACAAGATGTAGAAAACCATACCTTGGTTTCAGTGAGTAATACATAAGCCCAGGGCCCTATATCTCATATTATTGTTATTTTTACTTTATTTTTGGACAAATTGTATTTGTTCCATCCACTGCCAGAGCGGGGAGGACCTTCTGGTTAACATGATGTTGTCACAGCTTGGAGTTGACCCTTAATAGCATTGTTTATTGCCATGTTCTTCCTGGAACCTTTGTCCCTCTTCTGAAAAAATGCTCCCTCTTTCATGAAATACAGACACTTACCGGTACAATGAGAACCAGCGGGACCTGATTTTAGACTACCCAATATTTCAGCTTCTTGCATTTTTATTTCGGCTTGTTTCTGTAATGCTATCTAGCAAGAATTTCTTTTTTTAGCCTGAGCAATTTTAAGTTTTTTGACCTACTAAGAATTTAATACTGAGGCTACATGAAGCACATTTTTTGCTTCCTGGTTTTCAGGTCTTTGTACAAGATATCTAACACCCTAGTTTATTTTATAAGGTCCTGGTCATTAATGTAGCTGATCGGGTTCTTGGGTGGAAAAGGTGTTCTGATGAGATGGTGGGAGAAAAAGTACTGGTAACCTTGAGAACGACTCATGTGCCTATGTGTTTGGGTGAATAAAAGTCTAACTTTGGACATTCCACTGGCCAAAACTTAAGCTTCAATCCATAAACATTAGCAGTTTGTGGTGTTTTTTCTATCGTTTCTGGGGAGGCTGTACTGGGGGGGGATACCCCACCCCCTTTAAGGGAGGCCGACATGACGTGGTTTTGGCTACAGCAAGGGAAGCTAGACTGGTGGGGGTTAAGTAAAGGTCAGGGTTAGATAGTGTGAGGAAGGGGGGAGGAGTTGGGGGGAGGCGGGAAAGAGGTTATATCAGGTGGGGTCCAGCGGGGGCCATCTTAGTTGGTGTGAGGCCTGGTGGCTGTGTAGATATAAAAAAATAAAAATAAAAAAAATAAAATGAAATAAATAAATTAATACAAAAAAATAAATAAATAAAAACAATTAAAATAAAAAAATAAATAAAACAACACGAATATATATATATACTGTTTGGTTTTGGCCTTTTCTACTTACCTTTGAGCATAGAAAGGGGGGCTGAGGGGCTGGGTCATTATTGTCGTGGCAGTCGGGGGCGGGAGGGAGGTCCTCGAAGTTGGTGCCACGGATGCTTCTGGAGGATGGGAGGGCCTCAGGGTGGGGGCTGGACTCCCAGGTGTGGTATAGTTGGAGGTTGGACAAGGCGTCCGTCAGTGGTCTCCGAGCTGGTGTTCACGGCTGGAGGCAGGACGTATGGGACCGTTGCTAAGGAAGGAGGTTTTACAAAAGTTGTGGCTTCGAGGACCTCCCACCGTTGGGGGGTACTTGGTACTGTGTTTGTGAATAGTGTAATATTATAGATATGTAAGTTACGGTTATGCTTACTATACGTTTATGTTTAGTTAATAAAACGGCTGCTGTGGCCATTATATCTGATCTCGGTCTCCATGTCATTATTGGGAAGGGGTCAAAAAAGAGTGTGGGGAATCGGTTGTGGTATTTCCGGGTTAGTTAGACAATAACCTGGTCATGTCTTTGCTGCCTTGACTCTGATGATCTCACTGTCAACTTTGACTTTAGCTTATTCAAAACATGATTTGCTTGTGTCCCAGATAATCAGTAATTTTGCTAATATTCATGTCCTCAGGGGTTTGCAGCCTGTCAGCTCAGCCAAGTCCAACTCCAAGCCATCAATTATTAACAGCTAGAGATGAGCAAATCGAAGTTGATGAACTTGAATCCGATCCGACTTTTAGGAAACATTTGATTTGTCCCAAAGTCGAATTTCTTCGCGCTTTGTGGTAACGAATCTTATTTTTTGCAAAATGGCTGCTGCACATGTTAGAAAGAGGAAGTAAGAAGCCTGGGAATGAGGGAGCATCCATAATACCACGCAGAAAGCTAATCAGCAGATAGCCAGCCCCTGTCACAGCCCTAAAAAAATCCTCATCCTGCCCGATCTCCGGCATTTTTCAGTGAACTTAGTGCAGGGTGAGATGTTACATGCACTAGGGACAGTGATTAGGAAAGACTTTATTCTCAAAATATTGCTATTGAGTAGTTCAGGGACAGAATACTGATCATGTAAAAATATATTAGGGAGGCTTTATCCACACTATAGGGAGAGAGCAGGGACAGCTTAGAGATAGTGTAAGGATATAATAGGGAGGCTTTATCCACACTATAGGGAGAGAGCAGGTGCAGATTAGTGATAGTGTAGGGATACAATAGGGAGGCTTTATCCACACTATAGGGAGAGAGCAAGTACAGATTAGTGATAGTGTAGGGATATAATAGGGAGGTTTTATCAACACTATAGGGAAAGTGCAGGGACAGCTTACGATAGTGTAGGGATACAATAGGGAGGCTTTATCCGCACTGTAGGGAGAGAGCAAGGACAGCATAGAGATAGTGTAGGTATATATTAGGCAGGCTTTATCCATACTGTAGGGAAGAAAGCAGGAGCAGCTTAGAAAAAGTGTCAGGATACAATAGGGAGGCTTTATCCACACTATAAGGAGAGTGCAGGGATAGCTTAGTGATAGTGTAAGGATATAGTAGGGAAGCTTTATCCACACTACAGGGAGAGAGCAGGGACAGCTTAGAGATAGTGAAAAGATATAATAGGGAGGTATTATACACACTATAGGGAGAGAGCAGGAACAGTTTAGAGATAAAGTAGGGCTATAATAAGGAGGCTTTATTCACACTGTAGGCAGACAGCAGGGGCATCTTAGAGAAAGTGTCGGGATATAATAGGAAGGCATTAGCCACACTATAGGGAGAGTGGCTAATAGGAGTTATTCTATTACACCTTGCTGTAATAATTAGGGATAAAAAATGTTCTAATACTACAAATTTAAGGCTGTTTTCATTCTTCTATACATACGTAATTCCATTAACCCTTTAGTCCAGGGATGCTCAACCTGCGGCCCTCCAGCTGTTGTAAAACTACAACTCCCACCATGCCCTGCTGTAGGCAGATAGCTGTAGGTTGTCCGGGCATGCTGGGACTTGTAGTTTTGCAACATCTGGAGGGCCGCAGGTTGGGCATGCCTGCTTTAGTCTGTTATTGGGGTGAAACTGTGGTCTGATACTTCAGATTTTGGGGGTTCACATTCTTTTATACATAAGTAAATCCTCCTTAATTGTGTAATTGGGGTAAAATTGCAGTCTGATGCTACAGATTTTAGGGTGTTTACTTTCATTTATACATAAGGAAATCCTTTAATCCTTAATTGTGTAATTGGGGTAATATTGTGGCTTGATACTACAGATTTTTAGGTTGTTTACTTATTTTTCACATAATTCAATTCTTTAATTGCTAATTCTTTAATTGGGGTGAAATTGCGGCCTCATACTGCAGATTTTAGGGTGCTCACATTCTCTTATATAAAAGTACATCCATTCATTCTTGCATTGGGAGTGAAATTGCAGCCTGACACTACTGCTTTTTTACAGTACAGTACAGTATGACCGACAGACAGGTGTCAGGGCCTTCTAAGGGAGCTGGCAGAAGTAGCAGCAGAAGAAGGGGGGGGGGGGTGGCAGCAGCAGTCGCAGCGACAGGCTTGAGCTCCCAGTGTCATCCAGTGGTCGTGTTTTGACCAGCAACCCAGCTGTCCTTGAATGGTTGACTAGGTCTTCAACATGATCTCAAGTGACATCAGAAACCCCAAGCCAGGAGTTGGTGGGTTCCTCTGACCTGATGCTTAGTTGGCATGGCCCTGGAACAAGTTCTGTGCCCTCACCTGTCCTGAACCTATAGCTTTCATTTTCTGTTCCTTCTGCTCGGGAAGTATTGTATGCTGTTGGCTCAGCTCCGCTTTTTAGCAAGGACAAGTTTATTGAGGACAGTCAGCAGATACTGCCCAGCCAAGATGTGGAGAAGAGATCCGCTGCTTCCTCCTGTAGGAAGTAAAGAAGCGACAATGAGAGTGCATGTGGCCCTGAGACTGGCGATGGTGACATCAGTGATCATCAGGGGAGGAGGGTGACAGCTTGTGCGTGAGGCAGTGGCTGAGCCAGCAAAGTTATAGTGTGGCCGTGAGTTAGCTAGGTGGCAGCAATGTGAGGTGTGGAACCAAATGTGCCCACGGTAGACCGTCTGCTACTCAGGAGCCTACCTGTCCAGAAAGAACTAGGGCTGCACGGGATCACGGAGGTAGTAGCCGCAGGCAGTCAGCTTGGAGTGGTGGGGACAAAATGCCATACTTGCCAGTGTGGGAATTTTTCATCAAGCCACCATAGGATGTCAGCGTGGCCATTTGAAGAATCTGTGGCACATGGTGAAGCATGTCCAGGGTGCCAATGTTGGCACCAATACCCTGCATCAACACATGCAACGTCACCATTAAGTGGCCTGGGAAAATTGTGGCACTAATGTAGTGGTACAGCTTGATGCAGCAACCCCTGCAACACTTAGTGGCCCGCACCCCTTCTCAAGCAGTCAAGGGGCCCCCCCCCCCCCCCACCTCAGTAGAAGGGAGCTGTGTTTCCTTCCCATCATCTCCTGGTCCTGATGCTTCTCCTTCTACTCCTTGTTACTCATTTTTTCAGCAATCGATCACCAAGGAGATTGCAAATGGACAACTGTATGCTTGAACTCATCCAACAGTGGCAGTCCTTGAGCTTGTTGGTGTCTGCTAAAGTTTATGGCAGCGATGATGTGTGGAGCTGTAACTACGGTCAAGGACAATATATGTCCTTTCCGGCCCTCTTGGTAAATGTGGTTTCTACCCAGCCACACCAGCAACTTGGCCGGGGGGGCAGTAGCAGTACCAGCTCCATCAGCAGCAACTTAAGTCTTTGTGAAGATGAATCGGGCAAGGATTAACCAGCATTTCCACACGCTAGTGCCTGATGCATGAGACTAGATCATTCTGGGTGCCACATCAAAACTTTGTGAAAAAAGACCTATTGCATCTGGCCACATGCTTTACCCACTATTCTGATGCTGACACCTGCCTGATGCCAACTGCTGCCATGTGCTCCTACTGCCACCCACCATCTTGTGCTGTTACTGCCACTGCTGTTGCCCACCACCTCCCCACTCTGTGACTGGGCCACTATATTGACTCCTAATGCTGTTGCCACCCTCTCCACTCTATGACAGGGCCACTATTGTCCCTGTTCAGTCTTGTTGTCATCACCATTCATTTGACCCTTCTTCTGATTTGTCAGAAGGAAGGAAAAATGAGATGCACAACGGATCCTGTCTTTGTAGCAGCTGTAAGGCCTGTATGACATGGTCCTTATTTTGCATCACGATTTACTCATGATTTGGAAGTGGGGACAAAACACAGAAGACATGCAAATATTCCTTTCACATGTCATTTCTGTTTTGGATCCACTCCAGTTTTTTTTTTTTGCCTTAGCATTACTGACCAAATGCTGGCCGTGTTAAGGCGGATGCTCATAAGACAGGATTCGTTTTTGGGGGGTTATTGTTCTTATGATGGATCAGATGAAGGGCAAAATAAACAGTGACGTCCACACAAACTTACTGCTGACACCTTCTCCACTCTGTCGGGGGGCTCCACTTGTATAAGGGTTTAATAGAACAGGTTCTGTAGACATCTATGTGGAATCAGCTGACGACAGTGTAAAAGGAGTGCGCTCTTTCACGCTATAGTAGGATCTTGGCCTCTGCACGGTTTATTATACCTGACACTAACGTTGGCGTGTAAGGCTGAGTTCATACGTGAGTTATTTGGTCAGTTTTGGCCTCGTAACTGCCCAAATAAGTGAAGTGTGCAGTGACTCTAAGAGCGACGCCTGTCATCTGCATGTCATACGGACTCACAGTATTATATCACTACCACTGCAGACTCCCTATGTGTGTTACTGCAAGGCACAGTGTTCTACACCCCTATAAAGGCTCTCTGCAGTTAGGAAATAGCAGTTTTTCAATGTGATTCGCCGCAAATAAATTTAGATCTAATCACATTTTTTGGAATGATTGAATGAAGTGTACAAATCAGATTTTTTAAATGTTTGCTCATCTTTATTAACAACCACAACAAATTGCTGACACCTTCTAAGAAGAACTAACCAAATGATTTGTGTTGTGGATCTACGTTGTAAACAGGAGAACACGACCAGTAAATGCTTCTGTCTACACGATCGAGAACTCATCATTCAGGAGTTTCTACATTTTCTAGTTAGGATATAACCAATGGGCAGCCGGCTCTGTCACCTTTTCTTCATATATTGCTGTCTGAACTTTTATTTTGAAGCAGTTAGAAGCATTGTATGAATCACATGAGCCAATTCTCAAGCATCAAGAATGGAGCTTTTTAAAGAGCTAATTCTGCTGATTCTAGGTAGGTCACAAAAAAATGTATTTTTTCAAATAACTTTGGTTATAAAAGTTTCATCAATAATTAGATTCTTTATCATTTACAAACTGCAATTCTCTAAACTTCTGCAGGTGAAGGCTGTACGGCAGTTTCCATGTCAGATCTCCAGTGGCCATAAATGGTCATCAGAACTTGTCATCAGTTGTATTTGTCCCATTTTAACCTTTGTCTAAAAAATATTCAATCGGCAGAAATTACAAAAGGTTTAAGGATTCAAATGTTAGTGGAAATATCCAAAAAGCAGCAGCATCTTGCCAGGTGTCTTCATGAGATTCCCCCTATATATGTTGCACGGGATCTAGAAGCTCCAGAGTGGGAGATGTCGAATCCTGAAACCTCAACATAATTTTTTGATATCTTTACAATTCACAAAATCCTGAAAACTTTAGGATAATTTTCTTTTTTTAACTGAGCTGCACAAAGGACATCACAAAAGCATAGGAATTTTTGGATTTAAAGAAATATTTACATTTATTTTTTTTCCATTTCATTTTAAATGACCCTGATAATTTGCCATCAAAGATTCAATATAAGATAAATGATAGATACAAAATTGATAAAAAAAATATGTGAGTAAAGTAAATAACTGCAATCAAATGTCTATCTATTATGCTTTATATGAGAGGTAAGTCAACTGCCGCACACGATGTTCTTGCCTAACGCAGAGTTGGACCAGGGCAGGGTGGGGGCGGCTTGTTGCTGGGCTACCCTTTACTTGGGACAAAGAGTCAGAGTTATAGTGACCAAGTAGCTGCGCATAGATAAACAGCATAGTGACAGAGCATAAACACACAGTGAGGATAATACTGCCTAAGGGGGCTTTCACACTAGCGTTACTCTTTTCCGGCATTGAGTTCCGTCGTCGGGGCTCAATACGGGAAAAGAACTGATCAGTTTTATCCTAATGCATTCAGAATGGAGAGAAATCGATTCAGGATGTCATCAGTTCAGTCACTGCACGTTTTTTGGATGGAGAAAATACCGCAGCATGTTACGCTATCAGCTCTGTCCAAAATTCCGGAACACTTGCCAGAATGCCGGATTCGGCATTAATTTACATTGAAGTGTATTAAAAATACCGCATAGACGGATCTGTTCTTCCGGTCTGTGCATGCGCAGACCTCTAATAATAAAAAAAATAACCAATCAGATTTGCCGGATCCTCACAACGCAAGTGTGAAAGTAGCCTAACACTAACCCAGTACCCGCGTAATTTTCCCCAATGTCCATAAAGCAGCGCCTGAATGTTCCTGAGCTTTAGGGTTGGGGTGCACCCTAAGTATTGCGCAATACTATTTGTAATCCAAAGAAGGTGAAGTCTGTATCCTGTGGCTTTCATATATGTCCCAAAGTGTCACTGGAACAGTGCAATGTGATGTGACGCGGCGAAGCCGCACTTACAGGTCCTTGGATATTTAGACGGACTCTTGACGTTCTCTCTCTCATGCACCAGTCCACTCGGAACCGGACCGCACAGTTACGTGATTCCCGGGGCCGACGCTACAACTGTCTCCTTGGGGTTGATGTCCGTCTCCCCTGTCAGCCACAAATCCCTTTCTGGCTCCACAGGGGTTCTCTCCTGAAGTCCTCAGCAGCACGAGGCAGCCCCGTCTCTCTACTTCCTGCTCTGTACCGAGAGAGAGTGATTAGTGTTGAGCGCCAATATTCGAAATGGGAATTTTTAACGCGAATATCGGCATTTTGGGAATTTACGAAACAAATATATAGCTTTATATTGAATATAGTGCTAGATATTCGTTTTTTAGAATATTCGTCTTTTTTTTTCCATCTGAAGTCAGGATTCCTCCCTGCGTGAGTTGCTTTTGGGCCAATGACTGTTCACATTAAATTGGAAAAAATGATGAATACTCTAAAAAAAGAATATATAGCGCTGTATTCTATAGTGCTATATATTCGTGTTTTAGAATATTTGCATTAAGCGAATATTACATTGCCGATTTTTCGCAATCAATAGAATAATCTCGAATACAAATATTCGCGAATATATGACGAATATTCTAATGAATATTCACAAAATATTGTGAATTTGTATAAAATTGCCCCTGCCGCTCACCACACTGTGTGATGCAGTAAGTTAATATCTTCATACAGCCTCAAATCTGCAATTACAGTTCGCTATCACCCTCCTGAGGGTCCTACTAAGTCTCAAAATTGACATTTTTTGAACTTTGAAAGATAAAACATATATAAACATTTCTATACTGAACTCCATTGTAACTTTATATGTACTTTGTCGCCATCTACTGGCAGAAGAGAGACATTGCAGGCATAGCACACTACATGCAATAGCACTGGTGAATCATGCTTACACCCTTACAGGTGAGTGGGGTCTTTTCCCACAGGACAGATATCCTAAGTATTTTCCATTATGGAACTGTAGGAACAGAATTTGCATTATAGGAACCAAAAGTGGATACAATTTAACAAAGTTGTGCACTGTGGTGGAACCCGCTTAGAATCTGCACAGAAACTCCTGGATTTTATATCTGCAGCATGTTGAGGTGTGCACCAGTGCAGATCACGCATCTTCTTGTGGACTCCATCCCACAGATCAGTGTGGTGGGGGGCGTCACTCATCTCCTGCAAACAGTCATCATCAAGGAGCAGGTGAAGGACAGGAACCCCAGTCTTCTCCTAGGTTCTAGTCCAATGTCCTGCTGCCTGTATGGGGGGGGGGGGGGGGGGCCCAATGACCGAGGGGCGTCTCATGGAGGCCATCACCTCCGATAGTCCTTCGTGCTGAGTCACTTGTTATTTGAGCGCATTGCATCTAAATCTATGGATTTCTCTTCCCTTCAGTTACTTGTGTCTTGGCCAATAATGCATCAACCTCCTCCAAGAACGGTTATCTAAAGAAATTCAGCAGAATTGTTGGGGGTAGTAGTGCCAATGATGGGGAGTGGCCCTGGCAAGTCAGTCTGCAGTACGAAGGATACCATATTTGTGGTGGGACGCTGATCTCCAACCGGTGGGTGATGTCTGCTGCTCACTGCGTGCAATGGTAAGAACATGATGATAGAGAGATAGATAGATAGATAATAGATAGATAGATAGATAGATAGATAGATAGATAGGAGAAAGATAGATAGATAGATAGATATAGATAGATATGAGATAGATAGATAGATAGATAGATAGATAGATAATAGATAGATAGATAATAGATAGATAGATAGATATGAGATAGATAGATAGATAATAGATAGATAAATAGATAGATAGATAGATAGATAGATAGATAATAGATAGATAGATAGATAGATAGATAATAGATAGATAATAGATAGATAGATAATAGATAGATAGATAGATAATAGATAGATAAATAGATAGATAGATAGATAGGAGATAGATAGATAGATAGATAGATAGATAGATAGATAGGAGATAGATAGATAGATAGATAGATAGATAGGAGATAGATAGATAGATAGATAGATAGATAGATAGATGATAGATAGATAGATAGGAGATAGATAGATAGATAGATAGATAGATAGGAGATAGATAGATAGATAGATAGATGATAGATAGATAGATAGATAGATAGATAGATAGATAGATAGATAGGAGATAGATAGATAGATAGATAGATAGATAGATAGGAGATAGATAGATAGATAGATAGATGATAGATAGATAGATAGGAGATAGATAGATAGATAGATAGATAGATAGATAGATAGGAGATAGATAGATAGATAGATGATAGATAGATAGATAGATAGATAGAGAGATAGATAGATAGATAGGAGATAGATAGATAGATAGATAGATAGGAGATAGATAGATAGATAGATAGATGATAGATAGATAGATAGATAGATAGATAGATAGATAGATGATAGATAGATAGATAGATAGATAGATAGATAGATAGATAGATAATAGATAGATATAAGATAGATAGATAGATAGATAGATAGATAGATAATAGATAGATAGATAATAGATAATAGATAGATAGATAGATGTCACCCCGGTGAGATGTACAGGACACACTGATGCAGATCACATTCCGGGACGCCCCCTCTTCTCACCCCGTTGCTTCTTCTCTACAGGACTAGTGAGTATGACAGCTTTGCGGTCGTCCTGGGCATGTTCCAGCTGAACGCTCCGAGCTTCCATGAGCTTCGACTCTCCTTGGATGAGGTGATTATTCATCCCGACTATAATGGAGTGGTGGGCCGAGGGGACATCTCCCTCCTGAAGCTTTCCATGCCCGTCAGCTACACCCCCTACATCCAAGCCGTCCGGCTGCCTGATGAGACCTCTAACTTCCCCTGTGGCTTGTACTGCTGGACCACCGGCTGGGGGGCCACAGAAAGCAGCTGTAAGTCTTACCCTGACACGGGGACTGGGGGCCACAGACAGCAGCTGTAAGTCTTACCCTGACACGGGGACTGGGGGGCCACAGACAGCAGCTGTAAGTCTTACGGGGACTGGGGGGCCACAGACAGCAGCTGTAAGTCTTACCCTGACATGGGCACTGGGGGGACCAGGCTCGGACTGACCCACAGGGGTACAGGGGAATCCCACCGTGGGCCCCTGGGCAAAACGGGTCCCTAGTCTCCCACCCCCTGCACAAGTGGCACATCACACATTAGACTTACTGCACTACATACATATATTCAGTGTACAGCACCTCCACCGGCCGATGTTCATATAAAAAACTTGTTAGATTTTTTATAATATTTGAATGTATCCGTACGGTGGGCCCCCAAAATAAATTTTACTGGTGGGCCCTAGGTACCCCAGTCCGACACTGGGTGGGACAGAGATGTTTTAGGAAGTGGGGGTTGAATGGTGGACATCGCCGTCCTCTCACCCCATGAACACAACACACAGGAATCTGGTTTTGGGAAGTTTTTCCATGAGATTTAACAAGTTAGATGAGAACACAAAGACTCGGCCCCGGCGTCTCGAGAAGCGAGGTTCTCCTCTAGGCACATGGAAGTCACGGCGGTCCATCACTCAGGATCCTTCATCACCCAGATAACTGCTTACTGTGGAGGACGCCATGGTTTATGGTTACCCAGTATTTTCAAAGGGGGGTTGTCTTTCCAGCCGCTCCTTCCCGTAACATATAGAAGAAATCCCGCCACTCGCCATCTTTTTATTGTTCACAAGTATTGATGAGCGAATTTATGAAAAGTTTAATTTGGCTGATACGCCGAATTTTACAAAAAAATTAGTTTTGTGATGAATGACGTAAGTAGCGGGTGCAATGACAGGGAGCAGCAAGGGTCCATTCTTTTCAGAGCTTGGGCCCACCGGAGGATCCTCTGGTACAGGGTCCAGAAGGAGATTGTCTCGCAGAACAGATCCAGAGATCTAGAGGCATCTGGATGTCTCATGATGAGAAGGCCTGGGGCAGTTACAACTTTTAGGTGCGAGATCGGCCATTCTGTAGGTAGGTGAGGAGTGTTCAATATATAATCACTGTCTTTTAATCTGTGTCTTATAGGGGAGCCTGAAAACGGGACCCTGCAGGAGGTGGAGGTCCCTCTAATAGACCATGTGACATGTGACCAGTTTTATCATGTCTGGTCCTCAGTGAATGCAAGCACTAATATAATCTATGACTACCAGATCTGTGCTGGGTACCTAGATGGTAAGAAGGACTCTTGTCAGGTAAGGTCACCAGAAGGTGCACACCTCATATACTCCCTTGTATCATTACATTTGTAACGACCAGGCCATAGGGGCAGTTCGGGAGCTTAGGTGGTCTGAGGGGAATGATAGTTATCTCTACTCACAGTTCTGTAGCTCCCTGGGCCGGCGTGCAGTGATGGGGAAGACAGCACTAAATCCTCCGGGGCACTCTCTAGTACAGGGATCACCAGCCAGATGGTAGTTGAGGTGACCTTGATGGTGAGGGTGTTTAAGGTGCCTTAGTGGCTGGGACCCCGGTGTTCGTGACGCCAGCACACTTGGGTGCAATTAGGAAGTGATGCAGAAGAATGAGAGAGGCAGAAGTTGAACCAACTTTACTTGAAATATGTTGTTGGAAGTAGTTATCATCCAATAGTAGTAGTACTTCGTCATACATGAAGATAGTGAAGCTGCAAATCCCAACAACAGGCTCAGTGAGGCCGTGTATGTAAGTTCAACTCTACGGGAGGAATGATGATACTTTACCTTGTTTTTGATCTTGCTCTAGTTAGTTAGCCTTTCAATACTTTGGACCATATGTAATCTAATATTCAGCAATCAACAGGGCGGTCCCCCTATCGGTAGGCATCAATGTTCTGCTCCATTATTTGAACAGGTTGCACACATAAACTCCACTTAGTCCCCGGCTAGTGGCTCTACAATAAAGGATCCAATAAGTCCTGGTTCTGACTTCTAAGATGAATCTGTATTTTCACCCACTGGGATGGGCCCAGGGGAACAGAGCAACATCCACCTCCTCCCGACAACTAACTTGTGTCTGGCCTGTCCTATATTCATGATGTTATAGCACCACCTAGTGTCTAATGTATGTAGTGCAGTCACCAGCCTGACGGAACAATGTGCAGGCAATAAATAACTGACATTAGATGACATACGGACGCAGTAGAGTTAACCCACGTGCTTTATGAGACGTGCAGACACCTTCAATAGCTTTTCAATGGCTTTTGTTTCGAGATAACGTGATGAGTTAGGAAAGTTGAGCTAATAGTTTGTGTGTTAACCCTGCTACATCCGTATACATAGGTTTGGAGTGTCCCCTTTCCTCACGTAGTGGGACATTGCACATTGGACTGTGCTGCAGTTCTGGATTCATCGTTGAGCTCATTTGATGATTGTAAGGTGGTCTCACCATTACACGTGTCTTCTAGGAAACCAGCACGATGAGCGATTTGCAGCATTTGACGAGGCTGCAATGCTCCATCAGACTTGGAATCATCTCAGCTTCCTGTGGTCACCACTAGAGGGCGATCTGAATGTAGCTTCAATCAACCATGTCCATCAGTCTACAGCTCGCCCTCTGCTGGTGAGCACAGGAAGCTGAGTGTAAGGACCAGAGGAGGGTGCTCTGCAGGAACGGGGCATCTGATCATATCTGCTGCAGATCTTTGGAGAGAGTTGTATTGTCCTCTGTTGCAGGGAGACTCTGGAGGGCCTCTGGTGTGTAAGGTGCAGGGTTCCTGGTACCAGGTCGGTATCGTCAGCTGGGGTGATAGATGCGGGGCTCCATACCGCCCTGGAGTCTACTCTCTTGTGCCGACCTATCAGCAGTGGATCCAGCAGTATGTGCCCGATCTGAAGTTCACGAAGCTGACGAACATCCAGCCAGACATGGAATGCTTGGACCTCACTCCAAGTGCAGGTAATATGGCTGCAGAGTCAAGACTACTGCCCTCTGGTATCAGTCACCGCATGTCACATATTGATCCAGAACAGGGAAAAGCAAAATGTAGACTGCCCCCAGACATTGTCCATGAAAGGACCCTGCAGCACACAGCCCCACTGCCCCCAGAACCCGAGGACGTGGCACTGCGGCCACGCCTTGACTCACGAGGATGGGATCTATTCAGTGAATGGGGACCTTCATTATATCCAGATCCTAGCAGTCTGCGCTGCTCATGTGACAGATACACGGGTGCATGGCTTCTTACAAGAGACGGCTCTGACAACTGTGGCTAGATGAGGTTGTCAGCCCCAGAGGAAAAGCAGAGCTCTTAACTACCAGAGACAGTAGTTGTTTTGTATCAATATGAAGTCTATTGTGACAATGACACTTGCCTAGGACTTCCCAGACTACCACTCCCATCAGTGATCCTCCGATCCGGGAGTAAATATAACTCCTCCACTATCTGATCTCTATTCCAGCATCTTCTCAGCTCTGGGCTGGACATGGAACCTGGCTCCGTGTGGCTCTCACCGGGATGCTCTGTGCCCTGTGGTCCGCTCCGTTTGCACTTTGTGAGTATCTGCTCTTGTAATCTCTTCTGTAGAGCATTGTTAGGTAATCCGCCATGTTGTCTGGGGTCCCCAGGGGCCCCTGCTTCTATACAGAGCATTGTTATCAATAAGATCCTATAGCATAGGCGTAGCTATAGGGGGTGCAGAGGTAGCAGTCGCTACCGGGCCCAGGAGCCTGAGGGGGCCCAAAGACCCTTGTGCCACATAAGAAGACACACAAAGCACTGAGGGAAGGGGGGCCCAAGCTGAACTCTTGCACTTGGGCCCCTGAGCTGTTAGCTACGATGCTGTCCTATAGGTTATTCCTGAATCCTCTGCTAAGACAGAGACAGTGAGTGCTCAGAAGTCATCTCCAAATGGGGTTCTCTTCTGCTGCATCTTGGGATTTCGGCAATGATTCAGACCCTGGATACTGTGGCAGCGAACTGCATTGAATCCGGTGCATTCCTGTCCGAGAGGGTGATTCTCTCATCCCCGGGTTCAAGGCTTGATATGAAAGAGATGATGATTTTCTTACAAGAAATTAAAAAAAATGTCATGAAATTGAAATAGTGAAATATTGTCTTACAGGAGGTTCCAGGTTGTGTACGGGCAGCGGCTCTGTGAACACAACGCGGAGAGAGATGCCCCCGAAACCAGGAAACATCCCGCGTGGACAGTCCACATCACCCAGGACAATATATGACGGATCCACAGAATTCCTTCCCCTGAATGTACAGGAGCCATTGTGAAATTCGAAAGCCGGATCCGTCTCCTCCTCTTTCCTCGTTGATTTCGTATCTCTTCTATTTTACACTTATATGCTGAGGGCTTGTTTTTTGCAGGACAAGTTGCACTTTCTAATGCGACATCTAATAATGCAGACAATGTATTGGGAGCTGGAAATAAATTCCAAATCTGGTGGAATTGGAAAAAGATGCGATTCCACCACAGTTCTATGGGTTTTGTTTTTACGGTGTTCGCTATGCAGTAAAACCGACCGGTTACCTGGTCTCATTCTCCGTCAGTACGATTACAAAATAGCATATGTTTAGAGTTTTTCTTCTGTTTTAATACTTAAAAATAAAATCTTTGGAAAAAAAATGATTTTTTCTTTTCATCACCATATTCTGACCCCATTATAGTTACGCCTACGGAGCAGTGTGAGGAGGAGAAATGATGGTAAAATGGTGAATCAGCCATGTTGATTTTTTCCCCATTATGCCATTCACCGTATGCAATTAAAAAAAAATGAGTTTACTAGTATACGCAAAAGATTTGAAAAACTTTTTATAAAAACTTTTTTTAGGCCCAAAAGTGGACGCTAACATGCAATCATTAGATTTCAACTCGTATAAGGAATTTTATACAATACACAAAAATGGGTATATTACAATTCAGTGCTGCCACCTACAGGCCTGAATTGGAATATAGCAGTAATAAGCCTAGAAACCTAGTGCAAGCTCTGGCCTATTGCTTTAATGGATCACGTTCCCCGATGTCAGCCAGAGGGAGGTATTCATACTCGGGGAATGCGCACTTCTGGGTTTTTGGCGATTTAGATGCCATGGTCATTTGTCTACGACATCTGAGGGGTTAAATGTCCACGATTAGGCACTATAAACAATCGCAGACATTGCCCCTAGGTGTCCGCTGGGTAGAGATGTTGCAAACACAAAATTTCCGTTCACGAACGAACGCGAACTTCCGCAAGTGTTAGCGAACGGGCGAACCGAGCGAACCGCTATAGACTTCAATAGGCAGGCAAATTTTAAAACCCACAGGGACTCTTTCTGGCCACAATAGTGATGGAAAAGTTGTTTCAAGGGGTCTAACACCTGGACTGTGGCATGTCAGAGGGGGATCCATGGCAAAACTCCCATGGAAAATTACGTAGTGGACGAGTCGGGTTTTAATCCATAAAGAGCATAAATCACCTAACATTCCTAAATTGTTTGGAATAACGTGCTTTAAAACATCCAGTGTGTGTATACGATCAGGTATGATGTTGTATCGATCAGGTAGTGTAAGGGTTACGCCCGCTTCACAGTGACAGACCAAACTCTGACAGACCAAACTCCCCGTTTAACGCACCGCAAACAACTGCAAACTCCCCATTTACACAAGGTTTGATACCAAGCTAGCCATGTCCCGTTCCTTGTCCTCACTGACGTCATTTAAGGTCTCTTCCTCCACCCAGCCACGTACAACACCAAGGGTCCCCGAAAGGTGACAACAATCCCCCTGGGACGCCTGCTGTGGTTGGTCTTCCACCTTCCTCCTCTGACTCCTCTTCCTCAGACTCCTCTCTCTGCGTTGCCGCAGGTCCAGCAATCGACGACGACAAGGCTGCTTCTGGTGGTGATGGTGACCACAACTCTTCCTCTTCATGCTCATCTACGGCCTGATCCAGCACTCTTCGCAGGGCACGCTCCAGAAAAAACGCATATGGGATGAGGTCGATGATGTTGCCTTGGGTTTGACTGACCAGGTTTGTCACCTCCGCAAAAGGACGCATGAGCCTACAGCCATTGTGCATGAGCGTTCAGTAACGCGGCCAAAAAATACCCAGCTCCGCAGAGGCTGTCCTCTTTTTTTTTTTAATTAAAAAAAATCTGTTCTTACCAGTTTACTCTCTGTTTTGTCCCCTATCAGGAGCCGGTGTATGGAATAGATTTTAGGAACCGGGAGATGGAAAAAGATGGTTGGTCGGTCCTCTTCCTTCCAATTTGGGGCACTGCGCATGCGCCGCGCAATGTACTGTGCCACCCTATACGAGTGGTGTGTTAAGTAGTACTAATCCTATCAGTTTAATCTCTGTTTTGTCCCCTATCAGGGGCCGTGTATGAATTAGATTTTAGGAACCGGGAGATGGAAAAAGATGGTTGGTCGGTCCTCTTCCTTCCAATTTGGGGCACTGCGCGTGCGCCGCGCAATGTACTGTGACACCAATACCAATAGTGTGAACTACTATTCTTACCAGTTTAATCTTTGTTAAGTCCCTATCAGGGGACGAGTATTGAATTGAATCCTTGCTCTGTCCGCTTCCTTCTAATTTTGGGCACTTGCAATGGAATTTGCCACCAATGCAACTAGTGTTACTAAGTCCTATTCCTATCAGTTTAATCTCTGTTTTGTCCCTTATCAGAGCCAGGGCCGGTGTAGTGAATAGATTTTTAGAACCGGGAGATGGAAAAAGACCCATGCTCTGTCCGCTTCGTTTGAATTTGAGGTCACTGCGCGTGCGCCGTGCAATGTACTGTGACACCCTATATGAGTGGTGGGCAGTGGGCACAGTACAGTCAGTGGGCCTGACACACACTGGCAGGAAACAGCAATTATATTAAAGGGTAAAAATTAAATGACTTTTTTATCTGCAAGGTACTGTGCCACCCGATATGAGAGGTGGGCACACAGTACAGTCTGTGGGCCTGCGGCCTCTCACACATGGGCAGGCAACTGCAAAATAATATATATATATATAGAAAAATAAAATAAAAGCAGACTGATGTACCAGCCCTAAAAAGGGCTTTTTGGGGTGCTTTCCGGACGCTGGCCTTACAGCAGATGGCCCTTTTCACACGACGTGAACGCATAGCACCCGCACTGAATCCTGACCCATTTATTTCAATGGGTCTGTGTACATGAGCGTTTTTTTTTCATGCATCACTTCTGCGTTGAGTGAAAATCACAGCATGTTCTATATTTTGCATTTTTCACGCAGCCCTGGCCCCATAGAAGTGAATGGGGCTGTGTGAAAAACGCATTGCATCCGCAAGCAAGTGCGGGTGCGTTGCGTTTTCACTGATGGTTGCTAGGAGATGTTGTTTGTAAACCTTCAGTTTTTTATCACGCGCGTGAAAAACACATCAAAACGCATTGCACCCGCACGGAAAAAAAACTGAACAACTGAACGCAATCGCAGGCAAAACTGAATGCCATTGCCTGTGAAATCGCACAGTTTTCACTGAACGCATCCGCAACGTATCCGAACCTAATCCGGACACGCTCGTGTGAAAGAAGCCGATGAGTCTTTGAGGACTGGAGTGGACACAGAACACTGGCCTAGCTAATGCTTTCCCTATTAATTCAGCAGCAGCAGCGCTCTCCCTGCTCTAACTAGCACTGCAGCTTCAGAATGAATCTAAGATGGATGCCGACCTTGCTTTTTGATAGGAGGTGGGAGGGTCTGGGAGGGAGGGTGCTGATTGGCTGGAATGTGTCTGCTGACTGTGAGGTACAGGGTCAAAGTTTGCTCAATGATGACGTATAGGGGGCGAACCGAACATCGCATATATTCGTCCACCGCGGCGAACGCGAACATGCAATGTTCGCCAGGAACTGCTCGCCGGCGAATAGTTCAGGGAATCTCTACTGCTGTGTAAAACAGCAGGCACCAGAGATTTGGTGCTCCATCATCTCTGGAGCAGGTGTCATCTTGAAAGACCTGCCATCGACTGTACCGCAGATATTGGGAAGGGGTTAATGTAAAGAATGAAAATAATATCTGATATCATACAGCAAAGGACAGTCTAACAAAGGTTGAACCTGCTCTGTACCTCAGACAGATCCAGAGATCTCCCCATCCATTGCTCCAAATGCTCTACTCTACTCATCGGCCGGTGGCTCTTCACCTCGCGTGTCATGTTGCTCGCACCCAGATCTACGACTTCATTGACCGAACTTGATTTTCATGAATGGAACATAGTAACATAGTATATAAGATCGAAAAAAGACATTTGTCCATCCAGTTCGGCCTGTTTCCTGCAAGTTGATCCAGAGGAAGGCAAAAAACCCCTGTGAGGCAGAAGCCAATTTTCCTCACTTAAGGGGAAAAAAAAATCCTTCCCGACTCCAATCAGGCATCAGAATAACTCCCTGGATCAACGACCCCTCTCTAGTAGCTGTAGCCTGTAATATTATTACACTCCAGAAATAAATCCAGTCCCCTCTTGAATTCCTTTATTGTACTCACCATCACCACCTCCTCAGGCAGAGAGTTCCATAGTCTCACTGCTCTTACAGTGAAGAATCCTTTTCTATGTTTGTGTACAAACCTTCTTTCCTCCAGACGCAGAGGATGTCCCCTTGTCACAGTCACAGTCCTGTGGATAAATAGATGATGGGAGTGATCTCTGTACTGACCCCTGATATATTTATACATAGTTATTAGATCTCCCCTCAGTCGTCTTTTTTCTAAAGTGAATAACCCTAATTTTGATAATCTTTCAGGGTACTGTAGATCCCTCATTCCAGTTATTACTTTAGTTGCCCTCCTCTGAACCCTCTCCAGCTCTGCAATGTCTGTCTTGTTCACAGGAGCCCAGAACTGTACACAGTCCTCCATGTGTGGTCTGACTAGTGATTTGTAAAGTGGTAGGACTATGTTCTCATCACGGGCGTCTATGCCCCTTTTGATGCAACCCATTATCTTATTGGCCTTGGCAGTAGCTGCCTGACACTGGTTTTTGCAGCTTAATTTGCTGTTTATTAAAATTCCTTTTCCATGTCAGTGTTACCGAGTATTTTACCATTTAATATGTACGGGTGACTTGCATTATTCCTTCCCATGTGCATAACTTTACATTTGTCAGTGTTAAACCTCATCTGCCATTTCTCTGCCCGAGCCTCCAATCTATCCAGATCCCTCTGTAGCAGAAAACTGTCCTCTTCAGTGTTAATTACTTTACACAGTTTAGTGTCATCTGCAAAAATAGATATTTTACTGTGCAGGCCTTCTACAAGATCATTAATAAATATATTGAAGAGAATAGGGCCCAATACTGACCCCTGAGGTACCCCACTAGTGACAGTGACCCCTCCAGTACTGACCCCTGAGGTACCCCACTAGTGACAGTGACCCCTCCAGTACTGACCCCTGAGGTACCCCACTAGTGACAGTGACCCCTCCATTACTGACCCCTGAGGTACCCCACTAGTAACAGTGACCCAATCTGAGTATCTACCGTTAATAACCACCATCTGTTCTCTGTCACTCAGCCAGTTACTTACCCACATACAGACATTTTCTCCCAGTCCGAGCATCCTCATTTTATGTACTAACCTTTTATGAGGTACGGTGTCAAATGCTTTGGAGAAGTCCAGATATACGACATCCATTGATTCGCCGCTGTCAAGTCTAGAACTTACCTCCTCATAGAAGCTGATTAAATTTGTTTGGCATGACCGATCCCTCATGAAGCCATGCTGATATGGCGGTATTTGCTTATTTTCACTGAGATCCTCTAAAATAGCATTTCTTAAAAACCCTGCAAACAGTTTACTCACAACAGATGTTACACTTACCGGCCTATAATTTCCAGGCTCTGTTTTTGGACCCTTTTTGAATATTGGCACCACATTTGCTATGCGCCAATTCTGTGGAACATTCCCTGTCAGTATGGAGTCCGTAGATATCAGAAATAATGGTCTGGCTAGGACATTACTTAATTCCCTTAGGATACGGGGGTGTATGCCATCAGGTCCTGGCGATTTGTCTATTGTAATCTTTTTAAGTCGCTGCTGTACTTCTTCCTGGGTCAGACAGGGCACTTTTAATGGGGGATTTACTTTTACATTCAGCATTTCATCTGACAGTTTATTTTCCTCAGTGAAAACAGTGGTGAAGAAAATATTTAATAGCTTGGCTTTATTCTCATCGCTTTCTGCAACACCCCCCTCATTGCTATATAGAGGGCCGACTCCTTCAGATTTATATTTTTTACTATTTATATAATTGAAGAACATTTTAGGGTTAGTTTTACTCTCTTTGGCAATTAATCTCTCGGTCTCTAGTTTGGCAAATTTTATTAGTTTTTTACATATTCTATTTTTTTCCTTATAGTTTATCAGTGCTTCCTGACTGCCCTCCTGTTTTAGCGATTTATATGCTTTCTTTTTGTCATTTATTGCCTTCTTTACTGTTCTATTTATCCACATTGGTCTCTTATTGTTCCTTAGCCTTTTATTCCTATAAGGTATGTACCTCTCACAATTTGATGTTACAATGCTTTTAAAAATCTCCCATTTTATGGTTGTATTTTTATTTTTGAGGACTTTGCCCCAGTTAGTTAGGCCTATGGCCTCGCTTAGTTGGCTAAATTTTGCTTTTTTGAAGTTTGGTATTTTTGTTCCTCCCTTTAGAAACTCTCGTTTGAAGGATAATTGGAAGGTTATAACTTTATGGTCACTATTTCCCAGGTGTCCCCCAACCTGCACATCTGTTGTTCTATCAGGTCTATTGGTTAATACTAAGTCCAGTATGGCCGTCCCTCTAGTCGGGTCCTGAACCAGTTGGGAAAGGAAGATTCAGAATTCTACAAAGATCTATTCTATAACATATTAACCATTGTCTTCAAGATTCCTTACATAGTAAAAAGGATTACGTTATGTGACACGTTGGGGGATTAACCACCAGACACGTTATTTGTAAAATGTCGTTATATATACATTGATGCTCAGGTTAACATTCAGGCCCGTCAACATTTTCTAGTTTGGTTTTAAGGTTGAACCAAATGGATGACATAACCTTGTCATCATCCTATCCCATAAATACAGCCTGGTCCTTCATCTTCTGGCAGGTGAAGCAGAGACATCTGGAAACCTCAGCCTATTAACATCACACATCTCGAATGGCTCATCTACAAGTGATACGACTCCTGGGTCTAGGTATGTGATGTATTATACTGACCATAGAAGAACTATAGAGCAGGGAAGGTTCATTAGGGGTCAGGATGAGGCGGTTGGTGTCTACATGGTACTTTATAAACTCTAAAGTCTTCGTTCCCCTCTATTAAATCTTGGGCGATTAAAAGGTTCTCTGATTTCAGGTTTCAACAACTTACCTACAATTAAAAAAAAATATTAATTAATCTCTTATTAACTGAAGAGAATCTTAATCACGTGGGATTTCTGGTCCCATGACAGCTAGGACATCCAGTAGAGGCAATTCTGATTTATCCAACTCGTGAAATGGAAGTGACAAAATGTGAGATTCTTCAGCATTTAGGACAAAAAAAATCTAAATTCTGTGTTTAACCCTTTACAAACCCGACTTGATATGCTGAGGGGAAGATTTGAGTTTTATGATTTCTTGTGAATTTCAAATTTATGTTTTTGTCGAACCTCATGGTTTAAGGATAAAGAAGGTTGAGTTAGAATTTCTGAGATTAAAAATTAAGGCCATTCGTTTATGTTGTGCATCCAGTTCATTATTTTTCTTTTATTTTTAAAGTAAATTAAATCTGGGTCTATGTCTGATAATATGGAGATAGCGTTGAATGTTGGTACAATTGCTTGAGGCTGAAGAAGCCTGTGCAGGTTAAGCCTCATGGTCCTTGTAGACCGGTAGACATGCTGATCCTGCCAAATGGAGCCTTGGCGAAGCGCTGTGTTCTCCACTGGAAGATCCTTCTATGGCGTCTACTTTCTAGGTTTACTTTTTCTTCTGACAGATTTAGTATATTGTATGGACTCCCCCGCCCCATATCAGTATCTTAGATCTGAAAGCAGCTTCATCATTCAGTTTTATTTTCCAATTTTCAAATAAATTAGTTAATCTGTGCAATTTTGTTCTGAACGAATCATAAACATACAATTTTCTAAAATTATTATTAATTGATGATAATCTTTAGTGTTGAACAAATCAAAGTGTCTGAGGTGGACTTTGATCCGAATTTCAGGGACAATTCAGTATGCTGTGAAGCCGAGTTTCCTTATGCTTCATGGTAACAAATAGATTTTTGAGCATTGAGAATTGTCTAATTTTGATAAATAGATAATCATTCAAGCAAATGACGACGCCAGTGATAACAAGCATTCGCATGCAGGGAGCATCGTGTACCGATTCCTTACTATTCGCTGGTACACTCACTTATACCATGATCAGTGACTGTACTCAGACAGGTCCAGTCATCGAGCCCATCGGCCAAAGATCACACGATGCACATTTACACAATTCATTAACGACAAACGAAAGTTTACTTGTTCTCATCAAGCATAAGACATCTAATCATTTTGGGACTTCCTAGAGCCAACAAAAATCCAGTTTAAATGCCCACACATGTTAAGACCTAGTGTTTGTAGTTCAGAAGCCCCTTTCAAATATGAACAATCGGAAGGCCACACTAAAACATAAAGAACAAATATAGGTTTTGGCCCTAGTACCAACCAATGTCCTCCTTGGTACCCCTAGTAGCAAGTTCCAGCTGTGCCGGCCCTCGAGCTACTAGTACTGAGTTCAAAGAATGTCCTCCCTAGATTTTCTAGCATGCAAAAGATGCCAACAGCTTGTTAAGATGCCAACAGCTAGAAAGCCACATGTGGATCTTTAGCCACTGGCCAGGGAGCACTGCTCTGGGCCCTTGGAGATGATCCCAAATTTAATATGTCTGAGAACTTCACAGAAAGATGAGGTTAGGGGCGTTTTTTTGAGGACAACTACCAGTTTATGGAGGTGGTTGGGTTGAGTCAGGCGGCCCAGTACTTGCTCCCCTGATGATAATCACACACATACTGTGCTACGTTGTGCATTCTTCATTGACTGGTTAGAAACCCCAGGAGTCGGATACTGCAGTTAACAAGGTCATGAGTCTGAATCCACATGGCTTGGTTATGGGTAAAGTGGTGATGATGGCTTCATAGAAATATAGGCACAGGGACATACAGCATTTTCATGGAATATATGTAGGATGGTATAATGCATTTATAGCCCCATGGAACCTCAAGGATTTGACTTTTATGTCTAAGAAAACATTTCTTACTTTGGACATATTACATGGGGGATTTAGTATTTCATACGGCTTGGGGAACCCTTGATTTTGCCAAGATCAGATGAAGATAGTGGATGGACAGGGGCTCATGTATTCTATAGTAAAGGCTATAGATTTATTTTGCATTTTGTAATATTCCGAAGTGTCTTCTATGTATTGTGTATAAGAATCCAACTACCGGGCTGATAACTACATTTTTCTCTTTCAGTTGCCTCCATCATTTTCGGCTCCAAAGCCGCCACAAATAACATTTACCCGAGCTTTTTTAATAGAATTTATGGGGGCGCTGACTCGAAGGAAGGAGAGTGGCCCTGGCAAGTCAGCGTGCAAATCAATGGCTCCCATATGTGTGGGGGGTCAATCATCTCTAATCAGTGGGTGATGTCTGCTGCTCACTGTTTTGAAGGGTAAGAAAACCTCAGTAGTTGTGTGGACCAGGTTGTACTTGGTGTCTACATATACATAGACCTTGATGTCCTAGGCTTTTGTGTTCCAATGATTTTCTCTTTATCACCTGGATTATTTATCTTTGGATTATCAGATCTTTGCCAACATTCCTTTTTAACTTGCCTTATTTCTGTGATAATGTGATTATACGGTCACCAACAGAAAAAGGAGATTGGAAGCAGCACAAATACCCCACAAATCAGATGTCCTCATCCAGCCATCATCATGTAAAATGTAGAATGGGACACCAGCATACCATCTATGCGTCTTTATTGAGACAGGGAAAACACCCAGTGATGTTTCGGCTCCTGTATGAGACGTCCACGAGCTTGAGATGAAACGTTACTGGGTGTTTTTCCTGCCACAATAATACAGCCTTGATGGTATGCTGATGTCCCATGTTCTATTTTAGACTATGTGGCCTCCGGGTCTGACAGATGGATGTTGGGTAACTTAAAGGGCATGTGTCATCAGAAAAGGACAAAGTGTTTAAATCATTTTATGTTTAACATATTTTAAATCATTTTGGGTAGTTATTTATAATTTTCCATGTCAATATCTATATTTAAACAAAAACCATAAAATCCTGTAGGTTACACCCTGGACACTAAGTCTAATAATTGGCGCCACTACTTGGTCTGTACAGATCACTTTACTGCAGTTATCTGCTTATCTGTCATTCTAATCATGACTGTAATCACCTCTGTGTATAGATAAGACAAGATCCACCATTCATAATGAGTGATTGTCAAAGCTTATCTATACCACCTCCCTGCACAATGACCTCCACACAGGTCACAGAACACGCCCAGAAATCTCTCCTTTAGAAGTCAATGAGGTCCCCTCTCCATTGTTAAGGAATTCAGGTGGAAAAACTCAACCTGGCCTTGGTAACACCAAATGTTAAGCAAATCCAGACCACAGAGAATAGAAAATTCCATCAACTTCACTAACTTTGTTCTGTTGTGTCAGGAATACAGACCGCACCTTCATTACCATAGTGCTGGGCATGAACCAGCTGAATATTCAGAGCCCACATGAGATTACTGCCACTGTGGACCAGATTATTCTTCATCCTGAGTTTGTGAAGATCGGAAGCAAAGGAGACATCGCTCTGATGAAGTTGTCCAGTCCTGTCATCTACACCCAATACATCCAAACAATACGCCTACCAGATGAGACGTCTGTTTTCCCCTGTGGATTCTTCTGCTGGAGCACAGGCTGGGGGGCCACAGAGAATGGCTGTACGTATATTATTTCCGGTTATTATGTGATAATGATTCACGGAGCACAAAACCATCAGTCCAAAGAGTTCTGAAGTGTAACCTTTATCAAGTATTAATACAAGTAGTCAAGAAACAAACTTCAAAGCACCTAGTGATTGGTGAATGAACCTTAGGCCTGACCATAGTACCTTCAATGGCTGTTGGTGAATAGTGATGAGCGGCAGGTGCCATATTCGATTTCGACGAAATTCGCGAATATTCGAAAGGATATTCGTTTCATATTCGTCGAAATCGAATATTCGTCATTATTCTAGTTATCGCGATTAATATGCGATTTAAATAATCGCGCATTGCGATTTTAACTTAGGCTACTTTCCTATTGGTTTCATATCTAGAATTATAGCGAAGATGACGAATATGACGAATGTATTCGTCATATTCCTCAAAACGAAGATAACAAAGTATTCTCCATCTTCGTTTTAGCTCCATATTCGTCAACTTCGCTAATTCTAGCAATCAAATAGGAAGGTTGACTATAGAGACAGCTGTGTTTAATTCGCTATGCGATTATATAATTTTTTTTTTAATAAATAGAATAATTAGAATAATTATCAAGTAATATAATTATTCTATTAAAAAAATATATAATAATAAATCGCATAGCGAATTGAACACGGCTGTCTCTATAGTCAACCATCCTATTTGATTGCTAGAATTAGCGAAGTTGACGAATAGGTAGCTAAAACGAAGATGTAGAATAATTCGTTATCTTCGTTTTGAGGAATATGACGAATACATTCGTCATATTCGCTAATTCTACCAAGCTAACCATAGTAAACCAGGTCTAAGTAGAAATCGCAATGCGATTAATTCAAGTTATATTAATCGCATTGCGATTTCAACTTAGAGCTGGGTTTATAATGGGTCAGCTTGCTAGAATGAACGAAGTTAACGAATATGGAATATAGCAGCACTGCTAAGTTGAAATCGCAATGCGATTAATATAACTTGAATTAATCGCATTGCGATTTCAACGTAATTCCTCAAATCCGACAGTACATTTTAGTATATGGAGACGTTCCCATGGTGATGGGGACGCTCCATGAGCACGGAAGTCGGCAGAAGCGGCAACGGGCACTGACTAGAGCAGCCAGGAAGCCAGGAATCCTCAGGACAGGTAAGAACTACTTTTGGGAAGTGGGAAAGAAAAAAATATAACTAAAAAAAAAAAAAAACTAATATTCGAAATAGCGAATTTATAGCGCTATATTCGAAATATTCGCGAATTAGCGAAGTGCCGATATTCGCTAAAAATATTCGCTATTCGAATATTCGCGCTCAACACTATTGGTGAAACGCCCAAATATATACACGATTGGATCGGTTGAACATGCATATATTCTCAATATGGGAAAGGGTGTAAGCCGATGCTAGTCATTTGTAGTGGCTTATCTCTCTGGATAACAAAAGGTTTGAGCATGTTCAAATTCTAACTCAAGTTGCCCATGAAACAAAAAACTCCTGTTAGTTAGGGAAGAGTGAATCTGAACTGGAAAGTTTGGGTTCGTACCTGGACCCAAACCCAGATTTCTTCCCAGAAGTGTTTGGGTGATTTTATTATTTTTCCATTATAACATGGTTATATCAGAAAATAATAGTATTCTTAAGACAGAATGCAAAACAATATGGCCGTTTAGAGGTTACCTCATCCTCAGTCTCTTCTATCTGCCAAAGGACCAGCGATGTGCTTGATGAGGTCACCGTGCTCACCACCATGCTATAAAGGAAAATAGTAAAGTGCAGTTCGGGTCCCTATTGACTTCAATGGGTTTTGGGTTCTGGGTCAACTTTGGGTCCCATACCCGAACTTTGACTTGAAGTCCGGCCGAACCTGGTGAACCCAAACTTCCACGGGTTCACTCATCCCTACTGTTAGTGTCTTTACCTTGGAGTCACAGCCACTAGAAGAATCCCTATCCCCCACTATTATTCATAAGCATAGAAGATCTCCTCCATGTGGAGGACAGCCAAGCTCTGTCATGTTCAGCTCCCCGTACATGTATTTCCTCAGTTTACTTTCATGAGTATGAAATGAGAAGGGTAAAAAGATTCTGTCATCAAATTAACATTTTAAGCTATATTTTATGTAACTTGACCATGGGTTTAGTGTAACTATATTCTACGTTATAAATTATTCTGAGGCATGGTTGTCCAGTTGTATATGACCTGACCTGGACTATCCTGCAACTGCAGTTACCCCAAACCCTCAAGACATAACAGGTAATTGTAGAGGCCAATGGACATTCTCTACTTTATGTAATTCATGGCATGTCTAGAGACTGTCAAACGTCTCTCAAACATCCAAAATTTTGTTTTTCAGCTTCTCCTGCAAATGGCATTCTCCAGAAGGTGTCAGTTCCTCTAATTAACCATAAGTCGTGTGACCAGTTGTATCATGTATCATCAGCTGCTAATGCCAGCCAAGTCGTGGTCCATGACTATGAGATTTGTGCTGGATACGTTGATGGAAAAAAAGATGTTTGTCAAGTAAGTATCTCAGGGGGGGTTCTATAGACAGCAGAAACCTCAAGACTCCGGTCATTAGTATTATCCTTTATTATTCTATATTATTCTTTATAAGTATTCTATAAAACAAAATTATTAAGAGCTATGGCCGATTCCCGCAAATGTACAGATGTCAGACACAATTATTGCAATTGTCTATTTGTTTGGTCATTTCCAGTGGAACCATTGCTAGAAAATACAAATTAGGACAATAATTCACAAATGTTGGAAAGTTGGAGTTTCTGAATCTTAAATGTTGGACGAGTTGATTCTGCTTTACGCATTAGCTGCTCCACAAAGTATAGTCCATTAATGAATATGGATTTCTGTCAATGTGTTTTTTTAATGCTAGACCTTTAAAGTAGAGAATCTCACAGACTAAAGGCCGTCTCCACTGCATTGGTACCTCCTTCAATTGTGATAGCATTCTAGCATTTACTTGGTGGTCAGGAGATTTCTAAATATCTGAACTGTGGGATCGTGTCCATAAATGATCAGTAAATTGGTTTCTCAGAGGCTTCGTTGATGGTTTGGGTTTCTGCTCTGTATTTCTTTATCCTAAATTTAATAAAATGGTCAAAATGTGAATCATCAGAAATACAAATATAAAGACAAGAGGTCTTGTTTGGCCAAGAGGGATTTTTAAGCAATGGATCTCAATAGAAGAAGAGATCATCGTGAAGTCAATGTTACATCACCACAGTAATCGTCCGTTTTTGCAGGGAGACTCTGGAGGACCTCTCGCATGTAATATTCAAGGTGTCTGGTACCAGGCTGGTATTGTAAGCTGGGGAGAAGGCTGTGCTGCCCCATACCGCCCTGGAGTCTATTCTCTTGTGCCAGTCTATCAGCGCTGGATCCAGCAGTATGTGCCTGATCTGGAGTTTGCAAAAGTGCCGAATGTCTCTACATCAAGAGGGGGATGTTTCAACTACGTATCTGACCCAGGTAACATGGACTTCAGAGATTATATCTACAGATATGTTCAGGTTGTGCTGTGCTTCAACAACAGCCCATAATAACATCTCCTGAACCTAAACAGTCAGATCAAGTGGTAGCATTCCTTTAGCTTCAGTAGGATCGTCCATGAGAACTGAAGTCAGTAGAAAACATTGGTTCTTCAAGACCATTGTAGATGGCAAGAAATGAGAACCGATCCTTATCATGATCCATCCATGTTATAAACATACCGACCTGAACTGTTATCACCATGGCTGTAGAGAATCTACAAGCATTTCCAGGTGACTGCTGCCATAGATGCAGCCCTGCCTGGTCTCCTCAGATCTTGGGCTGGACGCGCTGTGAGAAGTAATTCCTTTTATTACAATTTCCTGCTATTATTGGCCTGTCCTCCATTATCACACCTAATGTTCATCCTGTTGACTTTATGTACTTTTCAGCATCTTCTTACCTCTGGGCAGGACAAGGAACGTGGGTCATGCTGACTCTTTCTTTGATGTTGTGCGCCTTGTGGTCTAGGCCCTGGACACTTTGTGAGTGCTCACCACCATACATCACAAACCTCTAATACAGTAGATTAGCTGCTCACGTAGAGGGAGCTTTCTCTAGGTATATTGCCAGCTTTCAGAATTTCCAGATACAGAACAGTTACGATACTTCGTTATATAATTCAGCGCTGCAGTCAAAACTGTGACGTGGGTAAATATCACACTTTAGAAGTAACAAAGACAAAAACAGGCCGCGGTACAACAGTATGAATCTCCTCGCTTCTCACAACAGGCTGTTAGTCTCTGGACATTGAAAACACCATCCAGCTCCCCAGGTAAGTGATCCTCCTCTCCCATACACTCCTATAGGGATCAAGGATTGACCACAATGGTGAAGTATTGCCAGACTCCGTGGATATCAAAAGTGTTTTTTCTACTTACATAAGTTGTTTTAGTTAAAAGCACATCAAATAATAAAACCGCATAGACATCCACGCCCGACCTGGGTTTTGTTCTTGCGCTTCTTCAGGGTCTACTCTCAGACTTCACCATTGTGATCAATCCTTGATCCCTATAGGAGTGTCTGGGAGAGGAGGATCGCTTACCTGCGGAGCTGGATGGTGTTTTCAATGTCCAGAGACTAACAGCCTGTTGTGAGAAACGAGGAGATTCATATTGTTGTACAGCAGCACAGTATTTGTCTTTATAGCTTTCAGAATTTCACCTGACACATTATGTAAGAGCTTGAAGTGCTTAAATAACTGCATGTTAAAACCCTCCTGTAACAGAGGTGCAGCTAAAGGGGGTGCAGAGGTAGCAGTAGCTAACGAGTCCAGGAGCCTTAGGAGCCCAAAGACCCTTGTACTACATAAGAAATCACCGGTATTATAGAAGGTGCATGGTGTTCAAGTTACACCTCTGGCTGGAGCGAAGGGGTTAGGACAAGAAGTTGACATGGAGGGGGGGGGGGTGTCCTTTCAATTTTAGCCTTAGGCAGCACAAATGTTATGTGATTCCCTGCCACTGGCCAGAAAGCACTGAGGGAAGGGGGCCCAAGCTGAACTCTTCTACCAGGGCCCATGAGCCTTTAGCTACACCCTTGTCATGTAAATATAAAACCCACAAGGGAGCTAATGTGGCTGTGTTCTGGTTTACCTCCTCAGGACCTGGAGCAAAATATCTTACTACACTAACCTCAAAGTCACCTGCAAGAGGGAGAGGTGTAACCAGGTGAAGAGGAGATGTCCATGATTTATAGCAAACCAGGATCTACAGCTCAACATGACTGCAGATCACCATGATTACAGCTCATCAGGATCTACAGCTCAACATGACTGCAGATCACCATGATTACAGCTCATCAGGATCTACAGCTCAACATGACTGCAGATCACCATGATTACAGCTCATCAGGATCTACAGCTCAACATGACTGCAGATCACCATGATTACATCTCATCAGGATCTACAGCTCAACATGACTGTAGATCACCATGATCACAGCTCATCAGGATCTACAGCTCAACATGACTGCAGATCACCGTGATTACATCTCATCAGGATCTACAGCTCAACATGACTGCAGATCACAATGATCACAGCTCATCAGGATCTACAGCTCAACATGACTGCAGATCACCATGATTAAATGATCACTAATATTTACATCCGGCCATGTCTTATAGATCACCATGATTAATAGATCACCAATATTTACGTCTGGCCATGTCTTATAGATCACCATGATACACAGTTCCCATGATCTACAGCTCACCATGATTTACACCTTACCATGTCTTATAGATCACCATTATTTGCATTTTCCATGATCTGTAGATCACTAGCCTTCGGCATAGCTATAGAAGGTGCAGACATGGCAGGATGATCTGTCACATAGGAAAACACTAGCCTTATAAGCAGTGCATGGTGGTTTAGGGCCCTGTTACTGTAGGGGCCAGGAGCTCCCCTATTACAGATCACAGTGATTACCAGCCATTGTCATACGTGTCTTTGGTTTCACATGGGGGACCATTTCTAAACCATGGTGTCCAGACTATGTTGTAGGAGTACATGGTTGTTGGGGTTTGCATTACATTCTATACTCACATCTCCCACTAGAGCAGCTTATTGTATCACTTTATTAACCTTGCTGGTTGTATTATGGCTTCTTCTGGATGAACGCAACTTCTTGCGATGGATCGGGGAGAGAGGTTTCTTATTTTTCCTGAAAACTATTACATTGTATCCGTGTATGAAATAAAACCTTTTTCCGTCTGCTTAGTTTTTCTGTGTGTTTTTACAAAGAGAGAGGCAGCGGTGATGACCTGCTCTGATCAGGGGTCAGTGTAAAGGAACATTCTTGTTTATACTCAAAGGTTAAAGAGCTGAATTCATCTCACTACATCCACAGCCGCCCCTCTGTTCAGGCTTCTACTCATCTCACTACATCCACAGCCGCCCCTCTGTCCAGGCTTCTACTCAACTCTCTATATCCACAGCGGCCCCTCTGTCCAGGCTTCTACTCACCTCACTATATCCACAGCGGTCCCTCTGTCCAGGCTCCTACTCACTTCACTACATCCACAGCCGCCCCTCTGTCCAGGCTTCTACTCACTTCACTACATCCACAGCAGCCTACTCAACTCACTACATCCACAGCAGCCCCTCTGTCTAGACTACTACTCATCTGACTACATCCACAGCCGCCCCTCTGTCAAGACTTCTGCTCACCTCACTACATCCACAGCCGCCCCTCTATCCAGGCTTCTACTCACCTCACTACATCCACAGCGGCCCCTCTGTCTAGACTACTACTCGTCTGACTACATCCACAGCCGCCCCTCTGTTCAGGCTTCTGCTCACCTCACTACATCCACAGCCGCCCCTATGTCCAGGCTTCTACTCACCTCCTTATAAATACAAATCAGGTAACTCTGACAACTTCTGTTCTTAGTAAACCCATGCTCTTTATCACATATGATATTATTTACAGTTACATACACCTGTATATAGTCCTTTAAGAGTCCTTCAAACATTTTTACCACAACAGAAGTTAAACTAACTGGTCTATAATTACCTGTGGAGGGCCTAGATCCTTTTGTGAATATGGTCACCACATTTGCCTTGCGCTAATCACTTGGTACTCTACTAGTACCTAGAGAATCTTAAAAAATTATAAACAGGGGCACATCAATTATTGAACTGAGCTCTTTAAGAACTCTTGGCTGCAATCCATCTGGACCCGGAGCCTTTTTCACATTTACATTATTTAACTTAGCTTGTACCATATCTACAGTTAGCCAATTAAGTATACTGTATTACTGGATGTACTAACAGCCCCAACACCACAGATATCAGCTCCTTTTTTTTCTTTTGTTTAAACAGAGCTAAAATTTAGTCACTAACCCCCTTTACCATTATTTAGGTCTCCTACCTGCTCAGACCTTGGTTTTTTAGCATTTATATATTTAAAGATTTTTGGGAGATTTGTTTTGGTCTCTTTTGCCACCTGTTGTTTGTTTTCTATTTTTGCAAATTTTATCTCCTTTTTACAGATTTTGTTAAGCCCTTTGTAAACTTTAAAGGCTACATCTGACCCCACAGTTTTTTATTTTTTAAATGCCCTTATGTGTCTTTTATTGCCCTTTTTACAGGAGCTGTCAGCCATGGGGGTTTAATTTTAGCCATTTATACTTGTTACCTAAAGTAATACATTTTTTAGTGCAATTACTCAATGTGGTTTAAAGCTCTCCCACTTATCCTCAGTATTATTATGCGGCACATAACACAGTAGGCTTACTGCGCTACATACATATATTCAATGTGCAGCCGATTTTCATATAAAAAGTTTGATAGATTACTATCCTTACATAGTAAAAAGGATTACATTATGTGACACGTTGGGGGATTAACCACCAAAGAGACACGTTATTTTTAAAATGTCGTTATATATACATTGACGCTCAGAGCTTAACATTCAGGCCTGTCAACATTTTCTAGTTGGGTTCTAAGGTTGAACCAAATGGATGACATAACCTTGTCATCATCCTATCCCATAAATACAGCCTGGTCCTGCATTTTCTGGCAGGGGAAGCAGAGACATCTGGAAACCTCAGCCTATTAACATCACACATCTCGAATGGCTCATCTACAAGTGATACGACTCCTGGGTCTAGGTATGTGATGTATTATACTGACCATAGAAGAACTATAGAGCAGGGAAGGTTCATTAGGGGCCAGAATGAGGCGGTTGGTGTCTACATGGTACTTTATAAACTCTAAAGTCTTTGCTCCCCTCTATTAAATCTTCGGCGATTAAAAGGTTCTTGGATTTCAGGTTTCAACAACTTACCCACAATTTAAAAAAAACTATAAATTAATCTCTTATTAACTGAAGAGAATCTTAATTACGTGGGATTTCTGGTCCCATGACAGCTAGGACATCCAGTAGAGGCAATTCTGATTTATCCAACTCGTGAAATGGAAGTGACAAAATGTGAGATTCTTCAGCATTTAGGACTAAAAAAATCTAAATTCTGTGTTTACCCCTTTACAAACCCGACTTGATATTCTGGGGGAAAGATTTGAGTTTTAAAATTTCTTGTGAATTTCAGATTAATGTTTTTGTCGACCTCATGGTTGGAGGATAAAGATGTTTGAGTTAGAATTTCTGAGATTAAAAATTAAGGCCATTCGTTTAGGTTGTGCATCTAGTTTTTATGATATTTTTAAAGCAAATTAAATGAACATTCCCATTGATAATCTGGGTCTATGTCTGATAATATGGAGATAGCGTTGAATGTTGGTACAATTGCTTGAGGCTGAGGAAGCCAGTGCAGGTTGGGCCTCATGGTCCTTGTAGACCGGTAGACATGCTGATCCTGCCAAATCGAGCCTTGGCAAGCGCTATGTTCTCCACTGGAAGATCCTTCTATGGCGTCTACTTTCTAGGTTTACTTTTTCTTCTGACAGATTTAGTATATTGTGTGGACTCCCCCCCCCCCCCCATATCAGATCTGAAAACAGCTTCGTCATTCAGTTTTCTTTTCCAATTTTCAAATACCGTAAATAAGTTTATCTGTACAATTTTGTTCTGAATGAATCATGAACATACATTTTTTTAAAATTATTATTAATTGATGATAATCTTTAGTGTTGAGCGAATCGAAGTGCCTGAAGTGGAGTTTCCTCGTGCTTCATGGTAACAAATAAATTTTTATCTGCAGCTATTTATCATACAGACAAAAAATGCATTGTTTTAATCAGCATTATGAGCCCTACCAGGGTTTATCCTTGTGTCAGAGCCTCTTTAAATGCCACTTCACAAAATATATTCCTATTGTCATCAATATGGCGCCGCTTCCATTACTAGAAAAATGCAAGAAATTCCATCCCAGGGCTCAACCGACCTCCTGAAAATCTCCTCACTGTATTCAGATTGAATTAGCTGGTGGCATTTGTCACATGACAGGTTGACACAAATATCTGGGAGACACCCAGAAAGGTCTAAGACTTGGGGGTACACCTACATAAAATAATAATTTGGAATACACACATATAAATGGCATACATTTTGAAAACATAGGCCAGACATTTGGGACTCATCTACATAGGCCATGTGTTTTTGATGCCCCATGCATTTGATGCATTTGGAGTATACCAGTAAACACAACTATTTGTTAAGTGAGGGGGGGGGGGGTAAACCACACTATTACCCCACACATACATAACATTGCATTTATGAGCCTATCGGTCTTTATGAATCGTCTGAGGACTCCAGTCAATACATTGATTAAAAAGAATGGCATTCTCATCATAGGACATCTAATCATTTTGGGACTTCCCAGAGCCAAAAAATCCTGTTTAAATTCCCACACATGTTAAGACCTAGTGTTTTTAGTTCCGAAGCCCCTTTCAAATAAGAACAATCGGAAGAGCCACACTAAAACATAAAGAACAAATATAGGTTTTGTCCCTAGTACCAACCAATGTCCTCCTTGGTGCCCCTGATGAAGCTTGGAGTGAAACCCGGGTCGGGTAGGATCGCTAGATTGGTGTTAATTTGTTGCCTGTATTTTAAAAATGTTTGTGAGTTAAATACATTTATTTTATACTGGTATTGAAAACAGTGCTTCACTATTGGAGCGGTTGAAATATTCCATATAGTTACATTGAAAGAAAAGAGAGGAAGGAAAGAACGAGATGTCCGGATCAGTTTGATTTGCCTGTACGATCACCTGTGCTCATGAGTGAAACCATACGAGTGTGTTAGCATTGAGTTACAGTGCTTCACTATCAGTGCACTTTCTGGTATTCCACATGAAGGTCTGGTTGAAAAAAATACCTGTGGGACCTGATGTTTTGCCTATATATATATATCGAATTGGATGATTTGAGCTTAGGGCTCTTTCACACTAGCGTTTTTGTTTTCCGGCATAGAGTTCCGTCGTCGGGTCTCTATGCCGGAAAAATCCTGATCAGGATTATCCCAATGCATTCTGAATGGAGAGAAATCCGTTCAGGATGCATCAGGATGTCTTCAATTCAGGACCGGAACGTTGTTTGGCCGGAGAAAATACCGCAGCATACTGTGCTTTTTGCTCTGGCCAAAAATCCTGAACACTTGCCGCAAGGCCGGATCCGGAATTAATGCCCTTTGAAAGGCATTAATCCGACGTTTAGCTTTTTCTCAATGGTTACCATGGCAGCCAGGACGCTAAAGTCCTGGTTGCCATGGTAAAGTGTAGTGGGGAGCGGGGGAGCAGTATACTTACCATCCGTGCGGCTCCCGGGGCGCTCCAGAGTGACGTCAGGGCGCCCTATATGCATGGATCACGTGATCGCATGGATCATGTGATCCATGCGCATGGGACGCTCTGACGTCATTCTGGAGCGTCCCGGGAGCCGCACGGGCTGTAAGTATACCGCTCCCCCGCTCCCCACTACTACTATGGCAACCAGGACTTTAATAGCGTCCTGGCTGCCATGGTAACCTCAAAGCATTTCGAAGACTGATCAGGATCCTGATCAGTCTTCTAATGCATTCAGGCGACTTGCGTTCTGACGGATCCGGTGGGATGGAAGTGCCTGCCGGATCCTCAGAACGCAAGTGTGAAAGAGGCCTTAAATAGCTATTCTCCAGGGTGTGATATACCTGTTGCCCCAAAAAACACTGATTGAGGGGTGTGATATACCTATAATATATTTTCAAACATAGAAAGTGTATAGTGCATTTGTATTGTGCAGCAGTTGTGTGAGGTTCTGCTGCAATACCGCACCTATATAGGGGGACCAAGCTATTGGAAAAACAACTATTTGCAACGGGTGTGATATACCTGTTTCCCTCAAAAATTCTGATTGAGGGGCGTGATATACCTTCTTCCACAAAATACTGATTGAGGGCTGAGATATACCTGTTGCCCCAAATAAAAAGGGTGGTGTGATATAAATGTTGTGGCAAAAAAATAATTGAGGGGTGTGATATACCTGTTTCCACAAAATACTGTTTAAGGGGTTTTGATATACCTGACCCCACAAAATATTGATTGAAATCTGCAATATACCTGCTTCCACAAAATACTAATTAAGGGGTTTGATATACCTGCTTCCACAAAATGCTGATTGGAGGTTCGATATACCTGCTTCCACCAAACATTGATTGAGACCTGCGATATACCTGCTTCCACATAATACTGATTAAGGAGTTTGATATAACTGTTTCCACCAAATATTGATTGAGGCCTGCAATACACCTGCTTCCACAAAATATTGATTAAGGGGTGCGGTAAACCTGCCTCATTCATTTCTAGAAATGTGAGGTAGTCCACACTGTCGTGAGCTAGGCGAGTGATCTTATCGGTCACGATCCTCTCTGCTGCGCTGAACATCGTTTAGGACAGGACACTCGATGAGGGGCAAGCCAAGAGTGGCATGGCAAATTGTGCTCTCTCTGGCAACAGGTCAAGACTTCACACCCAGTAGTGTAGGGGTTCCTCGCTTCTCAGAGCTTCCACATCGGCCGTTAACCCAATGTAGTCGGACACATTTTGGTCTAGGGTTCCCTGAGGCTTGATGTGGAGGGTGGCTGTCAATGGGTTGGCTGCAAGAATTATCTCATATCCGAAGTGACCAACACATCTTCAGACCGCCCTATTCTTGTAGGCACGCTAGGATTGGTACCCGCACCTGTTTCGCTGTCGGTGGAAATTCCTCTGCCAGCAGAATGCTGCATCTCTTGCAGAAAGGCCTGAAAATGCTGCATTCTGCCAGCCCTCTGTGTTGCTGGTAACATGTCTGCCATTTTGTGTTTGTACCGGGGGTCTAAGTATGTTGCCACCCAGTACTGGTCCTTGCTCTTTATGCTTTTTATACGGGGGTTCCTCTTCACTGGAGCATGAAGGCGCCCATTTGCACTTAATTGGAAGCGGTGGAGCGCCCTGGCTCCTGCTTATCGCCCAGGAGAATGTTGTCCTCGGTCTCCTCCCCCCAGCCACGGACAACACCAGGAATCCCCGAAAAGTTTAAAGTCCCCCTCAAAGCCTGCTCCTCCTTCTCCAAGCCACGATCCTTCTATGACTCCTCTTCAGACTCCAGCTGACTTGTCTCAGATGGAGTAGACCCCTCTGGGAATTCTGGGCATTGCGACTTCCTCATCTTTCAGCTTCTGCTCCTCACGGCTTGATTAACGACACAACGCAATGCACGCTCCAGAAAGAAGGCGTAAGGTATGATGTCACTGATGGCGCCCTGATCTCATCAAATTGCCGCAGAAGTCTGCATGCATCGCACATGAGCAGCCACTGGTGCAGTAAAAAGAAACCAAGCTCCCCAGAACCTATCCTCCTGCAGAGTTCGTACAGGCAGTCGTTGGGCAGGTGGTGTAGCCTCTGAACATCTTCAGGAGAGCCAATGCCCTGTAAGATCTTCTAAAATGGCCACAGATTTTCCTGGCCTGCCGCAAGACATCCTGGGGTATTTTGCAATGAATTGCTGCATAACTAAGTTCAGGATGTGTGCCATGCATGGCACGTGTGTCATTTTGTCCTGTTTCAGCACGCTCAGCAGATTGGCACCGCTGTCGCACACCTCTTTACCAACTGTCAAATTGATTGGGGTTAGCCACTGATCGGCCTGTAACTGCAGAGCTGAAAGCAGTGCAGGACTGGTGTGGCTCTTGGCTTCCAGACACAAAAGCCATAGGATGGCATGGCAACATCTTACCTGGGACGTCACATCTTACCTGGGGGGTGCAGCAGAAGAGTCAGCAGCAGTGGAACAGGAGGAGTCAGCCGAGGAGGAGATGGAGGATGGAGTAGGAGGAGGAGAAGAAGAGGCAGGCCTGCATGCAATCCTTGGCAGTAACACAAATCGACACAGGAGCCACGAGTTACATGCTTGACGGCCGTCAGGAGGTTCACCCAGTGGGCAGTAAAAGTTATGTACCTTCCCTGGCCATGTTTGCTCGACCACGTGTCTGTGGTCAGATGTATCTTGGCACCTACACTGTGTGCCAGAGATATATTCACTTGCCACTGAATGTGGCTTAGCTCTGGGATGCCCTTCTGGGAGAAATATTTCCTTCCGGGGACCTTCCATTGCGGTGTGTCAATGGCCACAAATTTTCTAAAGGCCTCCGAGTCCACCAGTTTATATGGCAGTAGTTGGCAGGCTAACAGTTCCGACAAGCCAGCGGTCAGCCATTGGGCAAGAGGGTTATCCGGCATCATGAACTTTTTATGCTCGAACATTTGGGCCAGGGAAGCCTGCCTTCTGCCAGATGAACACAATGATGGCACGATGGAAGGTGGAGTGGAGGACAAATGGGAGGAGAGGGGAGAAGAGGCAGGACGTGGAGCGCCGGGAGTGTGGCTTTGTGGGTTCTGACGGCGTTACTCCCACTCGGCTCAGTGATGCAAATATAACCTAAAAGTTTTCCAGGTTTACCTGCCATTAAAGTTAATGGGCCGGCTGCAAATGAGCGGTTTGCGAACATTTGATCGCGAATGCGCGTTTGCAAACCGCCCCGGCCAATGTTAGTCCATCACTTCTAGGCACCCCAATCCGACACTGCGTGGGGTGTAAGAAGAGAAACCTCTGATATTTTGCAACTCCTCCATAGTTGGCAATATGGCCATAGGTGCCATATTACAGATCTGTACAGGCGTGTGCATGAACATGTCACGGCCATAGATATGAGACACAGCAAAACATGCTCAGAAATTGTAGATGCCTGACCTCGTCTCCAGGCTCCAAACTACAGAAGGAACGAGGTTTAGTGACCTCTTCAATATTTGATCTCACACACAAAACTCATCGTTCAGGTGTTCCTACATTATGTCGGTGGGGAGGAGGTGTTAGCCAATCATATTAGAGAATTCAGAGGGCTCGAATTACCCCGCAGTCTGAATAATTACTTTTCTATGCAAGATGAGTACAGGAGACTGGAGTTGCAAGATGTGAGAAGCTTCAAGTTCTTCAGAGCCATGGAAATGAAGATTTCACAGGTGATACTTCTGGTGATTGTAGGTACGTGACAACCAGACACGCATGCAGCATTATTACGGTATACAGATTATCCATCAAATTCCAGTTATCCAGAACAGTGGGACGAGTTCAATGATGGTTTATTTGGTCTTTTAGACCCCTTCATCTTTCTATGGTACTCTTCACCATCTACCTTCAAATGGGTCCAACATTTCGCTCTGTTGACTCATCCAGGCTATTTTGTTTACTGTTTAGCCTCTAATGTGTCTAGTACTGATGAGCGAGCATGCTCGGCTGAGTATTGGTTCGGCTCGAGCATCGCTATGCTTGGTGCTTGGCTTTACTCGGCCGAGCACCACGTGTATTCGTTGCATTGCTCGAGTCTCCTCCCCGCATTTTTCTGTATCCAGTACCTTACTGGAAGTCAATACAGTGTGTATTGTAAAACTACATTATCTGTGGCCTAGTGTAGTGCCCAAAATCTGTATTTTTCTGTATCCAGTACCTTACTGCAAGTCAATAGAGTGTGTATTGTGAAAATTACATTATCTCTGCGCTAGTGTATTGTCCAAAATCTGCATTTTTCTGAATCCAGTACCTTATAGCAAGTCAATAAAGTGTGTATCGTCAAAATTATATTATCTGTGGGCTAGTGTATTGCCCAAAATCTGTATTTTTTTGTATCCAGGACATTACTGCAAGTCAATACAAGTGTGTATTGTAAAAATGACATTATCTGTGGGCTAGTGTATTGCCCAAAATCTGTATTTTTCTGTATCCAGTACTGTCCTGCATCAGAAAACTGTGTCTTTAGCGGACAGTAAAACAATCTGCGCCACATCTACAGACAAAACTATTAATATGAAGAAGGCGAGCACAAAGGGAGGGGAAAGTGGGCATGATGCTGATGGTGCAAGCAGAGGCCGTGGCCCTGGCATGATGCTGATGGTGCAAGCAGAGGCCGTGGCCCTGGGCGTGATGCTGATGGTGCAAGCAGAGGCCGTGCTGCCAGTGCACCAGAAAAATCGAAAAAAATCCACCTTATCCATCTTCATGTCCAACTTAGCTGGGCAGCGCAGGACAACACTGTCAAAATCGGACCAGTGCAAACAAGTGGTCGGTTGATTTGCAGAAGATAATGCTTCCAGTCGGTTAAGCACAACCCTCTCTTCCACTAAGTTCAGACTCTGTAGCCAAGAGTCTGGTCAACTGAATCCTCACTCTGATCCTCCTTCTTCCCACCATGTTGCATCTGGCCAAACAATTGATCCCACATTCGGATATTCACATGACCTCTTTTCATCGCCAGTACTTGGTTTGGCTCTCTCGCCAAGCACGCTTGAAGAGGTACCTGAGATATTGTACCCTGATTCCCAACCTCTTGAGCCTTCACAGTCTCAAGAAGATGACGGTGGTGACCGGCAATCATTCGTTCACGAGGTGGATGATGATGAGAACAGTTGCCAATCACTGAGGTGGTGGTTAGGTCAAGTCAGGAGGATGAGCAGAGTGAGGAAATGGAAGAGGAGGTGGTGGACAATGAGGTCACTGACCCAACATGGAAAGGTGAAAAGCCGAGCGAGGACAGCAGTGGGGGAGGGATCCGCAGCACCGCAATAGTCTGGAAGAGGCAGTGGGATTGCAAAAGGGAGATATCGGCCCACACCAAACAGGCCCGCAACCTTTACACCGAGCACCCCCATGCCTAAATTTATCTTGCTGAGGGGTAGCTGTTCCGCAGTATGGCACTTTTTTGAGGAAAGCGCAGACGACAAAAGATTGGTAGTTTCCAACCTGTGCCGTAACAAAATGAGCCTGGGCGTGAACATTAGCAACCTCACTACCACCAGCATGATCCGCCACATGGCATCTAAGCATCCTAATAAGTGGGCCGAAAGCCTGGGTCCACACTCTGGGTCTGCGGGTTCCGCCACTGCCTCCTCTTTTCCTGTGTTAAGCACTGCTGGCCAATCCCCTGTCAAAGGCGCAGGCCCGGATGCCCCTTGCCCTGCACCTGGACCTTCACATGAACTGTTAGCAACATCTACTTCACTGTCTCAGCGCAGCGTCCAAATGTCGATAACACAGGCATTTGAATGCAAGCGCAAATACCCACCCACAAACCCACAGGCCATAGCACTAAATGCGCAACTTTTGAAATTACTGGCCCTTGAAATGTTGCCATTTAGGCTTGTGGACACTGAGACCTTCCGCAGCCTGTCGGCAGCCGTCCATCTGTATGCAGTCCTCAGCCGCCACTATTTTTCACGGTGTGCCGTGCCCGCCTTACACCAGCATGTGTCCCACAACATCACCCATGTCCCGACCAACGCGGTTACTGGGAAGATCCACCTCACCAAGAACACATGAACAACTGCTGGTGGCCAGGGACGTTACATTTACCTGACCAAACACACTGGGTGAATGTTGTGGAGGCCAGGAGTGAGTCGGACCCTGGGATGGCACAGATGCTACCTAAACCCAGGATTGCGGGCCCTACGTCCATCAATTGCCCCTGACTTCACTCCACTAGAGGAAAGCTGAGCTAATGATGAACTAAAATGCAATACATTATGCTTTATAATGTACTCAATCCACAAGATTCAGATGCACCCAAAAAAAGGGTATATGTATGAATCTTGTTTTCTCATCTGCCTTCTCCTCCGCCTCCTCTTCCATACAGAATATATCTGCACTCACTACAATGTTTTGTAGGGTTCGCTCGGCTTCAGACACTCACCTCTTATGTTTTATACCATCTGCTCACCTGTAGGCCCACACTACAATGTTTTATGGGGTTCGCTCACCTACAGGCCCTCACCTCCAATGTTTTATACCGTCTGCTCACCTGTAGGCCATCACTGCAATGTTTTATGGGGTTCGCTCGGCTTCAGGCCCTCAGCTCCAATGTTTTATATGGTCTGCTCACCTGTAGGCCATCACTGCAATGTTTTATGGGATTCGCTCGGCTTCAGGCCCTCACCTCCAATGTTTTATATGGTCTGCTCACCTGTAGGCCATCACTGCAATGTTTTATGGGGTTTGCTCGGCTTCAGGCCCTCACCTCCAATGTTTTATATGGTCTGCTCACCTATAGACCAATACTGCAATGTTTTATGGGGTTCGCTCGGCTTCAGGCCCTCACCTCCAATGTTTTATATGGTCTGCTCACCTGTAAGTTATTTTGAATTCCTGATAGTAGTCCGTAGGGAATTTTTTCCCTAAAATGAGAAAAATTGGCTCCTACCTCACAAGGTTTTCTACCTTCCTCTGGATCAACTGTATTTTTTCAGCCTTACAGACTATGTTACTATTCACACCAGACAGCTTGACATAAATACCAGTTACCATTGATATCAAATGGAGCTGTACACAATTTCCTTTCCCCCTAGTGGCAGCAGCTGACAAGTGCAGTATATCCATCTCAGGAACAGGAGAAGCGGTTCATGCCTTGCCCTGGGCCCCATTGCAGTCACGTGGTCTGCTTCCATGGTAGGTGCGCCATACACAGCACTTTTGCTTGTCCAGGGAATTTACATAGAGGGATTAGGAGAGCAAACTGAATATCTGCTCCTGAAAAAGTTCAGCTCCAGGCCGAGCACGTGGCAGGAATGATGCCGTGTGTTTGAATTTAGCCTTCTGCTCCATAGGCTGCTCCATATTAACAGTTTATAACCTTCCACCCACAGTTGAAAATGATCAACTCAGAATGTGTTTGTGTTTTCTAGCTACCTTGTGCAGTATCTCAGGAGCTTCCCCGGGATGTGGGTCCCCAAAGGTTTCCAACCGGATTGTTGGGGGCTCGGATGCTGTGGAGGGAGAGTGGCCCTGGCAAGTCAGTCTTTGGTATAAGGGCTCCCATTTATGTGGGGGTTCCCTGATCTCCAGCCAGTGGGTTCTGACTGCTGCGCACTGCTTTATGGGGTAAGTCGAGGTGTTGATGTTGAGGTTCACAACTCCCATAGGGAGTATCAAAGCTGAGGAGCTCTAGCAGTCATCGATGCTGCTGTGCTCTCGTGACAATACTTCATGTGCTGCTTTCATCTTTAGTGTTGTCATAGGGACATTGTAGATGTGGAGTCTACAGTTCCACTGACCTGTAACGCCCTTCCTTGTAGGACCGCTGAGGACTTCACCGCCCACCTAGGGGTCTATCAGCTCTCAGTGAAGAATCCTCACGAGCTTCTGTCTTCAGTGAAAGAATTCATCGTCCACCCCCAGTACACGGATGTGGGGAGCAGGGGGGACATTGCTCTGGTCCAGCTTTCCAGTCCTGTCTCTTATACCCATTACATTCAGCCAGTGTGTCTGCCCGATGCGGAGGTCACCTTCCCCTGTGGCCTGGAATGCTGGGTGACCGGCTGGGGAGATATGTCCTCCGGGGGTACGTGTTCCTCTCCTTCTCATACAGGTGGTGATAGCTCTAGAGGACATTTATGAAAAACTGAATGCTACCATAGAAAACACTTCACCTACTCAACCTACCAAGGGAAGAACCACATGAGGGTTGCAGTTCTTCCTCTTTAAGACTCATGATGCTTAAAGAGGGGCCTAATGGATCGGGAGGAGCTACAAGCGCCAAACCCTGAGGGTCCAGTGTCCTGTTACCTGGTTGTATTGAATGCATTGTATTGTATGCACTATACATGTATTGTATCTTGTAGGTAATATTGCATGTGAATTGTATGTGTATAGTATATATGTATTGTGTTGTGCTGGAATGATTCACTTACATGGAGGAATATCACAGAGGGAACTAATTGATTCAGCTAGGCGGCGTATTCTAACGGGGCCCACTGGGCTGTGACGTGAAATAATGGGAGTGGGGCCCTTGAGACTCAATCACTGGGGTGAGGCTTGTTTGAACAGAAGATCCCACTATCGGGTGGATTTAGTAATGAACATGCACCAGATTCCATATGCCATGCCGTGTTTGACAAGGGAGCATGTCGTGGCCATTTGTGCCAAAATTGGCAGATTTTTATCCGATAATTCTGGTGCAAAGTAAAGAAATAATAAGTGATTTAAAGTCAAACTAGACAATATAATGAACCCTATCATCCCGCGTCAGGCTCTGTGAGGGATCGGGCACATTGTCACACTGTCTAGTAACTCTGCCCTGTTATCCAGTCTAAAACGGTTGTCTCATGACAATATTTGTCGCCCATTCATCAAGTGTATGATGACTGGGTGTCCGAAAAGAATGAGGGTCCACGTCCCCTTTGTGACTGGAGCTGTGGTTACACATGGGCGCTATCGATCCCTTCAGAGTCTATAGAGGTATCGGCCGAGCACCATACTGCGCCATCTCTGTCAGCCCCATAGAGAATGAATGAACCACAGTGTCCATGTGTGACCACCACTCTACTCACATCGGGGACACCCAACCCTTGTTCTTGTGAATGGTGGGGGACAAGGGTGGTCAAAGCACCTGTCCTCTGTTCTCACCCATAATGGAGGTGTATGATGGTTGACAATATTGTGCAAGCAGTATCAAGGACTATAATTATCCTATACTACCACGGTAATATCATCCCTTGATCCGTGAAGTAATAGCTGCTGTTTCTCCTCAGTGAGTCTCAAGTATCCCGAGACCCTCCAGAAGGCGATGACCCCACTGATTGACTACGTGACATGTGACCAGATGTACCATCAGTGGTCCCCAGAAGCTGCCACCACTGTAATCATCCACAATTATGAAATATGTGCAGGATACAAAGAGGGGCAGAAGGACTCGTGCCAGGTCAGTGCTCCGTGAGGGATTCTAAGAACATCTCTGTCTGACCCTCCTTGGAACCAAATCTCACAAAGTATAACTTCTCACTGATGGGTCTTTTTCGATCACTGAGCTATTTTTTCCCATGTCATTGACCTGGTCTCCCAGGCTCTTCTTCCTCTATTGGCTGGGTCTAGGAAGTACCTAAGTTACAGCCACCATTTTTAACTTTACGGTCCTGATGACTTGTATTTGATTTCTGAGCTTTGATTGACCAGAAGAAAAAGCTGCTGGAGACTGAGATGAAAGTCTGTTTATTTTGGACCATCTCCACTCTCTTCCAGGGAGACTCTGGAGGACCTCTGGTCTGTAAAGTGCAGGGTGTCTGGTACCAGGCTGGAATTGTAAGTTGGGGTGAGAGCTGTGCGTTACAATACCGCCCTGGGGTGTACTCTCTGGTGACAGTCTACCAGTCATGGATCCTGGAATATGTACCTGAACTAGAAGTCATAAATGTGACAAGCTTTCCTCAGCCCAGCATACAATGTGGAGGAGATGTCTTCTCTACAACCGGGACCCCAGGTGATGTATGCACTGCACTGACTCACCATGTAGACAAATATATTCGCCCCTGTGAAATGTGTGATGGAGGTGACACCATTGGTACATGACACCTATTGAGTTACCAGACAGCAGGTTGAGCAGCGTTACGGCAACGTGACACTAGTGGATATGGTAGCACCGGCTGCGCCTCCATCTGTGTTGTCACCACTGTCCATGTGGACTCTTCTACTCATTATACTGGCACCTTTCTGTAACTATCCTTACTAAGTATTATGTCTATAGGAGATCCAGAGAACATGAGCTGCTGGGGTTTCATGGGGACTGATATTGAGAAACACTCTACTAGAAGGACTTAGAGGGTCACTGTCTCCCCCTTAGAGGGTCACTGTCTTCCCCTGGTGGCAGGTTACATTGTCTTGGAGAGAACTCTAACTCAGTGATCTTCAACCTGTGACTCTCCTGCTGCTGGGAAACTATAACTCCCAACAGTTAACAGGAGAGACACAATCTGGAGACCATTGTCCTACAAAGGTGACAACATGCAGCACATGACTCAAATCACATGAACCTAAGTAAGCAATATGACAAATTCTTGTTGCCCGTTGTTCCAGACAGAGAGGTGCATCCTCCACTGACTACGTGTTATTACAATTTACCTGACAAAAGACAAGAGTTTTGTTATATGATTCAGACCTGGGAAGAAATCAAGAGATCAGATCAGAGCCTGAGCTGTCTAATAGCAAATGGGGGTTCTCTAAAATGTATGGCATATGCAGTATATCTCACCTTGGAAAGAAGATAGCAGGAGGGAAGAACAAGAGAGACCAGAGGAGGAGAAGAGTAGAGAGTAGGGGAGAAGAAGAGGGAGACCAGAAGAGGAGTAGACTAGAGAGCAGGAAATGAGACGAGGAGAGAACAGGGGAGGAGAAAAGGAGAGGAAAGCGAAAGAAAAAAGAGTTACCAGAGGAGGAGAACAGCAGAGAGCAGGGGGAGTAGTAAGTAGAGGGAGACCAGAGGGGAGAAGAGGAGTGAGCAAAGGAGGAGAAGCGGGAGCCCACAGCAGAAGAGAACAGATGAGGAGAAAAGATGAGGATAGATTACAGGAGAGGAATACGGAGACCAATGGAGGAGAAGAATAGAGACTAAAGGAGAATAGGAGAAAAGAGGGAAAGTGAAGAGGTAGACTAGAGAAGGTGAGGAGAAAACTGTAACAGAGAGATCAGAAGATGAGAAGAGGGAGACCAGACAGGAAGAACAAGAGAGAGCAGAGGAGAACAAGAGGGAGACAAGAGGGGAAGAAGAAGAGAGAGCAGAGGAGAAGGAGAAGAGGGGATACCAGGGGAGGAGAAGAGAGAGACTAGAAAAGGAGAAGAGGAGTAACAGGTTTACAGGAAGAGAAGAACAATATCAGAGGACAAGAAGAGGAGAGAAGGGAAACACGAGGAGGGGAAAAGTAGAGAGCAGAAGAGGAGGAGATGAAGACAAGGGATGGAGAAAAGGAGAGAAGGAAGACCAGAGAAGGAGAACTTTCAAGAGCAGGAGAGGAGACTAGAGGAGAAGAGGCGGAGCATAGGATGTGAAGAGGAGAAACCAGGGGAGGAGAAGAGAAGAGACAAGGGGAGGAAAAGAGGAGAGACCAAGGGAGATGAAGAGGAGAAACTAGGGAATTAGAAGATGAGAAACCGGGAAGGAGAAGAAGAGACAGCAGAGGAGAAGAGGAGATAAGGGAGGCCACAGGAGAAGAACAGTAGAGAGCAGAGGAGGAGACTAGAGGAGAAGAGGAAGACCATAGGAGGTGAAGAGGAGAAACCAGAGGAAGAAAAGAGGAGAGACCAGGGGAGGTGAGGAGAAGAAACAAAGGGAGGGGAAGAAGACAGACCAAGGGAGGAGAAGAAGGGAGAGCAAGGGAGAAGAAGAGAGACCAGGGGAGGAGAGAAGGGAGACAAGTGGAGGAGAAGAGGAGACACCAGGAGACTAGAGAAGGCAAACCAGAGGAGAGGAACAGTAGAGAGCAGGGGAGGAGAAGAGAAGCGACCACGGGAGGAGAAAAAGGAGAGAATAGAGGCTAGAGGAGGAGAATAGTAGAGAACAGAGGAGGAGACTAGAGACTAGAGAGAAGAAGGAGACCATAGGAGGTGAAGATTAGAAGAAAAACTACTGTAGGAGAAGAGAACAGTGGAGGAGAAGAGAGAGGCTACGAGAAGAGGAGAAGCAACAAAGAGAAGAGGAAGACTAGAGGACAAGAAGAGAAGAAGAGAAGAGACCAGGGAAGGGGGAGAGGAGGGAAAATAGGAGAAGGGGAGGAAAAGACAAGAGAGCAGTGAAGGAGGGGCAACGATCCAATTAGCCTTGGTTGTGGTATTTATACAAAGAATTAAAGGCTATGTACACTTTTGCCAACAATTTTTTTTTATCACTGCATTTTACTTTTGGGTTTAAAATAATTTTTTCAATTGGTCTCTTTAATATAAATATTCAGTTGTTCTGTTACAATAGGGTGAATGTTTTTCTAGATGTGTGAAGCATACTTTCACTTTCATTTTGTGCTGGTCATCAAATAACTCTTATTTTTACTAAAAAGTCATAAACACTTATTTAAGCCACATTCTTATCAGTAAGATAACAACTGAGCCTTATTGAGTGTTTATAGTGTCAGAGATCAGAGATAAGGGGTCCGTCAGCTCCCTGCCTAATGGAAAAGTCAGAAAATACAAATCCTGCTAGTAGATAAACTCAAAGCTGTGCAGGGAAAACGGCTCATCATTTTTAATAAAAAACTATTTTAAAAATATTTTTTGTTTAAAATGAATACAATGGAATAATAAATTTAAAAAAATGTCCCCCAAAGGTTTACATAGCCTTTAAGGCATCAATCTGAACCTTTGCAGGGTGCTAAAAAGCCTAGCTCCAGCTCTGGGGAGGGGTGTTGATTTCTCTTTGGAGCTATTGTAGATAATTGCGGTAATTTCCGGGGATTATGAAATTAGTTCTGCAGTCGCTGCCCCATTCAGTATGTAAACAGACAACAGCTGCACCCTGCCACATACTGCTGATGGAGCTACATGGGGCTGTGATCCCAGAGCATCCCTGTTTTCTGCCCACGGCCTCCGGATGGCGCTGCATCCGTCTGTAAGTGTCTACAATGTAATGCAGACAATGGTAAGGACAAAGCAATGAGAGGCGATAATTATTCGGATGACGGGGGAATTTCTGATTCTTGAGCTGAATATCCTGCAAATAATGTAGTTGGAAATAGGGATCGGTGGTGAAGCGCTCCCACCTCCAGTATTTTATATGGCGGCTCTGCAATAGGAAATTCATCTCTGAACGTAGCGTAGGACGCCCTGAGCTGTCCTGTCTCTGGCTCTCACCACAAGGCATCAAGAGTGTTCATAGGCTCCATTCACCATGATGATATACATCGGCGTGTATAGGCGATCTGATAGAAAAGTCCACAACAAAACATAGATGACAAACATTTTTTTTGCAAAAATGTGAAAAAAAAAGTTTCAAAAATTTTAAATAAGGGAACAGAAAATAAGAAAAAAAGCACATAAACATTGCGAGACGTATTCACATGAGACTGTACTGACCACATGGCCAGAACTGTATGAGACACTGCCCAGGGTTGATACTGCTGCAGGTTACAATGAAGCGTTCGCCCGCGGCTGGTACAGGTGAGGCTCCTTCATCCATTTGATGCAGTAATATTTTGTCTCATTGGCATTTTTACGCCGTCCTTGTCACTTGGGAGTGGCAGCGGCAAAGTTCTCATTCATGCCTGGAAATAGGCGTAAAGCGTCAGTGTTCGGTCAGTGATTTCCATCAGTGATTGTGAGGACTGGAGCCTCCACAGACATAAGGTATCAGGGAAGGATCTGCTGCTCTTCTGGGTTTAGAGCCGCACCTGGTTATGGCTCCAAATCACTGATGGAAATCGCTGACCGAACACTGACGTGTGAATGAGGAAAATGACCGCAGTCAGGAAGTGGAGACGTTTTTCGCCCCTGGCGCTTGGACTACCAGAGGCTGCACCTGAGGGTACTTTCACACTTGCGGCAGAGGGATCCGGCAATCTGTGTTGAAACGGACAGCATTGCAAGAACCGATCCTTCTCTCCCGTTGTCATCAGGAGAAACTGATCCGTTATGTATTTTTTTCACATTTTTAAAGGTCTCTGCAGGTCTGGGATCCGTCAATGTGGTATTTTTAATGCCGGATCCGGAATTACGGCATGTGTTCCGGCATTTTGGACGGAGATAAAACCGCAGCGTGCTGTGGTATTTCCTCCGTCCAAAACGCCATTCAGTGACTGAACTGAAGACATCCTGATGTGTCCTGAACGGATTTCGCTCCATTCAGAATGCATTAGGATAAAACGGAAGCGTTTTTTTTCCAGTATTGAGCCCCGAATACGGAACTCAATGTCGTGTGAAAGTACCCGAATTTATCATAAATGAGTCCTCCTGCAGCACAGGGGTCTTTAGTTTTTATGACCTTTTTTGATGCATTTTTCTGGGAAAAGTACCAGGTCCAGATGTTTGCTAAAGGTCTGCGCACACAAGTAGTTTTTTCAATCGAGGTGTGTTTTTTGTGTCCATAGTGTTTTTTTTAAAGCAGCACATTTTAGTACTTGTATTAATGGCGTTTTTTCTGCCATTTTTAATACGGTTTTCTATAGAAAAATACATTTCTGCATGCAGCTAAATGCAATTCACTTCTGGGAAGAGAAAAAGTCCATAAAAACACATGTACGATGCAAAAAAACACCAAGGCTTTTTTTTCCCCCAAAGCTGCAGTTTTTTTAAGTGAAAACCTTAAGGCCCCTTTCACACGAGCGAGTTTTCCGCGCGGGTGCAATGCGTAACGTGAACGCATAGCATCCGCACTGAATCCTGACCCATTCATTTCAATGGTTCTGTGTACGTGAGCGTTTTTTTTTCGCGCATCAGTTCTGCTTTGCGTGAAAGTCTCAGAATGTTCTATATTCTGCGTTTTTCATAGAAGTTAATTGGCGCTGCGTGAAAAACGCATTGCATCTGCAAGCAAGTGCGGGTGCGATGCGTTTTTCACTGATGGTTGCTAGGAGATGTTGTTTGCAAACCTTCAGTTTTTTATCACGCATGTGAAAAACGCATCAAAACGCATTGCACCCGCGTGGAAAAAACGGAACAACTGAATGCAATCGCAGGCAAAACTGAATGGCTTTACCTGTGAAATCGCACGGCTTTTACTGAACGCATTAGCAACGCATGCGGACCTAATCCGGACACGCTCGTGTGAAAGAGGCCTAAGTGTCTCCAGTAAGAATGAGAAGTGCAAGTCTTTCCTGTAGGCCACCTGCAGGCGGGGGCGGCGGGTGAACGCACGTAAGATCCGCACAAATTCCCATTATGTGCGTCTCTGCACCAAAATCTGCAAAGTCTAACAGCGTTTTTTTGGTGCGGATTTGATGCAGTTTTGCCGCAAATTTCACCTTTCCATTGAAAAGGGGTGAAATCTGCAGGTAAAACCGCCAACATAACTGGCACGCTATTTCACTTTGAATTCCGCAAGGCGTGGGCAACTTCCACAAGGAAAAAACCTACAAAGCGTCTATGATATCAGTGTCGCCTCGTTGCTGGTACTGTACTACGCTGTGGTTTTTCTACGTAGGAATCCACATGGTAAAAACGCACGTATTCCGCAGCCTGCGTAGGCGGTCCTATGTGGTTTTTGCCCATTTCAGTGGGATGTTTGAATGCGGATTTGACACGGAATCCGCACCGATAATGAAAATGCCCTTTCTTTTCTCCCAGCTGCGGGTTTTAGAACTGCGAGTGAAAAAAAATCAGCGCCGTGTGCACTAACAAGCACTTTTCCCACTGAAAACATGTGTTTTCGATGCGGTTTTTGGTTGTAAATCTTCACCTACAGCTATGTTAAAAAAAACAGTGTGTGAACATAGCCTTATGATTCTGAGTGGCATTTGAAGGCTGGTTTGTGTGTGACTAGAGCAGGGCGGGGCAGCTTCCCACTATTATCACTGCCTTTGGTCACCTGTTGTATTCAGGTAATTGATAAAACACGACCTATGATGTCATCACCATGACGGTTGCCGACGCCTCCGTGTGTGGTCACATGAATTCCTTTCAGTAGTCAAGGTGGTTGTCAGAACAGAAGGATTCCCACCAAGAACAGGTTGAGGCAGATCCTGAGCTCAGGGAGGGGGGATTCAGAGACGCGGCAGTCGTCGTGAGGCAGACGCTACAGACCGGGGGATTAGACCTGATTTATCAGCGCGACACCACAAATCCCAGCAGTCATGACCGGCGTCCGGTGCCTCGCCAGCCTCCTGCTGCTCTCCGGTAAGTGGCTCCTGCGATCCGACAATCAGTCGCTGCGACTTACCACAATGCGGTCTGCAGTATGGCGGGTGTGTCCTCTATCCATCTGCGGGTGACGAACCAGATGCTGATTGTCTGTTGTTTATGGGGCAAAAGATTTTAATTTAAAATTCCTGAGCTACGTGGGGCCCCAGTTTCCCAGTCTAGTCTGTCTGCTGTACGAGGCCTCGTATTTTCGGTCCATGTATGATCTGAATTTTTGCAGATTGCACAGGGAGCCGTTCATTTCTATGGGCTGCAAAAAATGCAAGCAGCACACGGAGGTCATCAGTGGGGCCCGCGAAACATGGGGCCGGTAGCTGCGGTTTGTGGTTGTGTGAGCCTAAAAGCGTCGGATTTTAAAAATGTTACATTGTGATGCTTAAATAGTTCTTGTTTGTAAATATCGGGTGAGAAACATTGTAACAATGTGGTGACTGGCCACACCCCTTATTATTTCATGTTGAAATAATGGCGTCGTCATATCTGGGGGAGCGAGGGGTGCGAATCTCTGTACACACCTCACGTCCCTATAACCTGCAGCCTAGGAAAGCTGGGTGACTACCCCTGTGTGCGCTGCATTACTGGCCCCAAGGTTGTCAGCTTTCCTAAAAATCTCCGTATTTTTTTAATATAAGGAATATCCTTTATTGTGTGTCTGAGTTTTGCAGCCCTTCATGTAGAATCCATCAGACCCTGGACATTTTTCCTGATGATTTACTCTTCCTGTTCTGTGACGATCGTCTGCAGCGAAACGTTTCCCAACACATCCAAACCACCCGGGGCAAAAGATAGGAATCTCCCCTCCCCCCACAGAAACCCTTTGCAAACTGTTCCCAACTAGATGAAAAAAAAAAATTCTATTCAGTTTCTGGGAAAGCTGCGTTCCTACCAATATGGCTGCCATCACACATGTCTCAAAGATTGTCGCTAGGGATGAGCGAATTGACTTCGGATGAAACATCAGAAGTCGATTCGCATAAAACTTCGTTTCAATACTGTACAAAGTGAGCGCTCCGTGCAGTATTGGGGTGCTTTCACACTTGGTTCTGAGGATCCAGCGGGCACTTCCGTCCCGCCGGATCTGTCAGAACGCAAGTCGTCTGAAAGTATTTGAAGACTGATCAGGATCCTGAAACTCTTTCAGGTTACCATGGCAGCCAGGACGCTACTGAAGTCCTGGCTGCCATGGTAATCCGCAGCAGTGTACTTACCTGCTCTGCGGCCGCCGGGCGCTCCTTCATGACGTCACCTGCGGCGCATAGATCAATGCTCCGCCCAGACCTGTGATGTCATGAAGGAGCGCCCGGAGGCTGCAGCACAGGTAAGTACACTGCTGCGGAGTACTTACCATGGCAGCCAGGACTTCTGTAGCGTCCTGACTGCCATGGTAACCGATCGGAGCCCCAGCTTACACTGGGACCCCGACCGGAACTGCTGCTGCGCATGCGCAGAGCTAAACGTTGGATCTGGCGATGCGCCGAAACGACGTTTAGCTTAATTCTGGATCCGGATTAATGCACTTCAATGGGCATTAATTCCGGCTATTCTTACGGATTTTTGGATGGAGACAAATCCGCAGCATGCTGAGATTTTGTCAACGTCCAAAAAACGTTCACATACTGAACGGAAGACGTCCTGATGCATCCTGAACGGATTTCTCTCCATTCAGAATGCATTGGGATAATCCTGATCAGTAGTTTGCCGGCATAGAGCGCCGAGGACGGATCTCTACGCCGGAAAGTAAAAACGCAAGTGTGAAAGCACCCTTAGAATGTATTGGCTCCGATGACCACAAGCTATTACTTCGCAAAGTCTCCGGAGACTTCCCCTAATAACTACATAAATTGATTTATACTGTAAAAAAACATTTTCCAAACTCGGCTTCGGTTCCAAGGTACCACGGGAAATGTTTTTTTACCGTATAACTCAATTTCTGTGGTTATTAGGTGAAGTCTCGTGACTTTGTGAAGTAATAACTTCTGGTCATCGGAGACGATACATTTTAATACTGTATGCAGCGCTCGTTCCGTACGGTATTGAAACAATGTTTTATGCGAATCGACTTCCAATGTTTCATCCAAAGTCGATTCGCTTATCCATAATTGTCACCCACTTTCCCAGTGTGCAGCGTTTCCAGTCTGCCCAGTATAACGTGGAGGAGATGAGCTGCGTTTGGGACGTTGTCTGCCTTTTTCGAGGCGCTATCACATTTGCTGTTCTCATGCGTTCTTTGACATGTCAGGAGTGTAGTATGCGGGGTGACAGCAGCGGACGTATTGTTTGTCAGTCTCCCAGAAATCAAAGTCTCCATGTGTAACGCCCCAGAGTGCCACCTTTGCACCCCGCTACTGTCTTTATTGGTTAACATCATGTGTATTTATTTCAGGCCCAAACACTGTGCATCTCCTTTTTTGTAACTGGCAGCAGATGGCAGCAAACATGGCAGCGCTACAGTCAGATAGAATGGAGCATTCCATTCTAACCCCCTCCCTGTGGAGTGGTGGGTGAGCCATTTCCTGCAGGAAGGGTGGAGTTCAGTTAGTTGCAGTCTAGCTTACCCCCTGCTAGGGGGAGGAAGCAAGTGCTGGGCACGTCGCCATTAGACATGCCCCAGCCCAGGAAGCCAGCCAGAGCACCTTCAGCTCTGATGGATATGGAGGCCACAGCTAGAAACCTCACAAGCCAGGAGGATAGTTCCCTGGCCTAACCTAGAGTCAGACTACAGAGAGAAGTTGCAGCCTAGAGAAGAAGCAAAGATTCTATTTAAGCCTGTCAGTACAGCAGTGTCAGAGAGCAACCGATGTAGCAAAGATGAGTTTGCCTGCCACCAGTTTAATGCTAAAGTCTGTAAACTATTTGGAGAAACATTTATGCAAAGTAAAGCTGCTTTTTAACTTCATCACAAGGTCTGGAATTCACCCCCCAATTCAACTACCCCCCTATTTGTCTGCTTCGGAGCCAACACCTGGGGTCCAGCGTAGCCAGGTAGGAGCACCGTGACACATTCAACATACAGGGACATTTTAGCCCGCCCTACTCCACTCAGGTATTCATACACCACCATTTCTTAGAGACCCCTTGCTGTTGACGCTGCGTTGCACGTGTAACCAATCAAGGCACCTGGTGCTGGATTATCAGACCTCCTGGATTATCGGGCAACAGACTGAAGAAATGTAGAATTGTTAATTGAAGGATTAAGACTTTTTTTTTGGCTTTTCTGTTCTCGGTGAAGTATTTCCAGGTCACCTGTTCTGTAGATACATTTTATTTCAGCAAATTCTTCTGTAAATGTGAGACCGGAGTGAGTGTCAGGAATCTGCATGAGATGACATCACTGATACCGCCGCACAGCCCCGCCCACAGCTGGTTAAAGGGGCTCAGGGATATATGGTCTGCTACTGACCTTACTGCTTCTCATGAAGAGTACGATAAAAGCCTCACTATATCATGTCCATGGGGACAACCCGTCCCGGGAAGGAGAAGAATCAGGGTGGGATTTAAAAGGCTGGATGCTATGTACTCACAGGACACAATCTATTTCCAGATTCTTTCCATTGAAAACACATGCATGCTTGGCCCATCCCAGTATTAATGGGGGAGTCGGGAGGATTATCTCTCAGCAGGGCTCAGTGTGCATGTGTATGGAGCAGTCAGGAGGAATACCTCTCAGCAGAGCTCAGTGTGCATGTGTATGGGGCAGTCAGGAGGAGTACCTCTCAGCAGAGCTCAGTGTGCATGTGTATGGAGCAGTCAGGAGGAGTACCTCTCAGCAGAGCTCAGTGTGCATGTGTATGGAGCAGTCAGGTGGAGAATCTCTCAGCAGAGCCAAGTCTGCATGTGTATGGGGCAGTCAGGAGGAATACCTCTCAGCAGAGCTCAGTGTGTATGGGGAGTCAGGAGGAGTATCTCTCAGCAGAGCTCAGTGTGTATGGGGAGTCAGGAGGAGTACCCCTCAGCAGAGCTCAGTGTGCATGTGTATGGGGGAGTCAGGAGGAGTACCTCTCAGCAGAGCTCAGTGTGTATGGGGAGTCAGGAGGAGTACCCCTCAGCAGAGCTCAGTGTGCATGTGTATGGGGGAGTCAGGAGGAGTACCTCTCAGCAGAGCTCAGTGTGTATGGGGAGTCAGGAGGAGTACCTCTCAGCAGAGCTCAGTGTGTATGGGGCAGTCAGGAGGAGTACCTCTCAGCAGAGCCCAGTGTGCATGCGTATGTGGTAGTCGGAAGGAGTACCTCTCAGCAGAGCTCAGTGTGCATGTGTATGGGGGAGTCAGGAGGAGTACCTCTCAGCAGAGCCCAGTGTGCATGTGTATGGGGCAGTCAGAAGGAGTAGCTCTTAGAAGAGCCCAGTGTGCATGTGTATGGGGGAGTCAGGAGGAATACCTCTCAGCAGAGCCCAGTGTGCATGTGTATGGGGCAGTCAGAAGGAGTAGCTCTTAGAAGAGCCCAGTGTGTATGGGGGAGTCAGAAGTAATACCTCTCAGCAGAGCCCAGTGTGTATGGCGGAGTCAGGTAGAGAATCTCTCAGCGGGAGGTCAGGGTGTGAAGGAGGAACATTCCTGTGTTATCTGTAACAACATGGAGACCGGATGCATTTATCAACAGGTAGGTGACTCCGCATCATGAGAACTGCCTCTCTCTGAACGTAGAGGTGACCATGGCCACCGATGGTCATTAGATCTGGTCTCCTGGGGTTAGCCAGGGATCTTTCTCGGTGATTGATGCACTAAAGTTTTCCACACTGTTACCAGTAGCTGGTGTCTGACTGTGTCCAATCAGTGTCAGACTGTGCAGGGACACACCCCTAACTGGTAACGCCAATCTGTACCTTTACGGCAAGCTGTTGATAGTTCGTTCATAAACTTCTCGTAGAAATAACAGGCAAATAGCCCAACGTACAGGCCCGTCCATTCTCGTGTTGGACTTTCATGTTTTTCCAAACTGCTCCATAGCCTTTAGAGAGACCTCAGCTGAGGTGATGAAAGGGTGCTTGGCCTTTACTGATGTCACTTGTTGGGGGAATAACTGAAATATTTTGTGATAAAATGTCTGATGTCCACAAGTGAGAGAAATCTGGAAGGTAAAATATTCCATTATGGTTTCCAGTCTATACATCTCCAGTCATCTCCAACATCACCACTGAAGCCCCACCATTATGTGGAAGCCCAGTCATCTCCAATCGGATCGTTGGTGGCACAGATGCAAGTGAAGGAGCATGGCCCTGGCAAATCAGTCTCCGGTACCAGGGTTCCCATATCTGTGGCGGTTCCTTGATTTCCAACCAGTGGGTTCTCTGCGCCGCACACTGCTTTGCATGGTAAGTTGGTACCTACTGATAAAATATCATGACCTGATCTACTGGCATAGCACAGCTCAGTGGTCAGCCATGTTAAGCTGGGAAAAATGACCTTTCCTGGAACGGCAGTGGGATAGAGGGGAGGCAGAATGGTGACCACCAGGGCTCTGAGCCACCAGTGCATTCTCTTCTTTCCCTTGGTGGTTGGGCAATAATGTTGTCTTGGTGTGGAGGGTTAGTACTGTGTGGTCAGATGGAGATCCCAGAACTGGACCCATAATGGACTCTGTTAATGGAAACCAGTATTGTCCATTGCCTCAGTGTTTCTTCCTTTCCTTAGGTCTACACATCCCTCCGACTACAAAGTCGTCCTCGGCGAGTACCAGCTGAAAACCACCAGCGCTCACCAGGTTGAGTCCACCGTACAAAGTATTATTGTGAATGCCCTATACAACGGAGCTGGCAGCTCGGGGGACATCGCTCTGATTAAACTGTCCGGTCCTGTTACTTATACTGAGTACATCCTGCCAGTCTGTGTGCCAGAGGCATCCATGAGCTTCCCTGATGGCACCAACTGCTGGGTAACTGGATGGGGCAACACAGGATTTGATGGTAAGAAATACTCTCATGGAGAACTGCATAGTACTACAGCCCCCATCATTTACAGTGCATTTAATCCTATCATTTGCTGCACCATTATATACCACCAGACAGTACTACATCACCCATCATTTACCAGTGTTAAGTCCTATGATGCATTATGCAGTCACTGATGAGCCCACACCACTACATCCCCCATCATGGGTTGGTATATCCACGCCTGTCTGGTGATACTATCATAGAGAATCACACAGTACTACATTCTCCATCATCCTGACTTTGGCCACCATCATGGCACTTCTAGGTGGATCTTCCCATTTGATGAATCTGCTCTTCTGGTCCTGTACTTTGTACTGCATGACTTTACGCTTTTTTTCTTCTTTTCGGCAGTGAGTCTTCCGTACCCACAGACTCTCCAACAGGTCATGGTGCCTCTGATCGGCACCAGCGCCTGTGATGCCATGTACCACATCAACTCCAACATTGGTGCCAGCCAAGAGATCATTCCAAGTGACCAGATCTGTGCTGGTTACAAGGCTGGGAAGAAGGACTCCTGCCAGGTGGGTAACTTTCCAATAATGGCACCAGTTTCGGGGTCCTGAATCTGAGGGCTGTGGTGTACCCCCTACTGTAAACTTTGCTGATAAAAAGAGATGAGTGAATGTCTTACAATTCGATTTGGGGCAGATTTACCCATAGTCGCTGTGTGTGTTCAAAATTGCCCAGAACTGCCTGCGAGAGTCCCTCACTTGCTCCAATCATCTAAGGTTCTATAGAATCTTAATTTGGGCAGAATTTTGATTGTATAGAATCCATTCCCTCCTCTCTACTCATAAGGTCTATCTCCGAGTACAGATTTATTATGTTTTAGCATTTTCCTAATCATGTCATTTATTGGACTATTATATATTTCAGGGGGACTCCGGGGGACCTCTGGTCTGTAAAATAAATGGGATTTGGTATCAAGCTGGTATCGTAAGTTGGGGAGATGACTGCGCCCTGCCCAACAGGCCTGGAGTTTATACGTACGTCCCTCATTACTCCGACTGGATCTACTCGTATGGAGCCACGCGTTTCGTGTCCTCATCATCCATATTTACTGCTTCAGCATTACTACTGATCATCTGCCTATTGCTGCATACTTGATGGATGGTTCTGCAGAGTCAATGAACTGCAATTATAACTTTAATAAGTGTCCAACTTGATGATTCCTCTAGATTACATTGGTGGGATTTCCGGAACTGGTGACACCTGAGGACAAAGCTTGTACAATGATGAACTACCCTTCTGAGAAGTCACCAGATATTTCTGAACAGTAAAATGACCCTATGGCCAATACATCACCACCTCATTCTTGAATGTTAGAAGGTTCACCTCCATAATGTTGACCATGTTACTCTAGACCACAATTTCGTTGGGCATCTGAAGAACTTTCTGTAGCTCTTCCTGAACTCCTCTGACCGGCTTGACATCATTTTATTAGGTGTTCACCACTTTACACATGAGGTCCGCTGATTGTGAGAATTGTTGTGATATCCGTTTTATTTTTAATAAATTATTTTTTTAATTAAAAGTACAATGTCCTCAGCGGCTGCGTTGCTATATGTGTGCTGAGCATGGAAAGGTCTGTGGTCACCTCATTTAAACAAGGACTTCATCTCTGTCTCCAGGCTCTTTGTTTAACCCTCTTTATATGTTTTAACTACTTCCTCTACCAACAAGTACCCATATATGTTTAATGAAAGTCCAGTGGCCCGGCAGGAGCTGGAGTAGAGGATGGGAGTGGTAGTCTTTCCTAACACCGTTTTTCTGTAGGGCCATGCAGTGAAAGGAGGAGGCACTCTTTTTTTCCCTCAGGGGACACAGGAGTAAAAATGGCTGTTGTATGGTGTGGAGTCAGAAAACCAGTCCAGAGGTAGAAGAATAAATGTTTCTTCTTACTGAAGTGCAAAATAGGAGTTGTAGTACATCCAATTATAGCAGTCTCGGTTCCACTATCTCCAAGATACCAGTGTATGGATTTAGGCAATGGTAGGTGTCACAGCCTTCTTACCTCTCTCTATCTTACTAAAGTCTCTGTCACATCTATTGCTGGCGACAATACCTTGCCAATAAAGGATGCAATGTCCACTGCCGGATACAGGGTTTTGAAGTCACATCTGGCCTGGAGGTGTCAAAGTGTGAAGTCTTACCAATGTACCTCACTGCAGTAAAGTCTGAATGGTTGTAGTGGCAGGTGACCTTGCTGACACCTATGCTCGATCATGCAAATTTTAAATTCTCTTGTTCACTTCGTTGTATTACTCCTTCTCTCTTTCTGTAGATCATGCAGAGATTGGTGAGTCTCTGTCTCTGTGTGTCTCTGTCTCTGTGTGTCTCTCTGTCTCTGTGTGTGTCTCTGTCTCTGTGTGTCTCTCTGTCTCTGTGTGTCTCTCTCTCTCTGTGTGTCTCTCTCTCTGTGTGTCTCTCTCTCTGTGTGTCTCTCTCTCTGTGTGTCTCTCTCTCTGTGTGTCTCTCTCTCTGTGTGTCTCTCTCTCTGTGTGTCTCTCTCTCTGTGTGTCTCTCTCTCTGTGTGTCTGTCTCTGCACAGAACCATAGAAATGAATGGGTTAGGCCGATGAATTCACTACACTTATCGTATCCGGATGAAAAACTCACTTGTGTAAGTGACTACGCATATTTTTTAAAAAATTGCATTCCAAGAGCTATAACTTTTTAGTTTTTTCATCAATTTACCTGGATGAGGTCTTAGTTTTTAATGCACCATTTTGGGTAGATGTAATTATTGATAGAGATGTCGCGAACATAAAATTTTTCGTTCGTGAACGGCGAACTTCCGCAAATGTTCTCGAACCGGGCGAACTGCCATAGACTTCAATTGGCAGGCGAATTTTAAAACCCACAGGGACTCTTTCTGGCCACAATAGTGATGGAAAAGTTGTTTCAAGGGGTCTAACACCTGGACTGTGGCATGTCGGAGGGGGATCCATGGCAAAACTCCCATAGAAAATTACGTAGTTGACGCAGAGTCGGGTTTTAATCCATAAAGGGCATAAATCACCTAACATTCCTAAATTGTTTGGAATAACATGCTTTAAAAAATCCAGTGTGTGTATACGATCAGGTATGATGTTGTATCGATCAGGTAGTGTAAGGGTTACGCCCGCTTCACAGTGACAGACCAAACTCCCCGTTTAACGCACCGCAAACAACTGCAAACAGTTCATTTGCACAAGGTTGGATACCAAGCTAGCCATGTCCCGTTCCTTGTCTTCACTGACGTCATTGAATGTCTCTTCCTCCACTCAGCCACGTACAACACCAAGGGTCCCCGAAAGGTGACAACAAGCCCCCTGGGACGCCTGCTGTGGTTGGTCTTCCACCTTCCTCCTCTGACTCCTTCTTCAGACTCCTCTTCCAGCGTTGCCGCAGGTCCAGCAATCGACGACAAGGCTGCTTCTGGTGGTGATGGTGTGACCACAACTCTTCCTCTTCATGCTCATCTACGGCCTGATCCAGCACTCTTCGCACGGCACGCTCCAGAAAAAACGCATATGGGATGAGGTCGATGATGTTGCCTTGGGTTTGAGTGACTAGGTTTGTCACCTCTGCAAAAGGACGCATGAGCCTACAGGCATTGTGCATGAGCGTTCAGTAACGCGGCCAAAAAATACCCAGCTCCGCAGAGGCTGTCCTCTTTTCTTTTTTATTAAAAAAATCTGTTCTTACCAGTTTAATCTCTGTTTTGTCCCCTATCAGGGGCCGGTGTATGGAATAGATTTTAGGAACCGAGAGATGGAAAAAGATGATTGGTCGGTCCTCTTCCTTCCAATTTGGGGCACTGTGTGTGTGCCGCGCAATGTACTGTGCCACCAATACCAATAGTGTGAACTACTATTCTTACCATTTTTATCAGGGGACGTGTATTGAATTAAATCCTTGCATCGGGAGATAGAGAAAAAAGCTTGCTCTGTCCGCTTCCTTCTAATTTTGGGCACTTGCAATGGAATTTGCCACCAATGCAACTAGTGTTACTAAGTCCTATTCCTATCAGTTTAATCTCTGTTTTGTCCCTTATCAGGGCCAGTGTAGTGAATAGATTTTGGGAAACGGTGGGCAGTGGGCACAGTACAGTCTGTGGGCCTGACACTCACTGGCGGCAACTGCATTTATACTAAAGGGTAAAAATTAAATGACTTTTTTATCTGCAAGGTACTGTGCCACCCGATATGAGTGGTGGGCACACAGTACAGTCTGTGGGACTGCGGCCTCTCACACATGGGCAGCAACTGCAATATATATATATATAGAAAAAATAAATAAAAGCCGACTGATGTACCTGCCCTAAAAAGGGCTTTTTGGGGTGCTATCAGGACTCTGGCCTTACAGCAGATGGCCCCTTTCAGACGAGCGAGTTTTCCGCGCGGGTGCAATGCGTGATGTGAACTGAATCCTGACCCCTTTCATTTCAATGGGTCTGTGTACATGAGCGTTTTTTTTCACGCATCACTTGTGCGTTGCGTTAAAATGGCAGCATGTTCTATATTCTGCGTTTTTCACACAGCCCTAGCCCTATAGAAGTTAATTGGCGCTGCGTGAAAAACGCATTGCATCCGCAAGCAAGTGCGGGTGCGTCGCGTTTTCACTGATGGTTGCTAGGAGATGTTGTTTGTAAATCTTCACTTTTTTATCACGCGTGTGTTAAAAAACGCATCAAAACGCATTGCAGCTGCGCGGAAAAAACTGGACAACTGAACGCAGACGCAGGCAAAACTGAATGGCTTTGCATGTGAAATCGCACAGTTTTCACTGAACGCATCCGCAACGCATCCGGACCTAAGGCCCCATTCACACATCTGCAATTTTTGTCCACATCCATTCCGCAATTTTGCGGAATAGATGCGGACCCATTCATTGTGAATGGGGCCGGACGTGATGCGGAGAGCACACTATGTGGTTTCCCCATAGAGATGCCTGCGGACAAGAATAGGCATCTCTATGGGGAGTGCCGGCATGGTGTGTTGCGGATCCTCAATTTTCGGATCCGCAACACACTACGGACGAGTGAATGGAACCTAATCCGGACACGCTCGTGTGAAAGAGGCCGAGTCTTTGAGGACTGGAGTGGACACAGAACACTGGCCTAGCTAACGCTTTCCCTATTAATTCAGCAGCAGCAGCGCTCTCCCTGCTGTAACTAACACTGCAGCTTCAGAATGAATCTAAGATGGATGCCATCCTTGCTTTTTGATAGGAGGTGGGAGGGTCTGGGAGGGAGGGTGCTGATTGGCTGGAATGTGTCTGCTGACTGTGAGTCACAGGGTCAAAGTTTGCTCAATGATGACGTATAAGGGGCGAATTGAACATCGTATAAGTTCGCCTGCCGCGGTGAACGCGAACATGCGATGTTTGCTGGAAACTGTTCGCTGGCGAATAGTTCAGGACATCTCTAATTATTAATTACAGCCAGGTGTTTAGCTTAAACCCCCTTTGTTTATATCAGTAAAAAGGCGTATTAGTGGTCACTAAGCGGTTAAAGTGTAGATCCAAGCTGTGTAACCCACAGACTGGTGGAGGGTAAAGACTCTTTAGTCAGAACCTCTGTGGTTTGCAGTAAATGGTCTGGTGAAATGCGTCAGCTCATCCCTCAGGCTTCAGTATTAAGTATCTAGAAAACCAGGCAAGAAGATAACAATGTGGAGTGAAACCAGCTGTAGGTCCAGTCCCGCCCTCGCTTCTGCCTCGTCACGTTATATACATTGAAGCTTTTTATAGAAGACATGGAAATCCACAGAGGAACCTGTCAGACCAGTCCGTTATCACCACCACCGAGACAAAAGTTCTATACAATCCGATGTGATCCGTACCTGCAATATAAATACAGAGCTCCTCTATGGGATAGACCATGAGGTCCCGACCAGCAGGGAACCACCCAGGACACGTCCAACGGCCAAGATGTCACCAGACACCAAAACATGAACAGATCCCATCAAACCAATTACTAGCAATAAATCTGTGAATGTGAAAAGGGTGAAGAGTATGCTGGTGTGAATGTCTTCAAATCTGAGGCTGGAGTCCAGACTATGGAGGTGCATCCAGGTCCAACAGGGAGGTTAATGACCAAAATCTTCTGCGTTACAGGAGGCCGAACATGTTAGACAAATGCCCATGTAATGTATATGGGGCTCCCCCCAATGGCAGATGCCGGGGAGAAAGGGAATGAGCTGCTACTTTCAGCATGGCTGATCTTATGTTTCCATGAGCCTCCACTGGTGAAGAGGATGTTATAACAACAGTTGGTTGACACCAGAACCTTGGCTGGGCCTCTGTGCACAATCCCCTTTTGATGGTTGGGTTTCCCCGGTGATGCCGGGAGAAACACGTTGACCTGACACAAACAGTAGGGCTGAAGCAGATCAGAGAGCGGGCACAATGGAGACCACTAAAGAAATGAGCGCCAGGCTACGTAGGGCCCTCTGTGGAGAAGTGAGATATTGTGTAGAGCAGCGGTAGTTGAGCACTATCGTGTTGGACGACCCATTGATCCAGTGTAGATGGAAGAGAAAAACTCACAAGTGTGACCCTAGACCTGAGGGATAGCCAAGAAAGGCCAAACCGACCGTTTAACCAGTGCGTTACCATGTGTGCCACCAGGGGAAGCAGCTCCCCTGCAAGAGACTCAGGATGCTTGTGGCCAAAACCAGTGTTCCTCAGCTCCAATCCTCAAGGCCGACCTTCCAGTCATGTTTACAGGACTCCCTTAGTATTGAGAAGGTGATATAGTGTCCGTGTGTCATGACTTACCACAGGTTTTCATTCTGTGGAAAATCCTAAATTCCTGACTGGCAGGTGGGCTCTGAGGACTGGAGTTGAAGAACTCTGGCCAAGACGAGCCTTGGACCTGCTGTTAGTACTCCTGGTGTAAATAACCCATGTGGGTGCTGATTTAAGTTGGTGCCAGAGGCACTTGTGCCGCAGATTCTGTCCCCATGATGTGATCCACTTACCAGCCCCAGTTATTGTACCTCAAGATGTCAACAACCACGATGGGTTTGTGCCTCCATGGTCTTTCCTTTCCAGTCTTGTGCCTGTGCTGTACCTGTCCGTGCTCCATCACCCAACAGCACACGTCACAGAAGCTGCTTTAAAGGGAAGATTAGGTACCTTTAAGACCTTAATGCACACGTCAGACTGTGTAGAGCGGAGCCACCATGCCTGGCTGTAAAGCTTGGCCTGATTCTGCGTGTAGGGAGACAATCTCCCCTAGAAGCAAGGCTTCCTTAGATCTTCATACATGGCGCATATGTAATGAAAGACATATGGGGGTACAGTAAAGGAGTCTGACACTTCTGGAAGATCTTGGGTGGGCTTTGTAGTTGGCACCAAGGTCGAGGATCAGAATCCAATCTTTGCAGGCTGCATATGTCTACCCGGGGGGGGGATCACTCATCGTGCTCCTTGCAGTGGTGGTTGGAGGCCTCTGTAGGGTTAAATTATGGTGCAGCTGAGGTTTTCCACCAGATATTGTATTGCTTTGCAGCGTCAGGTGTTTGTCGCTTTGTCTGGGGTTGAGATTCGTATAAGGGGTGAAACCTGAAGCTTTTCTCAGTGATAAAAGCGTTATTCTGAGGAAGCAGGAAGCACAAGGAAGAAGATCCGAGAGGAGAGAGGACCCCACCCTGCAATGGCTGGCTCCAGTCTCTCACATACGGGGGTCCTTGTAGTGATCATCATGCTGCACGCTGGTATGTACACAGTCTGCTTCCCGTTATATCACCCTGTATCTGCTCCACCTGATCCTGCAGAGGCCACAATATCCAGTTCATGTGGCCTACATCATTAAGTAATGTGGACACTGCAGTAAATCTCTCTAGACATGCACTTAAAAATTATTTCTGAGGTGGGGTCGTGGGCAAATCCTTTAACCCAACAGGAGGCTCCATGATAAAAAAAATCATCTCAAACCCTAAGTAATAAATAACCACAATGAATTAAACTGGTATTATTAGATTCAGAGTTTCCTCAAAACATCTTGTAATATACCTCAGCCACCACTAGAGGGAGCACACTACATACAGATTATACAGCCACCACTAGAGGGAGCTCACTACATACAGGTTATACAGTCACCACTATAGGGAGCTCACTACATACAGATTATAGAGCCACCACTAGAGGGAGCTCACTACATGCAGATTATACAGTCACCACTAGAGGGAGCTCACTACATACAGATTATACAGCCACCACTAGAGGGAGCTTACTACATACAGATTATACAGCCACCACTAGAGGGAGCTCACTACATACAGATTATACAGCCACCACTAGGGGGAGCTCACTACATACAGATTATACAGTCACCACTAGAGGGAGCTCACTACATACATATTATACAGCCTCCACTAAAGGGAGCTTACTACATACAGATTATACAGCCACCACTAGAGGGAGCTCACTACATACAGATTATACAGCCACCACTAGGGGGAGCTCACTGCATACAGATTATACAGCCACCACTAGAGGGAGCTCACTACATACAGATTATACAGCCACCACTAGAGGGAGCTCACTACATACAGATTATACAGCCACCACTAGAGGGAGCTCACTACATACAGATTATAGAGCCACCACAAGAAGGAGCTCACTACATGCAGATTATACAACTACCACTAGAGAGAGCTCACTACATACAGATTATATAGCCACCACTAGAGGGCGCTCACTACATACAGATTATACAGCAACCACTAGAGGAAGCTCACTACATACAGAATATACAGTCACCACAAGAGGGAGCTCACTTCATGCAGATTATACAACTACCACTAGAGGGAGCTCACTACATACAGATTATACAGCCACCACTAAAGGGAGCTCACTGCATACAGATTATACAGCCACTACTAGAGGGAGCTCACTACATACAGATTATACAGCAACCACTAGAGGGAGCTCAATACATACAGATTATACAGCCACAAATAGAGGGAGCTCACTACATACAGATTATACAGTCACCACTAGAGGGAGCTCACTACATACAGATTATACAGCCACCACTAGAGGGAGCTCACTACATACAGATTATACAGCCACCACAATAGGGAGCACACTACATACAGATTATACAGCCACCACTAGAGGGAGCTCACTACATACAGATTATACAGCCACCACAAGAGGGAGCACACTACATACAGATTATACAGACACCACTAGAGGGAGCTCACTACATACAGATTATAGAGCCACCACTAGAGGGAGCTCATTACATACAGATTATACAGCTACCACTGGAGGGCGCTCACTACATACAGATTATACAGCTACCACTAGAGGGAGCTCACTACATACAGATTATACAGCCACCACTATAGGAAGCTCACTACATACAGATTATACATCCACCACTAGAGGGAGCTCACTACATACAGATTATACATCCACCACTAGAGGGAGCTCACTACATACAGATTATACAGCCACCACTAGAGGGAGCTCACTACATACAGATTATACAGCCACCACTAGGGGAGCCCACTCCATACAGATTATACAGCCACCACTAGAGTGAGCTCACTACATACAGATTATACAGCCACCACTAGAGGGAATTTACTACATACAGATTATAGAACCACCACTAGAGGGAGCTCACTACATACAGATTATAGAACCACCACTAGAGGGAGCTCACTACATACAGATTATAGAACCACCACTAGAGGGAGCTCACTACATACAGGTTATACAGCCACCACTAGAGGGAGCTCACTACATACAGATTATACAGCCACCACTAGAGTGAGCTCACTACATACAGATTATACAGCCACCACTAGAAGGAGCTCACTACATACAGATTATACAGCTACCACTAGAGGGAGCTCACTACATACAGATTATACAGCCACCACTAGAGGGAGCTCACTACATACAGATTATACAGCCACCACTAGAGGGAGCTCATTACATACAGATTATGCAGCCACCACTATAGGAAGCTCACTACATACAGATTATACATCCACCACTAGAGGGGGCTCACTACATACAGATTATACAGCCACCACTAGTGGGAGCTCACTACACACAGATTATACAGCCACCACTAGAGGGAGCTCCATACATACAGATCATACAGCCACCACTAGAGGGAGCTCACTACATACAGATTATACAGCCACCACTAGAGGGAGCTCACTACATACAGATTATACAGCCACCACTGGAGGGCGCTTACTACAAACAGATTATACAGCCACCACTAGAGGAAGCTCACTACATACAGATTATACAGCCATCACTAGAGGGAGCTCACTACATACAGATTATACAGCCACCACTAGAGGGAGCTCACTACATACAGATTATACAGCCACCACAAGAGGGAGCTCACTACATACAGATTATACAGCCACCACTAGAGGGAGCTCAGTACATACAGATTATACAGCCACCACTGGAGGGCGCTTACTACAAACAGATTATACAGCCACCACTAGAGGGAGCTCACTACATACATATTATACAGCCACCACTAGAGGGAGCTCACTACATACAGATTATACAGCCACCACTAGAGGGAGCTCACTATATACAGATTATACAGCCACCACTAGTGGGAGCTCACTACACACACATTATACAGCCACCACTAGAGGGAGCTCACTACATACAGATTATACAGCCACCACTAGAGGGAGCTCACTACATACAGATTATAGAGCCACCACTAGAGGGAGCTCACTACATACATATTATACAGCCACCACTAGAGGGAGCTCACTACATACAGATTATACAGCCACCACTAGAGGGAGCTCACTATATACAGATTATACAGCCACCACTAGAGGGAGCTCACTACATACAGATTATACAGCCACCACTAGAGGGAGCTCACTACATACATATTATACAGCCACCACTAGAGGGAGCTCACTACATACAGATTATACAGCCACCACTAGAGGGAGCTCACTACATACAGATTATACAGCCACCACAAGAGGAAGCTCACTATATACAGATTATAGAGTACATTTTTTGATTGCGAGAGAAGACCGGAGAATCTGAAGGAAATTCATGCAAACACAGGGAGATCATACAAACTTTATTCAAATGTTGTCTTTGGGCAGATTTGACCCCAGCTCTGTAAAACACTAGTGTAGCCACTGAGCCAGGCAGTAGTGAAAGGCTGTAGAACGTTCCTTTAAAGGGATTGTCCAGGATTAGAAGTCACCAGTATCTAATTTTCTTTAATGGGGATGACCTGCTCCACCAGACCCAGCACAGGCCCAGATGTGGAGCTGTTTCTGGGGAGAAAGGTAATTTTGTTGTCCAGGACAGTGATTGGACTGTAATAAGATCCTGATTGTCTCTACCTCAGCGCCTCCTAGTGGCACGACTTGAGTTTACAGTCCATGCCAAGAGGTGGATACGTGTTCAGTGTTGCTTGGAATAAGATGACCCTGAACTTGGCACTTGTCCTTCATAAAGCACTTCATCTGGATAAATTAACCCTTTATGTGCCAATACGCTGTGGTGTCTTCCTCTGGAAGACTGAGGGATGTGAGGCGGAGGATACTACCAAAGTGCAGTCAGACGGAGGCAGAGAAGTGCAGCGCAGCCAAGAGGTTCCTGTTATCTGCGGAGGTTTCTGGGTCTGTCTGGACACCTGGGTCATCTGTTGTAATTTTGGGGTTATTTAAGAAGATTTCTGGTAACTGTGTAGAGATGTCATCTGTAGATAGACTCTAGGCTGCTACTCTATATCAGGGGTCTCCAACCTCTGGCACTTCAGCCGTTGTGAAGCTACAACTCCCAGCAGGCACCATTAAATTCAATGAGAGTTTTGAGAATAGATGAGAAATGTACATGCTGGGAGTCTTAGTTTCACAACAGCTGGAGTGTCGGAGGTTGCTGACCCTTCCTGTAGGTGTCAGTTTTTACAATGTTGCTGCTGGTGTGGTGGGGGACGGGTGTTACAGCACCGCCTTGTGTATGATTTCAAGAATGTTGTATCAGTATTATACTGTCAGTGATGATTTCTAAACGTTAATCTGTTTTCCCTTAGTCCTAACAGCAGCACAAGCTTCCAGTTCTAAGACTGTTACTTCTTTATAATGAGCACAGGGTGGGAGGGACTAGAGGTCTCTAGCCCCTCAGGGGTCTCTAATTAATTAGCAATTAATTTGATTAAATTAAAAATCTCTTTTGTCCTACTAGTACACAGCGGCAGAAATACCCCATTATTGCATTGCTGTTAAGACTAAAGGAGAATGATTTACTTTGGAAAATCAACGCTTATCACTCCGATCCAGTGTTCTCTGAATCAACCCTCCAGTTATTGTGCTGTTTTAGGACTAAGGGAGAACAGATTAATGTTAGAAATCATCACTTATCACCCCCATCCAGTGTTCTCTGAATCTCCCCGGTTATTCTGATGATATTAGGCCTAAAGGGGAACAGTTTAACTTTAGAAATCATCGCTCACCCTCTGATCCAGAGTTCTAGGAATCGCCACATTTATTGTGCTGCTTCAGGACTGAAGGGAGAACAGATTCATGTTAGAAAGCATCGCTTACTACCTCCATCCAGAATTCTCAGAATCACCTCTCGTTATTGTGCTGCTTTTAGGCCTAAGGGAGAACAGATTAACTATAGAAATCATCACTTATCACCCCCGTTAGTACATACAGTAAGGAAGGAGGATAATTGCTTCATAGGGAAGGACACTTCTAATTTTCTCATCGTTTGGATGGGTTCTACTGCTCACACCAGAAAGTGACTCAGGGAGGGACTTACAGCTCCGTTCATCCTGAGCCAAGAACCACAGTACACATTGACACATTGGCAGAAAGCAAAGAGCATGTGATACTTCATGGGAATGCAGCTTTATATGTCGCTTAGTGGGTGGAGCAAGCTGGGGGGATGGGAGCCGAAAGTGAGGTTACCCCTCAAAATCCAGCCTGAACCGTCTTAGAGAAGTTGTCTGAGAAGAAAATGTTCAGCTTTTTTCCCAGCAGCGCCCCCCTCCTCCACCGGCTGTGTCTGGTATTGCAGTGCTCTTGATTTGGGATGAGCTGCAATTCCAGACACAGCCTATGGGCAAAAGTGGCGCTGTTTGTGGTAAAGCAGATCCTTTTTCGTAATCTTGAACCTCTGAACGTGTCTCATGGTGGCCGTCTCTCCTTCCAGCTGGTCACACCTCGGCCCTCATCCTCTCTGCTGACCTCTCCACGTGCGGGTCACCTCTAGTCACCACCAGGATTGTTGGAGGAACAGATGCTGTGGACGGAGAATGGCCATGGCAAGTCAGCGTGCACTACCAGGGAAGCCATATTTGTGGGGGGTCCCTCATCTCCACACAGTGGGTGCTGAGTGCGGCCCACTGCTTTGAAAAGTAAGTGCACCCCATGAATGTAATGGTTCAGCTCTGAGGGCATGTTCACATGAAGGGAAATGTCGCTGCTTCTTCCAGGGTTGGTCCTTTCTGAGCAGCAGAGGAATCCTTCTCCGATTGGGCCAGTCCTTTACTCGTGGGCGGGGTGAACCTTCACAGGCTCCTCCCACTGCGGAAACATAAAGGCAACAAGATCCAGAAAATCCTTGTCCCAGCGTCAGATCAGAATCCTACATGCAGCTCTAGATGTGACTGGAGTATAAGACATGATGTATGATCAGAATCCTACATGCAGCTCTGGATGTGACTGGAGTATAAGACATGATGTATGGTCAGAATCCTGGATGCAGCTCTGGATGTGATTGGAGTATAAGACATGATGTATGATCAGAATCCTGGATGCAGCTCTGGATGTGACTGGAGTATAAGACATGATGTATGATCAGAAGCTCGGATGCAGCTTTGGATGTGACTGGAGTATAAGACATGATGTATGATCAGAATCCTGGATGCAGCTCTTGATGTGACTGCAGTATGACATGATGTATGATTAGAATCCCGGATGCAGCTCTGGATGTGACTGGAGTATAAGACATGATATATGATCAGAATCCTGGATGCAGCTCTTGATGTGACTGGAGTATAAGACATGATGTATGATCAGAATCCTGGATGCAGCTCTGGATGTGATTGGAGTATAAGACATGATGTATGATCAGAATCCTGGATGCAGCTCTGGATGTGACTGGAGTATAAGACATGATGTATGATCAGAAGCTCGGATGCAGCTTTGGATGTGACTGGAGTATAAGACATGATGTATGATCAGAATCCTGGATGCAGCTCTTGATGTGACTGCAGTATGACATGATGTATGATTAGAATCCCGGATGCAGCTCTGGATGTGACTGGAGTATAAGACATGATGTATGATCAGAATCCTGGATGCAGCTCTTGATGTGACTGGAGTATAAGACATGATGTATGGTCAGAATCCTGGATGCAGCTCTGGATGTGATTGGAGTATAAGACATGATGTATGATCAGAATCCTGGATGCAGCTCTGGATGTGACTGGAGTATAAGACATGATGTATGATCAGAAGCTCGGATACAGCTTTGGATGTGACTGGAGTATAAGACATGATGTATGATCAGAATCCTGGATGCAGCTCTTGATGTGACTGCAGTATGACATGATGTATGATTAGAATCCCGGATGCAGCTCTGGATGTGACTGGAGTATAAGACATGATGTATGATCAGAATCCTGGATGCAGCTCTTGATGTGACTGGAGTATAAGACATGATGTATGATCAGAATCCCGGATGCAGCTCTGGATGTGACTGGAGTATAAGACATGATGTATGGTCAGAATCCTGGATGCAGCTCTGGATGTGACTGGAGTATAAGACATGATGTATGATCAGAATCCTGGATGTGACTGGAGTATAGGACATGATGTTCGATTAGAATCCTGGATGCAGCTCTGGATGTGACTGGAGTATAAGACATGATGTATGGTCAGAATCCTGGATGCAGCTCTGGATGTGATTGGAGTATAAGACATGATGTATGATTAGAATCCCGGATGCAGCTCTGGATGTGACTGGAGTATAAGACATGATGTATGGTCAGAATCCTGGATGCAGCTCTGGATGTGATTGGAGTATAAGACATGATGTATGATCAGAATCCCGGATGCAGCTCTGGATGTGACTGGAGTATAAGACATGATGTATGGTCAGAATCCTGGATGCAGCTCTGGATGTGACTGGAGTACAAGACATGATGTATGATCAGAATCCTACATGCAGCTTTGGATGTGACTGGAGTACAAGACATGATGTATGATCAGAATCCTGGATGTGACTGAAGTATAAGGCATGATGTATGATCAGAATCCTGGATGTGACTGGAGTACAAGACATGATGTATGATCAGAATCCTGGATGTGAGTGGAGTATGAGTTGTGTAGGAGGGTGATGACATCATGAACCATCAGGGGCCCTATAGTGTGGGGCCCGCTCGGCTCCATGCTCAGCCCTTTGATCATTTATAGATATGTCCTCAGATTTCCTTGCATTGTTCTGGTGATGACGGGTTTATGGGGGCGTTCCCTGGGGACAATGAGACGCTCTGTAAATCATTTCTTATGAAGGTGATTTATGCCACGAGCTCGTAGAACAGGCGGCGTCCGTGCGGAATCTGTGAGCGCAATTACTGAGCTTAACGAGACATCGTGTCCTGTGCGATAATCAGAATTACTGTCTCATTCATACGTCAGTGTTCGGTCAGTGATTTCCATCAGTGATTTGGAGCCAAAACCAGGAGTGGCTCTAAACACAGAACAGAAGGAGATCCCCCCCCCCCCCCGTTATATCTTATGTCTGTGGAAGCTCCGATCCTCACAATCACTGATGGAAATCACTGACCGAATACTGACGTGTGAATGAGGCTTTATACAGACACCTGTGAGGGGCGCCGCTGCTCCCAGCCTGCTCCTTCCGGGCGGGGGTCGCTGACGTCCTGAGCTCCCCCAGTCTCCTACCTGGATCTCCAGGAGGGGTCACCAACAGGAGAGGGGAGGAACATGGCGGTAGCACAGGCCCTGCCCTCCCGAGATACGTCAGCGCCTATGATAAGCGCCAGCATCATCTCCGCCCGGACACAGGAGATGGCGGGAGCCGGACGGCCGCAGACCTCCATCTGCCACACGCTCTGAGATTCTTCACTCCGGACTTCACCCCATGTTTGTCGCAGATTTAACCCTTTCTGTTACACTGCATTGTACCGCTACTGATACGGAAACTGCACCGAAAATCTGCAGCAAATCCACAACATCTGAATGTGCCCTAAGGGGAGCGCAGCAGCAGAGGGGGCAGCAGAGGGAGCCATAGAGGCGAGGATAGAAGAGAGTCTGTGTGCAGCGCCCCGCGGGGGCAACCGGACTCTTCTGTCCATCCTATCTTATATAGCCCCTTCCACCTTATATAAACCCCACCTATCTTATATGGCCCCTCCCACCTTATATAAACCCCAGCCATATTATATAGCCACCCCCACCTTATATAAACCCCACCCATATTATATAGCCACTCCCACCTTATTTAAACCCCACCCATATTGTATAGCCCCTCCCACCTTATATAAACCCCCATTAATATTGTATAGCCACTCCCACATTGTATAAACCCCACCCATCGTATATAGCCACTCCCACCTTATATAACCCCACACATATTATATAGCGACTCACACCTTATATAAACCCCACCCATCGTATACAGCCACTCCCACCTTATATAAACCCCCACACATATTATATAGCCACTCCCACCTTATATAAACCCCCACACATATTATATAGCCACTCCCACCTTATATAAACCCCACCCATCATATATAGCCCCTCTCACTTTATATAAAACCCACCTGTTTTCAGATACTCCTCCTACTTAAATAAACCACACCTATTTTCACATAGCCCCTCCTACTTAAACCACACCTTTTTCATACAGCCCCCCCAATTTATACAAGCCACACCCATTTACTTCATATAACTCTTCCTCTATATAAACCACACCCATTTTATATAAATTATGCTCATAACCCCTCCCACTGTAAATAAATCACTATAACCCCTACATCCATCTGATATAACCCCTGCCGCTTTATATAAACCACACCCATCTTATATAACCTCTCCCATTTTATATAAACCACACACAACTTACATAACCCCTCCCACTTTGTATACACCACACCCATCTTATATAACCACTGCCATTTATATAAGCCACATCCATCTTACATAACCCCCTCCCACTTTATATAAACCCTGCCCACCTTATATAGCCCCTCCCCTTCCTCCCTGTGATTAGGGTTCTCGGTGCAGGCCTTGCTGACTGTCTCCCCCAGTGCAGGCCTTGCTGACTGTCTCCCCCGGTGCAGGCCTTGCTGATTGTCTCCCCCGTTGCAGGCCTTGCTGACTGTCTCCCCCGCTGCAGGCCTTGCTGACTGTCTCCCCCGCTGCAGGCCTTGCTGACTGTCTCCCCCGCTGCAGGCCTTGCTGACTGTCTCCCCCGCTGCAGGCCTTGCTGACTGTCTCCCCCGCTGCAGGCCTTGCTGACTGTCTCCCCCGCTGCAGGCCTTGCTGACTGTCTCCCTCTCTTCTCGTCCACAGCTCCGTTTTGGCGTCGGATTATCAGGTTTACTTGGGTTTCCATCGCCTATGGGTGAAGCCTGGGCCTCAGGCTGTTATTTCTGGGGTCCACACCCTGATTGTCAGCGCTGAATATGAGGGGACAGGGAGCAGAGGGGACATCGCCCTCCTGAGGCTGTCCGCCCCCGTCTCCCCCTCCCCGTACATCCTGCCCGTCTGCCTTCCCTCCGCCTCTGTCACCTTTCCCTGCGGCCTGGAGTGCTGGGTGACCGGCTGGGGCCACACAGCCTTCTACGGTAAGTCCTTCTAACAAACTTTGAGCATCCATTCTACACCATTTTCAAGACCTCTGCTTGCTGTCAGTGAACGTTCCATTTATTCCCTGTGGACTCCAGGCTGATACACTGTAACAAGCTCATCAGCTGTGTGAACAGGACTGGAGCAGGCATGGATGGAAACAAGAATGCTCACATTCACTGACAGCAAGCAGAACTTCAACATAGATAAGAATTCATTCCTGTCCATTAGAAAGCTGCTGACTGGTCAGGACGCCGCGCTCTCTGACACCAGCGAGTTCTCTATCGACGCCGTCTGTTCACAATGTACACAAAAGCAAAGCGAATAAATGGCGCCCAATAGTTCTCCGTCCAGTGCGGACAACGGACTGAATCCAGAACCATCACTTCACTGGTTCTGAGCTCACGAGACTCGGTAATCTGGACTGAATCCGGACCCTTCACTTCACTGGTTCTGAGCTCACGAGACTCGGTAATCTGGACTGAATCCGGACCATTGAATTCACTGGTTCTGAGCTCACAAGACTCAGGAATCTGGACTGAATCCGGACCCTTCACTTCACTGGTTCTGAGCTCACGAGACTCGGTAATCTGGACTGAATCCGGACCATTGATTTCACTGGTTCTGAGCTCACGAGACTCGGTAATCTGGACTGAATCCGGACCCTTCACTTCACTGGTTCTGAGCTCACGAGACTCGGTAATCTGGACTGGATCCGGACCATTGATTTCACTGGTTCTGAGCTCACGAGACTCGGTAATCTGGACTGGATCCGGACCATTGATTTCACTGGTTCTGAGCTCACGAGCCTCGGTAATCCGGACTGAATCAGGACCATTGATTTCACTGGTTCTGAGCTCACGAGACTCGGTAATCTGGACTGAATCCGGACCATTGATTTCACTGGTTCTGAGCTCACGAGACTCGGTAATCTGGACTGAATCCGGACCATTGATTTCACTGGTTCTGAGCTCACGAGACTCGGTAATCTGGACTGAATCCGGACCATTGATTTCACTGGTTCTGAGCTCACGAGACTCGGTAATCTGGACTGAATCCGGACCATTGATTTCACTGGTTCTGAACTCAGGAGACTCGGTAATCTGGACTGAATCCGGACCATTGATTTCACTGGTTCCGTCAAGCCTCATTTATCCCGGAGAGATCTCTGGACGTTCTGTACTGCACGATGTTTACAGCTCCGGCTCCTTAGAAGTGAATGGGGCGGCGGGAAGAACGGAATCATCCAGATACAAAGCGTTTCTCACGGACGGCGCTCAGAGATGTTGGGGGTTATTCATAAGTTTTTCTTCACGCACAAAAACTGATTGAATCCATGTGGAAAAACTAAAACACTGGAATCAATCACAGCCAAAAGTGATTAAAATAGTGAGAAAAACCTTCAGCTCTTCCCTGAGCGGAGCCCGACTCGTGCCGTATCACTAGTGTGAACGATGGTCACCTCTCATCGTCAGGAGATCGTCCTTCTAACGGGACCCTGCAGAAGGTCCTGACACCACTGATTGACCACGAGACATGCAACACATTGTATCATATCTGGTCCCACGACTACTCCACCATCATCCAGGAGGACAAAATATGCGCTGGTTTTGTGAAAGGGCAAAAAGACTCCTGCCAGGTACCGTATATACCGTACTTACTTGTGTGGAAAGATAGATAGATAGATAGATAGATAGATAGATAGATAGATAGATAGGAGATAGATAGATAGGAGATAGATAGATAGATATGAGATAGATAGATAGATAGATAGATAGATAGATAGATAGATAGATAATAGACAGATAGATAGATAGGAGATAGATAGATAGATAGATAGATAGATATGAGATAGATAGGAGATAGATAGATAGATAGATAGATAGATAGATAGATAGATAGATAGATAAATAGATAGATAGATAGATAGATAGATATGAGATGGATTGATAGATATGAGATAGATAGATAGATAGATAGATAGATAGATAGATAGATATTAGATAGATAGATAGATAGATAGATAGATCGATAGATAGATATTAGATAGATAGATATGAGATAGATAGATAGATCGATAGATAGATATTAGATAGATAGATAGATATGAGATAGATAGATAGATAGATAGATATGATATGAGATAGATAGATAGATAGATAGATAGATAAATAGATAGATATGAGATAGATAGATAGATAGATAGATAGATAGATAGATAGATATGAGATAGATAGATAGATAGATAGATAGATAGATCGATAGATAGATATTAGATAGATAGATAGATATGAGATAGATAGATAGATAGATAGATAAATAGATAGATATGAGATAGATAGATAGATAGATAGATCGATAGATAGATATTAGATAGATAGATAGATATGAGATAGATAGATAGATCGATAGATAGATATTAGATAGATAGATAGATATGAGATAGATAGATAGATAGATAGATATGAGATAGATAGATAGATAGATAGATAGATAGATAGATAGATTGATAGATAGATATTAGATAGATAGATAGATAGATAGATAGAAGGATAGATAGATAGATAGATAGATAGATAGATAGATATGAGATAGATAGATAGATAGATAGATCGATAGATAGATAGATATTAGATAGATAGATAGATAGATATTAGATAGATAGATAGATAGATAGATAGATAGATAGATAGATAATGGAAGCTTCTTGTCTTCTTTTTAGGGAGACTCCGGAGGGCCCCTGGTGTGTAAAGTCGATGGTGTCTGGTATCAGGCTGGCATTGTAAGCTGGGGAGAAGGCTGTGCCTACCCGTTTCGCCCAGGGGTCTACACCCTAGTTCCAGCCTACGAGCAGTGGATCAGGAAGTTTGTGGATGTGAACTTTACCGATGTGGCAGACATGGCTGACCCCCCTTTGCCGTGTGCAGACGGCCTGGACAATATAGAATCTCTTGAGAGTAAAGGAAACATTGGCGGAGAACATCATGGGTGGAGGCCCCCGGTTCTACTGCTTCTTCTGTGGAGATGTTTATAACCCATCAATGTTCTGAATGTTTAGAGTAGTAGTCAGTAGATCTCGTACTGATCCTCTACTGTAATGAGGAGTCCGCAGGTGAAATAGGAAGTGATCCATCCAGGACTGGTCATATCTCTAATGGGAAGGGTTCAAAAAGGACTACACACAGAAACCTCAGCACTTAGGTATTCATTACACTCTGGTCCTAAAGCTGTGGAGCTACAGACAGGTCAACCTTGTGGTCACCAGGCTGTGGACCTATACACATCTTAACCTGGTGGTCCTAAGGCTGTGGACCTACAGACATCTCAACCTGGTGGTCCTAAGGCTGTGGACCTACAGACATCTCAACCTGGTGGTCATAAGACTGTAGACCTACAGACATCTCAACCTGGTGGTCATAAGACTGTAGACCTACAGACATCTCAACCTGGTGGTCATAAGACTGTAGACCTACAGACATTTAAACCTTGTTGTCATCAGGCTGTGAACCTACAGACATCTTAACCTGGTGGTCCTAAGGCTGTGGACGTACAGACATCTTAACCTGGTGGTCATAAGACTGTAGACCTACAGACATTTTCACCCGGTGGTCCTCAGGCTGTGGACGTACAGACATCTTAACCTGGTGGTCATAAGACTGTAAACCTACAGACATTTTCACCAGGTGGTCCTCTGGCTGAGGACATACAGACATCTTAACCTGGTGGTTAGAGGACTTTAGACCTACAGACATTTCCACCCGGTGGTCCTGTGCTGCCACCATCCCTCATCTTCGTGATACAAATGTATTGTTTCTGGGCAGCAGAGTCCTGTTCACACAGCATGATCTGCTTCCTGGGAATGATGATTCAGATCTCCACACCAAAGATCATTTAACCTGATGAATGAGTTATGAATCTGTGGCACCTTTACACAGTCAGATTATCGGGAACGAATGTTCATATAAATCTTTGTTCCCGATAATCTACCCGACAATCGGCCACGTGAATGCGCCCTTACTCTGAGCTTTTATCATGGTCTTAATTGTGTTACTTACCATGGATTTAACTCTGCAGACTTACCAAAGTATTTATTTCTTGCTTCCAGTCGTCCCCTAATATTACCTCTGTGGTGGTGTTTGCATGGTAATAACTCACATATTTCTTTGGTTTTTACCAAGTAGATCTTCCTTGATTATTGAAGCCTTCCATCAGTAAACCTACCTCTTTGGTGGTTTTCTATGCTAAACACTAAAGTCTTTCCTTGACCTTAACTTTGTGACTCTCACCTTGATCCTACGACTTGTGGTTCCATGTGGTGGTCTTTTCATGATCCTAAAAGTGAGGTCTTTCCATTGTTTGATCTCAGTGAACCTACTTTTGGCAAAGCTCTGTGATGCTCCATCTAGGCACCAAGATCTGTCCAAACTCACTGGATCTACTTTGGTCTTAACCCTGTAGTCTTACCATTCTCAAGGTTCTTGACGCTGGGAATCTATTCTTGTCTTTACTCTGTGGTGGTCTTTCTATGGTCTTAACCCTACCTTAATCTTATGGTCTTATCCCTGTGGTGATATATCCGTGGTCTGAACACTGTAGTGGTCTTTCATGATCTTAAGTCTGTGGAACTACCTTGATCTTGACCTTGTGATGGGTTGGAAGCCTTTTAACTCTAGGGGTACTTCCATGGTATTAACTCTGGCCTGGTCATTCTAAAATCCTAATACTTAGATTGTTACAATGTCTGCATTTAGTGGATCAGCTTTAGTCTTAAAACATGGTCTTAGCTTTGTTGAGGTCTCGCTATGGTCTTAAATGTGTGACCTGACTATTGTCTTGACTCTGTGGTGCTCTTTAAATGATCCTAACACTGAGGTCTTTTGATGGTTTTGAGTATGTGAACTTAACTTTGTCTTAACTCTTTTGTGGTTTTTCTAAGGTCTCAAGTCAACTCTGTAGACCTACCCTGATTTATCAGTTTAGTGGTATTTCTATGGTCTTGAGACTGGTGACCTTTCCATAGTTTCAACTTTAGGAATTGACCTTGGTCTTCACTCAATGTTTTAGTTGACATTGAGGTTTTGCCATGGTCCTTGTTTTTTGGGTTCTCTATTTTAAAATTAGGAATGATGAAATCAAATAAATATAAATCAGAGCACCTCTTGTGGAAACTAATCCTTTATGTCTAACATCGAGTCTCTCTTTCAACTTCATTACTGAGAAGACCATGGTTGTATGAACAGATTGGGACAACTTCAAGTTCTGTAAACCAGATTTTATTAAAACAAGATTTGTTCTAAGGAGATGATGAAGGTTAGCGACTGCCATCACCATAATGAAGAGCCGTTTTCCCATGACAAGGTTTGTGTCCTAAAAACTAATAGCGCGCTTTAAATGTCTCCATTAAGTGTCAATAAGGGGGCCAGAAGGTGTGACTCCTTAAAATAAGAGATGGGGCTTACAAGTGTCAGGCTTCAGCGACGGTTAGGGCTGGAGGGTCTACATTCTTCTGGGCATTCTTTTGATTTTTATCATTGAGGTCAATGTGTCAGCGTTTCTCAGATAGGTTGTTTCTGGATCTTTTTTTGCAGACACGTGTTCATGACTTTGTTATGGTTTATTTTACACGGGCTTGTATGCACATGCAGTCTATCAGCTGACCTACTCCACCCATTCTCCATTGTTGGTATATTTAATTACTATATGACGAGATCTGCACAATTTATTGCCATTCTGCTAGTGATGGACCATTCTGGAATTTAATATAAAGGATGAATAAGAGGATTGAGACACCATGCCGATATATATATATATACTGGTAAGGAGAGGCAGCACTCCGAAGACTGTGAAAATGGACCCCTTTATTCACCCAATACTCAAAGCAACGTTTAAGCTCTTCCCAGTGGAGCCTCTGCCAGGCAGTAACCGAAGGGCTCAGCAGATATACATACATATATACACACATACATACATATGGTACATATATATCCAATAGAGTTCCCTCTTTTTACAGAAATACCCTCTATCGCCACCTCATCTTGGCATAGAAATTTGGTCAATTATTCTAAAATGGACGAGGTCTCTTTCAGAGTGTTTTGCCTCTGTAAAATGTTTGGACACTGGTAGGTCCATCCTTCTTTCAGGTATATATATCTATGCTGATTGAGCCTGGTTTTAACATCCCCCATTGTAGAATCACAGGTTTAGTACTATTGAATTGTAAAACATTCACCTGTGGTAGGATGTGTAAAGTCCCCTGTGGTAGGATGTGTAAAGTCCCCTGTGGTAGGATGTGTAAAGTCACCTGTGGTAGGATGTGTAAAGTCACCTGTGGTAGGATGTGTAAAGTCACCTGTGGTAGGATGTGTAAAGTCACCTGTGGTAGGATGTGTAAAGTCACCTGTGGTAGGATGTGTAAAGTCACCTGTGGTAGGATGTGTAAAGTCACCTGTGGTAGGATGTGTAAAGTCACCTGTGGTAGGATGTGTAAAGTCACCTGTGGTAGGATGTGTAAAGTCACCTGTGGTAGGATGTGTAAAGTCACCTGTGGTAGGATGTGTAAAGTAACCTGTGGTAGGATGTGTAAAGTCTCCTGTGGTAGGATGTGTAAAGTCACCTGTGGTAGGATGTGTAAAGTCCCCTGTGGTAGGATGTGTAAAGTCCCCTGTGGTAGGATGTGTAAAGTCCCCTGTGGTAGGATGTGTAAAGTCTCCTGTGGTAGGATGTGTAAAGTCACCTGTGGTAGGATGTGTAAAGTCACCTGTGGTAGGATGTGTAAAGTCACCTGTGGTAGGATGTGTAAAGTCACCTGTGGTAGGATGTGTAAAGTCTCCTGTGGTAGGATGTGTAAAGTCACCTGTGGTAGGATGTGTAAAGTCACCTGTGGTAGGATGTGTAAAGTCACCTGTGGTAGGATGGGTAAAGTCACCAGTGGTAGGATGTGTAAAGTCACCTGCGGTAGGATGTGTAAAGTCACCTGTGGTAGGATGTGTAAAGTCACCTGTGGTAGGATGTGTAAAGTCACCTGTGGTAGGATGTGTAAAGTCACCTGTGGTAGGATGTGTAAAGTCACCTGTGGTAGGATGTGTAAAGT